>OY804590.1:64875759-65602599 GCA_963680875.1 Bathymodiolus brooksi
AGTTATCTGATCAAAAATGAACAATCCAGATAAACTGGCAACATAGTGTACACAAGTTATCTGATCAAAAATGAACAATCCAGATAAACTGGCAACATAGTGTACACAAGTTATCTGATCAAAAATGAACAATCCAGATAAACTGGCAACATAGTGTACACAAGTTATCTGATCAAAAATGAACAATCCAGATAAACTGGCAACATAGTGTACACAAGTTATCTGATCAAAAATGAACAATCCAGATAAACTGGCAACATAGTGTACACAAGTTATCTGATCAAAAATGAACAATCCAGATAAACTGGCAACATAGTGTACACAAGTTATCTGATAAAAAATGAACAATCCAGATAAACTGGCAACATAGTGTACACAAGTTATCTGATCAGTGTACTAAAATTCAGCAGTAAATCCATTTTACCATAACATATGATGTTCCTTGATCATGATAATAAAATGTGTGTATATAATATTCCTAACAATTGTTCTTAGATGATTTGTAATTTCTTAAGCATTACATCCGTGTTGCATCGTTGTCATAGGCATAATCAGCTTTACCAATATCAGTCAGCTGTGAATCGGCATTGATCAATTTCTCTTTAGTATTTGGTCCCCAACTAGCATCAGGTGTGGTAATAGTTTTCAAACGCTGAAATATAAAATTTGTTTATCATAATATAGCTACTTGTATAAGTTAATAACTAAATAATTGATGGCATATCTAAGCAGTAACATGACGTGTCACTAGAGGAGCAGGAACTGCTAACCCTTCCGGAGCATCTAAGTTCACCATAGGTCTTTAGTGGCGTTCGACATGCTTAATCTTTAGTTTTCTGTATAGTATTATGAAGATCGTTGGTCATTGTGTTGTTTATCCTTCGATTTACGACTTCTGGGTACCCTTTTGACATGTTCAAACTTTTCTATATATATACTTTACTGAAGTTATAGACAAGCACCTATGGCAATCAAGACCGAATGGTTAATGACGTCGATTTATTACCAAAACGTTCCACCACTGACATGGGTCCTATTACACTTATTAAAAGTTAATGTTTCCAGAGACCTACCCTATGGCTATCTACAATGAACGGAATCACATTGCATAAATATATATATATAAACATTAGAGAAAACCGAAGGGACAGTAAAAAATGAACATTCCAGAGACACTGGAAACATTAGGCGCACATGACACAAGACGCAGAAAAAAAAACAACCCCAAAAACACAACACCACGCAGAAAACTAAAAAGATGACCAACACGACCCCTCCAAACTCAGGGGGAGCCAAGGCGCTGCCGAAGGGTAAGCAGTTATCATTTGTCTGTAACATAAATCATATCTTACACTACATGCCTAAGTGATTTGAATTTCTCTAGGTGTTGTACCGAATGTAACTCATCCTAAATCATTGTATAAAGGTTGAATCTTCCTATGACCTGCATAAATCATTTTTATGTTAAATTTTCCTAAAAGTCATAGGAAAATATCTTGAAAAATGTCAAATTTAATAAAATTTTATTGATTTGTTTTTCGTACGACAAGAATTTCAACCACATGAGGAAATACATTGAATAATAATTCTATAGTATGTATATATTGTTCCTTAATACTATTTATACAAGGAGTAACATTTGACTTACATGTCGGGTGGCCACTTGTGATAAGGAATCTTGGAAATGTATGTACTAATCCAGGAAACTGAACGGTCATGTATTTGTGTGTTAGTGGTGTCGATTTTACCTCTTTCTACGATTTTGCGATTAGACTTTGGAAATGTTCCGACAGTGTGATATTGTTTGCTTTTCATTTATTTCATTACTTTAAATTTCAAGCACTTGGGAAATATACTGGTTTACAATTCTACAGTACAGATCTGTTGCTTTATATACCAGTAGTAAGATCAGTTATATCGTGGTGGTCAGTTTTATTGATGGAGTAAACCAGAATACCCAGAGAAAACAACTGACCAGTCGCAAGTCACTGGCAACCTTTATAACATTATCTATATCAAGTGCAACCTCGCCATAAGTGGGATTCGAGCCAACAACCTTTGTCGTAATAGGCACTGATTACATAGGTAGTTGTAGATCAAACTGCCATACGATCACGACAACTACGGCCCCCATCAAGAGAAGAATATTACATTGACTATTACTTACATCAACTACTGAGCCAGGTGTCTTGATATAAATGTAGATAAAATAAATTGGGATTGGACATAATACAATAGACGTCAACATCCAACCAAGAATCTGAGCAAATTCTGGATAGAATACACCCTCTTTAACTGTCGGTGGTACATAGGCAATAAGACGATAGCAAAAAAGACCCTGAAATTAAAATAAGATTATTACTAGCACAGAACAGACATGTTAGGAATTCAATTTTGTAAAAGTTTTAAATTATTTGAATTTCCAACCTAAGGGGGCCCGGGTGGCTCAATGAGTTAGGTAGTTAGATTACATAACAACTCATACAAGCCTATCACCAATACGGTGTGGGTTCGCGCCCGGCTTTGTAAATTACAAAAAAGGTGCACTCGACTCGCAGCCGCACGTGATAACGTTTACCAGTTGCTTATCCATGGTCGGTGATTCTCTCCGGGTACTCCAGCTTCCTCCACCACTAAAACTGGTCGCCATGATATAGCTGAAATATTGCTGAAAGTGGCGATAAACGCAATAAATCAATCATTAAATCAAATCACTTTCCAACCTTTCGACTATGAGCGTACCTGATGAATGTTATCCCAGAAACGCGTCATGCACACTAAATGAGATATCTTGATATCTTCATTTTTATTACAGTTGAATGAATGCATTTTGCATAAGAGTTTTTTTCAAAGGGAAGCTGTATTTAAATAAAACATAGGCAATTAATTCAAACACCCTTTTATAATTCATCTTGTCTAATCAGGACACCTGTAAGTGTGCGACCAAGCGTTCTCTTTAGACAGGTTATCTAGTATACATATACTTACTCCTATCAGCAGCGGTGAACAAAGAACCCAACAAAACAACCAGTACAACGTTGGGCTGGGTGTTTTACCCAACATAAACTCTATGTCTTTGATAAATTTGACTACACCTGTAAAACAAAGGGAAATAACTTGTTAAATACTTAGAATCATGAAACAACCAAACAGAAACCAATAACAGTACAACATGGTTATCCCAAACTCAAATAAGTGATCGATCATCTAGATCTTAGTTGGATCTATGAATTCTCCGAGATAGAAATATTCTTTAGTACGAAACGATGCAAAAATCAGATTTTTTTACATAAAAAAAAATGGTATTTTGGCTTTCAATATTACTAGCATTTTGTGGTTGAAAAGTACAGGGTCAGTAGCCCTTTTCACAAAAATTCTTACGATAAAAAATTGTCGTAAGTGTAAAACTAAGATTAAAAAGAGTTTCACAAAAATAATCTTAAGTGTAAAAATAGTCCTAACTTTACGTGTAAAACTACCCTGTCGTAAGTGTAAAATTTTGATCGTAAGAGAAATATTTGTCTTATCTTTTATCGTAAGTGAAAAAATAAAATAAAAAGATGGACGATGCATTGGCGCTTCGGCTTGAAAATGAGAGAGCAATTCACCGTTAGCGCATTTTCTCTGACCGTATGACAAACCTAACTACACATATTGATAAATGTTTATTGAAATAAATCTGGTTTAATACAAACAGACGCTACAAATGATATTGTTGTTAACTCCTTTTTGTATGAACAGCCGTTATAGAAGTTTCTGGATGCAATAATATCGTTTCGATATTGCTTTTATATTTGTAATACAATTTATTAATTTCTGGCAACTTCGATGATCATCGGACACTCCGGTAATACATCATGTGTACATTCTTCTGTTATATTAATATATAACAGGGATATTTTTCGTCTTTATGATTGATCGATGATAAGCACATCTTAATTTGGGTTATCTGAAGAAAAAAACTCGGGATACATTTTTCATCAGTAAAAGATTAAAGCGTTCCTTTAATCTTACTTTCATACGTTTCGAGTTTTACTACATGGATAAATAGGGTTAAATCATAGAACATCGTGTAATTTACTTCAAATTTATCAAAATAGCTATATATATTTACAAAATCGTTGCTAAATCAAACCCATTGAGATTGCTTAATACAAAAAATATACCAAGCATATATTCCTTCTTCTTGTAAAGTTTTATTAAAAATCTTTAATGATTCGACAACGAGCAGATTAATATTACTAGTATTTGTTCTAACAAACGACCCTTTTCAGGGCCACCGATATTTTTCAAAAAGTATCTAAATTGTTGTTGATCAATTGATATACAGCTTGTCCCTATAAAAAAAAATCATTGGTTTATTGTTCCAACACTGATTTTTTTAAATATGCATCATAGCTTCTTGCTACTTGTGATCTTCAATAGGACGGCTTGTTTTTGTAAATGCAGACGCGATAGAATACCCGTTGTTATGGTAACATCATAACATAAAAATGCTTAAATTAGTGCTGGGAATGTTTTATAGAATATGCTTATTTTTAAATTTATTTGTATGAGGGTCAGAAACATTTTAGAATTTCGCCTATCTAGATTTTTTAAATGTCATTCATTAGTTCGATTTAAATACTTTCCTTAGTTTGTGTACATTCTCTGAGACTGTCTGTGATAAAGGGACCACTTTGGTCTTCTTGTTTTTTATGTTTTCTTAGAAATCGTAGTTCAGATAATATTGAAAGCAATACAAAGACATTGTTCAATGAAAATGAAACTAGGTTGCTAAGGAAGATGGTTTATGGTGTTTAACGCCCCTTTCAACAGTATTTCAGTTATATCGTGGCGGTCAGTTTCATTGTTGGAGGAAACAGGAGTACCCGGAAAAAACCACCGACGTGTCGCAAGTCACTGACAAACGTTATCATATATTGTTGAATCGAGCACACCTAAGGAAGAATTTTTATCGTAAGTGTAATTTTAGTCCAAGATTAAAATTTGTCGTAAGATAATCTTTGTGAAAATGACTTGTCGTAGTATTAATCGTATGTGAAAAAGTTAAGATTATACTTACGAATTTTTGTGAAGAGGGCTACAGGTTATTGAAATTTTGGTCAAGAAATGTTTTTTCTATAACATTTGGTGAAAGAAAATAACCCTCCCCTTGCAGGTTAAATGACTACTCCCAAGTTAATTCTTTCCTTGTGTATCTAGACATTAGCCATTTGTAGCAGTAGTTTTTGGCTTTATGTACCCGGGATAGCTTGAACTTCATCAGTTATTTGATTTCGACACAACCAGATACTACATACATGATGTCATCTATTCTACTCTACATTATAAATATGTAACGGTAACACGCTTATCACCTTCACGTTGAACTTTTGCTACATATAAAAACTGAGAAATAGTGCAATAGACACAAATATTTAGTTACACATGAAACCAAAAATATAGCTACGTATTCACAAGTAACTACACATAAAAGTGAAACAGCCTACCATTAACCCAAAGAGGCGCTACACATAAAACAGAGAAACGTACCATAAACCCAAAAGACAGCTACACATAAAAAATACCTTAAATCCAAAGGACAGCTACATATAAACAAGTAGTTACACATAAAACTGAGACATCCTACCATAAACCCAAAAGAGGAGCTACACATAAAACTTACCATAAACCCAAAGGACAGCTACACATAAAACTTACCATAAACCCAAAGGACAGCTACACATAAAACTTACCATAAACCCAAAGGACAGCTACACATAAAACTTACCATAAACCCAAAGGACAGCTACACATTCACATGTAGCTACACATAACACAGAGAAATCTGCTCCATAACCATCCATGAGTCCGACTATATAATCACCTGTCTGTAAACAAATAAATTAGAAAATTAATCAAAGATGTTTTATTGTAATATAGAAAATAACTAAACTGAGGTCGAATAACAACAATATGTATCAGAAACTGTTGTCAGCTGCTAGCTTTTAAACTAAGTAATGTATAAATAGCTTTTAAACTAAGTAATGTATAAATAGCTTTTAGACTAAGTAATGTATAAATAGCATTTAAACTAAGTAATGTATAAATAGCTTTTAAACTAAGTAATGTATAAATAGCTTTTAAACTAAGTAATGTATAAATAGCATTTAAACAAAGTAATGTATAAATAGCTTTTAAACTAAGTAATGTATAAATAGCTTTTAAACTAAGTAATGTATAAATAGCTTTTAAACTAAGTAATGTATAAATAGCTTTTAAACTAAGTAATGTATAAATAGCTTTTAAACTAAGTAATGTATAAATAGCATTTAAACTAAGTAATGTATAAATAGCATTTAAACTAAATAATGTATAAATAGCTTTTAAACTAAGTAATGTATAAATAGCATTTAAACTAAGTAATGTATAAATAGCATTTAAACTAAGTAATGTATAAATAGCATTTAAACTAAGTAATGTATAAATAGCTTTTAAACTAAGTAATGTATAAATAGCTTTTAAACTAAGTAATGTATAAATAGCTTTTAAACTAAGTAATGTATAAATAGCTTTTAAACTAAGTCATGTATAAATAGCATTTAAACTAAGTAATGTATAAATAGCATTTAAGCTAAGTAATGTATAAATAGCTTTTAAACTAAGTAATGTATAAATAGCTTTTAAACTAAGTAATGTATAAATAGCATTTAAACTAAGTAATGTATAAATAGCTTTTAAACTAAGTAATGTATACATAGCTTTTAAACTAAGTAATGTATACATAGCATTTAAACTAAGCAATGTATAAATAGCTTTTAAACTAAGTAATGTATAAATAGCTTTTAAACTAAGTAATGTATATATCGCTTTTAAACTAAGTAATGTATAAATAGCATTTAAACTAAGTAATGTATAAATAGCTTTTAAACTAAGTAATGTATAAATAGCTTTTAAACTAAGTAATGTATAAATAGATTTTAAACTAAGTAATGTATAAATAGCTTTTAAATTAAGTAATGTATAAATAGCATTTAAACTAAGTAATGTATAAATAGCATTTAAACTAAGTAATGTATAAATAGCTTTTAAACTAAGTAATGTATAAATAGCTTTTAAACTAAGTAATGTATAAATAGCTTTTAAACTAAGTAATGTATAAATAGCTTTTAAACTAAGTAATGTATAAATAGCATTTAAACTAAGTAATGTATAAATAGCTTTTAAACTAAGTAATGTATAAATAGCTTTTAAACTAAGTAATGTATAAATAGCTTTTAAACTAAGTAATGTATAAATAGCATTTAAACTAAGTAATGTATAAATAGCTTTTAAACTAAGCAATGTATAAATAGCTTTTAAACTAAGTAATGTATAAATAGCTTTTAAACTAAGTAATGTATAAATAGCATTTAAACTAAGTAATGTATAAATAGCTTTTAAACTAAGTAATGTATAAATAGCTTTTAAACTAAGTAATGTATAAATAGCTTTTAAACTAAGTAATGTATAAATAGCTTTTAAACTAAGTAATGTATAAATAGCTTTTAAACTAAGTAATGTATAAATAGCATTTAAACTAAGTAATCTATAAATAGCATTTAAACTAAGTAATGTATAAATAGCTTTTAAACTAAGTAATGTATAAATAGCTTTTAAACTAAGTAATGTATAAATAGCTTTTAAACTGATTAATGTATAAATAGCTTTTAAACTAAGTAATGTATAAATAGCTTTTAAACTAAGTAATGTATAAATAGCTTTTAAACTAAGTAATGTATAAATAGCATTTAAACTAAGTAATGTATAAATAGCTTTTAAACTAAGTAATGTATAAATAGCTTTTAAACTAAGTAATGTATAAATAGCATTTAAACTAAGTAATGTATAAATAGCTTTTAAACTAAGTAATGTATAAATAGCATTTAAACTAAGTAATGTATAAATAGCATTTAAACTAAGTAATGTATAAATAGCTTTTAAACTAAGTAATGTATAAATAGCTTTTAAACTAAGTAATGTATAAATAGCTTTTAAACTAAGTAATGTATAAATAGCATTTAAACTAAGTAATGTATAAATAGCTTTTAGACTAAGTAATGTATAAATAGCTTTTAAACTAAGTAATGTATAAATAGCTTTTAAACTAAATAATGTATAAATAGCTTTTAAACTAAGTAATGTATAAATAGCATTTAAACTAAGTAATGTATAAATAGCATTTAAACTTAGTAATGTATAAATAGCTTTTAAACTAAGTAATGTATAAATAGCTTTTAAACTAAGTAATGTATAAATAACTTTTAAACTAATTAATGTATAAATAGCTTTTAAACTAAGTAATGTATAAATAGCTTTTAAACTAAGTAATGTATAAATAGCTTTTAAACTAAGTAATGTATAAATAGCTTTTAAACTAAGTAATGTATAAATAGCTTTTAAACTAAATAATGTATAAATAGCTTTTAAACTAAGTAATGTATAAATAGCTTTTAAACTAAGTAATGTATAAATAGCTTTTAAACTAAGTAATGTATAAATAGCTTTTAAACTAAGTAATGTATAAATAGCATTTAAACTAAGTAATGTATAAATAGCATTTAAACTAAGTAATGTATAAATAGCTTTTAAACTAAATAATGTATAAATAGCTTTTAAACGAAGTAATGTATAAATAGCTTTTAAATTAATTAATGTATAAATAGCTTTTAAACTAAGTAATGTATAAATAGCATTTAAACTAAGTAATGTATAAATAGCTTTTAAACTAAGTAATGTATAAATAGCATTTAAACTAAGTAATGTATAAATAGCTTTTAAACTAAGTAATGTATAAATAGCTTTTAAACTAAGTAATGTATAAATAGCATTTAAACTAAGTAATGTATAAATAGCATTTAAACTAAGTAATGTATAAATAGCTTTTAAACTAAGTAATGTATAAATAGCTTTTAAACTAAGTAATGTATAAATAGCTTTTAAACTAATTAATGTATAAATAGCTTTTAAACTAAGTAATGTATAAATAGCATTTAAACTAAGTAATGTATAAATAGCTTTTAAACTAAGTAATGTATAAATAGCTTTTAAACTAAGTAATGTATGAATAGCTTTTAAACTAAGTAATGTATAAATAGCATAAAGAATGCAATTTCAAAACATATTTTATTAGAGTGCATAGAAAATAATGTGTATATGTGAAAATAGTGCACATGAGGAACCTCACAATTTTAAGTTCAAATCAACCTACATGTATATAATGCAAACATTTTAAGTCAATCCAAAAGTAAATAAAGCTTCACTAATAAAACTTTTTGGGGGAAATGGGTTATCTCCCTTTTATCAATAATGAAAAGAAACTCAAAATCAAATTTCTTAGAAACTTTGCTTTATGCATATTAAATTTTAAATATTTTTTCAATGCTACATGAATCTACCATATGAAATGTTGTTAAATTATTTTGAGCCTGAAATAATAGTCATAAAGGACACATTTTCAAGTTTCCTTCAATGCCCTTTATACACTGTTATAGTGTATTGAAATATTTGTACTTACAGGAGTTACACATGGAAGAGCGAGGAAAAAACAGATGATTCCTAAGCCAATACACATGTGACTTTTGTATTTTCTCAACTTGGGGAATTCATCCTGAATACATGTTAATACAGTTTCCATCAAAGCAAACTGAAAAATAGATAAACGACAATAAATTGAAATTATCGAACTGACGACTACATTATAGACATTGAATTTAAATATATATTAAAATGGAATGTGGAAATCAAATATTAACATGTGTGTATGTCAAATTGGAGGGCCGTTGACAAATATTAACATGTGTGTATGTCAAATTGGAGGGCTGTTGACAAATATTAACATGTGTGTATGTCAAATTGGAGGGCCGTTGACAACTATTAACATGTGTGTATGTCAAATTGGAGGGCCGTTGACAACTATTAACATGTGTGTATGTCAAATTGGAGGGCCGTTGACAACTATTAACATGTGTGTATGTCAAATTGGAGGGCCGTTGACAAATATTAACATGTGTGTATGTCAAATTGGAGGGCCGTTGACAAATATTAACATGTGTGTATGTCAAATTGGAGGGCCGTTGACAAATATTAACATGTGTGTATGTCAAATTGGAGTGCAGTTATCAAAGATAAACATGAGTGTATGTCAAATTGGAGGGCGGTTATCAAATATTAACATGTGTATTTCAAACTAGATGGCGGTTATATAAACTAAACGTGTGTATAAAAAATTAGAGAGATAAACATGTGTATTTGTCAATTTGGAAAATGGTTATCAAATATTAAGCATTTTGGCATGTCACATTAAAGGATTATAATAAAATACAAGCCTTTGTCTTTATCAAAATAGAAGGGGGTTATCAAAAATTAAGCATTTTGGCATGTCACATTAAAGGGTTATAATAAAATACAAGCCTTTGTGTTTATCAAAATAGAAGGGGGTTATCAAAAATTAAGCATTTTGGCATGTCACATTAAAGGGTTATAATAAAATACAAGCCTTTGTCTTTATCAAAATAGAAGGGGGTTATCAAAAATTAAGCATTTTGGCATGTCACATTAAAGGGTTATAATAAAATACAAGCCTTTGTCTTTATCAAAATAGAAGGGGGTTATCAAAAATTAAGCATTTTGGCATGTCACATTAAAGGATTATAATAAAATACAAGCCTTTGTGTTTATCAAAATAGAAGGGGGTTATCAAACACAGGATAACATTATCACTACGCATAATAACCAGCGTAACCATCGGGTTTGAATGTCAATAATATAGTTGTACTATAGTTTTACCACTTCCTAATCAGAGGGTTAATCATGTCATGAAAATGTACCTCAATGGTGAAGTGTAAAGTTAACATAACTCTATTATATTGCAAAGGAGATAAATTGGAAAAAATAAGATTTTTTGGCGTAAAATCGTGATTGTTCACACGAAATACCCCAACAATTTTCGCGCCTCCCTCCGCTCGGCGCAATTTCTTTAAGTGTGCCCCCACCCCCTAACTTGAATACCTGGATCCGCTCCTGTATAGGTTCAATATAAGAAACAGGCTGAATTCTTCTTTAGTAAGATTTTCTGTACTCTAAGGGAGGTAATACAGCCTATGTGTCGGATATTGGTATTGGTTCTCCGTCAGAAAACGGTTAAAGTGTGTTCGACTACTCCTTAATTGAGAAAGTCTACAAAGTACTAACTGATACTGTAAAGTAATCTCTAAGTGTTTAACTAGTATATATAATATTGCAGAAATATGAACATTGACATAAATTATTCAAGCATTCTGCCACAATGCTGATATCTC
Organism: Bathymodiolus brooksi; assembly: GCA_963680875.1. NCBI lineage: Eukaryota > Metazoa > Mollusca > Bivalvia > Mytilida > Modiolidae > Bathymodiolus > Bathymodiolus brooksi. The sequence goes on from OY804590.1 coordinate 64,887,081, forward strand.
TACTTATATCAATAGTGACCTAATATTCCATTTAATTAAAGAGGAGATAATCCTTTTAGATTTTTTCTTTTTATGGTAACCTGATTTTTAAGTGCCACAAAGTCACAGACATATAAAAAGAAAATGATTAAATAATGGAGATAATTTGGGGGCTTGAGATGAAAACTTCTGACAGCTATAACATGTATTGTCTTTCATATTCCTTAAATATAATATTGTGACAGAAATGGCTTAGTTTTGTCAATGTTTTGACTGGTGAGAGGTGGTTGTTCGTTTTGTTGATATTGGTTGAATTGTTGACTATCACTGTTTAAACCTTCTTTTCACAATTAGCCAATAAATATCCAGTCATCAACAATGAAAAAGTTTGTTGTACAAATATTAATTGTAAGGCAATTTTCTCACAAATTTATACAGTCTATTCTAAATTTTATTTTAAGAGTTTACACATATATTCCGTCAATTAGACATTTAGTTTAAGACATCTTTCTGTGTATTTTAAGACAGCTTACATTGAATCTTAAAATAATTTTAGATTAACAATTTACCTCACTATTTGATAAGTTTTGCATTTTATTAAAATTTTATTTTACAAGAGTTATACATATGTTGAGACACTTTGTTATCAAGCTTATGACAAATATCTGTGTATTTTAAGACAGCTCACAGTGTATTTTAGAATAATCTTAGATTTACAATTTACCTCGCTGTCAAGTCCAAGAGTAAACAGCATGAAGAAGAATATGACTGACCATAACTGAGGTAATGGAAGGTTTGATAACGCTTCTGGGTAAGCAATAAAAGCTAAACCATATCCTAGAAGAAAGAAAAACAAAAATATGTTATTAAAAATATTACACATTGCTAAGTTGGATTTTTATAGTGCTAGTTTACTGAAACAAGTGTCCGCGTGTTGCTCCACTCGGATACATTATCTTAATTTAGAGTCAAACAAGCTTTGTTCTAACTACTAATACTATGTATTTCGTGTAGAATCGTCTAGCCTTTGTTCTAACTACTAATACTATGTATTTAGTGTAGAATCGTCTAGCCTTTGGTTTGACCAAAGTAGTACTCGAACTCATGATATACCTCAGTCGAGGCGAGCACGCTTATTATCCTACTGGTCGACTATTGTGAGATATCAGTATCTCAGTTTCTTGCTGGAAGATGATCGATGTAGATACTCCGATGTGGTAGGAGAGATGTATTAGTACTTAGAGAATCCCTCTGGTAGTGAAACTGCTTGTATTACAAACTAGACATGGTATACATGTGTACACCCACACTGTACACGTAGTCTATGTATCATATATGTTGTGGGTTCCATTATATATTAAATATAATTTATTTACTTCAAAAATGACATTACCAAAGAACTCAATATAATTATGTATTAGGTAGATCGATTGGAGATTCACTACAACTATCATTTTTTTCATGACATATAATATGATTTATTTTCTTGAAGATTAGCCAATACTTTTAATTTTAATACCTCCTTTAGCAACCTCATCAACTTTTAGTCCTGTCTTCTTTGCCAACCCTCCAAATGTAGTAAATATTACAAATCCTGCTATAACACTTGTTAAGAGATCCATGACAGCTATCAACAAGGCATCCCTGAATAAAAAAAAGGAAAAAAAAACGTTGTAGAACCTCAAAGATGAATATTATAAAGAGGGGAGGTGGGCATATACAATTAGTTTAACCCCGCCACCTTTAATTGAAGAACTTGTACTAAGCATGGAAAGTACTCGGTCGTGTATTTGTGTTTCAGGTGTATCAATTTTGCTTCTATCTACATTTTTTCTATTGCATTGTGGACCTGTTCCGACGGTGTGGTGTTTTGTGTTTTTAATTTACATATACTAAGTAATTACCAGCAATTGACCTACATAGGTGATCGGACTGAATGGCTGCAACAACGATTTGTAAATTAAGTCAAATTGATTTTGTGAACAACAAATAGGTTGCTTCTATTCTTTCTGTAGTAAAGTAAATAACATGTTGATGAAAGTTTGATCTAGAGTTATGTCGCCTTGGCAACTTTACCCATTTTAGTATCACAAATACACATTTTAGCACGATGTTGTTGTTAGTTTCAAGCAAATGGGGCAAAATGTGGCAAAATGTGGAAAAATGAAATGTAGGAATAGACTGCAAATGCAAAACAAGAGACATGTTCTACAAAGATATTTTTTTATAAAAACAATGTCTTTAAACGCCCTCAGAAATTCTTTCCATTGACATTATTTCCCAATCTTATTGTATTGTATTTACACGTAGTTTAAGAAATTCTTACCCATATACATTATTTTTAAACTTGTTGTAACTACCAAGCATAATGATACCACCAAAAGATACACTTAGAGAGAAAAACATTTGTCCTGCTGCAGCTACCCAAACCTGTAACATAAACGTATTATAAGAATCAGGGAAAGTTTACAACATTGTAATGACAGTTTACTTTCAATTGTTTATTAGAAGGCTCATGTTTTATATATTTGTATTTATTTACGTATTCTGCAGGTGTCCAACACGATTTCGTGTTTGTGTCGCTTAATAGTAACAAAAGGTGCCAATTGTGAGCACTTGAGTTAACCCTTGTATTGTTCGATCTTTAGTTTTTGTGCACTGCTTTGTAGAATTTGCTTTGTGTCTTTTTGTCTTTCTTCCTTTTGGTTATTGTATAGCCTGTCCTTCCTTTTGGTTATTGTATAGCCTGTCCTTCCTTTTGGTTATTGTATAGCCTGTCCTTCCTTTTGGTTATTGTATAGCCTGTCCTTCCTTTTGGTTATTGTATAGCCTGTCCTTCCGTTTGGTTATTGTATAGCCTGTCCTTCCTTTTGGTTATTGTATAGCCTGTCCTTCCTTTTGGTTATTGTATAGCCTGTCCTTCCTTTTGGTCATTGTATAGCCTGTCTTTCTTCCTTTTGGTTATTGTATAGCCTGTCCTTCCTTTTGGTCATTGCATAGCCTGTCCTTCCTTTTGGTCATTGTATAGCCTGTCTTTCTTCCTTTTGGTTATTGTATAGCCTGTCCTTCCCTTTGGTCATTGCATAGCCTGTCTTTCTTCCTTTTGGTTATTGTATAGCCTGTCCTTCCTTTTGGTTATTGTATAGCCTGTCCTTCCTTTTGGTCATTGTATAGCCTGTCTTTCTTCCTTTTGGTTATTGTATAGCCTGTCCTTCCTTTTGGTTATTGTATAGCCTGTCCTTCCTTTTGGTCATTGCATAGCCTGTCCTTCCTTTTGGTTATTGTATAGCCTGTCCTTCCTTTTGGTTATTGTATAGCCTGTCTTTCTTCCTTTTGGTTATTGTATAGCCTGTCCTTCCTTTTGGTTATTGTATAGCCTGTACTTCCTTTTGGTTATTGTATAGCCTGTCCTTCCTTTTGGTCATTGTATAGCCTGTCCTTCCTTTTGGTTATTGTATAGCCTGTCCTTCCGTTTGGTTATTGCATAGCCTGTCCTTCCTTTTGGTTATTGTATAGCCTGTCCTTCCTTTTGGTTATTGTATAGCCTGTCCTTCCTTTTGGTTATTGTATAGCCTGTCCTTCCTTTTGGTTATTGCATAGCCTGTCTTTCTTCCTTTTGGTCATTGCATAGCCTGTCTTTCTTCCTTTTGGTTATTGTATAGCCTGTCCTTCCTTTTGGTCATTGCATAGCCTGTCCTTCCTTTTGGTCATTGCATAACCTGTCTTTCTTCCCTTTGGTCATTGCATAGCTTGTCCTTCCTTTTGGTCATTGCATAGCCTGTCCTTCCTTTTGGTCATTGCATAGCCTGTCCTTCCTTTTGGTCATTGCATAGCCTGTCCTTCCTTTTGGTCATTGCATAGCCTGTCCTTCCTTTTGGTCATTGCATAACCTGTCTTTCTTCCCTTTGGTCATTGCATAGCCTGTCCTTCCTTTTGGTCATTGCATGGCCTGTCCTTCCTCCCTTTGGTCATTGCATAGCCTGTACTTCTTCCATTTGGTTATTGCATAGCCAGTCCTTCTTCCTTTTTGTCATTGCATAGCCTGTCCTTCTTCGTTTTGATCATTGTATAACCTGTCCTTCTTCCCTTTGGTCATTGCATTGCCTGTCCTTCTTCCTTTTGGTCATTACATAGCCTGTCCTTCTTTGTTTTGATCATTGTATAGCCCGTCCTTCTTCCTTTTGGTCATTGCATGGCCTGTCCTTCTTCCTTTTGGTTATTACATAGCCTGTCCTTCTTCAATTTATGGTTTCTGATAACTTCTTTATGTATCTGCAAGCTTTTCTTATAAACAAATGATATTGCGGTGACTAACCCAACTGTTAATAACAATATTTATGTTATGTTATTGCGACCAGTTTTTATTGATGGAGTTTTACTTGCATGTCTGTAGCATATGTTGTATGTCATGATAGTTTGTAATACCCCTCTGTCTTGTCTCTGTGTAGTGGCAAACATTTGTCCTATTTCTTCTGGCCATTGTACATGTTGTCTGTTCTTCTTTGATTTACAGATCCTGGTTACCACTCTAAATTTGGTATCTTCAAACTCTTCATACCGAAAAGGAGCGTATATATTCAAACGAACAACTATGGGTTTTTTTCTAATTAGAAAGTCATCGCATATAAAGTGCAGGAAGAGTTGCAATTTCAAGATCCCGATATCAAAAATAATTTATGAAATGTTTTGACAGCTTACAAATGGCTGAAAATATTGACAAACAACATAATACTAAAATGTTTTTCTGATGGGTCAGTGTTGTTTGTCTTCGTTCTTTGTCTTGTGTCCAAATGGTGCCTGTTCATTTGGATTGTCAATTGTTGATTGTCCCTCCATTTTATATAACGTTAATATATTAAATAAAGCACAGTACCTTGAGATCAAGAAGTTTGGACCATTCTGGAACAATAAAGTACTTAATACCATCCATAGCGCCGTCTAATGTTACGCCTCGTATCAGTAAGATCAGTAAAATAACATAGGGAAAAGTTGCTGTAAAATATACTACCTGGAAAACAAATGTCGAAAATACAATGAAACCTGTTTAAAGCGAACTCTTGAATCCTGTATAAACTGAACTTTAAAAAAGTTCCAATGTAAGAAAACTTTCTTAATTTATCCTGTATAATCAGGAATACAATGGCTGGTACCAATTAGGTTCGGATTAGACATATTTCACGGTACAGTGTTATTTATGAAAACAATTAATTATATATACATGTATGGTTGATACCGGTCAAAATGTTGTCAAGCCAAGTTCTGTCCAAATATATTTACTTTATGCAAGGGTCATTAAAAAGTATCATTTTAATACTGTGGAAAATCAAGAATTTACATACTTTTCTTCAACATAAAAGAGACGTATACATGATTTTCATTAGCAAAGTCTTCTTTTTTTTCTCAAAAATGTGCGGTTTTACAATATACGTTGATTCATTAAAAGAAAACAACTCTAGTTTTTTCAGCATTGAAGAAAGAAATTACTTAATGATAAGTGAAAATCAAGTAAAATGGATAAATGTTGTGATGTCTGTTGCGATTTTCGCATAAAAAACGATGTTTGGTGCGTCTTTACCTCCAGTTGTTTGTAGGAGGACTCATGTCTTATTTGCGTTATTTGCGTTTGATTGCGCATGGTGGTGTCCAACGCATATTGTTCTGTATTTTTGCTTTGATTTTCTTCGTCTTGTGTACCATTTGTTGCCAGTTTCTCTGGGTTGTCTATTTTTGATTGCCACTTTGGTATTCTCTAACGTTTAATAGAGTAACAATTTAAAGAAAAGACTCCATCCACTAAAATTAGTTGAATGTTGGGAATTACTTTTTCAAGAAACTTTTTTGGGAAAGAACAAATGCAGTCAAAAATCTGCATTATAAACAAATTAGCAATCTATGCTTACTTTACCAGATGATTTAATGCCCTTGACTAAACATAAGACAACAATGATCCATGATAACAGTAGACATAGTGATAGCTTCCATCCTGGGGCTCCTATGTCAGGGTAAAAATCATCTGCCTTGTTAATAACTGTTTCACTGAAATGCGAAATGAAGCATTTTCGATTAGTTATTCTCTATGCAAAAACATGATTACATTGAAGTAATAACAACGTAGATATCAAATTTAGTGCACACGACGCGTTTCTGGAATAACCTTCATCAGGTGACGCTTAAAATCGAAACCAAATAATTTAAAGTTTTCCGAGCAATAAAACCAATGGGCCTAAACAGGATAGTCAAAATGAGCTAACATACGTTTTTTTCATTTCATTGTTTTGTGTATATATACGAAGATCATATCCACTATACAGTAAGGTGATTCTTGTTGAAGTAACTAAAGTACTGCATTATCTGTGTGGTTCGTGCTGTTCATCTTTTTGTTTGGTCTGTGTCTTGTTTCTAGTGTTTCTCAATCTTTAGTTTTCTGTGTAGTGTTTCATATATAATTGTTTTCCCTTGTCTACTTTTTCCTTAGATCATTGTTCTATCCAAAATTTGATATGGTCATCTATTTCTGGTGGAATAAAAACGTAGATATCAAATTTAGTGCGCATGACGAGTTTCTGGAATAACCTTCGCCAAGTATTCCCAAAGTCAAAGACTTGCAAGCCAAATAGCTTTGAAATATTTAGGAGCAGGCAAACCAAAGTGCATAAAAGACTTGCAAACCAAATAGCTTTGAAATGCTTAGGAGCAGGCAAATCAAAGTGCATAGACAGGATATCCAAAATCGTCTATGGTCACCAATGCCTGGTGTAAATGAATATTAGTATAATTACATCATTTAGGAAGTGTAAATTTCAAAAATGAATATATCTAATCAACCATATCAGTGCAGAAACACTGACTACTGTAGAATAATACTATCGGGGAATAAATACAATTTGTGAACCACTTAGCTCCTTGCTAGGATCTAAATGACCAGTTAATTTTTATCTGTTTATATCTACAAACTGTTTCTGATCAAAACTAAAATAAAATTGTTCATCCATTAACCAGGAATACACTAATTAATAATTAAGGCTAACTGTATTTTTGTAATTAAAACTTTTATGATTTTATCTGTCAGCATCCCCAGGGACAATCATTGCGTCATTTCACCAATGATTGTAATAAAATGACATTGTTCTTATTATTCATAGATTCTGAGATATCCGACATTGCGTTTTATTTCGAGAACAAATGTACCACACTCTATCATGTCGAAATCATTGTATCTAGCGCCTGTGAAGGTCAATGATAAATATATCTAATAAACCATGTCAGTGCCGAAGCACGGACCGTTGGGAGGGTGATACCTTTGGGTTAGTGTTAGGTTTATACTTGGGAAACGCACAATAGAAATAATGATTTTTGCTCATATCATATTTAACAGTTCATCTTTTTTTTTAACTTTCTCTGTTGTGTTCTTTTGTGTTTGTTCTGTGTATTGTGCTCAATGTTGTATGTGTCTCTGGATTGATCAGTCGTTATTGCCCCTTCGGATTTATCTAGCTTACTTTAGTTTACTTAACTAACATTATATATAGGCTATTTAACTTATGCTTTATTCTACTAAACATTTACATTTGAAAACAAAGGGCACGTGTTATACCAATTAACAATTATTATTTGTAAATACTACGGTTTTGTTTATTTTTGTGTGGGGTCAATATTCATGGATTGACAGAAACTGAGATGTTGGTAGACATTTGAATTCGTAGTTTTGATACAATGAATTCTCTTGTTATTTATTCCTTTCTTTGTGCACTTAATTTCTTGGTTTGACTGACGCGACGAACACCACGAAAATAGGCATTCAACGAATAAAATGTACAATGAAGAAGGGTTTCAATATACCAAAGTAGTAATCAGAAGCCGTAAATAGAAGAACAGACAATACAATGGCCAGAAGAAAAAGTACCAAAGGACAAACAATGTTCTACAAAACATTACACAGAAATAAAAAGATCAAGCAGCACCAATCCCACTGAAAACCGGAGGTGATCTCATGTGCTCCGAAATGGTAGGTAGTTCCTGTTCCACTAGTGGCACCTGTCGTGTTGCTCTAGTTACAACTCCGGTGATGATAAGTAATAAATGAGGAAAAGACCGGGCATTGCATATGATAAGTGGAACGTACTCAAAGTAGAACTGTGCACTAGGTACTGGCTTGTCTCCTTGGTATGTTACATTGGTACAGTTAAAACCCTGCTGAGAAAAGTCATAGTCTGTTCCGTTAAGAAAACATCTACATGGCTCATTATTCAGTAACAATTCTGTTATATTCGTTGAACAGTATTCTAATCGCCGTGTTGACTGCTCTACACATCCTTTTGGTAACCATGACTACAATTAAATGTGTTTGGAAATATGTGTAAAACAAAATAGAATTGCAACATGAAAATATGTAATATAAAAAGGGAATTCATGTTTTACATTTCCAAAAAAGGAAGTAAGAAACAAGTCCATCCTAGTCCCAACTTATATATATATATCAGTTATGGGATAGATATATGCTAAAGCTTTTTCTCTTCCTGTGAATAATGCATCGTTTCCCTTTTGTGTAGATGTTTTTCTAACCTCTATCACGGACTGTTCAATCAATAACACATCGGTGTTGATAAGAAACGGAAACTGCTTGCCCTTCGCGAATACCTGAGTTCATCAGGGGTTTTTGGTGGGTTCGTATTGATAATATCTTTAGGTTTTTGGTGGGTCCGTATTGATAATATCTTTAGGTTTTTGGTGGGTCCGTATTGATAATATCTTTAGGTTTTTGGTGGGTCCTTATTGATAATATCTTTAGGTTTTTGGTGAGTCCTTATTGATAATATCTTTAGGTTTTTGGTGGGTCCGTATTGATAATATCTTTAGGTTTCTGGTGGGTCCTTATTGATAATATCTTTAGGTTTTTGGTGGGTCCGTATTGATAATATCTTTAGGTTTTTGGTGGGTCCGTATTGATAATATCTTTAGGTTTCTGGTGGGTCCGTATTGATAATATCTTTAGGTTTTTGGTGGGTCCGTATTGATAATATCTTTAGGTTTTTGGTGGGTCCGTATTGATAATATCTTTAGGTTTCTGGTGGGTCCGAATTGATAATATCTTTAGGTTTTTGATGGGTCCGTATTGATAATATCTTTAGGTTTTTGGTGTTGTGTCATGTACACAATGCTACATGTGTGCTAATTGTTTAATAGGATAAAATAAAAGTGAAGTGTAGATTGCGAGCCACGTCAATATTAGCATGAAAATGATGGGAGTCGATTATACTAACACTAATTTATGTCATCATCTAGATACATTTAAAATTTAGTCCTTTTAGCATTGAAAAAAATAAAAATGTAGATATCAAGCTTAGTGCGCACGACGTGTTTCTGGAATAACCTTCATCAGGTACGCTCAAGGTCGAAAGTTTGGAAAACTAAATAACTAAATTTGTTGGGAGCTAGTAAGACAAAGGACCTAGATAGAATAGCCAAATTCAACTAAGGTCGCCCATTCCTGAGGGAGGAGACTCTTTAGTTTTAATAATAAATAAATTCCAATAACAAACATCGTATTACCGTATTTACCATAAGCATTTATTTATCTCTGATCTTTTTGTTCAAACATTTAAAAAATAAAATGGACACAAGTTTAACAAGATCTAATGATAACTATAACTGTTATTAAATTAGTGTCAACATAATGCCATTTTCAAGCATGAATGATCTACATTTGAATTTGTTTATGTTATTTCTTTTAGACTATTAATAAGATGTGGTCTATAGATAAATAAATATAAAGAGTATCCATTCTAGTTCTGTACAATACATTAAAACAGATTGTACTCACATCTTGACAAACTGTCCATGGTAAAGTTTTCTGCATCGACGAGAAGAGGTATATCAACGTATAGGCCATGATAACGTTATAGTAAATAGCTACTACTAGAGATATAATAGCCATAGATATACCAATACCTGAAACAAAACAACATAGTGTTAGTGTTATGGTGTTTAACGCCACTTTCAACAATATTACAGTAATGGTGGTCAGTTTCCGTATTTCGACGGCACATGTGATCTGTTGAAAAACGTTTCATCTCATGATACATCTATATATTATGATGCACTATAGTAATAGAGCTAGGGATTGTGGTGCTTAGCGCCACTTTCAACAATATTTCAGATCTATCGTGGCCGTCACTTTTATTGGTGGAGGAAACCAGAGTTCCCGGAGAAAACCACCGCCCTTCCATTTTACTTGTGTTCATTGAAGACAATAAACAATAAATTTCCCATATGAATATATAGTGTTATATCAAGTTTATACTGTGTACTCGATACAACTTTATGAGATCAAGTTGGTCAGTGCCTTGCGACAGATCGATGATTTTCTTCGCTTCCCTCCACCAATAAAACTTGCCTCCACGATATAACTTAAATATTGTTGAAGACTGCGTTGAACACCATACACCTAAATCTAACCCCCTATGACGTGTAAATATTACATAACATTATGAAGAGTTCTTCTAGAAAGGGAACCAACATATTTTGAATTACAATAATATTGTAGTAAAGCATAGTAACGATTTTATCGGCAACCAACACAGCTTGTGATTCAGTTATCAAGAGTTAAGGATTATGCTCCCATTAGCCGGTTTAAACCAGCTCCATTTTGCCCCTGTCCCAATCCAGAACCTGAATTTCCAACGTCAATTGTCGTGGTATTTTTGTCTTCAGTCAATAAAGGTGAGAGGTGACTGTTCGTTTTGTTGATATTGGTGGAAATGTTGACCATCATTTCTTAAACTTTCCTTTCATAGAATATACCTACTTAATTGTTTGTCATTATTGTTACTTACCTTTAGCACTAGGATTCATTCTCCACACACCAGTTGGTCCCAATCCTGAATATTGTCCTATAACTAATTCCATAAAGTACATAGGTTTACCTATCAGGAATTGTAGTACTAGATAAGCTATTAAAAAGGCAGCTGAAAATACAGAATAAAAACAATGTATATACAATCTAGATTAATCTAGTAAACTTAGGTATATTCGACAGTCTTGACAAACACGAACCACGTGATATCTTGTATTGGCATGTTGAAAGACGTGATCAAAGTTTCGCTGTTATAGAAAGGGTAGAGCGATAGGATCAAGAATATCGTCTCTGTATTTTACGGTATTCAATGTTCCTTGAACAATTTTGAGCTAAGTGCGACCATCATGAAAAATTCCAGCCCAGATCATAACATTTACGCCTCCAAAACGGTCGGACTCGTACACACTATGGTCCGTAAAACGTTCCCCACGCCTACGGTACACACGATAACGTCCATCGCTAAAGCGAAGTGAAAATAGGGATTCATCACTAAAAAGGATGTGGTGCCAGGCCTGAAGCCTCCAACAACGGCATGCACGTGCCCAGACTAGTCTCGCCCGTACTATGACGTTGTTTAAGGATTGTTCCTTCCACCGGACGCCTAGCTCGGAGTCCAGATTCACGTAGTCTTCTGCGAACAGGTTGACCCGAAATTCGAACGTTTGCTAGACCAGGTGTTCTAAGGGCAGTGTTCTCAGCCGTTATTATACGTTTTCGGAGGTGAATAAGGCGTAAATGTCTGTCTTGACGTTGTGACGTCACACGTGGCCTGTCGTTACGGGGTCTGTCATTCGTCCTACTTGTTTGTCGAAGACGAATCAACAGCCTTGAAATGATTATTCTAGACACATTAAAGTAGTCTGCAACGACCTGGTGAGTCATTCCAGTTTGAATCATACCCGCCGCTCGTTCACGGTCATATTGACGAAGCCGTGGCATTTACGTTCTTGTGAAAATTCAAATTTTCGGAATGGCAAATTGTTTACTTTTGTTGACAGCACAATTCATGACCGCAGGTGATTTAAATGCCTAATTCGATCATCGCAAACTCGATCATGGGACGGAAAATTTACTTTCCGGAACAGGATGTTATTGTTTGTTTTGTGAGTATAAACGCGTTTCACGCAAACATTGACGTAAATGATAATAAACAATTATTTTGGTTTTAGCATAAAAATATATTTCAAAAAAATCTTTGTATCGTTTCTTTGGTTGACTAGTATATAATATATATGATTCTGTGGGAATACAAAGAAGGACCGTCTTATGGTAGTTGGATTTACGACTACATATGCAATCAGTGTATATCACTATTAAGGTTGTGAGCTCGAATCTCAGCCATGACAATGTGTACTCGATACAACATTATGTGATAAAGATTGTGTTAATGACTTGCGGCAGATCGGTGGTTTTCTTCGGGTACTCTGGTTTCCTCCATCAATAAAATTGACCGCCACGAAAAATTGTTGAAAGTGGTGTTAAACACCATAACCCCACAACCACGCTAGAACACAAAGTGGGGATTTTTCGTTGTTCAGAGATATACGGTAATATATTACATGTACTTCATACATTATATTGTGTATGTCCCAAACCAACACAAGGACTTCCTGGTCTTTTTTGTGTTCAATGAATTGAGTTGATAGGTGGTTATTTTGTTGATATTTGTGTACTTCTTGACCATCACTGTTTGAACTTTTTTCACAATATGGATACTTTTTCCTTCAAAACTAATAAATTAATACGGTTGTCACTAGTAGACCAGGAAGTACTAACCTTGTCGGAACGGGTTTTATTGTTTGTCTTTTTTTTTCTTTTTTCTTTTTGTATAGCTTTTCTTATTAGAAATTCACCCAATTACATTTAATGAGCCGTATATCGTCTGTATGCTAAGTCATCAATCATTATTATTTTCTTCATTGAAGATTATATTATCTTGGTTAACTGGTGAAATTGCTTTCGCATGATTGCTTGTTATGCACTTTGGGTTTGAAAAAAGCACATTTGTTCTAGTATGCACAAGCAATTTTTAAAAAGTAGTTTCAAATCAAATTGAATCCATTTGAAGTCATAGATGTTAAGTTATGTGTGGTCTATTTTGTTATTGGGAAGATAAAGAGAAAATTTGTTATGCAACATGTCGCAAATTGAAAATTCGTCACACAAAATGGGGCTTCGTGATACCATCATCAAACAGGTAAAGAATAGCATTAGTTCCCCTCAAATAGTGCAAGATATTCTTACTTCCTCCAAATAGTGACACGTGATATTCTTACCTCACCAAATAGTGCCACATGATATTCGTACCTCCTCCACATAGTGGCAAAGGATATTCTTACTTCCTTCAAACAGTGTCACATGATATTCTTACCTCCCCCAAGCAGTGTCACGTGATATTCTTAGCTCCCCCAAACAGTGTCACATGCTATTCTTAGCTCCCCCAAACAGTGTCATATGATATTCGTACCTCCCCAAATAGTGTCACATGATATTTTTTTTTTTTCAATATCACAGATTTTATTTAGTAAATATCTTGTTACATTTTTACTTCAGAGTCCAAGTTCCTCTGAAGTATCCCTGTGAAATACTGTTTTGAATATCCAGGGAAATACTCAAAACTATAATTACATATTAAACTATTTTATTCTAATATATTCTATTGCATAAGTTATGATCACAGTTTATTTAATATATGATTGAACAATGAATTCATTCCTAGTAATTTATTTTCCTTCATTTTTCTTTGAAATTCATTTTTAAATAACAGATAAACATCAATTGTCTTTGTCTTTTGTTCGGATACATAATAGGATTTGTAAATTGTAAATGCCAATATAGTTAAAAACAATTTAGGTGAAAATATTCTTTGTCGAAAATTTTGTACCCAAATACTAAATGTTGAAATCTGATATTGTTTTCAAATTGGACCTTTTTTAACATTTCATTTATTTTATTCCAAAATATGTCTAAATATTTACACGACATAAAAAAGTGATCATAATCTTCTTCTACTTTACAAACATTACATAAACTGTCAGTTGATATTTTCCATTTGAACAGATGTGATTTGGTTGGAATAATAAATTGCAATAGTTTCCATCTAAATATTTTCAATTTGTTTTCTAACAAAATTTTAAAAATAAATTCATATAAGTCTGTTATATTTTGAAAATCTTGGATATCCAAGTAAGTTGTCCAAAAATGTATACCTATAGGTTTGATAAAAACTTTGTTTTTGATAATATTGTAAAAATCTTTGTTAACTAATTTATCCATATCAATCACCCTACCTGCAGAAATAATATATTTTTTTTTATATTAATAGTAGTTTTCACAGATTTTTCTTCTGATAATTGCACATACCACTCTTTAGGAATTGCTTTTTTTGGTCGACTAAATTCACTAAAAAATTTATTTTATTTTTTAATTTCTCTATCAAATAGTCTTGTGATACCCTTCCATTTTCGTCAGTTATGTCGTTCACATACAACAGGTTGCTATCAATCCAGTTTTTATAAATTAAACTTTTATTATTAAATTTTATATATTTATTTCCCCAAATATTTTGGTTTCTTATCTCTCTAAAATTAGTTGGTGTTTTTGTTTGTCCACCTCCAAATTCTACCCAACAGTTTATTATTTCTTTATAGAACTCTGGGATATCATTAAAATTTTCTATTGATTTACCATTGTCCATATTCATTTTAAAAATTAGCCATTTTTTTCCAAATTTATCTAAATATTTTCTTGGTATAACTCTCCAATTTGATGTTTTTGAACTAAGCAGTCTTTTTGACCCATGACACTGAGCGATTTAAAATAACTGTTTATATCAACCATATTCAACCCCCCTTTTCATAATCCCCTATTAAAGTTAATCTTTTGATTTTATCCGGTTTCCCATTCCAGATAAATCTGTAAAAACAAGATTCAATTTCTTTTATATACATCTTGATATTTTTACTTCCGTCAATAAAGTCACATATCATTACCTCCCAAAGCATGATATTATACCCCCCCCCCCCACACACACGTAGTATCATAAGATATTATTACCTCCCCAAATAGTGTCACATGATAGTCTTACCTCCTCCAACTAGAGTCACATGATATTCTTACCTCCTCCATTTTCGTATGCTAGGTAGGGAAAACGCCAAACATTTCCTAATCCCACAGACATGCCAATACAAGAGAGAATAAACTCCCACTTGGAGCCCCATTGTCCTCTGTCGCCAGTTTCGTCTTCTATTTTGACATCGCCATTCATTTCTTTCCTCATATCGCCTTTTAAGTCAAGCTACAAAGATTAAGATTTGATTATTCTACATTTCTTACAAGTGTTAACCGGCATTTCTAAAAAAGAAATAAATGTAAAGCAACATTATCTCAGTTGTCTTCATGACGAAAACAAATACACAAATAAAAAATGTATATAATGGGTGTCAAAAAGGACGGGATGTGTTGATAGCCCACAAATACAATGGAAGATAAAGGATAATGGTTCATGAACATTGGATCCTATGTAAACATGAATATAATATTTGTTCTTAAAATCTAGACTTTATTGAACATTGAATACAAACTTGAATATGAATAATCAGGTGAGCCTCTAGTGTTTTCAGCTTATCTATCTCATTGCTTTCCTGGAAGGACATAATCACTACAGAAATCAATGATAATGTCAAGTTATTGGATTAAAAGAGTATTATTCTGAAATGGAATGCAAGGAAAATTACAGAAGGGTTGCTTAGAGACTACAATGCGTTATGACATTGTCAAAACAAATTATGCACCTTGACTGGAGGCCATCCAGATGATGAGGTCCTAGGCTTCAGCCTATCAAGCCTATAGGTAAGTCCGGCATTGAAACAACCCAAACAAGAAAAATAAGCCCTTCTACAAACAACTGGATGTAAAGACGAACCGAACATCGCTTTTATGCGGAAATCGTAACGGGCATCACAACACGGAACTCAGAACGTAAATACACATAATAGGACATTACTAATCAACACTGTAATTTATTTCATATTACAAAAAAAATAGACCTTGGATTCGCTCCACGGTCAGGTCAAGCCAATGGTTATATGATTGTATTAAAGATTAGTTATCTTGAAATGGTGATGACGATCAGGTGCCCAATTGGAAGCACGGTATTGAGATATAACAGACTGTTGTTTCAGTGAGCCAGCAGTATATAAAAATCCAGTTAATATATTTTATTTAATATCACACTGTCGGAACAATTCCTAAATGTAATCGTAAAATCGTAGAAATAGAGTCAAAATCGATACTCCGAACACATATATACATGACAGCCACCTTATCTGGTTTGGTACAGGCACTTCAATAAAAAGTGGTGGTGTTAAATGTGTTGGTCTCTTAATACACAAATGTTCATAATGGTCTGTTGAAAATGTAAAAACTTGTTCTGGACATGACATGTCGGGGATATATTACTCCTTTGGCCTTTCAAATTATAATCTTTCACTTCTATGGTAATGTACTTGTATTTTATTTAATTATAGTTCACTGAAAGTTCATATTTTACATAAATCCACCTCAGAAAGCTATTTTTGTTTTATTTATTTTAAGTATTGTGATAATAATTGTTGATGAAGAATTAACCAATTGTCATAAGTTAAACCTAACACTTAGAAATGGGCGACACTTCAAATTTTAAAGGCAATATAAGTCTATGACACTATTTAAACTGTTGAATTATTTGTCTTTCCAATCTTTAGAATTTGAGCACCTCATAAAGGTCAATCCAGAAACGTGCCGTGCACACTAATGAATATATCTACTTCGTACTCATATACTATCAAAGATTTTATTTGGATTTTTCGTCATTTTAGTGATTGCCATTCTCACATATTTCCACAATCAATTAATTGATATTCTGAACAAATCGTTGCAACTGACCATGAAATGCAAGGCTTTGTGTACAGAACTAAAAGTAACAAAGGAACTAAAATGCAATACAGAAGTCTTAATACATTTTTTTTCTTAAAGTCCGGAGTCATTTCAAAACTATGAGTAGATATCCAACCTCTAATTTCTACATGATATTTTCTGAATATTCTACAGTTATGAACTTGCTAGCAATGTATTCTTAATGAACGACCATTTAACATTGTGTCGCTAAATTCTGTAGAAAATATTAAATTGCCCTGAAAGATGCAAAAAAAAATTCCAACAACAAAAAATATCAATTTTTCATGTTCTGAACAGATATATCATGTTTGGGGGGGAGGGGGGGGTAGTTCCGAAACATACCAGACGAGAGAGGAATCATTTCCCGAGACGATAGGCGAGGGAAATTTGGTCTCAAGACTGATATTTTTCGCGAATACCCCTCCCAATATGATATATCTGTTTAATTACACCGATTATTATTTAGAACACTGGCTAAATAAATAATACCTTTTGCTTGTCGTTTTCAGGAATATTCTGTGCTGTTGTCGTCTGACATTTTGTTTACTGTTACGTTTACATCGGAACACTTCCGGGTTTCAAATTTGATTAATCACGTTACCTTACGTATAAAGGTAAAGAAGAAATATTCCGAATGAATTTGGCGGTTTGAGGCACGCGAGGGTAAAACAGTGAAATACGTTTTCGCAAATACCACGGCACAGAAGGAAAAAAAAGTTAAATCCTCATGCAAATACCAGTTCTAACTTCTGGTACGGTTAGGGTAAGGGTTGTGGTGTTTAACGCAACTTTCAACAATGTTTCAGTTATATCGTTGCAGTCAGTTTTATTAGCGTATGGTACGTTATTTACATCAATGTGGAATTGAAATCTTGGGAATGCCTTCCCTAATTGTCAAACTGTTCGTGCTGTATGTCCGTTCGGCTATGGCCAATCGATATCATGTTAGACAGCAACGCATATTCTCTTTCCAGAGTGGTTGGTGTACTCCCCCTTTTCACACAATTCTTTCACGTTGACATTGATAATGCATTAAACGCTTAGAAAAAGTCGATATCTAATTTAGTGAGTACGCAGCGTTTCAGGAATAACATTCATAAGTTACGTTCAAAGTCAAAAGCGTTTTCCTTATATCACCGTGTATCTTATTTTTGTTTTGTTCTGTTTGTTTTGTTTTTGTCTGCATTTCTTTTTGTTTTGTGTTTTCATTTTGTTTGTTTGGTTTTGTTGTTGTTGTTGTTTTGCTTGAAAGGGTTATGCGCAGTCATGTTAAGGCAGTCCTTTTTTTTTGCAACATAAATTTATGACAATTGATGACAATGTAATATTTTCATGACGCAGACGTCTGTTTTTTGAATAGCATTGTTGTACGACTTTGATAAATCTATACTCTGTCGTACTGAATATTAAATAATTATATGTTCGTTATGAAAGAATAGTAAATACGAGATAATGCCATTTATAAATTTATAGAAACAAACGTAACAATTTTCAAACATCTTGATCTTTGGTGAACGGTCAATCTGTTTGCAAGAGGCGGGGTTTATGCTACTTTTCCGGAAATCGCGATCATTTCGCGCTTGCATTGGACAATACCTGTAAAGCATGCATGATAAAAGTTACGTCAACACTCGAGTACACAGAAGTTTTACAATTACTATTACTAATGTGGTAAGCATTTCTTTTTATTAGAAATTGACCTTCAATTTTATACCAAGTTCCTACATAAATGCACCAACGTTACGTCTACGTTTTAAATGAAATAACCCTTACGCCATAAAAATCACGGCCACTCTACTTCAGTTCATGATCATGTAAATATTCTTCAATGGTGCATTTAGTGTCTGGGAGCAAGTCCCTGTGACCCGATTGGGAACACGTGGTCGCAAGCTGGTAGAAGTCAGGGGCGGATCCAGGATTTCAAGCTAGGGGGACGCACTTGAAAAAAATTGCGCCGAGCGGAGGGAGGCGCGAAAATTGTTGGGGTCTTTCGTGTGAAAAATTACGATTTTACGCCAACAAATCATATTTTTGCAATCTTAGGGGGGGGGGGGGGGGCGCACCGCACCGGGTGCGCCCCTGGAAGTAGAAGTAATAATCAACAGTCTATCATACACACAGGGTTTGAATCGCTTTCACAAAGATCACGCGGTCTATATGGCATATATACTAAATAATAATATATGTAGTATATATGGCATATAGACCCCGTGACTTCTATGAAAGCCATTCAAGCCCCTGTGATCATACATGTGTATTTATTTAATTAATTATAAATGAAAACCACGATTTACCACCAACTTTAAGATAAAGAAAAGCTTCAGTTCAAGTCGATAAGACATGAACAGATTAAATTGTTTGCCTTCCACTGATAATCAGATACAGGATGTGTGTGTAAAATGGGGGGGGGGTGAAATATAAGCTAGTTGTAGCTAGGGGCAGCACTGGACCACAGCGGTCAGGTTCCAGGTTCCGATGTGGATTCCTGGTATGGATATTATACTATCTTACTTCTTACTCTTCGCTATGTTCATGAATTAAGTATCAGGAGATTGTTATTTGTATATACATGTACCACAGAAGGGCAATGCAAAAATGTAGGAGCCGTCGTGGTCGTGATCGTATGGTAGTTGGATTAACAACTACATGTGCAATTAGTGCATATCACCTCTAAAGTTGCGAGTTTGAATCCAGCAGATGGCGAGGTGTACTCGATACAACATTATGTGATTGAGTTTGTCAGTGATTTGCGACAGGTCTTTTGTTTTCTTCAGGTACTCCAGTTTCCTCTACAAATAAAACTGGCCGCCACATATTTAACTGAAATATTGTTGAAAGTGGTATTAAAGACCATAACAATAACCTTAACCCTACAAAAATGTATTTATATACACCTACTGTAATTATCATACGAAAATGATAATGAATGCAGGATAAATAATATTTCTTTAATTAAATTATGACAATATCAGCATTGAACGTGCAACTTATAATTTAATTGTTCATTAGCTACAAAAAACATTGATGTGTTTGCCCCCTCCCCCCATTTTTGGCAAATATTTAACTTAATTACAGTTTCAGTTCATGTTACTTTGTTATATTTTATATCTTTAATTTCTAACAAAATTTCACACACATATGATTTAATGGACCCTCAGGACACGCTTGTTGGTTTCTCTGTGTTATTAAGTCCATCTGATTATTGCATCAATTTAGAATGTTTAAACTATCTTTAAATGAATAATACACAGATCAAGTTTGTTCTTGCAGTTTCCTTTCAAAAGACAACATTGTAATACCTAACATCTCTGGTGAGTGACACTCCATAAAAGGGTATTAAAAGCATGTAAAAATGCATAATTTATTTATTTAAGGTGGAAATGTTGAAATTATCTATTAAATTTAGTTTGATACATATACATTACAGTGAGTCCTTTGACTAACTTTGTATTTTTTTTCAGAGTTAGCATAGAGAAAAAAACCAATGGATGATTTAAACTCAAAGAAGATTTAAATACCACAAAAGAATCAGCATAAACTTTATTGTAACATAAATACGCATTTTTCCTTTGATGTTTTTATGCAATAATTAACTTAAAAATAGTGAACTTTTACAAACCATGGTCTAACATGAAGATCTTGATGTTATTCCATGATGTTGACGTCATAGGTCTGTTATTCCATGATTTTGCGAAACATGCCAGACGAGAGAGGAATCATTTTCCGAGACGATAGGCGATGGAAATTTGGTCTCAAGACTGGTATTTTTCGCAAATACCCCTCCCAATATGATATATCTGTTTAATTACACCGATTATTATTTAGAACACTGGCTAAATAAATAATACCTTTTGCTTGTCGTTTTCAGGAATATTCTGTGCTGTTGTCGTCTGACATTTTGTTTACTGTTACGTTTACATCGGAACACTTCCGGGTTTCAAATTTGATTAATCACGTTACCTTACGTATAAAGGTAAAGAAGAAATATTCCGAATGAATTTGGCGGTTTGAGGCACGCGAGGGTAAAACAGTGAAATACGTTTTCGCAAATACCACGGCACAGAAGGAAAAAAAAGTTAAATCCTCATGCAAATACCAGTTCTAACTTCTGGTACGGTTAGGGTAAGGGTTGTGGTGTTTAACGCAACTTTCAACAATGTTTCAGTTATATCGTTGCAGTCAGTTTTATTAGCGTATGGTACGTTATTTACATCAATGTGGAATTGAAATCTTGGGAATGCCTTCCCTAATTGTCAAACTGTTCGTGCTGTATGTCCGTTCGGCTATGGCCAATCGATATCATGTTAGACAGCAACGCATATTCTCTTTCCAGAGTGGTTGGTGTACTCCCCCTTTTCACACAATTCTTTCACGTTGACATTGATAATGCATTAAACGCTTAGAAAACGTCGATATCTAATTTAGTGAGTACGCAGCGTTTCAGGAATAACATTCATAAGTTACGTTCAAAGTCAAAAGCGTTTTCCTTATATCACCGTGTATCTTATTTTTGTTTTGTTCTGTTTGTTTTGTTTTTGTCTGCATTTCTTTTTGCTTTGTGTTTTCATTTTGTTTGTTTGGTTTTTTGTTGTTGTTGTTTTGCTTGAAAGGGTTATGCGCAGTCATGTTAAGGCAGTCCTTTTTTTTTGCAACATAAATTTATGACAATTGATGACAATGTAATATTTTCATGACGCAGACGTCTGTTTTTTGAATAGCATTGTTGTACGACTTTGATAAATCTATACTCTGTCGTACTGAATATTAAATAATTATATGTTCGTTATGAAAGAATAGTAAATACGAGATAATGCCATTTATAAATTTATAGAAACAAACGTAACAATTTTCAAGCATCTTGATCTTTGGTGAACTGTCAATCTGTTTGCAAGAGGCGGGGTTTATGCTACTTTTCCGGAAATCGCGATCATTTCGCGCTTGCATTGGACAATACCTGTAAAGCATGCATGATAAAAGTTACGTCAACACTCGAGTACACAGAAGTTTTACAATTACTATTACTAATGTGGTAAGCATTTCTTTTTATTAGAAATTGACCTTCAATTTTATACCAAGTTCCTACATAAATGCACCAACGTTACGTCTACGTTTTAAATGAAATAACCCTTACGCCATAAAAATCACGGCCACTCTACTTCAGTTCATGATCATGTAAATATTCTTCAATGGTGCATTTAGTGTCTGGGAGCAAGTCCCTGTGACCCGATTGGGAACACGTGGTCGCAAGCTGGTAGAAGTCAGGGGCGGATCCAGGATTTCAAGCTAGGGGGACGCACTTAAAAAAAAATTGCGCCGAGCGGAGGGAGGCGCGAAAATTGTTGGGGGTGGTGCGCCCCTGGAAGTGGAAGTAATAATCAACAGTCTATCATACACACAGGGTTTGAATCGCTTTCACAAAGATCACGCGGTCTATATGCCATATATACTAAATAATAATATATGTAGTATATATGGCATATAGACCCCGTGACTTCTATGAAAGCCATTCAAGCCCCTGTGATCATACATGTGTATTTATTTAATTAATTATAAATGAAAACCACGATTTACCACCAACTTTAAGATAAAGAAAAGCTTCAGTTCAAGTCGATAAGACATGGAACAGATTAAATTGTTTGCCTTCCACTGATAATCAGATACAGGATGTGTGTGTAAAATGGGGGGGGGGGATTTAAGCTAGTTGTAGCTAGGGGCAGCACTGGTCCACAGCGGTCAGGTTCCAGGTTCCGATGTGGATTCCCGGTATGGATATTATACTATCTTACTTCTTACTCTTCGCTATGTTCATGAATTAAGCATCAGGAGATTGTTATTTGTATATACATGTACCACAGAAGGGCAATGCAAAAATGTAGGAGCCGTCGTGGTCGTGATCGTATGGTAGTTGGATTAACAATACATGTGCAATTAGTGCATATCACCTCTAAAGTTTCGAGTTTGAATCCAGCAGATGGCGAGGTGTACTCGATACAACATTATGTGATTGAGTTTGTCAGTGATTTGCGACAGGTCTTTTGTTTTCTTCAGGTACTCCAGTTTCCTCTACAAATAAAACTGACCGCCACATATTTAACTGAAATATTGTTGAAAGTGGTATTAAAGACCATAACAATAACCTTAACTCTACAAAAATGTATTTATATACATCTAATGTAATTATCATACGAAAATGATAATGAATGCAGGATAAATAATATTTCTTGATTTTAACAAGGTTCTGTCTTTAATTAAATTATGACAATATCAGCAATGAACGTGCAACTTATAATTTAATTGTTCATTAGCTACAAAGAATATTGATGTTTTTGCCCCCTCCCCCCATTTTTGGCAAATATTTAACTTAATTACAGTTTCAGTTCATGGTACTTTGTTATATTTTATATCTTTAATTTCTAACAAAATTTCACACACATATGATTTAATGGAACCTCAGGAGACGCTTGTTGGTTTTTCTGTGTTATTAAGTCCATCTGATTATTGCATCAATTTAGAATTTTTAAACTATCTTTAAATGAATAATACACAGATTAAGTTTGTTCTTGCAGTTTCCTTTCAAAAGACAACATTTTAATACCTAAAATCTCTGGTGAGTGACACTCCATAAAGGGTTATTAAAAGCATGTAAAAATGCATAATTTATTTATTTATGGTGGACATGTTGAAATTGTCTATTAAATTTAGTTTGATATATATACACTACAGTGAGTCCTTTGACTAACTTGGTATTTTTTTCAGAGTTAGAATAGAGAAAAAAACCAATGGATGATTTAAACTCAAAGAAGATTTAAATACCACAGAAGAATCAGCATAAACTTTATTGTAACATAAATACGCATTTTTCCTTTGATGTTTTTATGTAATAATTAACTTTAAAATAGTGAACTTTTACAAACCATGGTCTAACATGAAGATCTTGATGTTATTCCATGATTTTGACGTCATAGGTCTGTTATTCCATGATGTTGACGTCATAGGATGTGTTATTACATGATTTTGACGTCATAGGATCTGTCAATCATGTAATTTCTGTTACAAACCATATATACCATGGATCTTACTCATGAACTTATTTAAACCAACTCATCATTCGGATTCGTTGGTTCAAATAAGTTAATTCGTAAGATCCATGGTATATATAATACAAGGAACAGGAATATTTGACTTAAGCAGAACCCAGATATATACTCATACATTTGCATGATCAGAAGTAATCATAAAATAGAATATTGGGGCTGTTTGTATTGTGTATTGTCTAGAGTCTGTGTGTATTACATGTGGTAGTGAATAGGACACATTATACAAGATTATCTATACAAAAATGTACATATGTAAAACATTCCTCATAGTCGACTTGCGATTTGTCATGTATAAATCCAAAGAATACAATGGTATGGATATTTTAGATTCAATATTCAGTGATCAAAGACCGAAAAATGTGATGAATTAAGTTATTGAATATTTATTAATGATTCAGAAAGACATGAATAATTGCAGTTTTCAGTTGACAAAAAAATCAGGATTCAGTCATATCTACATGTACATATTAAGATGCAGTAAAAACTGAAACATAATTGTGAGATCATGGAGATAATTCAATACAATTGTTAATAAATAAAAATTGAAAGTGAAGTTATTTATTTTTCAGTGCATTGTTTAATGACATGTTATGTGTATAACAGTTCCCACAATTGTATGGGAAACAATATTGTTGTAGTATTATTGGTACTTGTAAAGATATGCCACATTATGACCCAACGGGGTTTTATGTTATGCACTAAAATACATACACAAACATTTGATCCATTATTTGTTCATTGGAGGTTAGCGTTAGGTGTTTAACACCACTTTTAAAAATATTTCAGTTACAGTTTTGTGGCGGAAATTGGAGTACCCAGAGAAAACCACAGACCTGTCGCAAGTCACTGAAAAACTTTTATCACATAATATTTTATCAAGTACACCTCGCCATGCATGGGGTTCAAACTCACAACATAAGTGGTGATAGGCAACGATTGCACAGGTAGTTGTAAATTTAACTACCATACGATCACGACGGCTCAAGTTCAGTTAAGATGAAAGGTAATCGTTTTCTTGATATTGGTGGAATTTATGTTCATTAGAAATAACCTAAATCAGGTTATACACACCCTTGCTTAACCTGCGTGTATTTCTTCATGAACCGAACACAAATTGCGATCAATCCTTAACAAATATGGTTGAATAGTTGATTATTTTTGTAATGTCAAGTAAGCAGTGTTTCAGCTATGTGCATTTTTTTATATTTTCATGATGAGAATTAAGTTTACAATCAATAACTGATGGCTGATTAACGTCACTGTCAACAATATTTCAATAATAGCGTGGCGATCGGTTGTGAGAAAACCATCGGTCTGCCATATGCTACTGACAAACTGAATCACCTAATGTTGTATAGAGTACACCTCGCCATGAGTGGGATTCGAACTCACAACTTTAGAGGTGAAAGGCGATGATTGCACAGGCAGTTGTAAATCAAACTATCATTCGATCACGACCACAACGACTCCGTTGTTTTGCCTGAAAAGTGTATATATCAAATAACCTTTTCAATCGAAAATTGTTATAGAAAATGTTCGATCACGGTACGATTTAATACATTTTCTAACCTTTGACCTCGAACTATCTATAGACATTATTGATAAAATAATCTTCGATCAAAGAGAATAAATATTCCATGTTAGATTTCTCCCAGACGTGTTGCATTTTAATGAGAGAAAAAATGAATAGGGGAATAAAACGTTCATTTGTCTGACGAATAACTACATACATTTAGGCTCCTACCCCCTCCCCCCCCCTCCAGTATTGCAACGTGGATTATATACCCCCGAGGATTTCCTCCGTGCAATATTCAGTGCTTGACATGGTTATTTTTATTTTCATATTATGTTTAAAATTCACAGTTCCCGAATAATGCAATTGATTAAAACTAAAATTCATCTCCCTCAGGTATATGTAGCATTGTACTATTTTGGCTTCCCTATTTAGGCCCTTCTGTTTGCTTTCTCTATTTTGGCTTCCCTATTTAGGCCCTTCTGTTGGCTTCCCTATTTAGGCCCTTCTGTTGGCTTCCCTATTTAGGCCCTTCTGTTGGCTTCCCTATTTAGGCCCTTCTGTTTGCTTTCTCTATTTTGGCTTCCCTATTTAGGCCCTTCTGTTTGCTTCCCTATTTAGGCCCTTCTGTTGGCTTCCCTATTTAAGCCCTTCTGTTTCCTTTCTCTATTTTGGCTTCCCTATTTAGGCCCTTCTGTTGGCTTCCCTATTTAGGCCCTTCTGTTGGCTTCCCTATTTAAGCCCTTCTGTTTGCTTTCTCTAATTTGGCTTCCCTATTTGGACCCTTCTGTTGGCTTCCCTATTTAGGTCCTTCTGTTGGCTTCCCTATTTAGGCCCTTCTGTTGGCTTCCCTATTTAGGCCCTTCTGTTTGCTTTCTCTATTTTGGCTTCCCTATTTAGGCCCTTCTGTTGGCTTCCCTATTTAGGCCCTTCTGTTGGCTTCCCTATTTAGGCCCTTCTGTTTGCTTTCTCTATTTTGGCTTCCCTATTTAGGCCCTTCTGTTGGCTTCCCTATTTAGGCCCTTCTGTTGGCTTCCCTATTTAGGCCCTTCTGTTTGCTTTCTCCCAAATATTTTTAATTTATTTGGTTTTCCAATCTTTAGACTATAAGCCGACATACGTGAAGGAGGTCATTCCAGAAACACGTCATACACACTAACTTAGATATCAACGTGTTTACTACAAATGTACACGTGGGTGTTATTTGATATTTCCATGTTATATATTAGTTCTTTATGAATCATTTTATTTTATCATTATCCGCTTTTATTTAGACACTTAATTTTTTGGGATGAAATAAAAAATCATATTGCTATAAATGCTATCGTTTGTTCTTTCAAGAACTTATCCAAGTATATCTTCCTGTGATAAATACACGATCATGCCTACAATAGTTTATGTCCGGATAAAACACTGTATATAACATTATTTTTAATTTATATTTGATGTATAAAATATAATTTCCAATATTATTTAACTTACCGACATCCTTCTTTTTTAACTTCCAAAATTTTTGTGTATTTTGTGTATAATTCAGATTTCACTATTATGAACCAAATGTTACACTTCTCCTAGAATCATGACTATACTGGCTTCCATTCAAATACAAAAATACGGACTTTCCTTTAATGAATAATAAACTGAACAGGTAAAAACACCGGTGAATCAGTCAGTCTTCAAAATAACTCAAGCGTAGCAATCTTCTGTACAGTGGGCGGAGGATTTTAATGAGTTTTATCGTAAATTGAATACATTAGCAGTACTAATTATTCTTTTGATCTAAAACACAATTTCAAATATCACCCCCTTCATACTGATATGCCAAAGGTATTTTCTTTACATCACTCCGCAACAATAAGTTATTATTTTGACAAAATATTTACACCCAACGCTTTCGAAATGACTGCTTTCAAATGATGTCAAATTGCACGCGATTGACTGGACATTCATGCAGTTATCGGCTTTTGAACGTGAAATTGACAATATTTTTTTTGTGAAATTTCAAGTTTGATGACAGAAAACATCAATTTCACCCCATTTTATTTCCACGTCAATCTCTGTATGCAATGCCCAATCATTTCCCGATCATTTCCTGATCATCTGTCTAAATCTCATAATAATCTGAAAGCTTCTCCTTTCCGAACAATTGGAGTTTTGAAAGGCACAATCATTGAAAACTGGATATGGCTCACCACGGACGTATGACATGCAGAAATCGGAGTAGCAATTTCATTTGGAACTACCGAACGCGGAGTAAATTAAAGCATCGATCTCTTGTGGGAAATGAGATCTCCTTGTCTCTGGAAATTAACGCCGCATACCTCACAGACGAGAAGGGGGTGCTTTAAACTTATTAGAGCTTGGCTTCCTCTGATTCAAAATAGCGGCTGCAGACGGAGCATCTCTTACTGTTCTCTGTTGTCTCCAGTTGTTCCCAGTTATACCTCAGCTTTATTTTATAATGATAAGGGAGATACACATTTAAGATGCAATTTCCGTTTCCTAACCGACAATATAAAACCATCAGTGGAATACATTTCTTCAGACAGTCTACTTGTATATCAAACAAAGACACTTGCATCTGACTCTCCAATAGGTCACCAGATTCAAAAAGGCTGTTCATTCTGTCTAATACAAATTCCCTGTTTAAGTTCAATTAAAACAAATTCATTGTTTATCCCTGCAAAAGTTGGCAATTGCAATAACAACACAGATACAATTACCATTCTACATCCTGTTAATTTGGCCCTGATTCAACATTTTTTCTCTGTTGATACATATTATTTTCATATAATTCAATTATGGGTGACACAACATTCACCAAACCTATTGACATGACACTTCCCAGAATTCAAATGTTCAATCATTCATTTTCAAACTTTATTAAGATAAAAAATTACATCTAAGTCTAAAAAGAAATGCAAAAGCTGCTAAAGAAGATAAGAAAATATTTACTACATTGTCAGAGCCTCTACTTGATGGCGAAATTGAGATTGAAAACTCTTGTCCAGACACAAATGGGATAATACCGTATATATCAATTCTCCTTACAATAGCTTGTGAGGCTCTTTTTAACAAAGTCCGAGCATTAACAACAGCACTCGTACTACTACAGAAATCATCACCCACATACAATTTTGTAACACCATAAACAACACCAACATTTCATTATATCCAGTCACCAGAAATAAAAACAACACCAACATTTCATTATATCCAGTCACAAGAAACAACAACACTTCAACATTTCAATTTTATTTTATCTGCTCAGCTAAGTCAATGGCCGTCCTTAGTACTTGCAGCTCTCGCGGTCTTATCATTTTTTGCTGCATTACATTTACAAGCTTGTTACTTCAAACCATCATACAAAAGTCTTACTTGAAATCAGTAATGACATACGATGCATCATAATACCAATTGTTCACTTAACACTATGCCCATCTGATTGGGATATTTCTCCCCCTCAAAATAATAAAGTAAATTAACTCATTCTTTGGGGGCAAAGAATGTTTCATCAGGTGGGATATGTGTGATAGTGCAAAAATGCACACCCCTTCTTGTTTTCTATTTATTCAATTAAAGTTTTATTTAAAATAATATCTATATTATCTTATAACAATGAATGTGTGCATCACAAAATACGCCCGTCTATATAAATTATCAAACGGTATAATGGTAATGACCCCAAAATAAATAGGGTTCTTTCCCTTCCACGGGGGAATCATGTGGCCAAGTTTGATAAAGATCCAATATACAGAATTAAAGTTATCGTGCGGAAACGATCCTGTTGTCAAATTTTCTATTTATAGTAACGATGACCTTGACCTTTGACCTTAATGACCCCAAAATAAATAGTGTTCTTCCCCTTCCACAGGGTAATCATGTGGCCAAGTTTGGTCAAGATCCAATATACAGAACTAAAATTATCATGCGGAAACGACCCTGTTGTCAAAAATGTTATTTATAGTAACGGTGACCTTGACCTTTGACCTAATGACCCCAAATTAAATAGGGTTCTTCCCCATCCATAGGGGAATCATGTGGCCAAGTTTTGTAAAGAACAAATATACAGAATTAAGCTATCGTGCGGAAACGATCCTGTTGTCAAAAATTATATTTATAGTAAAGGTGACCTTGACCTTTGACCTAATGATCCCACAATAAATAGGGTTCTTCCCCTTCCACAGGGAAATTATGTGGCCAAGTTTGGTAAAGATCCAATATACAAAACTAAAGTTATCGTGCGGAAACGACCCTGTTGTCAAAAATTATATTTATAGTAATGGTGACCTTGACCTTTGACCTAATGACCCCAAAATAAATAGGGTTCTTTCCCGTCCACAGGGGAATCATGTGGCCACGTTTGGTAAAGATCCGATATACAGAACTAAAGTTATCGTGCGAAAACCTGTGTGGACGCCCGCCGCCCGCCGCCCGTCGCCCGCCGCCCGCCATACCCAATCACATAATACGGCCCCGTCTCAAGACGGGCGTAAAAAAAATAGTAATCCTAGCTTCATGTCAAAAAAGATTATTGATTTATACAATGTGGAATATTTTTGTACAAAAGAAGGAAATTGAGCTTTAAGATAAATTCTTTGAATAAATAAGTTACAACTCTTTTGCATTCTTCAAAGGCTCTTCTATATAATCTAAAACTAATCTGGTGTCATTTCAATTAACGCTAATTCAACCCAAAAACCAAGCCGACAGAGCTTTCTTAAGTCAATAATATCAGATGACATGAGGCCAGGGTAAGGGTAAATAAAATTAAGTCTTTGTCTGAAAAGAGTAATTACCTATGAGATACCTCACCTGGAAATCAAGTCACATGACTCTTAGATTGGGTTGGCGTTTCTGGTCACTTGCAATTGTGACCATCAAATAATAAAGTTCTAGTTTTATATCGTCTTGTATTCTGTAATTCCAGTTCCAGTCATAAATCAGATCAGTTAATAGCACATTGTGAATACAAGGGTCACACATACTATATATCTAAACGGCAAGTCAATAGACAACACACACGCCAAGTCTCAAGTTCACATATTACACTGAAATTTGGCACATTGGTTGTTCAGATTTTAAAGTTCATTGAAATATCAAAATCCATAACATTAAAGTCCTTAGCGTTTAGATGACGTCACTTCAAAGTCAATATTTGTTGTGCCCACCATTAGCCTGTAACACAGCACGGACACATCAGCAGCCCAATATGGCTACATCCGGGTACTTCACCTGAGAAACCGGACCGTGACAACAAGTGAAACAGCATCAAATGTACCAGGTCTCCGACGAATATCGGCGCAGACAGTCAGAAACGGTCTACGTGAAAAGAGCTTACACACCCACCAGACATCCTTACTTTGACGCAGTACTGAGACGTGGTTCAGCGATGAATCAAGATACATGCTGCAGACAAGAGATGGCTGTACACGTGTCTACATACGCCGCAATGCGAGGTTCGCAAGGAACTGCGCCCTTGAGGTCGACAATTTCGGCGGAGGAAGTGTGATGATGTGGGGTGCCATATCCTAAGCCCGAAAAACTGGTACTCATCCCCGGATCCCTCATCCTAGGATTTAGGCTTGAATCCTGAAAAATACGTCCAGGCATAAGGCTTAAATGCCTAAACAGTAACTATCAATCATCGTATGTGTATGTAACAATACATTAGTTTATTTTTTTTAATTCAAAATCATTACATAAAACACAATTTGTCTTAAAATGTCAATGTCAGGTATCTACAATAAAACAATTATCACATAAACATTAGATAAAAATTGATCAACTTTATTAAAAAGTATCAAGTTAAAATATAAAGACATCATTTATAATCACAGGATCCAGAATTATGGCACCGACTATTGCACAGTCTTCCATTTTTTTTACACTTGCATCTGTTGCATTTATATTTACAGGAACATTTTAAAAACCCTTGTCCACCTTATACATATATATATATATACATAAGACAGTGCGTATCTTATACGAAGGAACAGCCAATCCTTCATGAGCAACTGGTTTCACCATCGATTTTGGTGGGTTTCGTGGGGTTCATCCTTTTTTGTTTTCTGAGTTGTGTTGTGTTTTATTGTTTTGTATGTCTTCATCCTGTGTCTTGTTTTCCCAATGTTGTCAGTTGTGTCTTCGGATTGTCCTTGTCTGTCTTCATCCTGTGTCTTGTTTTCCCACTGTTGTCAGTAGTGTCTCCGGATTGTCTTTGTCTGTCTTCATCCTGTGTCTTGTTTTCCCAATGTTGTCAGTAGTGTCTCCGGATTGTCCTTGTCTGTCTTCATCCTGTGTCTTGTTTTCCCAATGTTGTCAGTAGTGTCTTCGGATTGTCCTTGTCTGTCTTCATCCTGTGTCTTGTTTTCCCAATGTTGCCAGTAGTGTCTCCGGATTGTCCATGTATGTCTTCATCCTGTGTCTTGTTTTCCCAATGTTGTCAGTTGTGTCTTCGGATTGTCCTTGTCTGTCTTCATCATGTGTCTTGTTTTCCCAATGTTGCCAGTAGTGTCTACAGATTGTCCATGTATGTCTTCATCCTGTGTCTTGTTTTCCCAATGTTGTCAGTTGTGTCTTCGGATTGTCTTTGTCTGTCTTCATCCTGTGTCTTGTTTTCCCAATGTTGTCAGTAGTGTCTCCGGATTGTCTTTGTCTGTCTTCATCATGTTTCTTGTTTTCCCAATGTTGTCAGTAGTGTCTTCGGATTGTCCTTGTCTGTCTTCATCCTGTGTCTTGTTTTCCCAATGTTGCCAGTAGTGTCTCCGGATTTTCCATGTATGTCTTCATCCTGTGTCTTGTTTTCCCAATGTTGTCAGTTGTGTCTTCGGATTGTCCTTGTCTGTCTTCATCCTGTGTCTTGTTTTCCCAATGTTGTCAGTAGTGTCTCCGAATTGTCTTTGTCTGTCTTCATCATGTGTCTTGTTTTCCCAATGTTGTCAGTAGTGTCTTCGGATTGTCCTTGCCTGTCTTCATCCTGTGTCTTGTTTTCCCAATGTTGTCAGTAGTGTCTTCGGATTGTCATTGTCTGTCTTCATCCTGTGTCTTGTTTTCCCAATGTTGCCAGTAGTGTCTTCGGATTTTCCATGTATGTCTTCATCCTGTGTCTTGTTTTCCCAATGTTGTCAGTTGTGTCTTCGGATTGTCCTTGTCTGTCTTCATCCTGTGTCTTGTTTTCCCAATGTTGTCAGTAGTGTCTCCGGATTGTCTTTGTCTGTCTTCATCATGTGTCTTGTTTTCCCAATGTTGTCAGTAGTGTCTTCGGATTGTCCTTGCCTGTCTTCATCCTGTGTCTTGTTTTCCCAATGTTGTCAGTAGTGTCTTCGGATTGTCATTGTCTGTCTTCATCCTGTGTCTTGTTTTCCCAATGTTGCCAGTAGTTTCTTCGGATTGTCCATGTATGTCTTCATCCTGTGTCTTGTTTTCCCAATGTTGTCAGTTGTGTCTTCGGATTGTCCTTGTCTGTCTTCATCATGTGTCTTGTTTTCCCAATGTTGCCAGTAGTGTCTCCAGATTGTCAATGTATGTCTTCATCCTGTGTCTTGTTTTCCCAATGTTGTCAGTTGTGTCTTCGGATTGTCCTTGTCTGTCTTCATCCTGTGTCTTGTTTTCCCAATGTTGCCAGTAGTGTCTCCGGATTGTCCATGTATGTCTTTATCATGTGTCTTGTTTTCCCAATGTTGTCAGTAGTGTCTTCGGACTGTCCTTGTCTGTCTTCATCCTGTTTCTTGTTTTCCCAATGTTGCCAGTAGTGTCTCCGGATTGTCCTTGTTTGTCTTCATCCTGTGTTTTGTTTTCCCAATGTTGCCAGTTGTGTCTCCGGATTGTCCTTGTTTGTCTTCATCCTGTTTCTTGTTTTCCCAATGTTGCCAGTTGTGTCTTTGGATTGTTCTTGTTTGTCTTCATCCTGTGTCCTGTTTTCCCAATGTTGCCAGTAGTGTCTCCGGATTGTCCTTGTTTGTCTTCATCCTGTTTCTTGTTTTCCCAATGTTGCCAGTTGTGTCTCCGGATTGGTTTTTTTTGTCTTCATCCTGTGTCTTGTTTTCCCAATGTTGCCAGTAGTGTCTCCGGATTGTCCTTGTTTATCTTCATACTGTGTCTTGCTTTCCCAATGTTGCCAGTTGTGTCTCCGGATTGTTCTTGTTTGTCTTCATCCTATGTCTTGTTTTCCCAATGTTGCCTGTAGTGTCTCCGGATTGTCCTTGTTTGTCTTCATCATGTGTCTTGTTTTCCCAATGTTGCCAGTAGTGTCTCCGGATTGTCCTTGTTTGTCTTCATCATGTGTCTTGTTTTCCCAATGTTGCCAGTAGTGTCTCCGGATTGTCCTTGTTTGTCTTCATCATGTGTCTTGTTTTCCCAATGTTGCCAGTAGTGTCTCCGGATTGTCCTTGTTTGTCTTCATCATGTGTCTTGTTTTCCCAATGTTGCCAGTTGTGTCTCTGGATTGTCCAATCGTGATTGTCCCTTCGGTTTTCTTTATTGTTTATTTAAACACCGAAATTTGTTTCTATAGTAAATTTAGGAGTAAAATGTATAACAAAACCAAGCAATAAAATATAAAGAAACGCCTATCTTATACACAACAAAAAAACACAAACAATTGTAAAATATAAATTGTAAAAATATAGAAACTTTTAGTTAATTATTTGTGTATATATTTATTTTTCAAAATTTGTAAGCGTAGACATGCGCCGGAAAATAATGTTCAGTATGTTGAGCGCTATTCCGTAACTAAAGAAGAAGCAGAAGAAGAAATGGACAGCACAAATGTTAATCGTTTTTATTATTGACATTTTTCGTAATCAAAGTTACACGACCGGTGCCACGTATTGAGCATGTATTGCTTGCCCTTCCGGAGCAATTGAGTTCAGCCCCGGTTTTCATGTTGCCCGGTTCTGTGTGGTATTTTGTAAATCATTTTTTGCTATTTTGGCCTTTTTCTTTTGACCATTTTCTTGTCTGTCCTTCTTCGAATTACAGCTTCTGATTACTCCTTTGGTATCTTTAAACTTTTCTTATAAGAAACCTTTTATTCCATACTACCATTCCGTATGAAAATTTAAAAATCCTTTTAAAAGAAATCATTCACATCGCATTTCACGTTAAAATTGATAAGCAGAGTCACGGAATATCCGTGTCACAAATGACCACGGGTTTGTTCCTTTTGTCATAATCAAAACCCGGTCCATGACTTATGACTTATTACTGGGCTTGTTACTAGAATGATACGACAGATGCCATCATTGGAACAGAAAATGTTTATCATTCCGGAGCAATAGAATTCTTTTTAGCGCGGTTCGTGTTTCTTAATCTGTAGGTTTCTGTGTAGTGTTTGTAAATCATTCTTTATTTTGACTATTACATTGTACATCTTTAGTATCTGCTTGGATGTTTATAATGTTAGCCAACGAATTAATAAAAACATAGATATAATTTGATGCGCACGAAGCGTTTCATGGATAACATTCATCAAGTGCGCTCAAGGTCAAAAAATTGCATGGCCAAATAGTTTGATAGTCTAGCCGAGCACGTAACTTAAAGGGCCATTGATTGATTGATTAATTGATTGATTGATTGATTGATTGATTGATGTTTAACGTCCAGTGAGCAATTTTTCAGCTATATTCAGGACGAGAACATTTAAAAATTTAAACGCCACGGGACTCGAAACAAGGAAAGGTGATGGGTAGGGACGGATATTTTAGCCAGTACAACAGGTCTCCTATGGACCACTCATCATGAGCATAATGCTCATACTGAGCTGTTACACTGGGTTCTTTAACGTGTGAAGAGGGTGGCAATCTCTCAACACGGGACCTCGGTTTTATTTACGTCTCATCTCGTCCTTAAAGGGCCAAAACAGGATAACCAAACAAATAGTAACCACTCTATCAGACTCTATTTTCTTATTATAAATTTGCATAGTAATGTCCGTGTATGAGCCTGAGGTTTATATTTCACAATTCATACGTTACGCTCGATGTTGCAGTTTATATTGAAACATTTTACTGCGTCACATCGATGTTCATTTGTTGTTTGAAATAAAAACATAAATATCAAAATTAGTGCACACGAGACGTTGCTAACCTTCATCAGATACGCTCAAAGTGAAAAGAATTCGAAGTCAAATAATCCAAAGGTCTTTTGAAGACAGAAAGCCAACGGGCCTAAACATAATAGTCAAAACTATATCTAATAAACCAAATCAGTGCCGAAGCACTGAATACTGGGCAGATAATACAATCGGTGACTAAAACATGTAATTGGATATAGCCAACATGCTCCTCACTTATTGTTTATCAAGAAGAGTTTGAAGATACCAAAGAGGTAATCAGAATCCGTATATCGAAGAAGAACAGACAACACAATGACCAAAAAGAAAAAAATACAAAAGGACAAACAACGTTCTACAAAACAAGCACATAAAACTAACGATCGAGACACACGAACCCCACTACAAACTGGGGGTGAACTCAGGTGCTCCGGAAGGGTAATCAGTTCCTCCTCCACTATTGACACCCGTCGTGTTAATCTAGTTGTAGACCCAGTGATAAGTCATGAATGAGGAAAGGACCGGGTAGTGTTTACGACAAGTGGAACATATCCGTGGTCGTTTGTGACACAGATATTCCATAACAATCCTTCAGTAGAAATAAAACATATATCGAAACCTTTTATTATTCCTGGTATTTTATTTTATTAAAGGACGAAGTCCTTCTAACGGTGAGCTCTTCGATTTTTCCTTCTATATTGATGGCCAAAAATCTGCTCACCGGAAGTTTAAAAAATAGATCAATTGATAATTTAGAAACGCAAAAGAAATCTATTTCAATGAAAAATTCCCAATTCTTTGATTATTTACTCTATGCAAAATCGAAATAAACTTTTATTAAAATTCTAATAAAAAATCTCTTTCTACGAAACTCCCGATGGAATAGACAGACTCAATCTGTCTCAATCTAGCCGAGATACGAGCCAGGGGACAGAACTCGTCAGTTTACCGATGGAAGAGCGGCGTAGGTAAAATGAACGCCATAACAAATCGGCTACACAATTCATTCAAAATAAAAGATAATAGCCTCACCGGACGCAATTACGATCGAAATAAAAAGTATGTCCCCTAATTGTTCCTTCAAAACATGAATTACAAAAAATGTTTTTATAAATAGATACCCCGCTAAATTACTCGTGTTTTGGGAGAAAATTATTCATTATTCATGCGCAGTTGTTGAATGTTGCAGACGACGGGTTTTCATATTTGTAAACAGAAAACGATCGACAATTGCACTTGGAATCTATCGCTAAAATTCATTGAGGTTCGCATATTTTGTTATCTTATGCCTGTAATTGGAAAGAATATGATCTCCTGGTTCTATGCATATGTAGAACACATTGAAATTAAAACAAAAACAGTCAATATAATACATTTTCCTTAACTTGATCTATGTCAAAATCCGTGATGTACCTTATTCATTGAAGAGTCCAAGGAATTCCGAATGCAAACTGGCACACATTTATGGTATGAATAAAGGAAAGGTTTTTATGTCATGTGTATTATATACAAATAGATATGTGAACGTAAATGAATGAATGCTCTTTCAATTTTAACAGTTGTCATTAAATAATTTACACTAGAAAGGTTATTATGATGTTCGAAATTGTGCCTGGATCTAGGTCACAGAGTGACTAGAACGGGGTCATGAAAATCTGTTCCAAGTTAAAACGCATAACAATGCATTGAATAATATATGGGCTATGATTCAAAAGGAATATTGGTGTTTAATCTGAAATATGAACATGCAATCAGCTTCATCAATTTGGTCAAATTTATAAATTATTATCACTGAAATGCCACGGTCAATATCATCGAAATTGTTCATAATTGCGTCCGGTGGCGGTGAGGCTAACGTGTACGGATCATCGTATTATTGAAATTTTAGGACTTCGTCCTTCAAACAGGTTGCCTGTCTCATATTATTTACAAATGAGTATCTGTGCAAACAAAAATGAAACATGGATTTCAAAAATGACAACAATAATATGTAATTCATGTGAGCAACATTTTCTACAAATGATTCGTTGTAATGGCGTATATAAAACATACAATATGCTTTTTCGGCGTGATGTCATAGGATCACATGACCTTGCCTGTTTGGTTGTTAAGATCGCACCTTTTCAATTGGATCTCTTATGGAGAGTCAATTTTAAATTGCTACAATTGTCGTATATCACAGAATAATAATACAATTCTTCCTGAAGTAAAAAATATTAAAATAGTTTTTCATCACACTATATATTTTATATATATTTTCGTTAAATTGGTATATTTAATTATGTACAAAAATACAGAATTACAAATTTGTACATAAAACTCATATAGACATATATTAAAGTTTTTAAAATGTAAATCGACTATACAAAAGAATTTTTTTAAGTTTCATTGAACACTCTGCAGACTGAAAATGGATTAAGAAATAAAGTAAGTTCTTTGATTAAATTCGCGTGTTATTGTTTTATTCACAGTAACCAATATGTGAGCACCTGGATATAGTAAGTACATGTATGTATATTCATTACATGTTTAATTGAGAGGGGAAAGCTCCCATCGGAGTGTCATTTTTTGCATATAGCAGTTATACTTATAACTCATACTTCTTTTCAATGTAGACATAAATTTCAACTGTGGTGTTGTCCGTTTAGCTTAATCAAAATACGAAGTAAGATCTTCCCAGCTTGAAATAAAACCTTAAATTAAAAAAAACCTCAATACATGTGATGAACGATGTGACGTATATGTTATTTCCTGTATCCTGATGTAAAATAATGAATATTAAAATCCGGGTGATGTACGTAATCTTATTAACATTTTATTGAATATACTCCACATACATGTAACATAAATTATCCTCCTTCCCTCCTGCTATATCTACCTGCTAACTCCATTAGCAAAACTCGTATCAAAGTTCGTGTGAGCTGAGCTGGACTTATCAACAGTGAGCAGGAGTTGTCACCAAATTATCCCAACATTTAAACGATAATACCTGTGAAGATGGCAAAAGTAAATAAAATTCATCAACACCATTAGCTAGTTAACAAAATATTTTCTATACATATATCAAATTAAGAACTGTCGTGTCAGCAATATCAACGAACATCGTCCTACAAAAATGTACTTAAGAGACAATTCTTGATAACCTCTGCTGAGACGTCATAATTTTTACGTCATAAGGGATGTCGTGACCTTTGTGTTTTCTACTCCGGAACGGCATTGGGAAACAAAACCTTTGATAAAAATGGGTGACTTTGATGTTTGTAATAAAAAAAAAACCAATGAATATCACCATTAAAGGAAAAATGCAACAATCTTAACATTTAAATAAACCTGTAAAAATGAATGGTATATTTGCTAACTGCTTATGGACTACGGTTTTGGGGAGGCGTCTTTTGAATATTGTGAATCATGTAATTTTCCCCGCGAAAATACAAATATAGATGTATCCGTGTTTATGTTTGATTTAAGGATGATAAACATGTCATCTGAATGTGAATATGATTGATACTGAAAAACATCAGCCTGCTCGACAGAATATGGAGTTTGTGACTCGCTCGCTTCGCTCACTCGCCAATAAACTTCATATTCTGGCTCGGAAGGCTGATATTTTCGGTATCAATCAATTCACATCCAGATAACATATACATATAACATATAGAAACATAAACCAAAATTAGAAACTTGTAGGATTAATTGAAAGATTAAAACAATTTGATAATACAATGTCACTGAAACGAACTTGATTTGCTGACATACATGTAATAAAAACGTATATATCTAATTTAATGCGCCTGATACGTTTTCCGTATTACTTTCATCACGTAAACGTATAGTCGATAATTGGAAATACAAATAATTCAAAAGTTTTTGGGAGCAAATTAGTTAAAGGGTCTCAACAGGATCGCTAAAATCAGCTTAGATTACATATCCTCTCGGGAATTACTTACCTTAGTATGTTAAATAATAATTACATTATAAAGGAACTGCAAATTCCACACCTAAGTACATTTATATAGGTTAAATTGTACTACAACAAGAACAGTAATGAGGTAAAGCTGCATGAAGGGTTGGGGGTATGGGTTATGGTGCTTAACACCACTTTCAACAACATTTCAGTCATATCAACGAAAATCTTAGTTTTTGTCAATCAAATGAAATCATATTAATTACAAATAATAATTGTTAATTGGAATAATATCTGGATATATATTGTTGACAAATTTAAATACTAAGTATGGATTGGTTAGAGTTATGTTGTTTAAAGCCACTTTCTATCATATTTTAGTTATATCGTTAGGTCAGTTTTATTGGTGAAAACCACCGACCTGTCGCAAGTTACTGAGAAATATTATTACATAATGCTGTATCGAGTACACCTCGCCATGAGCGGGTTTTTCTCTCTCCGTAGATTGGATTTAAATATCAAAACAAATAGAAGAAGAATTTTACTATTTTTAACTAAGAATGGCTAATTTTTCTTTCTTTTTCAGGGAATTATCAGTCCTGTTTATCTTAGTTAATCTAGAAATATCAAAATACTTTTCAAAATGGAAATCATCTTCAAACGATAAAAATATTATAGAAGCATTATAAGTTGTCATTAAGACAACATAATTAGACAGATATCACTCCCTACATGTATAACGACTTCAACAAAATAACAATTCATATAATAACAAAAATAAACTTTAAACAGCATCAAACATGCTTTACACAAAACTCGTACGATATGTAAATGTATATTTAAAATGAATTAGTTCCTCATCGATAACATATTTGTCTCCTTTGGAGGGACACTGTTTCAGCAGGTCGTCGGCATACCAATGGGTACGAATTGTGCCCCTCTTCTAGCCGATTTATTTTTATACTCATATGAGTCGGAGTTTCTTCAACAGCTTGTAAAAGATAAGAAGATTCATGAGGCTAGAGCCTTTAATTTCACATACAGGTATATTGATGACGTTTTATCTATCAATAATTCTAGATTTGCAGAATTTCTTCCATTGATATATCCTCCAGAGCTGGAAGTTAAAGAGACCACCGATACAGCTTCGTCCGCATCATTTTTGGACTTATACCTCGAATTTGACGACAGTGGTCAACTCAGTACTAAAATTTATGATAAGCGGGACGACTTCAATTTTAAAATCATAAATTTTCCAAATATGTGCAGCAATATACCAGCTTCTCCTGCATATGGTGTTTACATCTCGCAATTGATTCGCTATGCAAGGGGCAGTAGCAATTATTCTGATTTCCTGAAACGTCATCTTCATCTGAGAAACAGGCTACTGGACCAGGGCTATAAAAAGATTCGCCTTATTCGATCTCTTAAAAAGTTTATATTCCGATACCAATATCTTGTCGAAATATATTCCGTCTCTGCAGAAAAAATTATAAGCGATGCATTTTCATATAGTGAAAATGTATAAAGATAAAGAGTCAAATATGTCAAGAATTTTTTTTGTCAATGTGTGACGTAAAAATATTTTTGACATTTACGTCACCGAATATGGTACTGCTTTGACAACTATTTTACCTATTTTGTTCCTGTATTTAAATACTGTTACAGTGACAGCCGGAATCTTTGAACCGTAATGAGAGCGGGAGGTTTGGCGCCTTAAAATCTGATTCAACCCACCATTTCTTTAGAAATGCCTGTACCAAGTCAGGGTCATTACGGTTTTCACAGTTTTCCGGTTGTTGACTGATTTTGTCTGTTTATATAATTATGAGTTTTGACTTTCCCTTTGTAAGATTGTTCGGAGTTCGGTAATTTTGTTATTACCTTTATTTGATATGTATGTATCGATAAAAATGAGTAAGATTTCCTACAAAATAAAAATATATATATTTATATAAGAACAAGTGTGGACACAGAAATGCGCTGCCCAAAAGGCAAGTGTGGATGTCAATATTTCATATTATTAACTTTAAGAGAAATAAATTCATGGACACAGAGGTCCTGGATTTTTTTGATAAAAAACTAATCCTGGATATTTATTTTTGCTTAAAGTCCGGTCCTGTGTATTTATTTCAAATTTTCATCATAACCCCCCTCCCCCTCCCAAGGGATATAAAATTGTATCATTAATAATAAATTGATAAATATTAAATTCAGATTTTCTATTTAAAATAAATCTCATTTACAAAACCACTGATATTTGTTCAATATTTAACGCTGATTTAAGCTTTAGTCGCAAGAAATTTTTATTTTTCTCTTTAAACTGTCGAAACATAACATTTATTTAACTGTAAAATTCACAAATAAAATTTCCCCCCCATTTTTCCCTTTTTTCTTGTTTAAATCAATGATCAACTATATTCCAGAATCAAACAAATGAATAAATATAACATAGATTTCTTTTACATGCATCTTTTTACCATGCGGAGTCAGTGTGTTTTAAATCGGTCATCCAATCAGGACGCTCATTATTCTTGTCCAAGATAAAAATACATCGCTAAAATTACCTGTGGGTGTTTCCCCACTTCAACTCGTAAATTTACATAGAAATCGGAGATATTTCGTCATAAATCTTCACACATGGTTTTGTCTATCATATCTCTTGAAGTCAAACATACAATTTTATTGCATTTATCAATATTTTATGAGTATCAACAGTTTTTTCAACATCGTATCTGTTTCTCGATACAGCCACCCGATTACAGTGTGCCGTGACCCACTTTAGCACGTTCCACCAGTTTTTTCTTAATAATGTTGTTTAGCAATAAAATATCATGATACACCTAAAAGTGCAATTTCGTCATGACCTTCTCTTCAATGTATCAGCATATTTGATAAAAAAAAAAAAAAAAAAAATCTCTGTAACAATGGCAACGATTAATTAGTACCTCACCAATAAAATATATCTCTATTTACCTTCAGTATACACATCTACATTAAAATCAGTATTCTTATTGTTAAGAAGCTTGCATTGAAGCTTGCTCATAATTTTGTAAAGGAAATTTTGTTTATTAAATCGTAATTTATTTCTAACCTAAGTTTACAAAAAATGTATTTGCAGAAATCCTAAAACTCCATAATCTTATTTATGTTAATTAACATATTAAAATAATAATTTTTTTATTAGAATAACGAAAAATCCAAATATCTTTTAAACTATAGATTTTTTTTAACAGCAAAATAAACGAGAGTTTTATTTAGAATTAGGAGTGCTAACTAAAAATGTTACAGTAATGCTTCTTATTGTTTTGGCTGAGGCTGCACTCAGATGAAATTTTGTATTTTGGTCCTATTTTGTTGTAATTTTTCGGGTGGGAGTAGATGTACTTTATAGAAGAGCCATCCGTACGTCAGGTATCTTACTTGTAAAATCTTTCTCTCTGCCACGTGTACTTCAGACGAACCTAACAAGCATTTCTCTCATAAATTATTGCTATATTTTGCATTTTTTGTTAAATGGGTAAAAAGTATGACTTATCTCCGGAATGCCAAAAGTTTGTAAAAAAAGTTGTTTGCCTTTTTTAGTAAGGAAAAGGCAACGAAGAAGCCAATTGTCTCATTTGATAGGGTATATCAAAAGACATCTAAAGCTTTGGGTGTGTCTTACACTTCAGTGCACCGTATTATGAATTGTAAGAGGCCTTGCAAGTCAAATAAACCCAAAGAAAGAGCTAAAATTTTGGACGAATTTGATCATTGTGTTATTAAAAGAACAATCCACGGTTTATATTCAGGGAAAATTGCTCCGACCGTCTCAATAATACATAAGGAAATACAAGATTCTATTAAAATATCAAAATCTAAACTTACTCTAACTCTCATTGATCTTGGATATACTTGTAAAACAATAGGTGATAATCGAAGAGTTCTGTACGATCAAGTGTCTATTATCAATGATAGGTGTAATTATCTGAGAAAGATCAAATCTTTTAGGGAAGCAGGGTATGATATCGTGTACATGGATGAAACATGGGTTAGCCAAAATCACTGCACAGATTATATGTGGGTCTGATGCCCCAAAAATACCCTCGGGTAAAGGCAAACGTTTGATTGTTTTGCATGCAGGTACGCGAAGTGAGGGTTTGGTTGACGGCTGCGATTTAGTGTTTCGGGCCAAATCAAAGGATGGTGACTATCACCAGGAGATGAATAGTTTTGTCTTTCTTGAGTGGTTTGAAAATCAATTGATGCCTGCTCTGAAAAATCCTAGCTTGGCTATGTTAGATAATGCAAGTTATCACAATGTTAAAACAGAAGATACGGTGTGCCCAAATTTTAGTCTGAAAAAAGCTGTTCTCCAAAACTATCTTACACAATACAACATTCCTTTTTCTGCTACTGATGCCAAAAAAGTATTATATGAAAAAATAAAGCAAAAAAAGACCCCAATAGTTCATAAAACAGATAAAATTGCTAATTTACACGGACTGTGAACTTAACCCGATAGAATTAATATGGGCGCAAGTCAAAGATTTCGTGGCTAAAAACATTACCACCTTCCGATTAAAAGATGTTAAAGAACTCACGTACGCCGCTTTCGGAAAAATTACAAAAGATGTGTGGACAAAAGCAGAAGAACATGTGGTCAAAATTGAAAAAGAATACTGCAAAGAAAACTGTATAGATAGAAGTGTCATAGAACCTATTATCATTGATTTTTGTGATGATGACTCGGATGACGACACGGGTTGAAGTATAATCATATTAAGTATAATAGACAGAGAAAAAATATAAAAATCGAATAAATGTCACGTTAAAGCCAATGCCGAAAATATTTGGAACATGTGTCTGCCAATTCATTAAGGTTTAAGAACAGTTATAAC
This sequence comes from Bathymodiolus brooksi, assembly GCA_963680875.1. Taxonomy (NCBI): domain Eukaryota; kingdom Metazoa; phylum Mollusca; class Bivalvia; order Mytilida; family Modiolidae; genus Bathymodiolus; species Bathymodiolus brooksi. Next base: position 64,931,303 of record OY804590.1, read on the forward strand.
TGTTGAACTATCTGGGGTCAGATGAATTATTTAACTTATATTGATTATAACACATAAATAATACACAAAACAACTTGACACAAAAAAAAAAAGATAAACTACGACAGTTTATAATCCAACCGAAAACCAAGCACAAAACGGGCCTCGTATTCATGAAAATTCAAAACAAACAAACACAAAGGTCGAAACTTCGGATTCCTGTTTTGGATAAGCATTTCGAAGTGGAATATTATTATTGTTATTATTACAAGGCATTTTTATAGCGCACTATATTATATGTTATTCAGCTATCAGACAGGGTATATAATGTGACATTCCCGGCTTATGATCTATATTCCCTGAGGCGCAGCCGAAGGGAATATAGAGCATAAGCCGGGAATGTCACATTATATACCCTGTCTGATAGCTGAATAACAAATATATTACGGATTTAACCATTTTTTTGTTAAATACAGAACCAAACTGTCGTATAAATTTTCTTAAAAATTATTTTTATTTATTTTTATTTGTTTGTTTCCTTTTTGTTTGTTTATTTTTATTTTCCTTTTGGTTTTTTTTACCACGTACATAGTCCCAATTCATATTTAAAACCTTATTAAATATTTTGCGTCTTTTATTTTCATTTTCCGTATTTCTAGATGTCCCTTTTCGTACCTCTGACATTCTTTGTTCAATGACGTCAAATATTTGTCACGTGATATTTTATGTACTGAGGTGTCTCATAAAGGAAAATCCTGTTCAATATTTCTAAATCAACACAATTTCATATGCAGTAAATTTAATAAACTTTATAATTATAACATTAATATATTACATAACAAAACAACGGGTTTGTGAAACAATTTCAATAATTAAAATGTTAACAATAAGCAAAAACTTGGTGTGGCCCTGTGACCTCGAAAGTTTTAAAGGCGGAAACTTTAACACACTTTCACTTGTTGATTGTTATGTTCAAATTTGTAATGGTACAGCCGTGGAACATGGGTGGTTTGCTGAATTGTTCTGGTGTTTGTGACGGAATTAGCTGCTGTAAGAGTGTTATAATCGCAAAATAAATCATCATAATTTACATCCAAAATGTCAACGACGTCCGTAACCGACGATGTATTGGCTCTCATTTGAACAAGTGATGTTGAACTTGAACTGTTTTGTGTCGGCAGCATGAGTTGCAACCGGGAAGTACTGTGCGGTGGCATTATTGAGGATAGTTGAGATGGTTGCTCTCCACGAACAGAACTTGTGATAATGTCTCCCATAACTTGTTTTTCTTTTGATGAAACACGTTGATATACTGCAACTGACGAGGCAGATTTGTGTCCGGTAACTGCCATAATTTGTGCCATTGAACAGTTTCTTCCGAGGATAGTTGCAGCCGTTGCACGCATTGAGTGGTTGGTGTAGATATCTTTTTTGTTCATACAACCGTTTTGAGTTTAAAAACAGCATTTAATTTGGTAAAAATACATTTATTTATCCGTATTATGATATTGATTCAGTGAAGCGTAAATATTTCTGTTTTTGTCAACCACGTTGTTATTGTTTTTTGGGGCCCAAATGAGGGAGACCGAAAACGTACATATATACCCCGTCTGTTTTCCGAATATATGCTGACATTCAGGGTTGAACAACCAATGAAAACATGTGTAACAAACTAAATTCGTAATATAACAATACAATTACTCTAAGCACTTTACATGTTTAAAATATACACAAATTTGTACATAAATAAGAAAAATAAAAGTGAAGTAAGAACAATACATTTAAAAGCATGCCCAATTTAATCAAATACCGGTATAACAACTTTAAGACTCAAAAAGCTTAACCAAATTGAATTAAAAAGAAGAAAATTGCGTATTATAAGAGAATTAGGGAAAACATATCTAAAAATATTAATTAAAATAAAGGTATAAAAATGGACAAGAAATTGAATAATGAATAAACTTAGCTATCGAAATCAGTGAATGTAACTAAAAATTAATAAAAATATATTACGCAAAGATAATGAATCACAGTAAGAATTAAAAAGTAATACTCAACTGTACAAAAAGACAACAAATTAAAATCAAAAGTATAAAACAATATTGTAGCAGACCAGCACCAGTTAAAACAGTCTATCACAGATCTAAGTCTATGCTCATTTCACAAAAGCGATTTTGAATAAATGAGTCTTTAGTCCATTTTTAAATGCCTCAAGAGATTGTTCATTTCGAAGACTTGCTGGAAGGCTATTCCACAGAGTCCCAGCAGCCAAATCAAACCTCCGCTCACCATATGTTTTAGTTCGTGCGTTAATATAATAAGTTAAATATATATTTCCAATCTTTTAGCTCACGTTTGAATTGAAAGATATAACTTGGCTTTGTAGAATAGTTACGTAAAACAATTGCAAATATCAATGATTCATCAATAATATTTGCAGTTTTTAGGTATTTTTTACCAATGTTAAGATGAAGGTTTCGTCAAAAATAGCTAAAAAATGACAGTTCTCAATGTCATAGTCTATCCCCCCTCCCCCAAAAAAAATAAATCCTCCAATTGATCTCTGAGGCTCTATAATTTAAAAATGTACTAATTTTACGAGCATTTTTTAAATAAGAAGTTGCACAATCTCAAAACTCCTTTTTCGCTCCGTTTCTTACATGTATATAAATTAAAAATGTCATACAGAATCGAACAAAACGACAATGATATATGATTCATATTATATGATATGTGAAGACTTCATTTGTTTACCATTAAAGACAGATGTGCTATATATTTAGTGAAAAAATAAAAATAATGAAAAATGTCCCATTCCAAGCAATTTTTACAGGTAAAATATTTTACAGGTAAAAATCAATGAACTCAATAGTGCGTGTAGGAGTTGGTGACAGGCTCTACGGAGAACAATGGAATCTTTCGGGTGACCGTCGAGTGTCTATTGTCTTCAGGGATTTAAACCCACGGCCGCAGGTTGTTCTCTTTTATAGACTTATTCCCTCCGTATTTCATAAAACTATGTCAAAATATACACCCAAAAACTCCTTTAAAATGCGATTTTTCCATATAAGCAGGGCCAAATACGTTCACTTTTTGGTCTGCAAACTTCCAAATTAAATTAGCACCCTTGATTCTCTACACAACTCTCGTTTACACTTCTACTTTAAAAGCTACAGTTTAAAAGATATTTCAAATTTTCGTTATTCTAATCAAAAAATTATAACTTTTAACTAAATGTTAGAGAATATTGATGGGGCAATCAAAAATGAACAATCCAGATAAACTGGCAACATAGTGTACACAAGTTATCTGATCAAAAATGAACAATCCAGATAAACTGGCAACATAGTGTACACAAGTTATCTGATCAAAAATGAACAATCCAGATAAACTGGCAACATAGTGTACACAAGTTATCTGATCAAAAATGAACAATCCAGATAAACTGGCAACATAGTGTACACAAGTTATCTGATCAAAAATGAACAATCCAGATAAACTGGCAACATAGTGTACACAAGTTATCTGATCAAAAATGAACAATCCAGATAAACTGGCAACATAGTGTACACAAGTTATCTGATCAAAAATGAACAATCCAGATAAACTGGCAACATAGTGTACACAAGTTATCTGATCAAAAATGAACAATCCAGATAAACTGGCAACATAGTGTACACAAGTTATCTGATCAAAAATGAACAATCCAGATAAACTGGCAACATAGTGTACACAAGTTATCTGATCAAAAATGAACAATCCAGATAAACTGGCAACATAGTGTACACAAGTTATCTGATAAAAAATGAACAATCCAGATAAACTGGCAACATAGTGTACACAAGTTATCTGATCAGTGTACTAAAATTCAGCAGTAAATCCATTTTACCATAACATATGATGTTCCTTGATCATGATAATAAAATGTGTGTATATAATATTCCTAACAATTGTTCTTAGATGATTTGTTATTTCTTAAGCATTACATCCGTGTTGCATCGTTGTCATAGGCATAATCAGCTTTACCAATATCAGTCAGCTGTGAATCGGCATTGATCAATTTCTCTTTAGTATTTGGTCCCCAACTAGCATCAGGTGTGGTAATAGTTTTCAAACGCTGAAATATAAAATTTGTTTATCATAATATAGCTACTTGTATAAGTTAATAACTAAATAATTGATGGCATATCTAAGCAGTAACATGACGTGTCACTAGAGGAGCAGGAACTGCTAACCCTTCCGGAGCATCTAAGTTCACCATAGGTCTTTAGTGGCGTTCGACATGCTTAATCTTTAGTTTTCTGTATAGTATTATGAAGATCGTTGGTCATTGTGTTGTTTATCCTTCGATTTACGACTTCTGGGTACCCTTTTGACATGTTCAAACTTTTCTATATATATACTTTACTGAAGTTATAGACAAGCACCTATGGCAATCAAGACCGAATGGTTAATGACGTCGATTTATTACCAAAACGTTCCACCACTGACATGGGTCCTATTACACTTATTAAAAGTTAATGTTTCCAGAGACCTACCCTATGGCTATCTACAATGAACGGAATCACATTGCATAAATATATATATATAAACATTAGAGAAAACCGAAGGGACAGTAAAAAATGAACATTCCAGAGACACTGGAAACATTAGGCGCACATGACACAAGACGCAGAAAAAAAAACAACCCCAAAAACACAACACCACGCAGAAAACTAAAAAGATGACCAACACGGACCCCTCCAAACTCAGGGGGAGCCAAGGCGCTGCCGAAGGGTAAGCAGTTATCATTTGTCTGTAACATAAATCATATCTTACACTACATGCCTAAGTGATTTGAATTTCTCTAGGTGTTGTACCGAATGTAACTCATCCTAAATCATTGTATAAAGGTTGAATCTTCCTATGACCTGCATAAATCATTTTTATGTTAAATTTTCCTAAAAGTCATAGGAAAATATCTTGAAAAATGTCAAATTTAATAAAATTTTATTGATTTGTTTTTCGTACGACAAGAATTTCAACCACATGAGGAAATACATTGAATAATAATTCTATAGTATGTATGTATTGTTCCTTAATACTATTTATACAAGTAGTAAAATTTGACTTACATGTCGGGTGGCCACTTGTGATAAGGAATCTTGGAAATGTATGTACTAATCCAGGAAACTGAACGGTCATGTATTTGTGTGTTAGTGGTGTCGATTTTACCTCTTTCTACGATTTTGCGATTAGACTTTGGAAATGTTCCGACAGTGTGATATTGTTTGCTTTTCATTTATTTCATTACTTTAAATTTCAAGCACTTGGGAAATATACTGGTTTACAATTCTACAGTACAGATCTGTTGCTTTATATACCAGTAGTAAGATCAGTTATATCGTGGTGGTCAGTTTTATTGATGGAGTAAACCAGAATACCCAGAGAAAACAACTGACCAGTCGCAAGTCACTGGCAACCTTTATAACATTATCTATATCAAGTACAACCTCGCCATAAGTGGGATTCGAGCCAACAACCTTTGTCGTGATAGGCACTGATTACATAGGTAGTTGTAGATCAAACTGCCATACGATCACGACAACTACGGCCCCCATCAAGAGAAGAATATTACATTGACTATTACTTACATCAACTACTGAGCCAGGTGTCTTGATATAAATGTAGATAAAATAAATTGGGATTGGACATAATACAATAGACGTCAACATCCAACCAAGAATCTGAGCAAATTCTGGATAGAATACACCCTCTTTAACTGTTGGTGGTACATAGGCAATAAGACGATAGCAAAAAAGACCCTGAAATTAAAATAAGATTTTTACTAGCACAGAACAGACATGTTAGGAATTCAATTTTGTAAAAGTTTTAAATTATTTGAATTTCCAACCTAAGGGGGCCCGGGTGGCTCAATGAGTTAGGTAGTTAGATTACATAACAACTCATACAAGCCTATCACCAATACGGTGTGGGTTCGCGCCCGGCTTTGTAAATTACAAAAAAGGTGCACTCGACTCGCAGCCGCACGTGATAACGTTTACCAGTTGCTTATCCATGGTCGGTGATTCTCTCCGGGTACTCCAGCTTCCTCCACCACTAAAACTGGTCGCCATGATATAGCTGAAATATTGCTGAAAGTGGCGATAAACGCAATAAATCAATCATTAAATCAAATCACTTTCCAACCTTTCGACTATGAGCGTACCTGATGAATGTTATCCCAGAAACGCGTCATGCACACTAAATGAGATATCTTGATATCTTCATTTTTATTACAGTTGAATGAATGCATTTTGCATAAGAGTTTTTTTCAAAGGGAAGCTGTATTTAAATAAAACATAGGCAATTAATTCAAACACCCTTTTATAATTCATCTTGTCTAATCAGGACACCTGTAAGTGTGCGACCAAGCGTTCTCTTTAGACAGGTTATCTAGTATACATATACTTACTCCTATCAGCAGCGGTGAACAAAGAACCCAACAAAACAACCAGTACAACGTTGGGCTGGGTGTTTTACCCAACATAAACTCTATATCTTTGATAAATTTGACTACACCTGTAAAACAAAGGGAAATAACTTGTTAAATACTTAGAATCATGAAACAACCAAAGAGAAACCAATAACAGTACAACATGGTTATCCCAAACTCAAATAAGTGATCGATCATCTAGATCTTAGTTGGATCTATGCATTCTCCGAGATAGAAATATTCTTTAGTACGAAACGATGCAAAAATCAGATTTTTTTACATAAAAAAAAATGGTATTTTGGCTTTCAATATTACTAGCATTTTGTGGTTGAAAAGTACAGGGTCAGTAGCCCTTTTCACAAAAATTCTTACGATAAAAAATTGTCGTAAGTGTAAAACTAAGATTAAAAAGAGTTTCACAAAAATAATCTTAAGTGTAAAAATAGTCATAACTTTACGTGTAAAACTACCCTGTCGTAAGTGTAAAATTTTGATCGTAAGAGAAATATTTGTCTTATCTTTTATCGTAAGTGAAAAAATAAAATAAAAAGATGGACGATGTATTGGCGCTTAGGCTTGAAAATGAGAGAGCAATTCACCGTTAGCGCATTTTCTCTGACCGTATGACAAACCTAACTATACATATTGATAAATGTTTATTGAAATAATTCTGGTTTAATACAAACAGACGCTACAAATGATATTGTTGTTAACTCCTTTTTGTATGAACAGCCGTTATAGAAGTTTCTGGATGCAATAATATCGTTTCGATATTGCTTTTATATTTGTAATACAATTTATTAATTTCTGGCAACTTCGATGATCATCGGACACTCCGGTAATACATCATGTGTACATTCTTCTGTTATATTAATATATAACAGGGATATTTTTCGTCTTTATGATTGATCGATGATAAGCACATCTTAATTTGGGTTATCTGAAGAAAAAAACTCGGAATACATTTTTCATCAGTAAAAGATTAAAGCGTTCCTTTAATTTTACTTTCATACGTTTCGAGTTTTACTACATGGATAAATAGGGTTAAATCATAGAACATCGTGTAATTTACTTCAAATTTATCAAAATAGCTATATATATTTACAAAATCGTTGCTAAATCAAACCCATTGAGATTGCTTAATACAAAAAATATACCAAGCATATATTCCTTCTTCTTGTAAAGTTTTATTAAAAATCTTTAATGATTCGACAACGAGCAGATTAATATTACTAGTATTTGTTCTAACAAACGACCCTTTTCAGGGCCACCGATATTTTTCAAAAAGTATCTAAATTGTTGTTGATCAATTGATATACAGCTTGTCCCTATAAAAAAATTCATTGGTTTATTGTTCCAACACTGATTTTTTTAAATATGCATCATAACTTCTTGCTACTTGTGATCTTCAATAGGACGGCTTGTTTTTGTAAATGCAGACGCGATAGAAGACCCGTTGTTATGGTAACATCATAACATAAAAATGCTTAAATTAGTGGTGGGAATGTTTTATAGAATATGCTTATTTTTAATTTTTTTTGTATGAGGGTCAGAAACATTTTAGAATTTCGCCTATCTAGATTTTTTAAATGTCATTCGTTAGTTCGATTTAAATACTTTCCGTAGTTTGTGTACATTCTCTGAGACTGTGTGTGATAAAGGGACCACTTTGGTCTTCTTGTTTTTTATGTTTTCTTAGAAATCGTAGTTCAGATAATATTGAAAGCAATACAAAGACATTGTTCAATGAAAATGAAACTAGGTTGCTAAGGAAGATGGTTTATGGTGTTTAACGCCCCTTTCAACAGTATTTCAGTTATATCGTGGCGGTCAGTTTCATTGTTGGAGGAAACAGGAGTACCCGGAAAAAACCACCGACGTGTCGCAAGTCACTGACAAACGTTATCATATAATGTTGAATCGAGCACACCTAAGGAAGAATTTTTATCGTAAGTGTAATTTTAGTCCAAGATTAAAATTTGTCGTAAGATAATCTTTGTGAAAATGACTTGTCGTAGTATTAATCGTATGTGAAAAAGTTAAGATTATACTTACGAATTTTTGTGAAGAGGGCTACAGGTTATTGAAATTTTGGTCAAGAAATGTTTTTTCTATAACATTTGGTGAAAGAAAATAACCCTCCCCTTGCAGGTTAAATGACTACTCCCAAGTTAATTCTTTCCTTGTGTATCTAGATATTAGCCATTTGTAGCAGTAGTTTTTGGCTTTATGTACCCGGGATAGCTTGAACTTCATCAGTTATTTGATTTCGACACAACCAGATACTACATAAATGATGTCATCTATTCTACTCTACATTATAAATATGTAACGGTAACACGCTTATCACCTTCACGTTGAACTATTGCTACATATAAAAACTGAGAAATAGTGCAATAGACACAAATATTTAGTTACACATGAAACCAAAAATATAGCTACGTATTCACAAGTAACTACACATAAAAGTGAAACAGCCTACCATTAACCCAAAGAGGCGCTACACATAAAACAGAGAAACGTACCATAAACCCAAAAGACAGCTACAAATAAAAAATACCTTAAATCCAAAGGACAGCTACATATAAACAAGTAGTTACACATAAAACTGAGACATCCTACCATAAACCCAAAAGAGGAGCTACACATAAAACTTACCATAAACCCAAAGGAAACATAAACCCAAAGGACAACTACACATAAAACTTACCATAAACCCAAAGGACAGCTACACATTCACATGTAGCTACACATAACACAGAGAAATCTGCTCCATAACCATCCATGAGTCCGACTATATAATCACCTGTCTGTAAACAAATAAATTAGAAAATTAATCAAAGATGTTTTATTGTAATATAGAAAATAACTAAACTGAGGTCGAATAACAACAATATGTATCAGAAACTGTTGTCAGCTGCTAGCTTTTAAACTAAGTAATGTATAAATAGCATTTAAACTAAGTAATGTATAAATAGCTTTTAAACTAAGTAATGTATAAATAGCATTTAAACTAAGTAATGTATAAATAGCTTTTAAACTAAGTAATGTATAAATAGCTTTTAAACTAAGTAATGTATAAATAGCATTTAAACTAAGTAATGTATAAATAGCTTTTAAACTAAGTAATGTATAAATAGCTTTTAAACTAAGTAATGTATAAATAGCTTTTAAACTAAGTAATGTATAAATAGCTTTTAAACTAAGTAATGTATAAATAGCTTTTAAACTAAGTAATGTATAAATAGCATTTAAACTAAGTAATGTATAAATAGCTTTTAAACTAAGTAATGTATAAATAGCTTTTAAACTAAGTAATGTATAAATAGCATTTAAACTAAATAATGTATAAATAGCTTTTAAACTAAGTAATGTATAAATAGCATTTAAACTAAGTAATGTATAAATAGCATTTAAACTAAGTAATGTATAAATAGCATTTAAACTAAGTAATGTATAAATAGCATTTAAACTAAGTAATGTATCAATAGCATTTAAACTAAGTAATGTATAAATAGCTTTTAAACTAAGTAATGTATAAATAGCATTTAAACTAAGTAATGTATAAATAGCTTTTAAACTAAGTAATGTATATATAGCATTTAAACTAAGTAATGTATAAATAGCATTTAAACTAAGTAATGTATAAATAGCATTTAAACTAAGTAATGTATAAATAGCATTTAAACTAAGTAATGTATAAATAGCCTTTAAACTAAGTAATGTATAAATAGTATTTAAACTAAGTAATGTATAAATAGCATTTAAACTAAGTAATGCATAAATAGCTTTTAAACTAAGTAATGTATAAATAGCTTTTAAACTAAGTACTGTATAAATAGCTTTTAAACTAAGTAATGTATAAATAGCATTTAAACTAAGTAATGTATAAATAGCATTTAAACTAAGTAATGTATAAATAGCTTTTAAACTAAGTAATGTATAAATAGCTTTTAAACTAAGTAATGTATAAATAGCTTTTAAACTAAGTAATGTATAAATAGCATTTAAACTAAATAATGTATAAATAGCTTTTAAACTAAGTAATGTATAAATAGCATTTAAACTAAGTAATGTATAAATAGCATTTAAACTAAGTAATGTATAAATAGCATTTAAACTAAGTAATGTATAAATAGCATTTAAACTAAGTAATGTATCAATAGCATTTAAACTAAGTAATGTATAAATAGCTTTTAAACTAAGTAATGTATAAATAGCATTTAAACTAAGTAATGTATAAATAGCTTTTAAACTAAGTAATGTATATATAGCATTTAAACTAAGTAATGTATAAATAGCATTTAAACTAAGTAATGTATAAATAGCATTTAAACTAAGTAATGTATAAATAGCCTTTAAACTAAGTAATGTATAAATAGTATTTAAACTAAGTAATGTATAAATAGCATTTAAACTAAGTAATGCATAAATAGCTTTTAAACTAAGTAATGTATAAATAGCTTTTAAACTAAGTACTGTATAAATAGCTTTTAAACTAAGTAATGTATAAATAGCATTTAAACTAAGTAATGTATAAATAGCATTTAAACTAAGTAATGTATAAATAGCTTTTAATTTAAGTAATGTATAAATAGCTTTTAAACTAAGTAATGTATAAATAGCTTTTAAACTAAGTAATGTATAAATAGCTTTTAAACTAAGTAATGTATAAATAGCATTTAAACTAAGTAATGTATAAATAGCTTTTAAACTAAGTAATGTATAAATAGCTTTTAAACTAATTAATGTATAAATAGCTTTTAAACTAAGTAATGTATAAATAGCTTTTAAACTAAGTAATGTATAAATAGCATTTAAACTAAGTAATGTATAAATAGCATTTAAGCTAAGTAATGTATAAATAGCTTTTAAACTAAGTAATGTATAAATAGCTTTTAAACTAAGTAATGTATAAATAGCTTTTAAACTAAGTAATGTATAAATAGCTTTTAAACTAAGTAATGTATACATAGCTTTTAAACTAAGTAATGTATAAATAGCATTTAAACTAAGTAATGTATAAATAGCTTTTAAACTAAGTAATGTATAAATAGCTTTTAAACTAAGTAATGTATATATAGCTTTTAAACTAAGTAATGTATAAATAGCATTTAAACTAAGTAATGTATAAATAGCTTTTAAACTAAGTAATGTATTAATAGCTTTTAAACTAAGTAATGTATAAATAGCTTTTAAACTAAGTAATGTATAAATAGCATTTAAACTAAGTAATGTATAAATAGCTTTTAAACTAAGTAATGTATAAATAGCTTTTAAACTAAGTAATGTATAAATAGCTTTTAAACTAATTAATGTATAAATAGCTTTTAAACTAAGCAATGTATAAATAGCATCTAAACTAAGTAATGTATAAATAGCTTTTAAACTAAGTAATGTATAAATAGCTTTTAAACTAAGTAATGTATAAATATATTTTAAACTAAGTAATGTATAAATAGCATTTAAACTAAGTAATGTATAAATAGCTTTTAAACTAAGTAATGTATACATAGCTTTTAAACTAAGTAATGTATAAATAGCTTTTAAACTAAGTAATGTATAAATAGCATTTAAACTAAGTAATGTATAAATAGCTTTTAAACTAAGTAATGTATAAATAGCTTTTAAACTAAGTAATGTATAAATAGCTTTTAAACTAAGTAATGTATAAATAGCATTTAAACTAAGTAATGTATAAATAGCATTTAAACTAAGTAATGTATAAATAGCTTTTAAACTAAGTAATGTATAAATAGCTTTTAAACTAAGTAATGTATAAATAGCTTTTAAACTAATTAATGTATAAATAGTTTTTAAACTAAGTAATGTATAAATAGCTTTTAAACTAAGTAATGTATAAATAGCTTTTAAACTAAGTAATGTATAAATAGCTTTTAAACTAAGTAATGTATAAATAGCATTTAAACTAACTAATGTATAAATAGCATTTAAACTAACTAATGTATAAATAGCTTTTAAACTAAGTAATGTATAAATAGCTTTTAAACTAAGTAATGTATAAATAGCTTTTAAACTAAGTAATGTATAAATAGCTTTTAAACTAAGTAATGTATAAATAGCATTTAAACTAAGTAATGTATAAATAGCATTTATACTAAGTAATGTATAAATAGCTTTTAAACTAAGTAATGTATAAATAGCTTTTAAACTAAGTAATGTATAAATAGCTTTTAAACTAAGTAATGTATAAATAGCATTTAAACTAAGTAATGTATAAATAGCTTTTAGACTAAGTAATGTATAAATAGCTTTTAAACTAAGTAATGTATAAATAGCTTTTAAACTAAGTAATGTATAAATAGCTTTTAAACTAAGAAATGTATAAATAGCATTTAAACTAGGTAATGTATAAATAGCATTTAAACTAAGTAATGTATAAATAGCTTTTAAACTAAGTAATGTATAAATAGCTTTTAAACTAAGTAATGTATAAATAGCTTTTAAACTAATTAATGTATAAATAGCTTTTAAACTAAGTAATGTATAAATAGCTTTTAAACTAAGTAATGTATAAATAGCTTTTAAACTAAGTAATGTATAAATAGCTTTTAAACTAAGTAATGTATAAATAGCTTTTAAACTAAGTAATGTATAAATAGCATTTAAACTAAGTAATGTATAAATAGCTTTTAAACTAAGTAATGTATAAATAGCTTTTAAACTAAGTAATGTATAAATAGCTTTTAAACTAAGTAATGTATAAATAGCTTTTAAACTAAGTAATGTATAAATAGCATTTAAACTAAGTAATGTATAAATAGCATTTAAACTAAGTAATGTATAAATAGCTTTTAAACTAAATAATGTATAAATAGCTTTTAAACTAAGTAATGTATAAATAGCTTTTAAACTAATTAATGTATAAATAGCTTTTAAACTAAGTAATGTATAAATAGCATTTAAACTAAGTAATGTATAAATAGCTTTTAAACTAAGTAATGTATAAATAGCATTTAAACTAAGTAATGTATAAATAGCTTTTAAACTAAGTAATGTATAAATAGCTTTTAAACTTAGTAATGTATAAATAGCATTTAAACTAATTAATGTATAAATAGCATTTAAACTAAGTAATGTATAAATAGCTTTTAAACTAAGTAATGTATAAATAGCTTTTAAACTAATTAATGTATAAATAGCTTTTAAACTAAGTAATGTATAAATAGCATTTAAACTAAGTAATGTATAAATAGCTTTTAAACTAAGTAATGTATAAATAGCTTTTAAACTAAGTAATGTATAAATAGCTTTTAAACTAAGTAATGTATAAATAGCATAAAGAATGCAATTTCAAAACATATTTTATTAGAGTGCATAGAAAATAATGTGTATATGTGAAAATAGTGCACATCAGGAACCTCACAATTTTAAGTTCAAATCAACCTACATGTATATAATGCAAACAGTTTAAGCCAATCCAAAAGTAAATAAAGCTTCACTAATAAAACTTTTTGGGGGAAATGGGTTATCTCCCTTTTATCAATAATGAAAAGAAACTCAAAATCAAATTTCTTAGAAACTTTGCTTTATGCATATTAAATTTTAAATATTTTTTCAATGCTACATGAATCTACCATATGAAATGTTGTTAAATTATTTTGAGCCTGAAATAGTAGTCATAAAGGACACATTTTCAAGTTTCCTTCAATGCCCTTTATACACTGTTATAGTGTATTGAAATATTTGTACTTACAGGAGTTACACATGGAAGAGCGAGGAAAAAACAGATGATTCCTAAGCCAATACACATGTGACTTTTGTATTTTCTCAACTTGGGGAATTCATCCTGAATACATGTTAATACAGTTTCCATCAAAGCAAACTGAAAAATAGATAAACGACAATAAATTGAAATTATCGAACTGACTACATTATAGACATTGAATTTAAATATTAAAATGGAATGTGGAAATCAAATATTAACATGTGTGTGTATTGGAGGGCTGTTGACAACTATTAACATGTGTATCGAACTGACTACATTATAGACATTGAATTTAAATATATATTAAAATGTGGAAATCAAATATTAACATGTGTATCGAACTGACTACATTATAGACATTGAATTTAAATATATATTAAAATGGAATGTGGAAATCAAATATTAACATGTGTGTGTATTGGAGGGCCGTTGACCACTATTAACATGTGTGTATGTCAAATTGGAGGGCTGTTGACAAATATTAACATGTGTGTATGTCAAATTGGAGGGCCGTTGACAAATATTAACATGTGTGTATGTCAAATTGGAGGGCCGTTGACAATTATTAACATGTGTGTATGTCAAATTGGAGGGCCGTTGACAACTATTAACATGTGTGTATGTCAAATTGGAGGGCCGTTGACAACTATTAACATGTGTGTATGTCAAATTGGAGGGCCGTTGACAAATATTAACATGTGTGTATGTCAAATTGGAGGGCCGTTGACAAATATTAACATGTGTGTATGTCAAATTGGAGGGCCGTTGACAAATATTAACATGTGTGTATGTCAAATTGGAGGGCCGTTGACAAATATTAACATGTGTGTATGTCAAATTGGAGGGTCGTTAACAAATATTAACATGTGTGTATGTCAAATTGGAGTGCAGTTATCAAAGATAAACATGAGTGTATGTCAAATTGGAGGGCGGTTATCAAATATTAACATGTGTATTTCAAACTAGATGGCGGTTATATAAACTAAACGTGTGTATAACAAATATTAAGCATTTTGGCATGTCACATTAAAGGATTATAATAAAATACAAGCCTTTGTCTTTATCAAAATAGAAGGGGGTTATCAAAAATTAAGCATTTTGGCATGTCACATTAAAGGGTTATAATAAAATACAAGCCTTTGTGTTTATCAAAATAGAAGGGGGTTATCAAAAATTAAGCATTTTGGCATGTCACATTAAAGGGTTATAATAAAATACAAGCCTTTGTCTTTATCAAAATAGAAGGGGGTTATCAAAAATTAAGCATTTTGGCATGTCACATTAAAGGATTATAATAAAATACAAGACTTTGTGTTTATCAAAATAGAAGGGGGTTATCAAACACAAGGATAACATTATCACTACGCATAATAACCAGCGTAACCATCGGGTTTGAATGTCAATAATATAGTTGTACTATAGTTTTACCACTTCCTAATCAGAGGGTTAATCATGTCATGAAAATGTACCTCAATGGTGAAGTGTAAAGTTAACATAACTCTATTATATTGCAAAGGAGATAAATTGGAAAAAATAAGATTTTTTGGCGTAAAATCGTGATTTTTCACACGAAATACCCCAACAATTTTCGCGCCTCCCTCCGCTCGGCGCAATTTCTTTAAGTGTGCCCCCACCCCCTAACTTGAATACCTGGATCCGCTCCTGTATAGGTTCAATATAAGAAACAGGCTGAATTCTTCTTTAGTAAGATTTTCTGTACTCTAAGGGAGGTAATACAGCCTATGTGTCGGATATTGGTATTGGTTCTCCGTCAGAAAACGGTTAAAGTGTGTTCGACTACTCCTTAATTGAGAAAGTCTACAAAGTACTAACTGAAACTGTAAAGTAATCTCTAAGTGTTTAACTAGTATATATAATATTGCAGAAATATGAACATTGACATAAATTATTCAAGCATTCTGCCACAATGCTGATATCTCTACTTATATCAATAGTGACCTAATATTCCATTTAATTAAAGAGGAGATAATCCTTTTAGATTTTTTCTTTTTATGGTAACCTGATTTTTAAGTGCCACAAAGTCACAGACATATAAAAAGAAAATGATTAAATAATGGAGATAATTTGGGGGCTTGAGATGAAAATTTCTGACAGCTATAACATGTATTGTCTTTCATATTCCTTAAATATAATATTGTGACAGAAATGGCTTAGTTTTGTCAATGTTTTGACTGGTTAGAGGTGGTTGTTCGTTTTGTTGATATTGGTTGAATTGTTGACTATCACTGTTTAAACCATCTTTTCACAATTAGCCAATAAATATCCAGTCATCAACAATGAAAAAGTTTGTTGTACAAATATAAATTGTAAGGCAATTTTCTCACAAATTTATACAGTCTATTCTAAATTTTATTTTAAGAGTTTACACATATATTCCGTCAATTAGACATTTAGTTTAAGACATCTTTCTGTGTATTTTAAGACAGCTTACATTGAATCTTAAAATAATTTTAGATTAACAATTTACCTCACTATTTGATAAGTTTTGCAGTTTTTTAAAATTTTATTTTACAAGAGTTATACATATGTTGAGACACTTTGCTATCAAGCTTATGACAAATATCTGTGTATTTTAAGACAGCTCACAGTGTATTTTAGAATAATCTTAGATTTACAATTTACCTCGCTGTCAAGTCCAAGAGTAAACAGCATGAAGAAGAATATGACTGACCATAACTGAGGTAATGGAAGGTTTGATAAAGCTTCTGGGTAAGCAATAAAAGCTAAACCATATCCTAGAAGAAAGAAAAACAAAAATATGTTATTAAAAATATTACACATTGCTTAGTTGGATTTTTATAGTGCTAGTTTACTGAAACAAGTGTCCGCGTGTTGCTCCACTCGGATACATTATCTTAATTTAGAGTCAAACAAGCTTTGTTCTAACTACTAATACTATGTATTTAGTGTAGAATCGTCTAGCCTTTGTTCTAACTACTAATACTATGTATTTAGTGTAGAATCGTCTAGCCTTTGGTTTGACCAAAGTAGTACTCGAACTCATGATATACCTCAGTCGAGGCGAGCACGCTTATTATCCTACTGGTCGACTATTGTGAGATATCAGTATCTCAGTTTCTTGCTGGAAGATGATCGATGTAGATACTCCGATGTGGTAGGAGAGATGTATTAGTACTTAGAGAATCCCTCTGGTAGTGAAACTGCTTGTATTACAAACTAGACATGGTATACATGTGTACACCCACACTGTACACGTAGTCTATGTATCATATATGTTGTGGGTTCCATTATATATTAAATATAATTTATTTACTTCAAAAATGACATTACCAAAGAACTCAATATAATTATGTATTAGGTAGATCGATTGGAGATTCACTACAACTATCATTTTTTTCATGACATATAATATGATTTATTTTCTTGAAGATTAGCCAATACTTTTAATTTTAATACCTCCTTTAGCAACCTCATCAACTTTTAGTCCTGTCTTCTTTGCCAACCCTCCAAATGTAGTAAATATTACAAATCCTGCTATAACACTTGTTAAGAGATCCATGACAGCTATCAACAAGGCATCCCTGAATAAAAAAAAGGAAAAAAAAACGTTGTAGAACCTCAAAGATGAATATTATAAAGAGGGGAGGTGAGCATATACAATTAGTTTAACCCCGCCACCTTTAATTGAAGAACTTGTACTAAGCATGGAAAGTACTCGGTCGTGTATTTGTGTTTCAGGTGTATCAATTTTGCTTCTATCTACATTTTTTCTATTGCATTGTGGACCTGTTCCGACGGTGTGGTGTTTTGTGTTTTTAATTTACATATACTAAGTAATTACCAGCAATTGACCTACATAGGTGATCGGACTGAATGGCTGCAACAACGATTTGTAAATTAAGTCAAATTGATTTTGTGAACAACAAATAGGTTGCTTCTATTCTTTCTGTAGTAAAGTAATTAACATGTTGATGAAAGTTTGATCTAGAGTTATGTCGCCTTGGCAACTTTACCCATTTTAGTATCACAAATACACATTTTAGCACGATGTTGTTGTTAGTTTCAAGCAAATGGGGCAAAATGTGGCAAAATGTGGAAAAATGAAATGTAGGAATAGACTGCAAATGCAAAACAAGAGACATGTTCTACAAAGATATTTGTTTATAAAAACAATGTCTTTAAACGCTGTTGTTGTTAGTTTCAAGCAAATGGGGCAAAATGTGGCAAAATGTGGAAAAATGAAATGTAGGAATAGACTGCAAATGCAAAACAAGAGACATGTTCTACAAAGATATTTGTTTATAAAAACAATGTCTTTAAACGCCCTCAGAAATTCTTTCCATTGACATTATTTCCCAATCTTATTGTATTGTATTTACACGTAGTTTAAGAAATTCTTACCCATATACATTATTTTTAAACTTGTTGTAACTACCAAGCATAATGATACCACCAAAAGATACACTTAGAGAGAAAAACATTTGTCCTGCTGCAGCTACCCAAACCTGTAACGTAAACGTATTATAAGAATCAGGGAAAGTTTACAACATTGTAATGACAGTTTACTTTCAATTGTTTATTAGAAGGCTCATGTTTTATATATTTGTATTTATTTACGTATTCTGCAGGTGTCCAACACGATTTCGTGTTTGTGTCGCTTAATAGTAACAAAAGGTGCCAATTGTGAGCACTTGAGTTAACCCTTGTATTGTTCGATCTTTAGTTTTTGTGCACTGCTTTGTAGAATTTGCTTTGTGTCTTTTTGTCTTTCTTCCTTTTGGTTATTGTATAGCCTGTCCTTCCTTTTGGTTATTGTATAGCCTGTCCTTCCTTTTGGTTATTGTATAGCCTGTCCTTCCTTTTGGTCATTGTATAGCCTGTCCTTCCTTTTAGTTATTGTATAGCCTGTCCTTCCTTTTGGTTATTGTATAGCCTGCCCTTCCTTTTGGTCATTGTATAGCCTGTCCTTCCTTTTGATTATTGTATAGCCTGTCCTTCCGTTTGGTTATTGTATAGCCTGTCCTTCCTTTTGGTTATTGTATAGCCTGTCCTTCCTTTTGGTCATTGTATAGCCTGTCTTTCTTCCTTTTGGTTATTGTATAGCCTGTCCTTCCTTTTGGTCATTGCATAGCCTGTCCTTCCTTTTGGTCATTGTATAGCCTGTCTTTCTTCCTTTTGGTTATTGTATAGCCTGTCCTTCCCTTTGGTCATTGCATAGCCTGTCTTTCTTCCTTTTGGTTATTGTATAGCCTGTCCTTCCTTTTGGTTATTGCATAGCCTGTCCTTCCTTTTGGTCATTGTATAGCCTGTCTTTCTTCCTTTTAGTTATTGTATAGCCTGTCCTTCCTTTTGGTTATTGTATAGCCTGTCCTTCCTTTTGGTCATTGCATAGCCTGTCCTTCCTTTTGGTTATTGTATAGCCTGTCTTTCTTCCTTTTGGTCATTGCATAGCCTGTCTTTCTTCCTTTTGGTTATTGTATAGCCTGTCCTTCCTTTTGGTCATTGCATAGCCTGTCCTTCCTTTTGGTCATTGCATAACCTGTCTTTCTTCCCTTTGGTCATTGCATAGCTTGTCCTTCCTTTTAGTCATTGCATAGCCTGTCCTTCCTTTTGGTCATTGCATAGCCTGTCCTTCCTTTTGGTCATTGCATAGCCTGTCCTTCCTTTTGGTCATTGCATAGCCTGTCCTTCCTTTTGGTCATTGCATAACCTGTATTTCTTCCCTTTGGTCATTGTATAGCCTGTCCTTCCTTTTGGTCATTGCATGGCCTGTCCTTCCTCCCTTTGGTCATTGCATAGCCTGTACTTCTTCCATTTGGTTATTGCATAGCCAGTCCTTCTTCCTTTTTGTCATTGCATAGCCTGTCCTTCTTCGTTTTGATCATTGTATAACCTGTCCTTCTTCCCTTTGGTCATTGCATTGCCTGTCCTTCTTCCTTTTGGTCATTACATAGCCTGTCCATCTTTGTTTTGATCATTGTATAGCCCGTCCTTCTTCCTTTTGGTCATTGCATGGCCTGTCCTTCTTCCTTTTGGTTATTACATAGCCTGTCCTTCTTCAATTTATGGTTTCTGATAACTTCTTTATGTATCTGCAAGCTTTTCTTATAAACAAATTATATTGCGGTGACTAACCCAACTGTTAATAACAATATTTATGTTATGTTATTGCGACCAGTTTTTATTGATGGAGTTTTACTTGCATGTCTGTAGCATATGGTGTATGTCATGATAGTTTGTAATACCCCTCTGTCTTGTCTCTGTGTAGTGGCAAACATTTGTCCTATTTCTTCTGGCCATTGTACATGTTGTCTGTTCTTCTTTGATTTACAGATCCTGGTTACCACTCTAAATTTGGTATCTTCAAACTCTTCATACCGAAAAGGAGCGTATATATTCAAACGAACAACTATGGGTTTTTTTTCTAATTAGAAAGTCATCGCATATAAAGTGCAGGAAGAGTTGCAATTTCAAGATCCCGATATCAAAAATAATCTATGAAATGTTTTGACAGCTTACAAATGGCTGAAAATATTGACAAACAACATAATACTAAAATGGTTTTCTGATGGGTCGGTGTTGTTTGTCTTCGTTCTTTGTCTTGTGTCCAAATGGTGCCTGTTCATTTGGATTGTCAATTGTTGATTGTCCCTCCATTTTATATAACGTTAATATATTAAATAAAGCACAGTACCTTGAGATCAAGAAGTTTGGACCATTCTGGAACAATAAAGTACTTAATACCATCCATAGCGCCGTCTAATGTTAAGCCTCGTATCAGTAAGATCAGTAAAATAACATAGGGAAAAGTTGCTGTAAAATATACTACCTGGAAAACAAATGTCGAAAATACAATGAAACCTGTTTAAAGCGAACTCTTGAATCCTGTATAAACTGAACTTTAAAAAAGTTCCAATGTAAGAAAACTTTCTTAATTTATCCTGTATAATCAGGAATACAATGGCTGGTACCAATTAGGTTCGGATTAGACATATTTCACGGTACAGTGTTATTTATGAAAACAATTAATTATATATACATGTATGGTTGATACCGGTCAAAATGTTGTCAAGCCAAGTTCTGTCCAAATATATTTACTTTATGCAAGGGTCATTAAAAAGTATCATTTTAATACTGTGGAAAATCAAGAATTTACATACTTTTCTTCATCATAAAAGAGGCGTATACATGATTTTCATTAGCAAAGTCTTCTTTTTTTTTCAAAAATGTGCGGTTTTACAATATACGTTGATTCATTAAAAGAAAACAACTCTAGTTTTTTCAGCATTGAAGAAAGAAATTACTTAATGATAAGTGAAAATCAAGTAAAATGGATAAATGTTGTGATGTCCGTTGCGATTTTCGCATAAAAAACGATGTTTGGTGCGTCTTTACCTCCAGTTGTTTGTAGGAGGACTCATGTCTTATTTGCGTTATTTGCGTTTGATTGCGCATGGTGGTGTCCAACGCATATTGTTCTGTATTTTTGCTTTGATTTTCTTCGTCTTGTGTACCATTTGTTGCCAGTTTCTCTGGGTTGTCTATTTTTGATTGCCACTTTGGTATTCTCTAACGTTTAATAGAGTAACAATTTAAAGAAAAGACTCCATCCACTAAAATTAGTTGAATGTTGGGAATTACTTTTTCAAGAAACTTTTTTGGGAAAGAACAAATGCAGTCAAAAATCTGCATTATAAACAAATTAGCAATCTATGCTTACTTTACCAGATGATTTAATGCCCTTGACTAAACATAAGACAACAATGATCCATGATAACAGTAGACATAGTGATAGCTTCCATCCTGGGGCTCCTATGTCAGGGTAAAAATCATCTGCCTTGTTAATAACTGTTTCACTGAAATGCGAAATGAAGCATTTTCGATTAGTTATTCTCTATGAAAAAACATGATTACATTGAAGTAATAACAACGTAGATATCAAATTTAGTGCACACGACGCGTTTCTGGAATAACCTTCATCAGGTGACGCTTAAAATCGAAACCAAATAATTTAAAGTTTTGCGAGCAATAAAACCAATGGGCCTAAACAGGATAGTCAAAATGAGCTAACATACGTTTTTTTCATTTCATTGTTTTGTGTATATATACGAAGATCATATCCACTATACAGTAAGGTGATTCTTGTTGAAGTAACTAAAGTACTGCATTATCTGTGGGGTTCGTGCTGTTCATCTTTTTGTTTGGTCTGTGTCTTGTTTCTAGTGTTTCTCAATCTTTAGTTTTCTGTGTAGTGTTTCATATATAATTGTTTTCCCTTGTCTACTTTTTCCTTAGATCATTGTTCTATCCAAAATTTGATATGGTCATCTATTTCTGGTGGAATAAAAACGTAGATATCAAATTTAGTGCGCATGACGAGTTTCTGGAATAACCTTCGCCAAGTATTCCCAAAGTCAAAGACTTGCAAGCCAAATAGCTTTGAAATATTTAGGAGCAGGCAAACCAAAGTGCATAAAAGACTTGCAAACCAAATAGCTTTGAAATGCTTAGGAGCAGGCAAATCAAAGTGCATAGACAGGATATCCAAAATCGTCTATGGTCACCAATGCCTGGTGTAAATGAATATTAGTATAATTACATCATTTAGGAAGTGTAAATTTCAAAAATGAATATATCTAATCAACCATATCAGTGCAGAAACACTGACTACTGTAGAATAATACTATCGGGGAATAAATACAATTTGTGAACCACTTATCTCCTTGCTAGGATCTAAATGACCAGTTAATTTTTATCTGTTTATATCTACAAACTGTTTCTGATCAAAACTAAAATAAAATTGTTCATCCATTAACCAGGAATACACTAATTAATAATTAAGGCTAACTGTATTTTTGTAATTAAAACTTTTATGATTTTATCTGTCAGCATCCCCAGGGACAATCATTGCGTCATTTCACCAATGATTGTAATAAAATGACATTGTTCTTATTATTCATAGATTCTGAGATATCCGACATTGCGTTTTATTTCGAGAACAAATGTACCACACTCTATCATGTCGAAATCATTGTATCTAGCGCCTGTGAAGGTCAATGATAAATATATCTAATAAACCATGTCAGTGCCGAAGCACGGACTGTTAGGAGGGTGATACCTTTGGGTTAGTGTTAGGTTTATACTTGGGAAACGCACAATAGAAATAATGATTTTTGCTCATATCATATTTAACAGTTCATCTTTTTTTTTACCTTTCTGTGTTGTGTTCTTTTGTGTTTGTTCTGTGTATTGTGCTCAATGTTGTATGTGTCTCTGGATTGATCAGTCGTTATTGCCCCTTCGGATTTATCTAGCTTACTTTAGTTTACTTAACTAACATTATATATAGGCTATTTAACTTATGCTTTATTCTACTAAACATTTACATTTGAAAACAAAGGGCACGTGTTATACCAATTAACAATTATTATTTGTAAATACTACGGTTTTGTTTATTTTTGTGTGGGGTCAATATTCATGGATTGACAGAAACTGAGATGTTGGTAGACATTTGAATTCGTAGTTTTGATACAATGAATTCTCTTGTTATTTATTCCTTTCTTTGTGCACTTAATTTCTTGGTTTGACTGACGCGACGAACACCACGAAAATAGGCATTCAACGAATAAAATGTACAATGAAGAAGGGTTTCAATATACCAAAGTAGTAATCAGAAGCCGTAAATAGAAGAACAGACAATACAATGGCCAGAAGAAAAAGTACCAAAGGACAAACAATGTTCTACAAAACATTACACAGAAATAAAAAGATCAAGCAGCACCAATCCCACTGAAAACCGGAGGTGATCTCATGTGCTCCGAAATGGTAGGTAGTTCCTGTTCCACTAGTGGCACCTGTCGTGTTGCTCTAGTTACAACTCCGGTGATGATAAGTAATAAATGAGGAAAAGACCGGGCATTGCATATGATAAGTGGAACGTACTCAAAGTAGAACTGTGCACTAGGTACTGGCTTGTCTCCTTGGTATGTTACATTGGTACAGTTAAAACCCTGCTGAGAAAAGTCATAGTCTGTTCCGTTAAGAAAACATCTACATGGCTCATTATTCAGTAACAGTTCTGTTATATTCGTTGAACAGTATTCTAATCGCCGTGTTGACTGCTCTACACATCCTTTTGGTAACCATGACTACAATTAAATGTGTTTGGAAATATGTGTAAAACAAAATAGAATTGCAACATGAAAATATGTAATATAAAAAGGGAATTCATGTTTTACATTTCCAAAAAAGGAAGTAAGAAACAAGTCCATCCTAGTCCCAACTTATATATATATATCAGTTATGGGATAGATATATGCTAAAGCTTTTTCTCTTCCTGTGAATAATGCATCGTTTCCCTTTTGTGTAGATGTTTTTCTAACCTCTATCACGGACTGTTCAATCAATAACACATCGGTGTTGATAAGAAACGGAAACTGCTTGCCCTTCGCGAATACCTGAGTTCATCAGGGGTTTTTGGTGGGTTCGTATTGATAATATCTTTAGGTTTTTGGTGGGTCCGTATTGATAATATCTTTAGGTTTTTGGTGGGTCCGTATTGATAATATCTTTAGGTTTTTGGTGGGTCCGTATTGATAATATCTTTAGGTTTTTGGTGGGTCCTTATTGATAATATCTTTAGGTTTTTGGTGAGTTCTTATTGATAATATCTTTAGGTTTTTGGTGGGTCCGTATTGATAATATCTTTAGGTTTCTGGTGGGTCCTTATTGATAATATCTTTAGGTTTTTGGTGGGTCCGTATTGATAATATCTTTAGGTTTTTGGTGGGTCCGTATTGATAATATCTTTAGGTTTCTGGTGGGTCCGTATTGATAATATCTTTAGGTTTTTGGTGGGTCCGTATTGATAATATCTTTAGGTTTTTGGTGGGTCCGTATTGATAATATCTTTAGGTTTCTGGTGGGTCCGTATTGATAATATCTTTAGGTTTTTGATGGGTCCGTATTGATAATATCTTTAGGTTTTTTGTGTTGTGTCATGTACACAATGCTACATGTGTGCTAATTGTTTAATAGGATAAAATAAAAGTGAAGTGTAGATTGCGAGCCACGTCAATATTAGCATGAAAATGATGGGAGTCGATTATACTAACACTAATTTATGTCATCATCTAGATACATTTAAAATTTAGTCCTTTTAGCATTGAAAAAAATAAAAACGTAGAAATCAAGCTTAGTGCGCACGACGTGTTTCTGGAATAACCGTCATCAGGTACGCTCAAGGTCGAAAGTTTGGAAAACTAAATAATTTAATTTTGTTGGGAGCTAGTAAGACAAAGGACCTAGATAGAATAGCCAAATTCAACTAAGGTCGCCCATTCCTGAGGGAGGAGACTCTTTAGTTTTAATAATAAATAAATTCCAATAACAAACATCGTATTACCGTATTTACCATAAGCATTTATTTATCTCTGATCTTTTTGTTCAAACATTTAAAAAATAAAATGGACACAAGTTTAACAAGATCTAATGATAACTATAACTGTTATTAAATTAGTGTCAACATAATACCATTTTCAAGCATGAATGATCTACATTTGAATTTGTTTATGTTATTTCTTTTAGACTATTAATAAGATGTGGTCTATAGATAAATAAATATAAAGAGTATCCATTCTAGTTCTGTACAATACATTAAAACAGATTGTACTCACATCTTGACAAACTGTCCATGGTAAAGTTTTCTGCATCGACGAGAAGAGGTATATCAACGTATAGGCCATGATAACGTTATAGTAAATAGCTACTACTAGAGATATAATAGCCATAGATATACCAATACCTGAAACAAAACAACATAGTGTTAGTGTTATGGTGTTTAACGCCACTTTCAACAATATTACAGTAATGGTGGTCAGTTTCCGTATTTCGACGGCACATGTGATCTGTTGAAAAACGTTTCATCTCATGATACATCTATATATTATGATGCACTATAGTAATAGAGCTAGGGATTGTGGTGCTTAGCGCCACTTTCAACAATATTTCAGATCTATCGTGGCCGTC
The DNA here is from genome assembly GCA_963680875.1 of Bathymodiolus brooksi. Classification (NCBI taxonomy): domain Eukaryota; kingdom Metazoa; phylum Mollusca; class Bivalvia; order Mytilida; family Modiolidae; genus Bathymodiolus; species Bathymodiolus brooksi. The sequence goes on from OY804590.1 coordinate 64,957,495, forward strand.
ACTTTAATTGGTGGAGGAAACCAGAGTTCCCGGAGAAAACCACCGCCCTTCCATTTTACTTGTGTTCATTGAAGACAATAAACAATAAATTTCCCATATGAATATATAGTGTTATATCAAGTTTATACTGTGTACTCGATACAACTTTATGAGATCAAGTTGGTCAGTGCCTTGCGACAGATCGATGATTTTCTTCGCTTCCCTCCACCAATAAAACTTGCCTCCACGATATAACTTAAATATTGTTGAAGACTGCGTTGAACACCATACACCTAAACCTAACCCCCTATGACGTGTAAATATTACATAACATTATGAAGAGTTCTTCTAGAAAGGGAACCAACATATTTTGAATTACAATAATATTGTAGTAAAGCATAGTAACGATTTTATCGGCAACCAACACAGCTTGTGATTCAGTTATCAAGAGTTAAGGATTATGCTCCCATTAGCCGGTTTAAACCAGCTCCATTTTGCCCCTGTCCCAATCCAGAACCTGAATTTCCAACGTCAATTGTCGTGGTATTTTTGTCTTCAGTCAATAAAGGTGAGAGGTGACTGTTCGTTTTGTTGATATTGGTGGAAATGTTGACCATCATTTCTTAAACTTTCCTTTCATAGAATATACCTACTTAATTGTTTGTCATTATTGTTACTTACCTTTAGCACTAGGATTCATTCTCCACACACCAGTTGGTCCCAATCCTGAATATTGTCCTATAACTAATTCCATAAAGTACATAGGTTTACCTATCAGGAATTGTAGTACTAGATAAGCTATTAAAAAGGCAGCTGAAAATACAGAATAAAAACAATGTATATACAATCTAGATTAATCTAGTAAACTTAGGTATATTCGACAGTCTTGACAAACACGAACCACGTGATATCTTGTATTGGCATGTTGAAAGACGTGATCAAAGTTTCGCTGTTATAGAAAGGGTAGAGCGATAGGATCAAGAATATCGTCTCTGTATTTTACGGTATTCAATGTTCCTTGAACAATTTTGAGCTAAGTGCGACCATCATGAAAAATTCCAGCCCAGATCATAACATTTACGCCTCCAAAACGGTCGGACTCGTACACACTATGGTCCGTAAAACGTTCCCCACGCCTACGGTACACACGATAACGTCCATCGCTAAAGCGAAGTGAAAATCGGGATTCATCACTAAAAAGGATGTGGTGCCAGGCCTGAAGCCTCCAACAACGGCATGCACGTGCCCAGACTAGTCTCGCCCGTACTATGACGTTGTTTAAGGATTGTTCCTTCCACCGGACGCCTAGCTCGGAGTCCAGATTCACGTAGTCTTCTGCGAACAGGTTGACCCGAAATTCGAACGTTTGCTAGACCAGGTGTTCTAAGGGCAGTGTTCTCAGCCGTTATTATACGTTTTCGGAGGTGAATAAGGCGTAAATGTCTGTCTTGACGTTGTGACGTCACACGTGGCCTGTCGTTACGGGGTCTGTCATTCGTCCTACTTGTTTGTCGAAGACGAATCAACAGCCTTGAAATGATTATTCTAGACACATAAAAGTAGTCTGCAACGACCTGGTGAGTCATTCCAGTTTGAATCATACCCGCCGCTCGTTCACGGTCATATTGACGAAGCCGTGGCATTTACGTTCTTGTGAAAATTCAAATTTTCGGAATGGCAAATTGTTTACTTTTGTTGACAGCACAATTCATGACCGCAGGTGATTTAAATGCCTAATTCGATCATCGCAAACTCGATCATGGGACGGAAAATTTACTTTCCGGAACAGGATGTTATTGTTTGTTTTGTGAGTATAAACGCGTTTCACGCAAACATTGACGTAAATGATAATAAACAATTATTTTGGTTTTAGCATAAAAATATATTTCAAAAAAATCTTTGTATCGTTTCTTTGGTTGACTAGTATATAATATATATGATTCTGTGGGAATACAAAGAAGGACCGTCTTATGGTAGTTGGATTTACGACTACATATGCAATCAGTGTATATCACTATTAAGGTTGTGAGCTCGAATCTCAGCCATGACAATGTGTACTCGATACAACATTATGTGATAAAGATTGTGTTAATGACTTGCGGCAGATCGGTGGTTTTCTTCGGGTACTCTGGTTTCCTCCATCAATAAAATTGACCGCCACGAAAAATTGTTGAAAGTGGTGTTAAACACCATAACCCCACAACCACGCTAGAACACAAAGTGGGGATTTTTCGTTGTTCAGAGATATACGGTAATATATTACATGTACTTCATACATTATATTGTGTATGTCCCAAACCAACACAAGGACTTCCTGGTCTTTTTTGTGTTCAATGAATTGAGTTGATAGGTGGTTATTTTGTTGATATTTGTGTACTTCTTGACCATCACTGTTTGAACTTTTTTCACAATATGGATACTTTTTCCTTCAAATCTAATAAATTAATACGGTTGTCACTAGTAGACCAGGAAGTACTAACCTTGTCGGAACGGGTTTTATTGTTTGTCTTTTTTTTTCTTTTTTCTTTTTGTATAGCTTTTCTTATTAGAAATTCACCCAATTACATTTAATGAGCCGTATATCGTCTGTATGCTAAGTCATCAATCATTATTATTTTCTTCATTGAAGATTATATTATCTTGGTTTACTGGTGAAATTGCTTTCGCATGATTGCTTGTTATGCACTTTGGGTTTGAAAAAAGCACATTTGCTCTAGTATGCACAAGCAATTTTTAAAAAGTAGTTTCAAATCAAATTGAATCCATTTGAAGTCATAGATGTTAAGTTATGTGTGGTCTATTTTGTTATTGGGAAGATAAAGAGAAAATTTGTTTTGCAACATGTCGCAAATTGAAAATTCGTCACACAAAATGGGGCTTCGTGATACCATCATCAAACAGGTAAAGAATAGCATTAGTTCCCCTCAAATAGTGCAAGATATTCTTACTTCCTCCAAATAGTGACACGTGATATTCTTACCTCACCAAATAGTGCCACATGATATTCGTACCTCCTCCACATAGTGGCAAAGGATATTCTTACTTCCTTCAAACAGTGTCACATGATATTCTTACCTCCCCCAAGCAGTGTCACGTGATATTCTTAGCTCCCCCAAACAGTGTCACATGCTATTCTTAGCTCCCCCAAACAGTGTCATATGATATTCGTACCTCCCCAAATAGTGTCACATGATATATTTTTTTTTTCAATATCACAGATTTTATTTAGTAAATATCTTGTTACATTTTTACTTCAGAGTCCAAGTTCCTCTGAAGTATCCCTGTGAAATACTGTTTTGAATATCCAGGGAAATACTCAAAACTATAATTACATATTAAACTATTTTATTCTAATATATTCTATTGCATAAGTTATGATCACAGTTTATTTAATATATGATTGAACAATGAATTCATTCCTAGTAATTTATTTTCCTTCATTTTTCTTTGAAATTCATTTTTAAATAACAGATAAGCATCAATTGTCTTTGTCTTTTGTTCGGATACATAATAGGATTTGTAAATTGTAAATGCCAATATAGTTAAAAACAATTTAGGTGAAAATATTCTTTGTCGAAAATTTTGTACCCAAATACTAAATGTTGAAATCTGATATTGTTTTCAAATTGGACCTTTTTTAACATTTCATTTATTTTATTCCAAAATATGTCTAAATATTTACACGACATAAAAAAGTGATCATAATCTTCTTCTACTTTACAAACATTACATAAACTGTCAGTTGATATTTTCCATTTGAACAGATGTGATTTGGTTGGAATAATAAATTGTTTCCATCTAAATATTTTCAATTTGTTTTCTAACAAAATTTTAAAAATAAATTCATATAAGTCTGTTATATTTTGAAAATCTTGGATATCCAAGTAAGTTGTCCAAAAATGTATACCTATAGGTTTGATAAAAACTTTGTTTTTGATAATATTGTAAAAATCTTTGTTAACTAATTTATCCATATCAATCACCCTACCTGCAGAAATAATATATATTTTTTTATATTAATAGTAGTTTTCACAGATTTTTCTTCTGATAATTGCACATACCACTCTTTAGGAATTGCTTTTTTTGGTCGACTAAATTCACTAAAAAATTTATTTTATTTTTTAATTTCTCTATCAAATAGTCTTGTGATACCCTTCCATTTTCGTCAGTTATGTCGTTCACATACAACAGGTTGCTATCAATCCAGTTTTTATAAATTAAACTTTTATTATTAAATTTTATATATTTATTTCCCCAAATATTTTGGTTTCTTATCTCTCTAAAATTAGTTGGTGTTTTTGTTTGTCCACCTCCAAATTCTACCCAACAGTTTATTATTTCTTTATAGAACTCTGGGATATCATTAAAATTTTCTATTGATTTACCATTGTCCATATTCATTTTAAAAATTAGCCATTTTTTTCCAAATTTATCTAAATATTTTCTTGGTATAACTCTCCAATTTGATGTTTTTGAACTAAGCAGTCTTTTTGACCCATGACACTTTGAGCGATTTAAAATAACTGTTTATATCAACCATATTCAACCCCCCTTTTCATAATCCCCTATTAAAGTTAATCTTTTGATTTTATCCGGTTTCCCATTCCAGATAAATCTGTAAAAACAAGATTCAATTTCTTTTATATACATCTTGATATTTTTACTTCCGTCAATAAAGTCACATATCATTACCTCCCAAAGCATGATATTATACCCCCCCCCCCCCCCCCACACGTAGTATCATAAGATATTATTACCTCCCCAAATAGTGTCACATGATAGTCTTACCTCCTCCAACTAGAGTCACATGATATTCTTACCTCCTCCATTTTCGTATGCTAGGTAGGGAAAACGCCAAACATTTCCTAATCCCACAGACATGCCAATACAAGAGAGAATAAACTCCCACTTGGAGCCCCATTGTCCTCTGTCGCCAGTTTCGTCATCTATTTTGACATCGCCATTCATTTCTTTCCTCATATCGCCTTTTAAGTCAAGCTACAAAGATTAAGATTTGATTATTCTACATTTCTTACAAGTGTTAACCGGCATTTCTAAAAAAGAAATAAATGTAAAGCAACATTATCTCAGTTGTCTTCATGACGAAAACAAATACACAAATAAAAAATGTATATAATGGGTGTCAAAAAGGACGGGATGTGTTGATAGCCCACAAATACAATGGAAGATAAAGGATAATGGTTCATGAACATTGGATCCTATGTAAACATGAATATAATATTTGTTCTTAAAATCTAGACTTTATTGAACATTGAATACAAACTTGAATATGAATAATCAGGTGAGCCTCTAGTGTTTTCAGCTTATCTATCTCATTGCTTTCCTGGAAGGACATAATCACTACAGAAATCAATGATAATGTCAAGTTATTGGCTTAAAAGAGTATTATTCTGAAATGGAATGCAAGGAAAATTACAGAAGGGTTGCTTAGAGACTACAATGCGTTATGACATTGTCAAAACAAATTATGCACCTTGACTGGAGGCCATCCAGATGATGAGGTCCTAGGCTTCAGCCTATCAAGCCTATAGGTAAGTCCGGCACTGAAACAACCCAAAGAAGAAAAATAAGCCCTTCTACAAACAACTGGATGTAAAGACGAACCGAACATCGCTTTTATGCGGAAATCGTAACGGACAGCACAACACGGAACTCAGAACGTAAATACACATAATAGGACATTACTAATCAACACTGTAATTTATTTCATATTACAAAAAAAATAGACCTTGGATTCGCTCCACGGTCAGGTCAAGCCAATGGTTATATGATTGTATTAAAGATTAGTTATCTTGAAATGGTGATGACGATCATGTGCCCAATTGGAAGCACGGTATTGAGATATAACAGACTGTTGTTTCAGTGAGCCAGCAGTATATAAAAATCCAGTTAATATATTTTATTTAATATCACACTGTCGGAACAATTCCTAAATGTAATCGTAAAATCGTAGAAATAGAGTCAAAATCGATACTCCGAACACATATATACATGACAGCCACCTTATCTGGTTTGGTACAGGCACTTCAATAAAAAGTGGTGGTGTTAAATGTGTTGGTCTCTTAATACACAAATGTTCATAATGGTCTGTTGAAAATGTAAAAACTTGTTCTGGACATGACATGTCGGGGATATATTACTCCTTTGGCCTTTCAAATTATAATCTTTCACTTCTATGGTAATGTACTTGTATTTTATTTAATTATAGTTCACTGAAAGTTCATATTTTACATAAATCCACCTCAGAAAGCTATTTTTGTTTTATTTATTTTAAGTATTGTGATAATAATTGTTGATGAAGAATTAACCAATTGTCATAAGTTAAACCTAACACTTAGAAATGGGCGACACTTCAAATTTTAAAGGCAATATAAGTCTATGACACTATTTAAACTGTTGAATGATTTGTCTTTCCAATCTTTAGAATTTGAGCACCTCATAAAGGTCAATCCAGAAACGTGCCGTGCACACTAATGAATATATCTACTTCGTACTCATATACTATCAAAGATTTTATTTGGATTTTTCGTCATTTTAGTGATTGCCATTCTCACATATTTCCACAATCAATTAATTGATATTCTGAACAAATCGTTGCAACTGACCATGAAATGCAAGGCTTTGTGTACAGAACTAAAAGTAACAAAGGAACTAAAATGCAATACAGAAGTCTTAATACATTTTTTTTCTTAAAGTCCGGAGTCATTTCAAAACTATGAGTAGATATCCAACCTCTAATTTCTACATGATATTTTCTGAATATTCTACAGTTATGAACTTGCTAGCAATGTATTCTTAATGAACGACCATTTAACATTGTGTCGCTAAATTCTGTAGAAAAGATTAAATTGCCCTGAAAGATGCAAAAAAAAATTCCAACAACAAAAAATATCAATTTTTCATGTTCTGAACAGATATATCATGTTTGGGGGGGAGGGGGGGGGTAGTTCCGAAACATACCAGACGAGAGAGGAATCATTTCCCGAGACGATAGGCGAGGGAAATTTGGTCTCAAGACTGGTATTTTTCGCGAATACCCCTCCCAATATGATATATCTGTTTAATTACACCGATTATTATTTAGAACACTGGCTAAATAAATAATACCTTTTGCTTGTCGTTTTCAGGAATATTCTGTGCTGTTGTCGTCTGACATTTTGTTTACTGTTACGTTTACATCGGAACACTTCCGGGTTTCAAATTTGATTAATCACGTTACCTTACGTATAAAGGTAAAGAAGAAATATTCCGAATGAATTTGGCGGTTTGAGGCACGCGAGGGTAAAACAGTGAAATACGTTTTCGCAAATACCACGGCACAGAAGGAAAAAAAAGTTAAATCCTCATGCAAATACCAGTTCTAACTTCTGGTACGGTTAGGGTAAGGGTTGTGGTGTTTAACGCAACTTTCAACAATGTTTCAGTTATATCGTTGCAGTCAGTTTTATTAGCGTATGGTACGTTATTTACATCAATGTGGAATTGAAATCTTGGGAATGCCTTCCCTAATTGTCAAACTGTTCGTGCTGTATGTCCGTTCGGCTATGGCCAATCGATATCATGTTAGACAGCAACGCATATTCTCTTTCCAGAGTGGTTGGTGTACTCCCCCTTTTCACACAATTCTTTCACGTTGACATTGATAATGCATTAAACGCTTAGAAAACGTCGATATCTAATTTAGTGAGTACGCAGCGTTTCAGGAATAACATTCATAAGTTACGTTCAAAGTCAAAAGCGTTTTCCTTATATCACCGTGTATCTTATTTTTGTTTTGTTCTGTTTGTTTTGTTTTTGTCTGCATTTCTTTTTGCTTTGTGTTTTCATTTTGTTTGTTTGGTTTTTTGTTGTTGTTGTTTTGCTTGAAAGGGTTATGCGCAGTCATGTTAAGGCAGTCCTTTTTTTTTGCAACATAAATTTATGACAATTGATGACAATGTAATATTTTCATGACGCAGACGTCTGTTTTTTGAATAGCATTGTTGTACGACTTTGATAAATCTATACTCTGTCGTACTGAATATTAAATAATTATATGTTCGTTATGAAAGAATAGTAAATAGGAGATAATGCCATTTATAAATTTATAGAAACAAACGTAACAATTTTCAAGCATCTTGATCTTTGGTGAACGGTCAATCTGTTTGCAAGAGGCGGGGTTTATGCTACTTTTCCGGAAATCGCGATCATTTCGCGCTTGCATTGGACAATACCTGTAAAGCATGCATGATAAAAGTTACGTCAACACTCGAGTACACAGAAGTTTTACAATTACTATTACTAATGTGGTAAGCATTTCTTTTTATTAGAAATTGACCTTCTATTTTATACCAAGTTCCTACATAAATTAATTCATCTGATTATTGCATCAATTTAGAATTTTTAAACTATCTTTAAATGAATAATACACAGATTAAGTTTGTTCTTGCAGTTTCCTTTCAAAAGACAACATTTTAATACCTAAAATCTCTGGTGAGTGACACTCCATAAAGGGGTATTAAAAGCATGTAAAAATGCATAATTTATTTATTTATGGTGGAAATGTTGAAATTGTCTATTAAATTTAGTTTGATACATATACACTACAGTGAGTCCTTTGACTAACTTGGTATTTTTTTCAGAGTTAGCATAGAGAAAAAAAACAATGGATGATTTAAACTCAAAGAAGATTTAAATACCACAGAAGAATCAGCATAAACTTTATTGTAACATAAATACGCATTTTTCCTTTGATGTTTTTATGCAATAATTAACTTAAAAATAGTGAACTTTTACAAACCATGGTCTAACATGAAGATCTTGATGTTATTCCATGATGTTGACGTCATAGGTCTGTTATTCCATGATGTTGACGTCATAGGATCTGTTATTACATGATTTTGACGTCATAGGATCTGTCAATCATGTAATTTCTGTTACAAACCATATATACCATGGATCTTACTCATGAACTTATTTAAACCAACTCATCCTTCGGATTCGTTGGTTTAAATAAGTTAATTCGTAAGATCCATGGTATATATAATACAAGGAACAGGAATATTTGACTTAAGCAGAACCCAGATATATACTCATACATTTGCATGATCAGAAGTAATCATAAAATAGAATATTGGGGCTGTTTGTATTGTGTATTGTCTAGAGTCTGTGTGTATTACATGTGGTAGTGAATAGGACACATTATACAAGATTATCTATACAAAAATGTACATATGTAAAACAATGTGTTTCATTCCTCATAGTCGACTTGCGATTTGTCATGTATAAATCCAAAGAATACAATGGTATGGATATTTTAGATTCAATATTCAGTGATCAAAGACCGAAAAATGTGATGAATTAAGTTATTGAATATTTATTAATGATTCAGAAAGACATGAATAATTGCAGTTTTCAGTTGACAAAAAAAATCAGGATTCAGTCATATCTACATGTACATATTAAGATGCAGTAAAAACTGAAACATAATTGTGAGATCATGGAGATAATTCAATACAATTGTTAATATATAAAAATTGAAAGTGAAGTTATTTATTTTTCAGTGCATTGTTTAATGACATGTTATGTGTATAACAGTTCCCACAATTGTATGGGAAACGATATTGTTGTAGTATTATTGGTACTTGTAAAGATATGCCACATTATGACCCAACGGGGTTTTATGTTATGCACTAAAATACATACACAAACATTTGATCCATTATTTGTTCATTGGAGGTTAGCGTTAGGTGTTTAACACCACTTTTAAAAATATTTCAGTTACAGTTTTGTGGCGGAAATTGGAGTACCCAGAGAAAACCACATACCTGTCGCAAGTCACTGAAAAACTTTTATCACATAATATTTTATCAAGTACACCTCGCCATGCATGGGGTTCAAACTCACAACATAAGTGGTGATAGGCAACGATTGCACAGGTAGTTGTAAATTTAACTACCATACGATCACGACGGCTCAAGTTCAGTTAAGATGAAAGGTAATCGTTTTCTTGATATTGGTGGAATTTATGATTATCACAATATAAACTTTCTTTTAAAATCAATCAATGAAAATAATTGGTTTGCTGAAAGTATGTTTTTTAATGTGTGACAGGAATCCATATGAATACAGTGTGTATGCATACCTTGCGAATGTGAACAGTTGGACCATATCCAGATAAATTAATCTTAGGATCGCATGTCATTTTATAAGTGTTTTGATTGGTTTGAAAAGTTGAGGTTATTTTCATATGTACTGAATCTGAAAATAGACGTCGTTTTCAAGGCGTCGTGTGCCATCAGGCAATTTTCTGTAAATGAGGCACCTTTGGGGTTATATAAATTTATTTCCGATTATTTGCCATATTTTGAAAAAAATTAATATATTTTTCAATATAGCAAAAAAAGTTTGAATTAATTTATAAGGATTGATCGAAATTATTTGTTCAGTTCATTAGAAATAACCTAAATCAGGTTGTACACACCCTTGCGTAACCTGCGTGTATTTCTTCATGAACCGAACACAAATTGCGATCAATCCTTAACAAATATGGTTGAATAGTTGATTATTTTTGTAATGTCAAGTAAGCAGTGTTTCAGCTATGTGCATTTTTTTATATTTTCATGATGAGAATTAAGTTTACAATCAATAACTGATGGCTGATTAACGTCACTGTCAACAATATTTCAATTATAGCGTGGCGATCGGTTGTGAGAAAACCATCGGTCTGCCACATGCTACTGACAAACTGAATCACCTAATGTTGTATAGAGTACACCTCGCCATGAGTGGGATTCGAACTCACAGCTTTAGAGGTGAAAGGCGATGATTGCACAGGCAGTTGTAAATCAAACTATCATTCGATCACGACCACAACGACTCCGTTGTTTTGCCTGAAAAGTGTATATATCAAATAACCTTTTCAATCGAAAATTGTTATAGAAAATGCTGTATTGCAACGTGGATTATATACCCCCGAGGATTTCCTCCGTGCACTATTCAGTGCTTGACATGGTTATTTTTATTTTCATATTATGTTTAAAATTCACAGTTCCCGAATAATGCAATTGATTAAAACTAAAATTCATCTCCCTCAGGTATATGTAGCATTGTACTATTTTGGCTTCCCTATTTAGGCCCTTCTGTTTTGCTTCCCTATTTAGGCCCTTCTGTTGGCTTCCCTATTTAGGCCCTTCTGTTTTGCTTCCCTATTTAGGCCCTTCTGTTGGCTTCCCTATTTAGGCCCTTCTGTTTGCTTTCTCTATTTTGGCTTCCCTATTTAAGCCCTTCTGTTTGCTTTCCCTATTTTGGCTTCCCTATTTAGGCCCTTCTGTTTGCTTTCCCTATTTTGGTTTCCCTATTTAAGCCCTTCTGTTTGCTTTCCCTATTTTGGCTTCCCTATTTAGGCCCTTCTGTTTGCTTTCTCTATTTTGGCTTCCCTATTTAAGCCCTTCTGTTTGCTTTCCCTATTTTGGCTTCCCTATTTAGGCCCTTCTGTTTACTTTCCCTATTTTGGCTTCCCTATTTAAGCCCTTCTGTTTGCTTTCCCTATTTTGGCTTCCCTATTTAGGCCCTTCTGTTTGCTTTCTCTATTTTGGCTTCCCTATTTAGGCCCTTCTGTTTGCTTTCCCTATTTTGGCTTCCCTATTTAGGCCCTTCTGTTTGCTTTCTCCCAAATATTTTTAATTTATTTGGTTTTCCAATCTTTAGACTATAAGCCGACATACGTGAAGGAGGTTATTCCAGAAACACGTCATACACACTAACTTAGATGTCAACGTGTTTACTACAAATGTACACGTGGGTGTTATTTGAAATCAACGGTTGTTACACTTGGTTATATTTCCATGTTATATATTAGTTCTTTATGAATCATTTTATTTTATCATTATCCGCTTTCTAAAGATTTTAATATGTAGTCTACATTGAGCCAACACAGGAACATTGGATATTTAAAAAAAAACTGTGTAGTAAATATGTCTATAATATGAAAACAAATCAGTCAAGGATATATAGTTAATAAATGTTCGATCACGATACGATTTAATACATTTTCTAACCTTTGACCTCGAACTATCTATAGACATTATTGATAAAATAATCTTCGATCAAAGAGAGTAAATATTCCATGTTAGATTTCTCCCAGACGTGTTGCATTTTAATGAGAGAAAAAATGAATAGGGGATATAAAACGTTCATTTGTCTGACGAATAACTACATACATTTAGGCACTTAAAAAAATTGCGCCGAGCGGAGGGAGGTGCGAAAATTGTTGGGGTATTTCGTGTGAAAAATCACGATTTTACGCCAAAAAAAATCATATTTTTTCCAATTGTAGGGTAGGGGCGCGCACCGGGTGCGCCCTCCCCCCTGGATCCGCCCCTGAGACATCAATTCAGAAACTTATTAACATTGATCGTCGAAAACTGGTCGAAATTTTAGTATTAATCTTAAAGAAGTAATAGATAGATTTATTTGGACAATAGAACTTGGTCATATTTGAAATTTTTTTAAGCACTTTTTTAACCGTACTTTATTCTTAACGACAACCAATGCGATGATATATTCCAGTACATTTTTACGGACAACCATCACAAATCTATAGAAAAAAAATGCCAAGGTGCGGGTTGAGAGAAGTCCAATATTTAAAGATCGCTTTTTTTTTTATAATATGGAAATATTTTGGGAAATGGTGTGAAACAAAATGTTTAATGTGTAACGATTTTAGCTAGGACCCTGTGACAATTATTATTTTTTTTATAAACTGATAACAAGCCTTGGAATCAGATATCCCATAGAAAGTGGTTGTCGATAGATAATTGTTTTACAATCAAGTATTTCATATATATTTATGATGAGAACAAGTTTACAACCACATGATTAATCGTGTAGGTAAGATGTGTGTCGCTGCCATGAGTCTATGTATGATTGTTTTGATTGTCACTAGAAAAAGAGGAGATGGTAGATATTATTTTGCTTTGTGACAAACCAACAACAACACTCCTAATAAACTGTTGCTATCAGATTTGTCTGGTGTCCCTTTCACATAAAGTCGGCGTTTTCCTAGAGGAAGCCATTTGTTATTTTATTTATGTCAAATTCGCAGTCATGTTAGGATTCTAATAATAATAGGATATTATACATTATTATACAGCTATAATTTTAATCCAATAAAAAACAATATGGTTGTGATCGTCTTTCGTAATTAGAGTCGTCAAAATGAAATACAATCGAATTAATATCAAATGGTGACTTGTTTCAACCTCATTTAAAATATACCTTGACATTCTGTAATACTTGTACTCGTACATCACGTTCACGATCTTTTATTACAACACTGTTTCACTCAAGTGTACATTTTGTTCCTGTTCTAGTTAAAGGACTTTATCAAACAAAATTATACAGTTTACATGTAATGCAGTAAATACGTATTTAATCCACAGAAGAATATTTCTATTTTCCACACCTTGTGGTGTGGGGTCGCTATTGTGCATGCGAAATATTAATTGCAAACCCCATTGACTGGCTATTTGCTGCCTGTCTAGAATATTTTATTTTTTTCTCGATCGACAGTTCAGAAGCTAGAAAACAATATGATGAATAGTGTCTGTCAATCATGCAAACAATAACTTATGCACATGACAGAAAGCATTTTCAATGCACTACATACACAAACTTTTGATCCATCATTTGTCCATTGGAGGTTGATTTAAGAGAATGGAACTGATAGAAGTTAAAAGTTTAATTTGGGCGCAAAAGGGGAAACTTTATATAATTTATGAAAATGTGATGTGAATTCAGTGGCCAACCATCCCAGTCTGGTGGCAAAAAAAAAGGTATTGTTCTGATATGCCTAACGTTGTGTCTGCAAATTCCATCCAATGAACCCCAACAAAAAACCTACTTTCAGCAAACCAATTATAAACAGTGATAATCATAAATTCCATCAATATCAATAAAACAATTACCTTTCATCTTAACTGAACTTGAACCGTCGTGGTCGTATGGTAGTTGAATTTACAACTACCTGTGCAATCATTGCCTGTCACCACTTAAGTTGTGAGTTTGAACCCCATTCATGGCGAGGTGTACTCGATAAAACATTATGTGATAAAGGTTGTCAGTGCCTTGCGACAGGTCTGTGGATTTCTCTGGGTACTCCAATTTCCGCCACAAAAGTAGTAACTGAAATATTTTTGAAAGTGGTGTTATACACCTAACCTCCAATGGACAAATGATGGATCAAACGTTTGTGTATGTAGTCCATAACATAAAACACCTTTGGGTCATAATGTGAGAGCTATCTGTTAGATTGTGCCCAAAAAATATCTACTCCTTTTGGATCAAACTATTTTTCTTCATTTTAGAAGTAGCGTCGATAGACCATTAAACCCGTTACCTCCGTATCCCTGTAGTAATAACTATTTCAGTATCCCGGAAGAAAATATATAATCAATAATTGGGGGCTTATGAAAAAAAAATTATTTTGGATGAAGTGGTGTTTATTTTATTTCTATCTTACATTTGTATATAACTGTTACGTGCCGACATACCATCGTTTTTTACGGCAAAGATTGCTTCTCAAATATCAAAACGTCATCTAAGCGCTTGGAATATTTGAACATTTTCCCGTCATTTTTCAAGAAATTTAACACCTCGTGAAACCCAAAAAATACTTTAACAGTATTTGTGTTTTATTTATTTTAATAATCTGGTAAAATATATTTCTGGTGCACGACTGCGGAGGTGCTTAATTTCTTCGAAAACCGTCCAAATATCGCGGGCAAAATTTCACGAAATACAGAAAACAAATAACGCTCATGACGTCACAATGACGTCAAATACGTATCGATTTTGTTGGAAACAAGTTTTAACATCAAAAGTATGATCTCGTCTATAATATAAAACAAATCAAATTTTAATCAAGTATGTTCTGAGATAATGATTCATTAAATATGGGGCCATATATGGCACTTATAGTCCCCAGTTCTTTTTATGGCATTGACGCCGGATTACATGCACTGAGTTTTTCTCTTGGTTTTAATGTACACAAACTGTATTTAAAATAAATACAATTATTTTCAGAAACATAAGTTATTTACTGATGAATTTCATTACTTGAAATGAATCATGAAATGTACAGATTGTGTATATAATGGTCTCATATATACAATCAGAAGAGTGAAAATATTGATTTTAAGGGTCTGGCTGAGGTTATAAATAAATTAATATTTAACAACCTCCACAATCCTCCATCAACAAAATATTTTGATATAATCATTAACCCTCTATACTCAAAACAACTGCTCAATTTGGTGTTGGTGGAAGACTGTGGAGGTATATAAAATAGCTAAAATGTACATTAAATATGTCGTTTATAGTCCATTTTTAGCATTATCCATCTAATTATGATGTCATTATGACGTCATAGCGCACCCAATTTCACGGAAAGTTATATTTTTTTAAAATTTGTTTATATAACAATTAAATTAGTAAATTGTTTTTATTCTATGTCAAACATTATTTTTTAATATAATGTGGGGCCAATTTTGCACCTTAACGCCTCTCCCTCTTACATTTACTTTTTTCATCATTTACGGATGAAAAAGATTCTTCCATTCGACAAAACTAAGAAATTTGGATGTTCTTTGTTCGCTCATGTGTGACACTTAATTTCTTTTATTTACCCTCATTCCGCTACAGTCTCTGATTCGAGAAAATTGGAAATTGTCCACACTCGTGAAATATATTCCTTTATTTCTTATAGCGCTTTATAAAGTACCCAAACAGTCTATAACAATAAATTTAAAAACATTTTCATGGAAACCTCAGAAAATAAAATTAATTATCAATATGGTTTATCATCAACAAAGATGTGCATACTTTAGCTATGACTTTAAATTACAAGGGGACTATAATTATTGTAGATGACTTTTGGCTTGCAAAGTATACAAATAACAGTGTCATAACAACAGCAGGTTTAACACCAAGTCCAGTGCTAATTAAGAAGCTACATGTATTACTTGATAGTAAATATTCATAGGCATGGAAGTATGACAAAACCATGTGTATTCAAAGTATTACTTACTGAAATTATAAGGGCAATTTTACACCAGGCAGATGGTCATGGCAGTTATTTCGGATATAAAATTCAACCATTCGTAAATATCAATTTCAATCATAAAAGGCTACTAAGCTTTCATTACTTTGTGACGAGTAATGATCTAATGGGCTTAAGTTTGATTTTGAAATAAGATAGTATATGGATACTTGTGTATTTGAAAAGACATAGTCATGGCCACACAACATTGTTGTTGTCTAGATCATGCTTCATGTCTACATAAATGGAGAAGAAGAGTAATCAGAATCAGAACCTAAAGATCGAGTAACACGAACCTACACTAAAAACCGATGGTGAACTCAGGTACTCTGAAAGGGTAAACTGGAAATTATCAAAAGAAAGTCTATTTTCCCATTGTGAACTATCCATTTATATGTAGCAACATTCCAGCAGCACCTGCATATGGAGTATATATCTCTCAAATGATACGATATTCCAGAGCTTGTGGTTCCTATCAGGATTTCCTTGATAGAGGGTTGCTGCTAACAAGGAAGCTACTGAACCAATGGTTCCGTTTGGTAAAGTTGAAGTCATGACTTCGAAAATTTTACGGTCGCCACCATGACTTGGTTGACCGTTATGGAATATCTGTGTCACAAATGACCACGGATATGTTCCACTTGTCGTAAGCACTTCCCGGTCCTTTTCTCATTCACGACTTATTACCGGGTTTGTAACTAGATTAACACGACGGGCGCCACTAGTGAAGCAGGAACTGCTCACCCTTCCGGAGCACCTGAGTTCAATCCCGGTTTTTAGTGGAGACCCGCAGAAAACCACCGACCTGTCACAATTCACTGACAAACTTTATCACATAATATTGTACACCTCGCCCTGATCAAGATTCAAACTCACAACACCAGTGGTGATTGGCACTGATTGCAGAGGTAGTTATAAATCCTACAAACACACAATGCATAATAAAATGGCAGCATACATTAGCTGTGCATGAAGAAATATAGAAATAAATTACATGTCTCATTTCCCACTGTTTTATGGGTTGGTTTTGCTTATGGTGTTTAACGCCACTTTCAATAATATCCCACTGTTTTATGTCTTCATGTTTTTTTTTGCATTTAGTACAATAACTATTTTTTTCGCTTTTGTTACAATTATTGTGAGTTTCTTTTAGGTGTTCCAAAATGTTTCTCAATTTTGTTTTATTATTAATTTGGCATTTAAAAAATTTATTGAGATTCGTCATCTTGATTGGCAAAATTGTGCGTCTAATAGCAACTGATGGTCACTTCTTCTAAATAAATGTTATGAAAAATCGATGTGGCAATCCAGATCTAGAATGCAATCCAGGAACAAAGGCAACATCGGGCGCAGGGCACAGAGCGAGGACAAGAACAAAAAGATGAGTGACACACTGAAATTTTATTCTGATTTATCTAGCTTCTTTGTTGATTGATTGATTGGTGTTTAACACCAATTTTAGCAGTATTTCAGCCATATCGTGGCGCGAATAAATTTAATTATTAATTTAGACACTTCTTTTTTGGGATGAAATAAAAAATCATATTGCTACAAATGCTATCGTTTGTTCTTTCAAGAACTTATCCAAGTATATCTTCCTGTGATAAATACACGATCATGCCTACAATAATTTATGTCCGGATAAAACACCGTATATAACATTATTTTTAATTTATATTTGATGTATACAATATAATTTCCAATATTATTTAACTTACCGACATCCTTCTTTTTTAACTTCCAAAATTTTTGTGTATTTTGTGTATAATTCAGATTTCACTATTATGAACCAAATGTTACACTTCTCCTAGAATCATGACTATACTGGCTTCCATTCAAATACAAAATACGGACTTTCCTTTAATGAATAATAAACTGAACAGGTAAAAACACCGGTGAATCAGTCAGTCTTCAAAATAACTCAAGCGTAGCAATCTTCTGTACAATGGGCGGGGGATTTTAATGAGTTTTATCGTAAATTGAATACATTAGCAGTACTAATTATTCTTTTGATCTAAAACACAATTCCAAATATCACCCCCTTCATACTGATATGCCAAAGGTATTTTCTTTACATCACTCCGCAACAATAAGTTATTATTTTGACAAAATATTTACACCCAACGCTTTCGAAATGACTTTGCTTTCAAATGATGTCAAATTGCACGCGATTGACTGGACATTCATGAAGTTATCGGCTTTTGAACGTGAAATTGACAATATTTTTTTTGTGAAATTTCAAGTTTGATGACAAAAAACATCAATTTCACCCCATTTTATTTCCACGTCAATCTCTGTATACAATGCCCAATCATTTCCCGATCATTTCCTGATCATCTGTCTAAATCTCATAATAATCTGAAAGCTTCTCCTTTCCGAACAATTGGAGTTTTGAAAGGCACAATCATTGAAAAATGGATATGGCTCACCACGGACGTATGACATGCAGAAATCGGAGTAGCAATTTCATTTGGAACTACCGAACGCGGAGTAAATTAAAGCATCGATCTCTTGTGGGAAATGAGATCTCCTTGTCTCTGGAAATTAACGCCGCATACCTCACAGACGAGAAGGGGGTGCTTTAAACTTATTAGCGCTTGGCTTCCTCTGATTCAAAATAGCGGCTGCAGACGGAGCATCTCTTACTGTTCTCTGTTGTCTCCAGTTGTTCCCAGTTATACCTCAGCTTTATTTTATAATGATAAGGAAGATACACATTTAAGATGCAATTTCCGCTTCCTAACCGACAATATAAAACCATCAGTGGAATACATTTCTTCAGACAGTCTACTTGTAGATCAAACAAAGACACTTGCATCTGACTCTCCAATAGGTCACCAGATTCAAAAAGGCTGTTCATTCTGTCTAATACAAATTCCCTGTTTATGTTCAATTAAAACAAATTCATTGTTTATCCCTGCAAAAGTTAGCAATTGCAATAACAACACAGATACAATTACCATTCTACATCCTGTTAATTTGGCCCTGATTCAACATTTTTTCTCTGTTGATACATATAATTCAATTATGGGTGACACAACATTCACCAAACCTATTGACATGACACTTCCCAGAATTCAAATGTTCAATCATTCATTTTCAAACTTTATTAAGATAAAAAATTACATCTAAGTCTAAAAAGAAATGCAAAAGCTGCTAAAGAAGATAAGAAAATATTTACTACATTGTCAGAGCCTCTACTTGATGGCGAAATTGAGATTGAAAACTCTTGTCCAGACACAAATGGGATAATACCGTATATATCAATTCTCCTTACAATAGCTTGTGAGGCTCTTTTTAACAAAGTCCGAGCATTAACAACAGCACTCGTACTACTACAGAAATCATCACCCACATACAGTTTTGTAACACCATAAACAACACCAACATTTCATTATATCCAGTCACCAGAAATAAAAACAACACCAACATTTCATTATATCCAGTCACAAGAAACAACAACACTTCAACATTTCAATTTTATTTTATCTGCTCAGCTAAGTCAATGGCCGTCCTTAGTACTTGCAGCTCTCGCGGTCTTATCATTTTTTGCTGCATTACATTTACAAGCTTGTTACTTCAAACCATCATACAAAAGTCTTACTTGAAATCAGTAATGACATACGGTGCATCACAATACCAATTGTTCACTTAACACTATGCCCATCTGATTGGGATATTTCTCCCCCTCAAAATATTAAAGGAAATTACCTCATTCTTTGGGGGCAAAGAATGTTTCAGCCGGTGGGATATGTGTGATAGTGCAAAAATGCACACCCCTTCTTGTTTTCTATTTATTCAATTTTTATTTAAAATAACATCTATATTATCTTATAACAATAAATGTGTGCATCACAAAATACGCCCGTCTATATAAATTATCAAACGGTATAATGGTAATGACCCCAAAATAAATAGGGTTCTTTCCCTTCCACAGGGGAATCATGTGGCCAAGTTTGATAAAGATCCAATATACAGAACTAAAGTTATCGTGCGGAAACGATCCTGTTGTCAAATTTTCTATTTATAGTAACGATGACCTTGACCTTTGACCTTAATGACCCCAAAATAAACAGTGTTCTTCCCCTTCCACAGGGTAATCATGTGGCCAAGTTTGGTCAAGATCCAATATACAGAACTAAAATTATCATGCGGAAACGACCCTGTTGTCAAAAATGTTATTTATAGTAACGGTGACATTGACCTTTGACCTAATGACCCCAAATTAAATAGGGTTCTTCCCCATCCATAGGGGAATCATGTGGCCAAGTTTGGTAAAGAACAAATATACAGAATTAAGCTATCGTGCGGAAACGATCCTGTTGTCAAAAATTATATTTATAGTAAAGGTGACCTTGACCTTTGACCTAATGACCTCACAATAAATAGGGTTCTTCCCCTTCCACAGGGAAATTATGTGACCAAGTTTGGTAAAGATCCAATATACAAAACTAAAGTTATCTTGCGGAAACGACCCTGTTGTCAAAAATTATATTTATAGTAATGGTGACCTTGACCTTTGACCTAATGACCCCAAAATAAATAGGGTTCTTTCCCGTCCACAGGGGAATCATGTGGCCACGTTTGGTAAAGATCCGATATACAGAACTAAAGTTATCGTGCGAAAACCTGTGTGGACGCCCGCCGCCCGCCATACCCAATCAGATAATACGGCCCCGTCTCAAGACGGGCGTAAAAAAATAGTAATCCTAGCTTCATGTCAAAAAAGATTATTGATTTATACAATGTGGGATATTTTTGTACAAAAGAAGGAAATTGAGCTTTAAGATAAATTCTTTGAATAAATAAGTTACAACTCTTTTGCATTCTTCAAAGGCTCTTCTATATAATCTAAAACTAATCTGGTGTCATTTCAATTAACGCTAATTCAACCCAAAAACCAAGCCGACAGAGCTTTCTTAAGTCAATAATATCAGATGACATGAGGCCAGGGTAAGGGTAAATAAAATTAAGTCTTTGTCTGAAAAGAGTAATTACCTATGAGATACCTCACCTGGAAATCAAGTCACATGACTCTTAGATTGGGTTGGCGTTTCTGGTCACTTGCAATTGTGACCATCAAATAATAAAGTTCTAGTTTTATATCGTCTTGTATTCTGTAATTCCAGTTCCAGTCATAAATCAGATCAGTTAATAGCACATCGTGAATACAAGGGTCACACATACTATATATCTAAACAGCAAGTCAATAGACAACACACACGCCAAGTCTCAAGTTCACATATTACACTGAAATTTGGCACATTGGTTGTTCAGATTTTAAAGTTCATTGAAATATCAAAATCCATAACATTAAAGTCCTTAGCGTTTAGATGACGTCACTTCAAAGTCAATATTTGTTGTGCCCACCATTAACCTGTAACACAGCACGGACACATCAGCAGCCCAAGATGGCTACATCCGGGTACTTCACCTGAGAAACCGGACCGTGACAACAAGTGAAACAGCATCAAATGTACCAGGTCTCCGACGAATATCGGCGCAGACAGTCAGAAACGGTCTCCGTGAAAAGAGCTTACACACCCACCAGACATCCTTACTTTGACGCAGTACTGAGACGTGGTTCAGCGATGAATCAAGATACATGCTGCAGACAAGAGATGGCTGTACACGTGTCTACATACGCCGCAATGCGAGGTTCGCAAGGAACTGCGCCCTTGAGGTCGACAATTTCGGCGGAGGAAGTGTGATGATGTGGGGTGCCATATCCTAAGCCCGAAAAACTGGTACTCATCCCCGGATCCCTCATCCTAGGATTTAGGCTTGAATCCTGAAAAATACGTCCAGGCATAAGGCTTAAATGCCTAAACAGTAACTATCAATCATCGTATGTGTATGTAACAATACATTAGTTTATTTTTTTTAATTCAAAATCATTACATAAAACACAATTTGTCTTAAAATGTCAATGTCAGGTATCTACAATAAAACAATTATCACATAAACATTAGATAAAAATTGATCAACTTTATTAAAAAGTATCAAGTTAAAATATAAAGACATCATTTATAATCACAGGATCCAGAATTATGGCACCGACTATTGCACAGTCTTCCATTTTTTTTACACTTGCATCTGTTGCATTTAGATTTACAGGAACATTTTAAAAACCCTTGTCCACCTTATGCATATATATATATATATATACATAAGACAGTGCGTATCTTATACGAAGGAACAGCCAATCCTTCATGAGCAACTGGTTTACCATCGATTTTGGTGGGTTTCGTGGGGTTCATCCTTTTTTGTTTTCTGAGTTGTGTTGTGTTTTATTGTTTTGTCTGTCTTCATCCTGTGTCTTGTTTTCCCAATGTTGTCAGTAGTGTCTTCGGATTGTCCTTGTCTGTCTTCATCCTGTGTCTTGTTTTCCCAATGTTGCCAGTAGTGTCTTCGGATTGTCCATGTATGTCTTCATCCTGTGTCTTGTTTTCCCAATGTTGCCAGTAGTGTCTCCGGATTGTCCAATCGTGATTGTCCCTTCGGTTTTCTTTATTGTTTATTTAAACACCGAAATTTGTTTCGATAGTAAATTTAGGAGTAAAACGTATAACAAAACCAAGCAATAAAATATAAAGAAATATACACAACAAAAAAACACAAA
The DNA here is from genome assembly GCA_963680875.1 of Bathymodiolus brooksi. Classification (NCBI taxonomy): domain Eukaryota; kingdom Metazoa; phylum Mollusca; class Bivalvia; order Mytilida; family Modiolidae; genus Bathymodiolus; species Bathymodiolus brooksi. The sequence continues at coordinate 64,980,195 of OY804590.1, forward strand.
CAATTGTAAATTATAAATTGTAAAAATATAGAAACTTTTAGTTAAATTTTTGTGTATATATTTATTTTTCAAAATTTGTAAGCGTAGACATGCGCCGGAAAATAATGTTCGGTATGTTGAGCGCTATTCCGTAACTAAAGAAGAAGCAGAAGAAATGGACAGCACCAATGTTAATCGTTTTTATTATTGACATTTTTCGTAATCAAAGTTACACGACCGGTGCCACGTATTGAGCATGTATTGCTTGCCCTTCCGGAGCAATTGAGTTCAGCTCCGGTTTTCATGTTGCTCGGTTCTGTGTGGTATTTTGTAAATCATTTTTTGCTATTTTGGCCTTTTTCTTTTGACCATTTTCTTGTCTGTCCTTCTTCGAATTACAGCTTCTGATTACTCCTTTGGTATCTTTAAACTTTTCTTACAAGAAACCTTTTATTCCATACTACCATTCCGTATGAAAATTTAAAAATCCTTTTAAAAGAAATCATGCACATCGCATTTCACGTTAAAATTGATAAGCAGAGTCACGGAATATCCGTGTCACAAATGACCACGGGTTTGTTCCTTTTGTCATAATCAAAACCCGGTCCATGACTTATGACTTATTACTGGGCTTGTTACTAGAATGATACGACAGATTGGAACAGAAAATGTTTATCATTCCGGAGCAATAGAATTCTATTTAGCGCGGTTCGTGTTTCTTAATCTGTAGGTTTCTGTGTAGTGTTTGTAAATCATTCTTTATTTTGACTATTACATTGTACATCTTTAGTATCTGCTTGGATGTTTATAATGTTAGCCAACGAATTAATAAAAACATAGATATAATTTGATGCGCACGAAGCGTTTCATGGATAACATTCATCAAGTGCGCTCAAGGTCAAAACATTGCATGGCCAAATAGTTTGATAGTCTAGCAGAGCACGTAACTTAAAGGGCCATTGATTGATTGATTAATTGATTGATTGATTGATTGATTGATTGATGTTTAACGTCCAGTGAGCAATTTTCAGCTATATTCAGGACGAGAACATTTAAAAATTTAAACGCCACGGGACTCGAAACAAGGAAAGGTGATGGGTAGGGACGGATATTTTAGCCAGTACAACAGGTCTCCTATGGACCACTCATCATGAGCATAATGCTCATAATGAGCTGTTACACTGGGTTCTTTAACGTGTGAAGAGGGTGGCAATCTCTCAACACGGGACCTCGGTTTTATTTACGTCTCATCCCGTCCTTAAAGGGCCAAAACAGGATAACCAAACAAATAGTAACCACTCTATCAGACTCTATTTTCTTATTATAAATTTGCATAGTAATGTCCGTGTATGAGCCTGAGGTTTATATTTCACAATTCATACGTTACGCTCGATGTTGCAGTTTATATTGAAACATTTTACTGCGTCACATCGATGTTCATTTGTTGTTTGAAATAAAAAGGTAAATATCAAAATTAGTGCACACGACACGTTGCTAACCTTCATCAGATACGCTCAAAGTGAAAAGAATTCGAAGTCAAATAATCCAAAGGTCTTTTGAAGACAGAAAGCCAACGGGCCTAAACATAATAGTCAAAACTATATCTAATAAACCAAATCAGTGCCGAAGCACTGAATACTGGGCAGATAATACAATCGGTGACTAAAACATGTAATTGGATATAGCCAACATGCTCCTCACTTATTGTTTATCAAGAAGAGTTTGAAGATACCAAAGAGGTAATCAGAATCCGTATATCGAAGAAGAACAGACAACACAATGACCAAAAAGAAAAAAATACAAAAGGACAAACAACGTTCTACAAAACATGCACATAAAACTAACGATCGAGACACACGAACCCCACTACAAACTGGGGGTGAACTCAGGTGCTCCGGAAGGGTAATCAGTTCCTCCTCCACTAGTGACACCCGCCGTGTTAATCTAGTTGTAGACCCAGTGATAAGTCATGAATGAGGAAAGGACCGGGTAGTGTTTACGACAAGTGGAACATATCCGTGGTCGTTTGTGACACAGATATTCCATAACAATCCTTCAGTAGAAATAAAACATATATCGAAACCTTTTATTATTCCTGGTATTTTATTTTATTAAAGGACGAAGTCCTTCTAACGGTGAGCTCTCCGATTTTTCCTTCTATATTGATAGCCAAAAATCTGCTCACCGGAAGTTTAAAAAATAGATCAATTGATAATTTAGAAACGCAAAAGAAATCTATTTCAATGAAAAATTCCCAATTCTTTGATTATTTACTCTATGCAAAATCGAAATAAACTTTTATTAAAATTCTAATAAAAAATCTCTTTCTACGAAACTCCCGATGGAATAGACAGACTCAATCTGTCTCAATCTAGCCGAGATACGAGCCAGGGGACAGAACTCGTCAGTTTACCGATGGAAGAGCGGCGTAGGTAAAATGAACGCCATAACAAATCGGCTACACAATTCATTCAAAATAAAAGATAATAGCCTCACCGGACGCAATTACGATCGAAATAAAAAGTATGTCCCCTAATTGTTCCTTCAAAACATGAATTAAAAAAATGCTTTTATAAATAGATACCCCGCTAAATTACTCGTGTTTTGGGAGAAAATTATTCATTATTCATGCGCAGTTGTTGAATGTTGCAGACGACGGGTTTTCATATTTGTAAACAGAAAACGATCGACAATTGCACTTGGAATCTATCGCTAAAATTCATTGAGGTTCGCATATTTTGTTATCTTATGCCTGTAATTGGAAAGAATATGATCTCCTGGTTCTATGCATATGTAGAACACATTGAAATTAAAACAAAAACAGTCAATATAATACATTTTCCTTAACTTGATCTATGTCAAAATCCGTGATGTACCTTATTCATTGAAGAGTCCAAGGAATTCCGAATGCAAACTGGCACACATTTATGGTATGAATAAAGGAAAGGTTTTTATGTCATGTGTAGTATATACAAATAGATATGTGAACGTAAATGAATGAATGCTCTTTCAATTTTAACAGTTGTCATTAAATAATTTACACTAGAAAGGTTATTATGATGTTCGAAATTGTGCCTGGATCTAGGTCACAGAGTGACTAGAACGGGGTCATGAAAATCTGTTCCAAGTTAAAACGCGTAACAATGCATTGAATAATATATGGGCTATGATTCAAAAGGAATATTGGTGTTTAATCTGAAATATGAACATGCAATCAGCTTCATCAATTTGGTCAAATTTATAAATTATTATCACTGAAATGCCACGGTCAATATCATCGAAATTGTTCATAATTGCGTCCGGTGGCGGTGAGGCTAACGTGTACGGATCATCGTATTATTGAAATTTTAGGACTTCGTCCTTCAAACAGGTTGCCTGTCTCATATTATTTACAAATGAGTATCTGTGCAAACAAAAATGAAACATGGATTTCAAAAATGACAACAATAATATGTAATTCATGTGAGCAACATTTTCTACAAATGATTCGTTGTAATGGCGTATATAAAACATACAATATGCTTTTTCGGCGTGATGTCATAGGATCACATGACCTTGCCTGTTTGGTTGTTAAGATCGCACCTTTTCAATTGGATCTCTTATGGAGAGTCAATTTTAAATTGCTACAATTGTCGTATATCACAGAATAATAATACAATTCTTCCTGAAGTAAAAAATATTAAAATAGTTTTTCATCACACTATATATTTTATATATATTTTCGTTAAATTGGTATATTTAATTATGTACAAAAATACAGAATTACAAATTTGTACATAAAACTCATATAGACATATATTAATGTTTTTAAAATGTAAATCGACTATACAAAAGAATTTTTTTAAGTTTCATTGAACACTCTGCAGACTGAAAATGGATTAAGAAATAAAGTAAGTTCTTTGACTAAATTCGCGTGTTATTGTTTTATTCACAGTAACCAATATGTGAGCACCTGGAAATAGTAAGTATGTATATTCATTACATGTTTAATTGAGAGGGGAAAGCTCCCATCGGAGTGTCATTTTGGCATAGAGCAGTTATACTTATAACTCATACTTCTTTTCAATGTAGACATAAATTTCAACTGTGGTGTTGTCCGTTTAGCTTAATCAAAATACGAAGTAAGATCTTCCCAGCTTGAAATAAAACTTTAAATTAAAAAAAACCTCAATACATGTGATGAACGATGTGACGTATATGTTATTTCCTGTATCCTGATGTAAAATAATGAATATTAAAATCCGGGTGATGTACGTAATCTTATTAACATTTTATTGAATATACTCCACATACATGCAACATAAATTATCCTCCTTCCCTCCTGCTATAACTACCTGCTGACTCCATAAGCAAAACTCGTATCAAAGTTCGCGTGAGCTGAGCTGGACTTATCAACAGTGAGCAGGAGTTGTCACCAAATTATCCCAACATTTAAACGATAATACCTGTGAAGATGGCAAAAGTAAATACAATTCAGCAACACCATTAGCTAGTTAACAAAATATTTTCTATACATATATCAAATTAAGAACTGTCGTGTCAGCAATATCAACAAACATCGTCCTACAAAAATGTACTTAAGAGACAATTCTTGATAACCTCTGCTGAGACGTCATAATTTTTACGTCATAAGGGATGTCGTGACCTTTGTGTTTTCTACTCCGGAACGGCATTGGGAAACAAAACCTTTGATAAAAATGGGTGACTTTGATGTTTGTAATAAAAAAAAACCAATGAATATCACCATTAAAGGAAAAATGCAACAATCTTAACATTTAAATAAACCTGTAAAAATGAATGGTATATTTGCTAACTGCTTATGGACTACGGTTTTGGGGAGGCGTCTTTTGAATATTGTGAATCATGTAATTTTCCCCGCGAAAATACAAATATAGATGTATCCGTGTTTATGTTTGATTTAAGGATGATAAACATGTCATCTGAATGTGAATATGATTGATACTGAAAAACATCAGCCTGCTCGACAGAATATGGAGTTTGTGACTCGCTCGCTTCGCTCACTCGCCAATAAACTTCATATTCTGGCTCGGAAGGCTGATATTTTCGGTATCAATCAATTCACATCCAGATAACATATACATATAACATATAGAAACATAAACCAAAATTAGAAACTTGTAGGATTAATTGAAAGATTAAAACAATTTGATAATACAATGTCACTGAAACGAACTTGATTTGCTGACATACATGTAATAAAAACGTATATATCTAATTTAATGCGCCTGATACGTTTTCCGTATTACTTTCATCACGTAAACCTATAGTCGATAATTGGAAATACAAATAATTCAAAAGTTTTTGGGAGCAAATTAGTTAAAGGGTCTCAACAGGATCGCTAAAATCAGCTTAGATTACATATCCACTCAGGAATTACTTACCTTAGTATGTTAAATAATAATTACATTATAAAGGAACTGCAAATTCCACACCGAAGTACATGTATATAAGTTAATTTGTACTACAACAAGAACAGTAATGAGGTAAAGCTGCATGAAGGGTTGGGGGTATGGGTTATGGTGTTTAACACCACTTTCAACAACATTTCAGTCATATCAACGAAAATCTTAGTTTTTGTCAATCAAATGAAATCATATTAATTACAAATAATAATTGTTAATTGGAATAATATCTGGATATATATTGTTGACAAATTTAAATACTAAGTATGGATTGGTTAGAGTTATGTTGTTTAAAGCCACTTTCTATCATATTTTAGTTATATCGTTAGGTCAGTTTTATTGGTGAAAACCACTGACCTGTCGCAAGTTACTGAGAAATATTATTACATAATGCTGTATCGAGTACACCTCGCCATGAGCGGGTTTTTTCTCTCTCCGTAGTTTGGATTTAAATATCAAAACAAATAGAAGAAGAATTTTACTATTTTTAACTAAGAATGGCTAATTTTTCTTTCTTTTTCAGGGAATTATCAGTCCTGTTTATCTTAGTTAATCTAGAAATATCAAAATACTTTTCAAAATGGAAATCATCTTCAAACGATAAAAATATTATAGAAGCATTATAAGTTGTCATTAAGACAACATAATTAGACAGATGTCACTCCCTACATGTATAACGACTTCAACAAAATAACAATTCATATAATAACAAAAATAAACTTTAAACAGCATCAAACATGCTTTACACAAAACTCGTACGATATGTAAATGTATATTTAAAATGAATTAGTTTTGATATGTATGTATCGATAAAAATGAGTAAAATGTCATACAAAATATAAAAAAAATATATATTTATATAAATGCAATAAAATATCATGATACACGTAAAAGTACAATTTCGTCAGCACCTTCTCTTCAATATATCAGCAGATTTGATAAATAAAGCAAAAAACAATAATAATCTCAAGATTAATAACTAATAATTAGTAATCCACCTATAAAATATATCTCAATTTATCTTCAGTATACACATCTGCATTACAACGTTTATTCTTATTAATAAAAAAACTTGCATTGATGGTTGCTCATAGTTTTGCAAAAGAAATTGTGCTTATTAAAACGTAATTTATACTTCAACTAAAATTACAAAAATCAATATATTTGAAGAAATCCTAAAATTGCATAATCTTAATTATTATAATTCACATTTTAAGATATCTGATCGGTGTAACACAATTCAGCAGTAAATCCATTATACCGTAACATATGATGTTCCTTGATAATAAAATGTGTGTATACAATATTCAAAACAACAGTACTTCGATGATTATGTAATGTATGTGTTTAAAGTTACATCCGTGTTGCAAGGTTGTCATAGGCATACAAGGGTGGACTAATATCAGTCATCTGTGAATCGGAATTCATAAAATTCTGTTTAATATTTGGTCCCCAACTAACATCAGGTGTGGTGATAATTTTCAAACGCTGAAATATAAAATTAATTTATCTTATAGCTACTTCTATATGTAAATAACTGAATAATTGACGGCATATTTATGCAGTAACATGACGGGTGTCACTAGTGGAGCAGGAACTGCTAACCCTTCGGGAGCACCTAAGTTCATCATAGGTCTTTAGTGTGGTTCGACTTGCTCAATCTTTAGTTTTCTGTCTAATGTTAAGTAGAACGTTGTTTTGTCCTTTTGTCTTTTTCCTTTGGCCATTATGTTGTCTATCCTTCGATTTACTACTTCTGATTACCCCTTTCATATTTTCAAACTTTTCTATGCATAATTTACTGAAGCTATAGACAGTACATATGGCGATGGAGACCGAATGGTTAATGATGCATATCATATGGCTATCTATACCGCTGACATGGGTTAGGGTCCTGCTACACTTATTAAATGTTAATGTTTCCAGACGCCTACCCTATGGCTATCTACCATGAATGGAATCACATTGCATAAAATATATATATAAACGTTAGAGAAAACCGAAGGGACAATCAAGAATGAACAATTCAGAAACACTGGCAAGATTGGGTACACAAGACACAGGATGAAGACAAGCAAACACAAAATTTCAACACAACAAAACAATAAAAAGGATGAACAACACAGACCCCACCAAAATATGTTGTGAAACTAGGTGCTCGCGAATGGGAGCGTAGCTATAATCCAACAGTCCGTTAGTCCGACAGCCCGCTGGTTCGACAGTTCGATGCGACACCCTGATAGTCCGACAGAGATGTGTTTGTTTTTCACTTTCACCGTTCAAGTAAGAACAGCAACAAAGTAATAATTCGCGTGAATGCATCTAAAGATCTAAACGGTAAGAAGTTGTCATTTGTCTGCAACATTAACATAATTTAAGTCTATATGTATAAGGTATTTGAATTCCTCTAGGTATTGTACTGAATGTAAATCCACCTATAGCCTGTATATAGTGTGAATCTACCTATAACCTGCATAAATCATTTTTATTTTGAATTTTCCTAAATAGTTATATGGAAGATACATTGAAAACAATCAAATTGAATAAGAAAATTGTATTAATTTGTTTTCCGTACGACAAGAATTTTAACCACATGGGGAAATTCATTGGTTTGTAAAAGTCTATAGTTTACGTATATTGTCTATTCATAAGTCAACTATTTATACCAGCAGTAACAGTTACCTTACATGTCGGCTGGCCGCTTGTGATAAGAATCATTATAATAGTACTAGTATTATATTACAATCAACATGGTTCTTACAACTGGTTTAAAACCAAACATTTATTTATTGAATTGTCTGTACCAAGCCACGAAAGTGAGCGGTCATCCATGCGTGTAAGGGATATTGATTTTACCTCTTTTTTACGATTTTGTGATTGTGTTTTGGAAATGTTCCAACAGTGTGGTATATTTTGCTTCTTATTTTATTTCATTACTTTGCATTTCAAGCACTTTGAGAAATATACTGGTTTACAATTCTTCAGAACAGATATGCTCCCTTCACAAGCCAGATCTATATACCAGTAGAAAAACTTAACTTGCATATGGACTGACCGCATGTGATCAGGAACCATAAATAGTAGAGTAGGGGTTATGATGTTTAACGCCACTTTCTGCGATATTTCAGCTATATCGTGGCGGTCAATTTTATTGGTGGAAGAAACCGGAGTATCAGGGGTAAACCACAGACCTGTCGCAAGCTTTATAACATAATATTGTATAAAGTACACATCACCATGAACGGGATTGAGTGCGCATGTACCGGTAGTTGTAAATCAAACTACCATACGATCATGACCACGTCGGCTCCTTGAGAGTATAATATTACATTGACTATTACTTACATCAACTACTGAGCCAGGTGTCTTGATATAAATGTAGATAAAATAAATTGGGATTGGACATAATACAATAGACGTCAACATCCAACCAAGAATCTGAGCAAATTCTGGATAGAATACACCCTCTTTAACTGTCGGTGGTACATAGGCAATAAGACGATAACAAAAAAGACCCTGAAATTAAAATAAGATTATTACTAGCATATAAATTTTAATAGATTTGGATGTGTTTTTACGTTCTGAGATTTGGATGTGTTTTTATGTTCTGAATTCCATGTTGTGATGTCCTTAATGATTTCTGCATAAACACGAAGATCGGTTCGTCTTTACCTCCAGTTGTTTATGGGCGGGCTCATGTCTTACTAATGTTATTTGTGTTTGTTTGCGCATAGTGGTGTCCAACACATATTGTGTTGTGGTTTTGCTTTGTGTTTCTTTGTCTTGTTTAATCTATGTTGCCAGTTTCTTTGGATTGTCCAATTTGTATTGCTCATTCGGTATTCTCTAACGCTTAGTTTTAAAAGTTTTAAATTATTTGGCTTTTCAATCTTTCGTTCCTGGTGAAGGTTATTCCAGAAATGCGTCGTACGCACTAAATTAGATATCTACGCTTTAATTTTTAGTTTTCTTTCAAACGAAAGCTATATTTAAGTAAAACCTACATAATTATTTCAAAACCCTTTTATAATTCATCTTTTCTAATCAGGGCATTGTTATTGTGCTAAGAAGCGTTCTGTTTAGACAGGTTATCTTTGTATATCTACTTACTCCTATTAGAAGGGGTGAAACAAGAACCCAACAAAACAACCAGTACAACGTTGGGGTGGGTGTTTTACCCAACATAAACTCTATGTCTTTGATAAATCTGGTTACACCTGTAAAACAAAGGGAAATAACTCGCTTAATATTTGGAATCTAGAACACACAAAATAACTAATAATGCTACAACATTGTTTTTTTTTTTTTTTTAACAACAATAATATTTTATTCAAACGCTTGTTACAACCAGCTTCATAAGCCCAAGCTTCTTATGAAGCAATATATATATATATATAATATAAATATAGAGAAATTTGTGACACAATGATATTAAAATAATTCATATTCAAATAGATTACAAATAATTCTTTAGTCTTTTCAGAAATGAACTTTTCTGAATTATTTCATTTCCTCTATATATTTGAAGGTATTCCCTAACAAACAATGAGTAAACATCAAGCCTTTTAGTTTTTTGCTCTGAAATGTAATATGCCTTATATATTGAAAATCCGATGATTGTAAGAAAATAATTGAAGTCATAATAGCTTTTATCGAATATTTTGTAACCGAATACAAGATGATATAAAGTTATATCATTTTCTATTCCACTTTGTTTTAACAATTCTTTTATTTTCACCCAAAAATCTTTGAAAAAAATACAAGTCCTAAAGTAGTGACTATAGTCTTCCACTAAATTACATAAATTGCATAAACTATTTTTCATGATTTTCCATTTTAAAAGTAGCTTTTTGGTAGGAATAATGAAATGTAATAATTTCCATCTGAAAACCTTCAACTTATTTTCACTTAAATAATTAAATATAAAATAACATACTGTTTCACATTTTGGTAGTTCTTTTTGTAAATAGGTATTCCATGAATTAAAACCAATTGGTTTTGTAAATTTCTCGTTGAGAAGCAATTCATAGAAAAATTTATTCTTTAGGATTGAAAATCTATAGGGATTTCCCTTAATTAATACATAATTTTTACAAATATTGACTACACTTTTTTTGGAATTTTCTGTTTTAATTATATCTACCCATTCTTTTGGAATTGCTTTTTTCATGATGGTAAATTCTGTGATCCAATTGGATTTATTATTCAAACGGTTTAAAATAAAATTGTGTGATATCTCGCCATTTTCATCTAAAATATCATTTACATAAATCAAATCACTATTTATCCAATTATTAAACAACAGAGTTTTGTGATCAAACTTGATCAACTTGTTTCCCCATATAATTTGTTTTCTGACGTCTGCAAAATTTAAGGGTGTTCTAGTTTGACCACCTCCTATTTTGTTCCAACTTCGAAGTACTTCTCCATAAAATTCAGGAATCTGTTTAGCATATTTGTTAACTGTAATATTATCTAAATTCTGTGAGAATACTAACCATTTTTGTCCTAATTTTGCAAAATACTTACACGGTATAACTTTCCAATTAACTAATTGATTACTAACAAGTCTACTTACCCAAGATGCTTTAAGAGACATAAAGTAACTTTGAATATCGATCATTTTAAGACCCCCATTTCCAAGTTTCCCTACTACAGTGTTTCGTTTTACTTTATCAGGTTTATTATTCCAAATAAATTTGAAGCATTTGCTATCTATTTCTTTCCTATATTTTTCTGGAACAACACAGGCACTAGCCACATATGTAAATATTGGAACAATTAAAGATTTGATTATCAAAATTTTCCCTAAGATTGTTAAGTTTCTTTTTGTCCATAAAAGTAATAAATTATTCATTTTTTCTATTTTATTTTCCCAATTTAATCTTTCACATTTTTCTTTATCATGTCCAAAATATATCCCTGAGTTTTAACTGGTTTGTCTGTCCATTTAATTCCACCCACTTTGTCTTTGCAATGCTTAAGTTTCCCTATCCATAAGCCTTCTGTTTTATCTTTATTCATAATAAGTCCCGAAAAAGAACCAAAAATTTCAATTTCATTTAATGCTAATGGTATCTCAGTTTTAGAGTTGAAAAATAATGTTGTGTCGTCCGCCAATTGAGAAATTTTAATGCTATGGTTTATCTCATCTATCTTAACTTGAAACCCTTTTATATTTTTATTATTTCGAATTCTCAGTGCCATGATTTCTACTGATAGCACAAACAGGAGGGCCGACAAGGGACACAAATGACGGATCCCTCTGGTGTTTCTAAACATTTCAGATATCCATCCATTATTAATGACACAGGTCTGAATATCAGTATACATTGTTTTAACCCAATTTACAAATGAATCATTAAAACCAAAACGTTTTAAAGTTAACAACATAAAATCCCATTCTAATGAATCGAAAGCTTTTTTAAAATCTATAAAGACCAGAGAACCCTCTATTTTGTAGATGTCTGCATAATCTATTATATCCTGTATCTGTCGTAAATTAAACCCTATAAATCTGTTTTTAATATAACCTGTTTGGTCTTCATTAATTAATTTGCTTAATATTTTTTTCAAACGTTGAGCCAGCACATGAGATAATATTTTCAAATCTACATTTAAAAGCGATATTGGTCTAAAATTATCCAATAATAATGGATCCCCCTTTTTAAACAGCAATGCCAGTACACTTGAACGCTGTGAATATGTCAACAGATTTTCATTATAACCTTTATTATAGGTTTTAATAAGAAAGTATCTAAGCTTATCCCAAAAGGTTCTGTAAAATTCAACCGAAAGTCCATCTAACCCAGGAGATTTATTTAATTTCATTTCATTTACTGCATCAGAACATTCTGTAACTGTTATCTCACGGTCACAAATAGATTTGTCTTTTTCACTCAATGTCTTTTCTAGTTTAGTTTCAAAAATATACTTTTGTAACATATGTTTATTTGGTTTATTGGAGGAGTATAATTTTTCGTAAAAAGTTTTAATTATTTCTAATATTTCACTTTGTTTTGTTGCTATATCATTATTCTCATTTTTTATCTTATTTATTGACTTTTTAACTTGTCTTTTCTTTTCCAGTCCCAAAAAGTATGAATTATTTTTTTCACCTAATTCAACCCACTGTTCCCGTGCCCTTACTTGTGCTCCCTTTGCTTTTTCCTGATAGATTTTTTTCTAATTTTAGTTCTAAAAGATTGATATGGTCGTTTAAATTTGTGTCTTCAACGTTCATACTATTGCGTTTCGCTAGCCTTACATTAAGCTCCTTTTCTAAAGACCTTCGCTCTTGTCTATTAAGCTTAGATTTATTTTTACAGTACATAATAGTATGATCACGTATTTCTATTTTTAAAACATCCCACACAAGTCTACTATCAATTTGGTTGTTCTTACTATTTTCAATATGTTTATCAATTAAGTGGTTAATTAAAGTTTGATATTCTAGTTCCTGTAAAATAGAATTGTTTATTTTCCAAAAGCCACAACCCTTTTCTTTAGGTAATCACATGACAGTGAAATGTAAATAAAATCACATGTGTTGTTGTTATTATTTACACTGGAAGTTGGTAACAACAAGCATACTAACTCCCTCTGCACATATCAACATTTCGTACAAATATTTAACATAGAGACCTAATGGGCAACTTTTTGAAAATAGTGTCAAAATTCTGAAATTATTTGTCAGAGTAGGTAGATGATATATGAGTAAATGTGTGAAGAAATGTTGAACTGTTGATTTTTAATTAATTTTTTAGTCCTGTTTTAGGCTGGTCAAACGGACTATACCATCTGGTAATTTAACTCTATGTTGGAGCTTATACATTGTTTTTGTTTTTATAATTTTTTTTTATTGATTTACCCAGTAAGATAAAAGTTGATATGTGCATCAATAATGATACCTGTTATACAGTTATTACACCTTGGTTTTTTTTGAGCCATTGTTCTTGTTAGTCTGGTCATCTTGTCTGTCAGGTGGAGTTGGAGGTGTGTGACTTCTAACTGTCTGTTTAGGTCCATGTGATACTGGTGTTTTCAGAAATGTTTCCATTGTTTTTTGTCCAGGCTTCAATGTATTTTTTTTCCCACTTGCTTTTGAATTTTTGGTTGAATCAGTCTTAGAAAATGTTACTTTCTGTACACTTTGTAATTGTTCAATATCATCAGTTGTACTTTCACCTTCTTGTGTTGTATTGTGTATTTCTACAGTAGTTGTATTCTGTACAGTGTCTGTCTGAACATCTGTATTGCTGTTCTCTGTATTGTGATCTTGTGCTTCACACTCATCCTCTGTAAACTTATTTGGGCAGTCCATCATTTTGTGTCCTGTTTTGTGACATGCTTTGCACACCCAGTCATTTGTACAATCATACAGAAAATGCCCAGGAGATAGGCATTTGTAACACATAGGTACTTTGTCTGTTCTATTTGTATTATTATTTTGTTGGTTATGTGTAGAGAATTCTGATTGACCACTATGGAATACAAGAGCCCAATATTTACCAATTTGAAGCTTTCTTGGGATTGGGTTTTTTAATGTTTTACTTATAATCAGTCTGTCACCTGTTTCACAGTTGGTTAACTTTCCATCTACCCTAAGTCTCTCTCTGAATAACCCTTGAATTTCACAGCCCTCTAATGTTAGGGCATGATGGATCTGTCCATCATCGGCGGAAAGTGGCACGTTTTTTACTTTTATCCTTATGGTGTCTGGTTGTGTTCGTCCAGGATTATATGGATTTTGTGAATGAAGGGGGATTTGCCTGCCACGCAAAACTAAACCCTGCACCAACAATGACAGTCTGTCTTCCTCATTATCCATATAAATACGCCACATATCCCTGATACGCTGTATACCCTTTATACACTGTGAGGGTACCCTTACTCCAATAGCCTTGTATATCTCGACATTTGTCAGCCACAAGGATCGTGCTGGTGTCGTTGATGAACCAAAAACATCCTCGTCTTTAAGAAAGACTGGTTTGACCTTTTCACTGGATGAATTACTTTTTGTGTTTGTGTTTGTATTTTCGTTTTCTTTACCATCGTCTTTTAAGATCTCCGCGTAAGACGCCATTTTTTCTTTGTTTACAGTTTTTTCTTCGTCTAAAATGTCATTTTCTACTGGTTTTATACCACGTAAACTCTGGATCAATTGCTCAATTTGAGCATCACTTAATTGTCCATTCAAATATTGACTATTTGTAGCCATAGCTTACTTTTACAAAATAAATATAAACTTTTTTCGGGAGTACTCACTTAGCAGACCTTGGCATACTAAGGGACATCATCCATCTACAACATTGTTATCTCAAACTCAAATAAGTGATCGGTCATTTAGATCTTAGTTATGAATTATCCGAGACAGACATATTCCTTAGTATGAAACGAAGCAAAAATCTGATTTTTTACATAAAAAACGGTATTTTTTCTTCAATATTACAAGCAATTTTGTTGAAAAATATTAGGTTAGGTTATTTAATTTTTGCATCATTTAGGTCAAGATATTTATCTATAAAATTTGGCGAAGAAATTACAAAAAACACCCCCCTACATGTAACATGATCGCTCCCTAATTTATTCTTGCTTTGTGTATCTAGAAATGACCCGTTCGTGGTAGTATGTCCTGGCTTTATGTACCCTGGATAGCTTGAACTTAGAAAAAAAGGAAGATTATCTGTTACTTGATTTCGACACAACTAGATACTGCATAAACAATGCCATCTACTCTAAATATTATAAATATGTAAAAGTAACAAACTTACCAACTACCGGTACACATTGAACCATAGTTACATATAAAAACTGAAAAAATATTACTACAAACCCAAAAGGTTAGTTACACATAAACCCAAAAGACTGTTACATATTCACGTGTAGCTACAAATAAAAACACAGAAGCTTACCATAATCCATAAGGATTTCTACACATAATACTGAGAAACTTACCAGAAATCCAATGGAGAGTTACACACATAGGTAGCTACACATAAAACTGAACCAACTTACCATAAACCGAACGGGCGGCAACACAAAGTACTGAGACACTTACCATAAACCCACATGATAGCTACACATTCACATGTAGCTACACATAAAACTTACCATAAACCCACATGATAGCTACACATTCACATGTAGCTACACATAAAACTTACCATAAACCCACATGATAGCTACACATTCACATGTAGCTACACATAAAACTTACCATAAACCCACATGATAGCTACACATTCACATGTAGCTACACATAAAACTTACCATAAACCCACATGATAGCTAAACATTCACATGTAGCTACACATAAAACTTACCATAAACCCACATGATAGCTACACATTCACATGTAGCTACACATAAAACTTACCATAAACCCACATGATAGCTACACATTCACATGTAGCTACACATAAAACTTACCATAAACCCACATGATAGCTACACATTCACATGTAGCTACACATAAAACTTACCATAAACCCACATGATAGCTACACATTCACATGTAGCTACACATAAAACTTACCATAAACCCACATGATAGCTACACATTCACATGTAGCTACACATAAAACTTACCATAAACCCACATGATAGCTACACATTCACATGTAGCTACACATAAAACAGAGAAATCGGCACCATAACCATCCATCAGTCCGACAATATAATCACCTGTCTGTAAACAAATAATTTAGAAAACTATTTTAGGTTGTTTTATTGTAATATAGAATATAACTATTATTAGTTCAAACTCACGTGTATGTGCTAGGTGTCAGGAAATGTCTTAAACATGTCAAGTTTTCAAACTAAACAATGTATAAATAAATTAAATATCAATCAGGGTGTAATAGCACAAATATTAGAGTGCATGTACATAAATGTCTATTGCTAAATTGTTAAATTCAAAAGGATTACTAATTTCAAATTAACCTATCAAATCTTTTGGCCATTGTGTTGTTTGTCCTTCCCCGATTTACGGATTCTGATTACACCTTTGGTATCTTCAAACTCTTCTTGAAGGCAAAACGAAAATAAATAGCACTGCAATAATAAAACTTGTCGGAAAAATGATTTACCTCCCTTTTATCAATATTAGGAAATAAACTTAAAATCACAATACTTTTATGAATTTTGCTCTGTGTATATCTAAAGATTGATATTCAAAAAATGCAACTTAAGAAAAAGTTTGAAGATACCGTGCATAATATCAATGTCATGGCAGGTCAATAATACAGAACTATTATCTTTGTTAGTATTACATATTAATGTAACAGGTATTCAGTACTAAGAGTATGATAAACTAGTTTATTGAATTGTTTGTGATAGCAATGTAGATTATTGTGCATGTTTACTTACACGAGTTACACATGGAAGAGCCAGGAAGAAACAGATTATTCCTAAACCAATACACATGTCTACTTACAGGTGTTACACATGGAAGAGCCAGGAAGAAACAGATTATTCCTAAACCAATACACATGTCTACTTACAGGTGTTACACATGGAAGAGCCAGGAAGAAACAGATTATTCCTAAACCAATACACATGTCTACTTACAGGTGTTACACATGGAAGAGCCAGGAAGAAACATATTATTCCTAAACCAATACACATGTCTACTTACAGGTGTTACACATGGAAGAGCCAGGAAGGAACTGATTATTCCTAAACCAATACACATGTCTACTTACAGGTGTTACACATGGAAGAGCCAGGAAGAAACATATTATTCCTAAACCAATACACATGTCTACTTACAGGTGTTACACATGGAAGAGCCAGGAAGAAACATATTATTCCTAAACCAATACACATGTCTACTTACAGCAGTTACACATGGAAGAGCCAGGAAGGAACAGATTATTCCTAAACCAATACACATGTCTACTTACAGCAGTTACACATGGAAGAGCCAGGAAGGAACTGATTATTCCTAAACCAATACACATGTCTACTTACAGGTGTTACACATGGAAGAGCCAGGAAGAAACAGATTATTCCTAAACCAATACACATGTCTACTTACTGGTGTTACACATGGAAGAGCCAGGAAGAAACATATTATTCCTAAACCAATACACATGTCTACTTACAGCAGTTACACATGGAAGAGCCAGGAAGAAACAGATTATTCCTAAACCAATACACATGTCTACTTACAGGTGTTACACATGGAAGAGCCAGGAAGGAACAGATTATTCCTAAACCAATACACATGTCTACTTACAGCAGTTACACATGGAAGAGCCAGGAAGAAACATATTATTCCTAAACCAATACACATGTCTACTTACAGCAGTTACACATGGAAGAGCCAGGAAGAAACATATTATTCCTAAACCAATACACATGTCTACTTACAGGTGTTACACCTGGAAGAGCCAGGAAGGAACAGATTATTCCTAAACCAATACACATGTCTACTTACTGGTGTTACACATGGAAGAGCCAGGAAGAAACATATTATTCCTAAACCAATACACATGTCTACTTACAGGTGTTACACATGGAAGAGCCAGGAAGAAACATATTATTCCTAAACCAATACACATGTCTACTTACAGCAGTTACACATGGAAGAGCCAGGAAGGAACAGATTATTCCTAAACCAATACACATGTCTACTTACAGGTGTTACACATGGAAGAGCCAGGAAGGAACTGATTATTCCTAAACCAATACACATGTCTACTTACAGGTGTTACACATGGAAGAGCCAGGAAGAAACATATTATTCCTAAACCAATACACATGTCTACTTACAGCAGTTACACATGGAAGAGCCAGGAAGAAACAGATTATTCCTAAACCAATACACATGTCTACTTACAGGTGTTACACATGGAAGAGCCAGGAAGGAACAGATTATTCCTAAACCAATACACATGTCTACTTACAGCAGTTGCACATGGAAGAGCCAGGAAGAAACATATTATTCCTAAACCAATACACATGTCTACTTACAGCAGTTACACATGGAAGAGCCAGGAAGAAACATATTATTCCTAAACCAATACACATGTCTACTTACAGGTGTTACACCTGGAAGAGCCAGGAAGGAACAGATTATTCCTAAACCAATACACATGTCTACTTACTGGTGTTACACATGGAAGAGCCAGGAAGAAACATATTATTCCTAAACCAATACACATGTCTACTTACAGGTGTTACACATGGAAGAGCCAGGAAGAAACAGATTATTCCTAAACCAATACACATGTCTACTTACAGCAGTTACACATGGAAGAGCCAGGAAGAAACAGATTATTCCTAAACCAATACACATGTCTACTTACAGGTGTTACACATGGAAGAGCCAGGAAGGAACAGATTATTCCTAAACCAATACACATGTCTACTTACAGCAGTTACACATGGAAGAGCCAGGAAGAAACATATTATTCCTAAACCAATACACATGTCTACTTACAGGTGTTACACCTGGAAGAGCCAGGAAGGAACAGATTATTCCTAAACCAATACACATGTCTACTTACTGGTGTTACACATGGAAGAGCCAGGAAGAAACATATTATTCCTAAACCAATACACATGTCTACTTACAGCAGTTACACATGGAAGAGCCAGGAAGAAACAGATTATTCCTAAACCAATACACATGTCTACTTACAGGTGTTACACATGGAAGAGCCAGGAAGAAACATATTATTCCTAAACCAATACACATGTCTACTTACAGCAGTTACACATGGAAGAGCCAGGAAGGAACAGATTATTCCTAAACCAATACACATGTCTACTTACAGGTGTTACACATGGAAGAGCCAGGAAGAAACAGATTATTCCTAAACCAATACACATGTCTACTTACAGCAGTTACACATGGAAGAGCCAGGAAGAAACAGATTATTCCTAAACCAATACACATGTCTACTTACAGGTGTTACACATGGAAGAGCCAGGAAGAAACATATTATTCCTAAACCAATACACATGTCTACTTACAGCAGTTACACATGGAAGAGCCAGGAAGGAACAGATTATTCCTAAACCAATACACATGTCTACTTACAGGTGTTACACATGGAAGAGCCAGGAAGAAACAGATTATTCCTAAACCAATACACATGTCTACTTACAGCAGTTACACATGGAAGAGCCAGGAAGAAACAGATTATTCCTAATCCAATACACATGTCTACTTACAGCAGTTACACATGGAAGAGCCAGGAAGAAACAGATTATTCCTAAACCAATACACATGTCTACTTACAGCAGTTACACATGGAAGAGCCAGGAAGGAACAGATTATTCCTAAACCAATACACATGTCTACTTACAGCAGTTACACATGGAAGAGCCAGGAAGAAACAGATTATTCCTAAACCAATACACATGTCTACTTACAGGTGTTACACATGGAAGAGCCAGGCCAAAACAGATTATTCCTAAACCAATGCACATGTGACTTTTGTATTTTCTCAACTTGGGGAATTCATCCTGAATACATGTTAATACAGTTTCCAACAAAGCAAACTGAAAAATAAAACACAAAACAACAATAATTAAAATTAATTTGAAATTATCTACCTGGCTACAAAATAGACATTAAATTTAGTGGAGTCTAACACGTCTTGACTATATGAGTTAAACGACAAGTGTCTTATAAGAAGCAGGAACTGATTACCCTTCGGCTTTTTATGGGATCCCTTTTGTTCATCTTTTTAGCTTCCTGTCTTGTGTGTTATTGTTTTGTTTGTTTTCTTAATATGTCATGTATTCCAAATGTTGGCGGTGTCTCTGAATTATTCATTCTTGGTTGCCTCTTCGATTTTCTCTTACGTTTATTTGTGTATGTCAAAATAGAGGGCAGTTATCAAATACAAATATTTGAGTATTTCCAAATGAAGGGAGGATATACAAATATACACCTTTGTGCATAGCGATATTGAAGATGGTTATCATTATCATATACAAGCCTTGTCATCAATAAAAATTGAGGTGATAATAAAATAGAATGAGGTTGTCAAACGGACGATGAAAAGATCACTAAGCGTGGTGAACATGTGTGCTATAGTTTTATCACGTATTTATCAGGGGGTTAATCATGCCATGGATAGTACGGTGGATTATTCTTCCCGTGTTAGTTGATCTAAGGGAAGTAATATAGACTACGTTTCAGAGATTCGAATTGGTTCTCCGTCAGATCGAGTTCAGATGTGCTCGATTTGTACCTTAATTGATTGATTAATATTATTTAAGCAAATAATTTAAACTATCTGCCACAATGCTGATATGTCAATAGTTATGTAATATTCCATTTTATTCAAAATAAGATAATCCTTTTAGTTGTTTTTTTTTATAGTAAGGAGCTTTTTAAGTGCTACAAAGTCACAGACATATAAAAGAAAATTATTAAATAATGGAGACAAATTGAGAGTTAATGATGCACTTCTGGCAGCAATAACGTTTATTCACGTTCATATTCCTGAAGTATAATAGTGTGACAGGAATGGCTTAGTTTTGTCAATGTGTTGAACGGTGAGAGGAGGTTGTTGATATTAGTGGAATGTTGACTATTACTGTTTAAACTTTCTTTTCACAATTACCCATTAAATATCTAGTCATCCATAAAAGAAAAGTGAATTGCACAAATATAACTTTTAAGATATTTTTTCTGACAATTTTCATACAGTCTAGTATAAATGTCATTCTTAAAAAAGCATACACATATATTAAGAAAATTGGTTAATTGGCTTAATACAATTACATATATGTATCTGAGTATTTCATCCCTGGGTTGTCGGTTGTATCCATATTGTTCATCTTTTTAGCTTTCTGTGTTTTTCATTGTTTGCCTTCGTTCTATGTGTTGTGCCCAATATTGCCTGTGTCTCTTGGTTGTTCATCAATGATTGTTTCTATAGCATTTACATAAGGCAGCTCACGGTGCATTTTAAAATAATTTTAGAACTACAATTTACCTCACTGTCAAGTCCAAGTGTAAACAGCATGAAGAAGAATAAGATCGACCATAACTGAGGTAATGGAAGATTTGATAAAGCTTCTGGGTAAGCTATAAAAGCTAAGCCATATCCTGTAAGACAAAAAATACAGACAATAAGCCTTAAAAGCTAAACCATATCCTATAACACAAAAATGAGCAATTAAAGTTAAAGAGTAATTAAAAATATTAACAATACCAAAGACTAATACATATTTTTGAAAATTGTCATCTTTTGATACATATGATGGTTACTGATTTATTGTAATATTTGTGTTAGCATTTTACATCTTTGCCAAAATCTAAATGCCTTTAAATTGGAAAATGTTAGGAGCTTCATTATAACACAGTGAAACAACTGTAAACATGAATGTTAGTGGATTGTGATATGACATGCATTTCCATTGGTGACCTCCACTTAAAGCAAATAACTATAGAGTTTTTCCTATGAGAATCGAAATAATTCAAGGAAGCCACAGTGTTGTCTGTCTTTCTTCGATACACGGATTTTGATTACCCCTTTGGTATATTAAACTCTTCTTGTATGTAGTTTTCATATGGGTAACATTAATTTGCTAAAAAACAAAAATATTCCGAGCGATAGTGAGGGATAAAATGGAAGAAAAATAATGTTAAACGTGATTTACTCCTACTTAAGGAAATCTGTATAATAATGAAGGTGGATAGCTTGAAGATTAATCACAAAATTGATCAATTTCCATACCTCCTTTAGCAACCTCGCTAACTTTTAGTCCTGTCTCCTTTGCCAACGCTCCAAATGTAGTAAATATTACAAATCCTGCTATAATACTTGTTACAAGATCCATGACAGCTATAAATATGGCATCCCTAAATAATAATGGTAAAATATGAAAATTATTAAAAACGGGAGGTTTGGGCACATAAAACTACCTTAACTCCACCGCCTTGTATTGAAGTACTCGTACTAATCCTGGAAAGTATGATGTCGTATATGTATGTGTTAGGGGTATCTATTTTGATTTTATTTCTACAATTTGTTTATTTGATTTTGGAACTGTTCCGACGGTGTGGTATTTTTTTTGCTTATTAGATTGCATTTCGAGAAAAGATCAACAATTGTCATATATAAGATGTCGGAATAAATGGTTGCAAAAGATTTTTAAATTAAGTAAACCAAATCTGCTAACAAAAGATAGGTTGCTTCCATTTTGTTTGTACATGTATTAAAATATGTAATATGTTGATGACAGTTTGATCTGGAGTTATCTCGCTTTGACCACGTTATACATTGTACTACACATTTCATGTTGTAATTTGAAGTAAATGTAGCAATAGACAGCAAATGCAAAAATAGAGATATGATCTATAAAACTAATTTTATTTAAAAACAAATGTCTTGAAACGTCTTAAGAAATTCTTACCCATATACATTATTATTAAACTTGTTGTAACTACCAAACATAATGATACCACCAAAAGATACACTTAGAGAGAAAAACATTTGTCCTGCAGCAGCTACCCAAACCTGTAAAATAAATAGGAAAAGTTTATAACATTGTAATGACAGCTTACTCTCATTTGTTTAATAGAAAGTTCATGTTTTATCTATTTGTAGTTATTTGTGTATTCTGGGGTGGCCAACACGGTTTTGTGTTCTTTTAATAGTAACACGACGGGTGCCACTTGTAAAGTCAGGGACTGTCTACCCTTACGGAGCACTTGGGTTCAGCCCTGTATTGTTCGATCTTTAGTTTTTGTGCCGTGCTTTGAAAATATTTTTTTTTTCTTTTTGTCTTTCTTCCGTTTGGTTATTACATAGCCTGTCCTTCTTCGATTTACGGTTTCTGGTAACTTCTTTATGTATCTTCAAGCTTTTCTTATAAACAAATGATATTGCTGCGACTAACCCAACTGTTAAACAATATTTATGTTATGTTATTGCAGCCAGTTTTTTATTGATGGAGTTTTACTTGCATGTTTGTCGCATATGTTGTAAGTCATGATAGTTTATTATCTGCTTTGCCTATGGCCGATATCAGTGTAGCCGTAAGTATTTGAAAATAATTCGATTTACATTGTAGAAGGTTCACAATTCGCTATATGACGAAGTTGTGCATATCTTAAGTAAATAATGAACCATAACTAAGGGGAATAATATACTATAAGGAGCGTGCAAACGGGCAATTATGTTTTGTTCTAATTAGAAAGACATCGGGAATAACGTGTAGAAGGAGTTGCAATTTCAAGATCCCGACCCCACCAAATAATCTATGACATGCTTTGTCAACTTAAAAATGACTGAAAAATTAAAAAACAACATTAATATTAAAATGGTTTTCTGATGGGGTCATATTTTGTTTGCTGGTGTCTTGAGCTCAATTGGTGCCTGTGCATTTGGATTGTCAATTGTTGATTGTCCCTCCATTTTATATAACGTTAATATACTAAATAAAGCACAGTACCTTGAGATCAAGAAGTTTGGACCATTCTGGAACAATAAAGTACTTAATACCATCTACAGCGCCATCTAATGTTAAGCCTCGTATCAGTAAGATCAGTAAAATAACATAGGGAAAAGTTGCTGTAAAATATACTACCTGGAAAACAAATGTTGAAAATATATTGTTATTTTTTAAATAAATTTTCACTATCAATATGAAAAACAAATGAATCATATATGGTTGAAACCGATTAAAATTTTGTCAAACCAAATTCCGTCCAAAGATATTTAATTAAAAATCAATTAAAACTTTGGAAAAGGACAATGGTCACTGAAAACCAAATGAAGGATAAACAGTAATAATAACAATCTGACGAAAATGTCCCAGTTATATCAGTTGAATGTTGCAAATCCTGGTGAAAACATTATTGTAGACAATCTTGCCTTCAGAAACCTCCCTTAACAGTAAACGCCAATAAGTAGCCAACATGTATATACTTACTTTACCAGATGATTTAATGCCCTTGACTAAACATAAGACAACAATGATCCATGATAACAGTAGACATAGTGATAGCTTCCATTCTGGGGCTCCTGAGTCGGGGTAAAAATCATCTGCCTTGTTAATTACTGTTTCACTGAAATGCGAAATGCAATATTTACGATTAGTTAATCTCAATACAAGAACAAGACCACATTAAAGTAAATACGTTTTTTTTTTATTTCATTCTTTTATGCATATATACGATGACCATGTCCTCTATGCAGTAAGGTGATTCATGTTCCAGTAATCAAAGTACTGCATTATCTGCGGAGTTCGTGCTCTTCGTCTTTTCTTTGTTCTATGTCTTTTTTCATCGTTTCGCAATCTTAAGATTACTGTGTAGTGTTTTGTAGATAATTGTTTGTCCTTTTGTACATTTCCCTTTGATCATTGTATTCGATTTACGGTTTCTGATTACCCCTTTGGTATTTTCATACTTTCTTGCCTATGTCTCTGAGTTGTTCATTCGTGATTACCATTTCCATTTTTTGCAGGCCAAGAAGGGCGAATGCAAAATTTGAAATTGCCTCCTCTTAAACCATTAAGGCCCTTTGATTGTATTGATCCCACTTTTAAATTATTTGGTTGTTCAAGCTTTCGATATTGAGCGTACCTGATGAAGATTATTCCAAAAACAAGTCGTACGCACTAATATTGATATCTAATTTTTTTGGGGGGGGGTTCGTTTTTTTAATACAATATTAATTTCACTGTAATTGCGTATTAATTATATTTTCACCACACTGATAAACAAAACCGTAGATATATAATTTAGTGCGTATGAAACGTTTCTGAAATAACATTCAGCAGGTACACCCAGAATAACATTCACCAGGTACACCCAGAATAACATTCACCAGGTACACCCAGAATAACATTCACCAGGTACACCCAGAATAACATTCACCAGGTACACCCTGAATAGCATTCACAAGGTACACCCAGAATAACATTCACCAGGTACACCCAGAATAACATTCACCAGGTACACCCAGAATAACATTCACCAGTACACTCAGAATAACATTCACCAGGTACATCCAAAATAACATTCACCAGGTACACCCAGAATAACATTCACCAGGTACACCCAGAATAACATTCATCAGGTACACCCAGAATAACATTCACCAAGTACACCCAGAATAACATTCACCAGGTACATCCAAAATAACATTCACCAGGTACACCCAGAATAACATTCACCAGGTACACCCAGAATAACATTCACCAGGTACACCCAGAATAACATTCATCAGGTACACCCAGAATAACATTCACCAGGTACACCCTGAATAGCATTCACAAGGTACACCCAGAATAACATTCACCAGGTACACCCAGAATAACATTCACCAGGTACACCCAGAATAACATTCACCAGGTACACCCAGAATAACATTCACCAGGTACATCCAAAATAACATTCACCAGGTACACCCAGAATAACATTCACCAGGTACACCCAGAATAACATTCACCAGGTACACCCAGAATAACATTCACCAGGTACACCCAGAATAACATTCACCAAGTACACCCAGAATAACATTCACCAGGTACATCCAAAATAACATTCACCAGGTACACCCAGAATAACATTCACCAGGTACACCCAGAATAACATTCACCAGGTACACCCAGAATAACATTCATCAGGTACACCCAGAATAACATTCACCAGGTACACCCTGAATAGCATTCACCAGGTACACCCAGAATAACATTCACCAGGTACACCCATAATAACATTCACCAGGTACACCCAGAATAACATTCACCAGGTACACCCATAATAATATTCACCAGGTACATCCTGAATAACATTCACCAGGTACACCCGGAATAACATTCACCAGGTACACCAGAATAACATTTACCAGGTACACCCAGAATAACATTCATCAGGTACACCCAGAATAACATTCACCAGGTACACCCTGAAT
Organism: Bathymodiolus brooksi; assembly: GCA_963680875.1. NCBI lineage: Eukaryota > Metazoa > Mollusca > Bivalvia > Mytilida > Modiolidae > Bathymodiolus > Bathymodiolus brooksi. The sequence continues at coordinate 65,006,491 of OY804590.1, forward strand.
AGCATTCACCAGGTACACCCAGAAAAACATTCACCAGGTACACCCAGAATAACATACACCTGGTACACCCAGAATAACATTCACCAGGTACACCCAGAATAACTTTCACCAGGTACACCCAGAATAATATTCACCAGGTACATCCAGAATAACATTCACCAGGTACACCCAGAATAACATTCACCAGGTACACCCATAGACAAAATATTAGCAAACCAATAAATTTTGAAATACTTAGGAGCAGGCAAACCAAAGGGCATACACAGGATATTCACAATCGGCTAAGGTGAAAATGAACATTATCTTTATTCTATGTAAGAAATAAATAAATCATATCTAATAAACCACATTAGTGCCGAAGCGCTGATTACTAAGCAGATGATACCTTCGGGAACAAATATAATGTATGAACACCTCATCTTCTTGCTATGATCTAAATGACAGATTGGCTTGCTCTGTTTTGCATAGAGATACATGTACAAATTGTTTCTGATCAAAACTAATATAAAGCTATTCATCCATTAAACAGGAATATACAAATTAATAATTAAGGTGTATTTTTATTATTAAAATCTGTAAGATTTTATCTGTATCATTTGGACGTCATCATCCGCAGGAACAATCCTTGCGTCATTTCATCAATGACTATAATAAAATGACATATTTTTCGTATTATTCACAGATTCTGAAATATGTAATATTAACATTGCAGTTTATTTCGAGAACGAATGTATCACACTGTATCCTGTCGAAATAATAGCATTTAGCGACTGTAATAAATATATCTACCAAACCATGTCAGTGTCGAAACACGAACTACTGGGCGAGTGAAACATTTGAGTGTTCATGTCATACCTGGAAAACGTGCAATAGGAACACTGATTTTTGGCTCATATCACACAGTCTAAAAGAAAAAAAGGATAAAAGGACAAACAACGATCTGCAAAACATTACACAGAAAACTAAAGATCGAGTAACACGAACCCCACTAAAAACCGAATTATTTCAGGAGCTATGGAAGGGTGAGCAGTTCCTGCTCTACTAGTAGCACCCGTCTGATTACCCTAGTTACAACCCCGGTGATGATAAGTCATGAATGAGGAAAGGTCAAGGTAGTGCTTATCACAAGTGGAACGTACTCAAAATAAAACTGTGCACTAGGTACTGGCTTGTCTCCTTGGTATGTTACGTTGGTACAGTTAAAACCTTGCTGAGAAAGGACATCGTCTGTTCCGTTAAGAAAACATCTACATGTCTCATTGGTCTGAAACAGTTCAGTTATATTCGTTGAACAGTATTCCAATCGTCGTGTTGACTGCTCTACACATCCTTTTGGTAACCATGACTGCAATTAAATGTGTTTGGAAATATGTGTAAACCAAAATAGAGTTGCAACATGAAAATATTCAATAAAAAGTGACTTCATATTTTACTTTAAAAAAAAAAAAGTAAGAAACAAGTTCAACATGTCCCAAAATATGCATATCAGTTGTAGGAAGGATGTATGCTTAAGCGTTTTATATTCCTGTGAATAAACTTTTCCCTTTAGTGTATAGTTTTTCTGTCCTCTATCACTGACAAGAGCAGACTTGTCTATGAAAAACACAGCGGCGTTTATTAGAAACAGGAATGGTTTGCCCTTCGCGAGTACCTGGGTTCACAACGGGTTTTTAGTTGGTCCGTTTTGATCATCTTTTTATGTTTTTGTTTTGTTTTTGTTGTTGTTGTGCTTTTTGTTTGTTTCTTTGCTTTGTTTTGTTTTCGTTTTTTGTTTGTTTTGTTTGTTTGTTTTAGCAGTGGCACCTGTGTGGTGTTTAATAGGACAAAATAAAAGTGAAGTGTATATTATAAGCCACGTTCATAATAACATGAGAATGTTGGGAGTCGACAACAACGCTATTTTATGTCATCCTCTAGATATATTTATAATTTAGTCTTTTTAGCATTAAAAACAATAGAAGCGTAGATATCAAATTTAGTGCGCACGACGCGTTTCTGGAATATTCTTCATCTGGTACGCTCAACGTCAAAATATGTGAAAGCCAAATAATTTTAAAATCTTTGGGAGCATGAAAACCAAAGGGCTTAAACAGGATAGACAAAATCGGCTAACATCACCTATACCTGAGGGAGGAGAACTTTACTTCTATTAATAATTATATTATTTTGAACTGTAACTTTCAATAACAAACATCGTAGTAGTGTATTTTCCCCTAAGTATTTTCATCTGTGATAGAGATGCCAGTCAAAAATCAATTACAGGGGATGCTTGCTGTTTTTGAACCATTAGATAGAGCTCAATCTAAGAAGAACTTTGAGCCTTCATTTGTAAAAATCGGATGAAGGGTTCAAAAGTTATGAGCATCTGAAATTGCCTATTTTTGGTCGATAATTTTCCAAAGATGGCCACCATCAATAATGGTTTTAATGACTGTTTTAGAGTTCTGATTTTCTGTGTAAACAGCAGATAATGTCTCTACTTTTGTTTTTTCCCATAGATTATAAGTTATTCTGTCAGAAAAATGAAACTGAACATGCTCGAAGTAATATTTGCTATTTGTTTTACTGTCCAAATTGTATGGCGGAGCCACTTTTGATCTTGACCGAAAGGTCCATATGGCTCACATTGCCATAATTTTGTCAGAAAATAACTTATCTGACATCATAATAGAAGAAATTGTGTGTAGAAATACTTGTTTTGTGTGCAATTATAACATATGAATCACCTTTTACATCTTTTTGTGGAATTATGAATCCATAAAGGTGGGTGTGCAATTAGTGTTCAACACTATTTGAGAATGGCACCGTTTCACAGCAGTTATATGGGAAAATGACACAAAAAGCTTCATATTTCCTAAACTAAAAATGATATCCGCACAAAATTTTGAAGGTAATACCACAGTGTTGTGCACGTTCTGTTGGACGTGATGTTTTTTTTGTCGACGCAAGAAATGGCAGCCATTTTGTTCAAAATGGCCACCATTTTTTCATAAAATTCATCAAACAGGGAACCTGTTCCAAGATAATTTGATAATTTTTTTTATCAATATAATTAATATCACTGAAAAAATGGATATGGAGATTTGTACTAATGACCTCTTATTTGTTTTAGCATTTTATTAAGGAATAATTGTCATATTGGTGATCATTTTGAAAACAAAATGGCTGCCATTGCTTTAAAATTTGTTGCTCAAATTTACGTTTTTTATGATTACTCTATTGTTTCTAGTCAGAATTTGATCATCAAGGTATCAAATTAAAGATATTTTAATAATCTATAACCTCAAGTAACTAATAAATTAAACTGAATACTTTTCATACCAATATGTAATCCCCCATGGGGTGAAGATTCCAGACACCTAGTACTACCACTTGCCGAAAGTTTAACTGGTCAGCTTGATATATATATATATATATATATACATTTGTAGGTGTTTTTGCTTTCCTACCTCAATGTCTTGCTATCATGATGTAGCTGTACAATTGCTGAAAGTGATGTTATATGCAACAATCACCCAACAAGCATGATAGTGAAACACCTCTAAACTAAACTTCCTTAAGAGCAGCTTGTGTTTAAAATAGATGGATATTATTTGCACGCTTTACACATTTCCTACGAAAGGCTACATATGGAACTTTATTTAAAATAAAGATTATGTTGTTTATATAGGATGCTGTTTATATTCAGGTTTCCCTTGATTGCAATTTGAGCAAGTAAATTTGTTTCAGTCTTACTCTCCATGCCGTTCGAATCCCGCTCATGGTAACTTAAGGTGTACTTGATACCACATTATTGTGTGATAAAATTCGTCAGTGACTTGCAACAGGTATGTGATTTTCTCCAGGTACTCGGGTTTACGCCACCAATAAAAGTGACCACCACAATATAACTGAAATATTGTTGAAAATGAAACTGGCATTAAACACCATAACCCAACTCTCCGACTCCATGTCAAAGTTTCAGTCTTGCTCGTTACTATTCTAATTTGCTTCTTAAAACATGTTCAATGAAAACAACAACAAAATATTAAGTTCATTCATTTATTATTTAGGAAATATCTGGTGTATTTTTTAAATACATCATCTATTGTCACATGTCACATGTAAAACTAAATATATAATAAATTATTCTTCAATAGAGACCAGAACTCCCAACCATCTGTAAAGAAAAATATTAATGAATTTAATTATGCCAAATACAAAAGATCATTATAATGTGATGCTTACAAAAAAATTAATTTCATTTCAAGATCTAAAGTACACTGGCCTGAGAAGACCAGACCTTCCGCAAATCTCTGACAAACTTTATTACATAATGCTGTATCGAGTGCACCTCGAACCGGACTAGAACTCCTGATTGTGGTAGGCACTAATTGCATATGTAGTTGTAAATCCAACTACCATACGATCATGACTGCCCCTTAAAGAGAAGGTTTCAAATGCAAAAATGAAATTAAATCAAGACTAGTATTTTTCTTTCTTCCAATGTTCAGTCTTTACTTCTGAAGTGAGGCATTTTCAGATGCAGAAATACCTAATGATTTCTCCGCCACATTATTTATCGAGTTGCAGACAACTATACATCAAGACAAGCCACTTCTTCTGGATTAAAATATATTTTCCCATGTTGAATAAAAATAACGCAACATATAAATATGCAATAACATTTTTTTTACTTTTATTTGAATTTAGTATGTAAATATTCAATCATGCTCGAGTATCCATGGAAGCTGGCAAATACAAAAAAATGTAGCACCATGACAAAAGTTGCTTGTGTTGATGCATACTTGCAATCCAATGCCCTGGTTGAATAGTTCAAGCAACATAATCTCATTGAAATTAGACCTGGCTTCGAAGAAATTTTCTGCACTATACCCTCCAACCTGAAGATAATAGAGCAGAATATTTCTTCTCACATCTAACCAAAATGTCTGTTTTAAAAGCTCAAATGCATGTACCAACTTTAAAAAAAAAAGCTTTGAATATATAAACAAAAACAAAGCTTTTGAAAAGTTGTCACAGTACACCACCCAGAATATGAATAGAATTAACTTTCTGAAGAGTGAAGACTATAATATAAAAAACAAATATTATGTACCGGTACACATAGAAGAAAGTGTTTTGTGACTGTAGACTGTATTGACTGATGAAAAAGAGGAAACTCCTAATTTCTAGTGCTCAGTCATACCCTCATTTTCTAGCTGTTTGGACCAAGCTTGAAACATTTTATTTCCAAATATTTTCCTTAAAGAAAAGAGGAAAACTTTCATCTCTATTTACACCCCCCCTTTTTTCGGTTTGTTTACTTTTCGTCTTTTGTTTTGAACGTAAGTTGGAAGTATTTATAAATTGACAAGAAGTTTTTCATAAACTACTTAAAAAGAAGCAATGCAAAAAATAAATCGTACGTTTAAAACATTGAGATCAAGGTTTATACATACCTACGGCTACGATAACAGCTGTGTCAGCGTCGTTGACGTTACAAATATTTTCCACTTCCAGGGATGACGTGCGACGTTCTTCTTCAGACATGATGTTTAGCTTCAGGGGTGTTTTAAATACGAAAAACCAGCCGTGTTCCCGATCTAATAAGGTTGAGTTGGCATGTTTCCTATGTTGATATTATAATGAAAAATACAAATATCGCCATCGGAGAACGCTACTCCAAATTTTTCACTGAATTGTTCATCTTAAAACTTTTCAGAAGACCATTTCCCGTTTAGCATGCGCAGGAAAACGGAAGCGACTGTGACCATGTGCAAGCTACGAATCTGCGCTTTAATTGGATAATAATTATGGAACTATATAACGTCAGGAACATGCCGGGCAAGGCATTGAAAAGGGGGACCTTGGTGAAAAAAACCGTGCCGCGAATGTAAAATTCCGAAAACAGCGATTCCGATTCGAACACGTTATATCTAAACGATTCCATATCAAAAGAAACAATTTTTTTAAAGATTTAAAACAATGTCTAGATAATTAATTAATGTAAAAAAATTATATCTTTATATAGTTTTATCTGTAAAAAATTGACATCAAAATATTGCATTTTCATGTAAAAGCAGCTACCGGAAAACAAAATGGCGGCCAAAATAACGATAAGTCGGCATCTCTATCTGTGATCTTTGTTCTAACATTAAAAAATAAAATGGACACAAGTTTAACAAGATCTAATGATAACTATAACTGTTATTAAATTAGTGTCAACATAATGCCATTTTCAATCATGAATGATCTACATTTTAATTTGTTTATGTTATTTCTTTAGACTATTAATAAGATGTGGTCTATAGATAAATAATTATAAAGAGTATCCATTCTAGCTCTGTATAATACATTAAAATAAGATTGTACTCACATCTTGACAAACTGTCCATGGTAAAGTTGTCTGCATTGATGAGAAGAAGTATATCAAAGTATAGGCCATGATAACGTTATAGTAGATAGCTACTATTAGAGATATTAACGCCATAGATATACCAATACCTGAAACAAAACAAAAACATAGGGTTAGGGTTATAGTGTTTAACGCCACTTTCAACGATATTTCAATTATGGATTATGCCACTTTCAACAATACTTCAGTTATATTATGGCGGTCAGTTTTGTTGGTGGAAGATACTGGAGTACTCGGAGACATCCATCGTTCTGTCAAAGGTCACTGACAAACTTTATCACATATCGAGTACATCTTGCGTTGTAACATTTGAATAAAATGGAAAACAAAACAAAAACTACACTGTTGCAACAGTTCCAAAATTCAATCTTGAAATCGTAGAAAGGGGGAAAATACAAACACAAATACATAACGGCTCATTTTCGTGGCGTGGTACAGGCACTCCAATAAAAAGCGGCAGGGTTAAACTAGTCTTGCATAACAGTAAATAAAAGGTATAAAAACACAATGTATTTGACTGTACACCAATACGTTTGATATTTGATAGTGTTCCATATTGAACCCACAATAACTTTGATCCGTTTTCCCGGATTTCAGATATATGAATGCAAACAGTATACAGACAATGGTCATCAGTATATATAACATATGTATTCTTCCAAGTCATCGAACAAAGACATTGTACTTGTGTTCATTGAAAACAATCAAAAATAAATTTCCAATATGAATGTAAAGTAATATATTTCAAGTTTACAACGTAAATATTACGTAACATTACGTAGATTTCTTCAAGAAAAGAAGTCAACAAATTTTGAATTACAATAATATTGTAAAATACGGTAACGATTTAATCGGCTGCAAGCACATTTGGAGATCCAGTTATCAAGAGGGAAGGATTGTAATCTTATTAACCTGTTTAACCCCGCCCCATTTTTGTGTCTGTCCCAATGCAGGACCTGAATTTCCAACGTCATATGTCGTGGTACTTTTTTTGTATTCAGTGAGTTAAGGTGAGAAGGGATTGTTCGTTTTGTTGATATTGGTGGAATTGTTGACCATTACTTTTTAACTTTCTTTCATAGAATATTCCTACTCAATTGTGTGTCACTATTGTTCTTTACCTTTTGCACTAGGATTCATTTTCCACACACCAGTTGGTCCCAATCCTGAATATTGTCCTATAACTAATTCCATAAAGTACATAGGTTTACCTATCAGGAATTGTAGTACTAGATAAGCTATTAAAAAGGCAGCTGAAAATACAGGAACAAAAACAATGTAGATACAATCTGGATGTAATCTACTCAGAATAGGCATATTCCACAGTAATCATCAATTCATAGTATATATAATATATCTGATTCTTTGAAAATGTTTTGGTCGCGATCGCATAGTAGTTGGATTTACAACTACCTGTGCAATCAATGCATATCACCACTAACGTTGTGAGTTCGAATCCCGCATATGAGGTGTACTCGATACAACATTATGTGATAAAGTTTGTCAGTGACTTACGGCAGGGTTGATGGTTTTCTCCGGGTACTCTGTTTTTTCTACCGATAAAACTGATCGCCACGATATAACTGAAATATTGGTGAAAGTGGCGTTAATCACAATAACCCTTTCTCATTTTATTTATCTGTCTGTATTGTTCATTGTACTTGTATTTTATTGTTGCTTATATTATGTATCAATGACTAAATAGGCTCATTTTTAAACAACATTATTAAGAAAGAAACTGCTGGAATGTGCTAATCTGGGTCACGGGTCACTGTAATCGGGCGGCTGTATCGAGAAACAGATACGGTGTTGAAAAAACTGTTGATACTCATAAAATATTGATAAATGCAATAAAATGTTATGTTTGTCTTCAAGAAATATGATAGACAGAACAATGTGTGAAGTTTTATGACGAAATATCTCCGATTTCTATGGAAATTTACGAGTTGAAGTTGCGGCTGTATCGAGAAACAGATACGGTGTTGAAGTGGGGAAACGCCAACAGGTAATTTTAGCGATGTATTTTTATCTTGGATAAGAATAATGGGCATCCTGATTGGATGACCAATTTAAAACACACTGACTCCGCATGGTAAAAAGATGAATGTAAAAGAAATTTATGTTATATTTATTCATTTGTTTGATTCTGGAATATTGTTGATCATTGATTTAAACAAGAAAAAAGGGAAAAAGGGGGAAGGTGAATTTTATTTGTGAATTTTACAGTTAAATAAATGTTATGTTTCGACAGTTTAAAGAGAAAAATAAAAATTTGTTGCGACTAAAGCTTAAATCAGCATTAAAAATTTAACAAATATCAGTGGTTTTGTAAATGAGATTTATTTTAAATAGAAAATCTGAATTTATTATTTATTAATTTATTATTAATGATACAATTGTATATCCATTGGGAGAGGGAGGGGGCTATGATGAAAATTTGAAATAAAAATAAAAAGACTTTAAGCAAAAATAATAATCCATGATTAGTTTTTTATTAAAAAAATCCAGGACCCCTGTGTCCATGATTTTTTTTTAAGTTAACAAGTGTGGACACAGAAATGTGCTGTCCAAAACACAGGGGCTAGGTGCGTCCGAAAAAAAAAAAGAAAAAAAAAATACTATATAATACTACAAGGGGGGGGGGAACTCACTTGCTTCCATTTTTTTAAGTCGTCGTGTTAAATTGATCGTAACTTCGAAATGCCTTAATATTTTCAAAAAATGTTTCCACCAGTCGAAAGTCAAGTAATTTTCCTTTCCAAAGAGACCCCAATTGTTAGTGTAGGCCTCCGAACTGCTGAGGTATCATACACGAACCAAAACAAAACGGCGTGAAAATCCGAAGTCGTACAAACGTTGGGTTGACCACTTCCCATTTGTGTACAGACTTTCCCATGCGTAAACGAGTCATTTTGACTAACTAAATACTTTCATCCATTCAAATTATGATAAAATTTCTTACCTTACGCCAATTTATATGTCCTTTAAGTCTGTTTTTGAAAGAAATCCAATTTGCATCCTTGACAAACGCCATAGACGTGAAAATTGAGAGAGTTCTAACGGGTTTTTTGATTGGTTGAACAATCTGTTTCAGTCAATCAAAACAGATTGTTCAGCCAATCAATATACGTACATTGTCGGTAAATATAAAATTTATTTGTACGAGCTTTAGAAACAGGCAGAATAGCGAGCCTTCGGCGAGCTTTTCAGGCCTGTTTCGCAGCGAGTACAAATGAATTTTATCTTTAACGACAATGTACGTATATTGTGTTTATCCTGCAATGTCAAAAAAGTCGGAAAACTTGTCAGATTTAAACAAAAAGGACAGAAACAAGCGTCATTTCTCGCCTTTCATAAATGTTGTCAAGGGTGTCTTCTTCGTGGTCCGCGTTACATTAGTACCAGTTTCATACTTGTCTGCGCCCTCCGCTGTACATAGCTACAGGGTACCAGGAAAGTTTATTCGTAGGCTGAAAATTTTATTCGTAGGCTGAAAAGTTTATTCGTCTAGTACGAATAAAGCAAAAATTTATTCGTATAGCATATTTGTACAGCAAATGTACTGATTGCAGGATAAATTTAAATACTGTCTAGTAAAAATGTCAAGGAAATGAAAATAAATAACCATAACCACGTAAGAACACCAATTTGGAGGAGGGGGAAGGGGCATTTGTCATTGTTCAAAGACATACTGTAATACATTACATGTATTTCATACATTATTATTGTGTATGTCCCAAACCAACACAAGGACTTCCGTCGGCATGTGACATGGTCTCTTGTGTGTTCAATGATTTGAGTCAAAAGGTGGTTATTTTGTTGATATTTGTGGAATTGTCGACCTTCACTTTTTAAACTTTCTTTTCATTCTATTGATACTTCTCCTTATAACGACTACAAGTGCGACAAGTGGAGCAGGAACTGCTTACTCTTCCGGAGCAGCTGCGTTCAACCCCGGTTTTAGTGGGGTTCGTGATTCTTAATTTGTAGTGTTTTGTGTAGTGTTTTATAGATCATTGTTTGTCTTTTTTGTCCTTGTTCTGTTGGCCATTGCATTGTATTTCGTTCTTCAGTTTACAGCTTCTGGTTACCTTTTGGAACCTTCAATCTTTACTTATAAAAGATTTACCCTATTACATTTAATGAGCAGTATATCGTGTGTATACTAAATCAGCAATCAACTCTATATATTATTTTCTTGATTGAAGATTATATAATCTTGGTTTACTGATGAAATTACTTTCACTTGATTGCTTGCTATGCCATTTGAGTTTGGATAAAAACACTTTTGTTCTAGATTGGTACAAAACTGTTTCAAACAGTAGTTTCAATTAAAACTGAATCCTATTAATGATAAACCACTCATGAAGTCCTACATGTTAAGCTATGTGTTGTGTATTTTGTTATTGGGAAGATAAAGAGAGCATTTGCTTTGCAGGAAGAGTTTGAAGATACCAAAGGGGTAATCAGAATCCGTATATCGAAGAAGAACAGACAAAACAATGGCCACAATTTCGCAAATTGAACATTCATCTCACAACATAGGGCATTAGCTCACCTCATATAGTGCAAGATATTCTTACCTCCCCAAATAGTGTCATTTGATGTTGTTACCTCCCAAAATAGTGTCTCAATATAGTGTCACCTCCACGAAATAGCACCACGAGATATTGTCTCCTCTCCAAATAGAGTGATGTTATATTCTTACCTCCCCAAATAGTGTCACATGATATCCTTATCTCCCTAAATAGTGTCACGTGATACTATAACCTCCCCAAGTAGTGTCACAAGATAGTCTTACCTCCCCCCCCAAAAAAGTGTCACATGATATGCTTACCTCCCCCAAATAATGTCACGTGATATTCTTACTTCCTCCAATAAAGTCACATATCATTACCTCCCAAAACATGATATCATAACCTTCCCCAAGTCATAAGATAGTCTTACCTCCTCCAACTAGAGTCACATTATATTCTTACCTCCTCCATTTTCGTATGCTAGGTAGGGAAAACGCCAAACATTGCCTAATCCAACGGACAAGCCTATGCAAGACAGAATAAACTCCCACTTGGAGCCCCATTGTCCTCTGTCTTTAGAGTCGTACTCAATATTGACATCACCATTCATGTCTTTCCTCGTATCGCCATTTAAATCAAACTTATCGTCTTTAATGTTAATCTACAAAAAATAAGATATAATTATTCTATGTTTCTTACCAATTTTAACTGGTATTTTTTACATATATATAAATGTAATTATCTTTAAAGCAACATGATCTTAGTTGTCTTCATGACGAAAACAAACAAACAAACAAACATACAAACTAACAAACAAACAAACAAACAAACAAACAAACAAACAAACAAACAAACAAAAAATGTAAATAATTTTGGTGCAAAGGTGGTTGTGGTTGTCAAAATTGATGGTGTGTTTAACCCCACACAAATACAATGGAAGATAGAGAATTGCGGTTCACCTCCCTCAGACATAGATGAACATACCCAATTGTGGGTACGCTGTGTTGGCCCTATGGTTGTCTTGCTCCGGAATGTTATTGAATTATTTGGCTTTTCAATCTTTTGACTTTGAGTGTACCTATTGAAGGTTATCCCAGAAATTCATCGTACGCTCTAAATAAGATATCTAAATATTATTTTGTATTGCTTTGTTTTGTTGTTTTGTTTGTTTTTGCAACATGCCCATGGCCTCTCCAAACAAGGTTTTGGTCGTTTAGACCTGGTGCAAGTGGTTTTTAAAATACCACGCTGTTGGAACAATTCCATAATTTAATCTCAAAATCGTAGAAATAAAGACAAAATCGACACCCTAACTCACATATACATGACCGCCACCTTTCCTAGTGTGGTACAGGCACTTCAATAAAAAGTGGCGGTGTTAAATGTGTTGATATATTAATACGCAATTTACATAATCACCTGCTGAAAAGGTAAAAACTTGTTCTGGATATGACATGACAGGGAGATATTACTCCTTTGGCCTTTAAAACTTTAAGCTCTCACTTCTGTGATAATGTGTTTGTATTTTATTTAAATACAGTTCACTGAAAGTTCATATTTTATATAAATCCACCCCAAAAAGCTGGGTTTTTGTTTTATGGAAGTGTTTCTGATGACCACTTGTCATGTAGGCGAAGCCTAACACTTAGGAATGAAGGAAACTTCAAATTTTACAGGCAACATAATTCTGTAGCACTATTTAGACTGTTGAATTGCTTTCCATTTATTTTTACTTTGAGCGTACCTGATGCAGTTTAGTCCAAGAACGCGTCATGGACATTAATGAATATATCTACCTCGCATTCTAGTTTACATCAAAATTTTTATTTTGTGTTTATTTGTTCATTGTATTGATTGCTGCATATTTCAGCAATCAATAAAAAGTGAAAGTACGAATACATCGTTGCAACTGAACATGAAATGATAGGTTTTGTGCACAGAACTTACAGACAATGCAGAAATCTTAACACATGAGGCACTATGTGGAAATGTGCAACTTCTAACTCCTACAATGTTCCTGATTTTTTTTACATTTATAAAATTGTGCTCTTATGAAATGACCATTCAAGTTTTAGGGGTGTCTTTAATGATTGACCCTGCAGTTTTTAACGTGTAATTTCCATCAATAAAAATATATCGATTGTTTATGTTCAAACAAAAATACTCGTGAAATAAATGTTCTCGCTAGGTGGAAAACATAGCAACCCCTCTCCTCTAATAGTTAAATAGTCGATCCTTAACTTTTTCATGATGTTACAAAAGTTATAAAACTGATATTATTGTATAGACAAGTTATTACCTAATAACCTAGTATATCGAGATTTGTAACATAAAATACCATTTCAAATTATTTTATTCATCGGTTCATGTACTATACAGTTCAAAATCCTTTAATTGGGGGAAACTTGTGGAAATAACTGTACGTGTGCTTACTCTCCCCTAAGTAACCCATACACGTGGATTGTTTTATGTCATATAAGGTCTGATTCATATATATCTGTAAAAGTATTAAAAATAACTTTTAAAAACCATAATAAACACCAACATCAAATACTTAACTATATGGTGTACTCTTGACTAATGTATGTAGGTTCGCAGGTGACAGAAAAGCGTTACCTATATAAGGGCACACAAAACCCTATTGTCATCAAATTTCGATGATCACCTTATTTCTATAGTAAAGTAGTACACTATATTTTGTACTCTTGACTAATGAATGTAGGTTTTAATTTTTTGTGTGTGGTGTTAATAAAAATAAAATTTTACACGTGTTTAAATCGATGACAGAAAAGCGTTACCAAAGAGTACACAAAATCCAATCGTCACCAAATTTCGATGATCACCTTATTTCGGTAGTTAAAGTAATACATTTAGTTTTATTTCCTAACTGTCGTTATACTTTTTGATGAGTGCTATTATATATATTTTCTACATTTGTCGTTTTTTTCTGTAGATAAATTCTATGTAACTAGTATCAATCTGAACAAACAGTGTATAAAGGAAACAATAAAATGTTCAAAGTTTAATTGATTTCTGGGTTTTGTTTAGCATACATTGGCTTTAATTAACAGATATTTTGATGAGTGCTATTACTATATTTTCTACATTTGTATTTTTTTTTCAATAGATAAATTCTATGTATCTAATATCAATCTGAACTAACAACGTATTCATAAATGAACTAACAGTGTATAAATGAAAGTTGACATGTGCCTGCATCAAATCAGAGTCGGAAATAATCAAATGTTCAAAATTTAATTCATTTCTTTTTTCTTTTCTTTAGTATACATTGGCTTTTATTAACAAATTATCAACTATAAAAGAAAAAAAGTTCAAGACAAACGTTTTTTGTACCTTACGCCCACGTTATCTTAATATATTTTTCCCACAGACATGCGCAAGCTTGGATTTCCAACGTCATATGTATTGGTCTTTTTCTATGTTCAATGATTTGAGACTAGAGGTGGTTGTTTGTTTTGTTGTTATAGGTTGGATTTGTATACCATCACTGTTGTTAAACTTTCTTACAAGTCTCGGCATTGTTTATGCCGCTTAATTGTTTTACTCCAAAGTTAATAAACTGATATATACAATACATATATATACATATGAGTAACATCTGTTTTTTTTGTCCCGCACATTGACCGTCAAAATCTTTTTTTGAAATTGTAAAGTCGCCATATTGGTTCGACATTTCATTCAAAATGTCAAAAATATTTTTTTTTTATCAATGTGTGACGTAAAAGTGTCTTTGACATTTACTTCACTGAATATGGTACTGCTTTGACAACTATTTTACCTATTTTGTTCCTGTATTTAAATACTGTTATATTGACAGCCGAAACCTTTGAGCCGTACTGAAAGGGGGAGGTTTGTCGCTTTAAAATCTGATTCAACCCACCATTTCTTTAGAAATGCCTGTACCAAGTCAGGGTCATTACGGTTTTCACAGTTTTCCGGTTGTTGACTGATTTTGTGTTTATATAATTATGAGTTTTGACTTTCCCTTTGTAAGATTGTTCTGAGTTCGGTAATTTTGTTATTACCCTTATTAGACATTGATAAAGTCCATCGGTGGGACGAACATTTTGTCATTCAACAAAGTGCTTAATTCTTTATCACTTTGTTTTGTGTACTTGGTGTTGTTTTACAAACCATTTTAGATGTTTAAATATATATATATATAAATTTGAAAATGTATTTCAATATGTAAATAATTTGCAATCAAGGACGGCCTTGGGAGGTGCGCGGGCCCAATTATTCTCTGTAAAACCTGCAGTGTGTTGTTGTGTGTACTTGAACAGGCGATAGTAGATAATTCCAGCTCAGGGCCCAATTCTAACCATTGGTCCAACTGGCCGGTCCTGTAATTGTACTGTATCTGTACCTATTATGTCTATGTGTATTTATATTGGTTATGGTTTGGTTTGGTTTATGGTTTATGCTTTCAACAATATTTCAATTATATCGTGGCTGTCAGTTTTACTGAGGGAGGAATCCAGAGTACTCGGAGAAACCCATCGACATGCCGCAAGTCATTGCCAAACTTTATCACATAATGTTGTATCGCGTACAATCCGCCTGAGTGGGATTCGAACTCATAACGTTAGTGGTGAAATGCACTGATTGCATAGGTAGTTGTAAATCCAACTACCATACGATTACGGTCACGACGGCCCCATATATTGGTGATGAGAATAAAGAAATAATACACGGTCTTAATAACCTATACATATATACATTTGTATTACACATAAGATAACACACCTGACAACCCACGTGTAATCACCTGAAAAACGTTTATTATATTTACATTATCTGGTTCGTCAATTCTGAGTCATTGTACGTCTCAATACATTGGAAAAGCTACGAAATCGAACATAATTAAATATATATCTCTGTAAACTCATAAACTTAACTGACCTTTTTCTTTTTCTAGTTGACGAGTGCATAGAATTTTTCAATGTCTGAGGAGGGAGGGACTAAAGCTGTATAAACACGTCAACAACATGTCTTCAACTAATATAGTGTCCTGTGACTGTCTTTACGGATCCAATTTATTATGTGTCTATCAAATACTGATCGCCTTCAACAAGTTAAAGATTATTGTCCGATTTCTATCAGCAGTCTACAATGGATAGTTCTGAGTCAAGAACACATATTCATACTGTTTTCCTCTAAACCTCTGTCTTTATCATTTTTTATATGTGAAGGTATTGTATGTTGTTCATTATATTATGTATCTATGCCTCATATGGACTCATCTTTGTGGAAATAAATATACAATATACGTACATTGTCTGTAAATATAAAATTTATTTGCACGAGCTTTAGAAACAGGCAGCATAGCGAGCCTTTGGCGAGCTTTTCAGGCCTGTTTCGCATCGAGTACAAATGAATTGTATATTTAACGATAATGTACGTATATTGTGTTTATCCTGCAATGTCAAAAAAGTCGGAAAACTTGTCAGATTTAAACAAAAGGGACAGAAACAAGCGTCATTCCTCGCCTTTCATAAATGTTGTCAAGGGTGTCTTCTTCGTGGTCCGCGTTACATTAGTACCAGTTTCATACTTGTCTGCGCCCTCCGCTGTACATAGGTACAGGGTACCAGGAAAGTTTATTCGTAGGCTGAAAAGTTTATTCGTATAGTACGAAAAGTTTATTCGTCTACTACGAATAAAGCAAAAATTTATTCGTATAGCATATTTGCACAGCAAATGTACTGATTGCAGGATAAAGCATTTTTCTTCATACTAAACAAATACCGTTGGTACATGTAGCAATGTTCACAAAGGCGATCACATAAAGACGTCATGTTCATGTGTATCGATTTAAATACTGTCTAGCAATTAGTGCTGAAAGATAATTTTAATAAAACTGTCTAGTAGAAGGTCAACGATATAAAAATAAACAAGTCAAGGATATAGTTAATAAAGAACCTCGCTTTAAATATATAAATATTAGTATTATTTTTTACAAATGGGGTCAATGACGGGTGATATGATTTTTTTTTAAATTTATTTCAGGTAACCAGCCATAAATATCCATTCAGGTTTTTTTTAAATTATTATTATTTTGAGGATTACTGTATCATAACCGTGTCAGGACAGCTAGTAAACAATATATAATGCCAGTGTCAGGTTCACCACGACTTAGTATCTTTATATATATATCTTTATTTCTGGTAACCGTTGTTGATACATTGGTATACAGATAACAAATTAAATACAAACATGATACACAATAAGATACAATACAATACATAATAAGAAAACAGCTATATACAATATCTACAAAATGAGAGAGAGAGTTACATTTTTCAGCCATGAGGGCAGACATTTTCATTAATATATCTTATAAAGGTGCAAAGTTTTTTTTATTTTTTATTTTTTTGTCTGATTCACCAAGGTACCAAATTTCAGGATATTACAATTTTTAAGGTATTTTTAATCTAAATAAGTCTTTCTTTTTTTACTGAAATAGTCACATTTTAATAGATAATGGAACTCATCTCCAAGATCTGCTGTGTTGCATACATTGCAAATTCTGAGTTCCCTAGGTATGTTGTTCCATCGTCCGTATTCAATAGGTAGTTTATGATATTTAGCCTAAAGCGACAAAAAGTAAATATCGTCGAGGATATTGAAATAATTTTCAAATTCAAATATATTTTTAAAAAGGCGATAGTTTAAAGTTTTGGAGCCGGTATCAATATTTGCATGCCAGGTTTGTTGAAACTGATCTTGGAGACAAGTTTTAACGGAGTTTTTAAGCCATTCCTCACTTATGAAATACTGGTTCAGCCATACATATGAAAGACCACATTCGTTTAATATACTTTCTACATAATTTAACCCACGAAAACTGACAATTATTATTTTGTGATAAATATAATAACCTGTAAGAAATAACAAGAGAGTTTTTAAATATCCTTCCCAGTAATCAATTTCGCCCATTATAGAATATTTCTAAGTTTAATGTCTATATCTAAAGGATAACGACCAAGCTCCCCATATATCATAACAGTTTGGCGTTGTAGCTTTTAAGTGAAGAATAATTTTGCTAAATTTCAAATGTACCTTTTCCAAAATGTCATTATTGCCGCAACCCCAGATCTCACAGCCGTACAATAATATGGGTTTTTACCAATTTATCAAAAAAATCAAGTTGACAGCTGATAGAAAGATTATGCTTCCTCCCCGTTTTCATTACTTCATACATAGCTTTAATAGATTTTGCATAAAGATGATTTTTACAAACTTTGAAACTTCCAGTCCGAGAAAAATAAATTCCCAAATAATTGAAATCTTTAACTATCTCAATATTAGTCCCGTTATAATTAAAAATAAGATTTCTTGGTAGTCGTCCTTTAGAAAATACAACTATCTTTGTCTTATCAACATTGACTTTCATTTTCCAAGTGTCACAATATAAATAAAATATATCCAGTAATATTTGAAGATTGCTTGAGGATTCTGCATACAAAATGATAAACAATTTCATAAAAATATCTAACCTGCTATCAAGTTCATTAGAAATAGAATTCAGTCCCGGAACATTTTCATGTATGAAAAAGTCTTCCAAATCATTTAAAAATAAAGAGAATAGAAATTGTGATAAATTTTCCCCTTGTTAGACCCCTATTTCACATGGAAAATATTCAGATTTCTTTCCATCATAAAATAAACAAGATTTAATATTCTGATACATGTTAAAAATAACTTGATACATATTACCATTTATATTATTCAAAAGCATCTTATACCATAAAGCATCGCGCCATACAGTATCAAATGCTTTTTCAAAATCAACAAAAGCACAGAATAATTTCTTTTTCTTATTTTTCAAAAAAAGAATGAAGTACAAACATACAATCAGTTGTTGAGTATCCAGATCGAAATCCGCATTGGTTTTCATTAATTAATAACATTTCATCAGAAAATTCAGACAGTCTTGCATTTAAGACTGCTGTAAATAATTTCCCGAAACAGCTTACTATGGTAATAGGTCTATAATTTTTAGGATTAAATTTATCGCCCTTATTTTTATGAAACGGTTTGATTGTCCCCGACACCCACATTTCTGGTATTATACCAGATTTAAAAATTAAGTTAAATAATTTTTCATATAATTCAATAAACTGATTGCTTGTTGATTTTATATATTCATTTATAATACAATCGCCTTATTATTCTTAAGATTGTTAATGCATTTAAATATTTCAATTTGTGTAATATTTCTATTAATCCTTTCATTCAATATATTAACACGGTTCTGTTCAAGTTCATGAGTATTTTCTTCATTTACATTATCAGAAATAGATAAAATAAGGTTTTTGAAAAAAATCAACTTAATCTAAAAAAAGGAATGTTCGGCTGACTAGGGTGATCACATTGGTTGAGAATTCTTTAGTATTCTGAGATCTTAAATTCTGCATCTACTTAGTCATTTTCTTTTTGTAGTTTTTCATAGCTTTATTAAGTACCTTTTTGTATTCTTTTTCAGAATTTTTGCCAGGTTATATGTATATTGCGATTCACCCTTTTTACGTTTCATTTTTCTATAATGTTGCCTAGCACGTTTACATTCTATATCAAACCATGGTTTATCCCCCTTTGTGATTTTTTTTCTTTTTACTGTAATTTGTATTTACTAATTTCACCCCAAATGTCTGTTTAGCAGAATCTAATAGTACTTGCCCAATATCTGTAACGAGAGTGTTAATATAGTTTTGATTCACGTTTTGTTGATCTACATTTTCTAACTTGGAAATTATAAAATTTAGTTTATCAATATCAATATTATTTTGAAAGATACTATCAAAAGAAGTTTATTGTCATTTCAAGGAATTACTCAGTCACTGCCTGTTAATTCTTTCATGCAGAATTGATTTGAGTGACGAACATTCTTTGTGTTGCGGAAACCAGACATAAAGCAATGTACAAGAATAGTAATTTAAACTGTCTCCACTGTTTCTCGCTCTAGTTCATTTTGTTTGAGATAAATTGTCACTTTAATAATTAATTTTAGATATAGACGAATATCGTTTCAACACCCTTTCATTGTTTGAAAATACCGGTATCCACCAACAAGGGTTTACAGTTGCTTAGTTTTGTCACTTGATATGCCCTTCATTTGTTCCTTTATTCGTCATATGGATTAATATTGATAAATTAGAGAAATTCACGGCTCCATTATATTGGTGATATCACGAAGGCAAAGCTGGTGAAATAATTTATTTGTAGAAAATTCTTCAGATTTCCTTTCTTGACGACTTAGTTCTAACTGCTGGTACGGTTAGAGTTAGGGATATTGTACTTAGCGCCACTTTTAACAATATTTCAACTATACCATGGCGGTCAGTTTTGAGAAAACCACCGATCTACCACAAGCCACTGACGAACTGTTATCACATTATGTTGTATCGAATAAACCTCACCATGAGCGAGATTCGAACTCACACCTTTAGATGTGAAAAGCACTGATTGTACAGGTAGTTGTAAACCCAAATACCATGCGATCACGATCATGACGGCACCAGTGGGAAATGAGACATGTAATCTATTTTTATATTTCTTAATGCACAGCTAATATGTTTCCATCTTATTTAACCCGAATAATCCAGTCGTTATATTACGCTTTGCTATATCCAGCGATAGTGCCGATAGAGGGCGCAGTATTATTCGAGTTACATCTTATTATGAATTGTATGCTTGTAAATATTGACCACCACGACGTTGGTGTCTATCTTGAAAATTGTATATATCAAATAACCGTTTCAATAGGATAATGTTATAGAAAATGTTCGATCACGGTATGGTTAAATACATTTTCTAACCTTTGACCTCAAACTATGATAGACATTATTGATAAAATAATCTTCGATCAAAGAGAATAAATTCCATGTTTAGATTTCTCCTAGACGTGTTGCATTTAAATGAGAATGGGGAAAATAATACGCTAACATGTCTTACGAATAACTGCATACATTGAGGGTTTTTCCCCAATATTGGAATGTAGCTCTTTTAATTTCAAAAGATAAAATTAACATATTTTGATTATTTATTTTTTATCAAAATAAATCTTAATATAAATTATAATAAGCCAGACTTGAAAAGTCTATATTTTTTCATAAGAATAAATCTCTGCTAGTGGACTATGTATCCCCGAGGGTATCCTCCGCCCAGTTCCCAATGCTTCACATTGTTATTTTATTTTTATATTATGCTTAAAATTTACAGTTCCCGAATAATACAATTTATTAAAACTAAAGTATACCCCCCTCAGACATAGGTAGCTTTAGACGAGTTTGGCTCTCTCTGTTTGCTTTCTCCCAAAGACTTTAAATTATTCAGTTTTCCAATCTTTTGACTACAAGCGTACATGCATGAAGGAGGTTATTCCAGAAATGCACGGTGCACACTAACTTACTACAAATTACACGTGGGTGTACAAATTACACGTGGGCGTAATTTGAAATCAACGGTTGATCGACTTGGGTTGTTTTTTCATGTAATATAATAATTCGTTATGAATCATTTTTGATCATTATCCGTGTTCTAAGATGTTAATATCTTTAATAACAATATTTTTAATCTGTTAAACGGGACGCCCTTAAATAGATGTCCACCTTGGCATAATCACAATATCTTCTGAGTCGGTCTATAAACGTGCAACTTAATTCGGAATTATCATTATTTTTATTACCCATAAACGCTACATGGAATGATAAATGCGTACACCTCCAAACATGTACGTGTTAAACCAACAATTCAGCATCAGTAGCGTTTGTCATTTGTTATTTACTATTAAAGTCTACTATGAACAGTGTCAAGACCACATAAAAATGATGACTAAATTCATTCAATCTAATGAAAAGATAAGGTAAAAAGTAAAATAATATTTAGGTTAAAACAATCCACGCAAGAGATTAATTTCTACTTCGTCATAAAACAAACCTTTAAATTTAACTATTAATTGAAATTGTCATGCCACTTATTTACATGTTGATAATTGTCAACTACTAAGGATAACCCATGAAAGCCTTTCAGCTTATTTTCAATGGGTTCCTTTACACACAATAGCTTAAAGGGGCATTATCCGCCAAAATCGTAAATTTTTGTTACCCATAAAAACTATCAGATATGATTGATGCCTTTATAACACGTGTTTCTGGAACTTATAAATGTTATGAAATGTACGCGCATCGGGGAAAAAAGGTGCAACTGCTCGTGTTTTGAGATCGATCAAGAAATGGACGCCATCTTATTAATTATCGGCATTGTTTACGGAATCTGTCGAATCGTCATCAAATCAGTACAACAATGCACTTATTTCTTATTTTTTGTGAGTCTGCTTTTAGTCGGCGTTAATTACGGACAAAGAACCATGCAAGTTTGCAGCTAATAAGCGACAAAATACAAATTATTCGTTTTTACCTGTCACTAGTAAGGTCAGTTGCATACGGAGAAAGCGAGGTCAAATTATTTGCTTGCAAGGAAATAATAAATCGATGGTAATTTTCGTTCTCAAAAGGCGAAAAGTGGTACGATAAGCTGTTTAATGTGAAATATTTACCTTTATTTCATCATTTTAAAGCTATTTACCAATTTCCCAAACATATAATTTGTTTGGTCAAAATCGTAGCACAGGCGCTTGTGTAGAGTCAAAAATATGCTCGCTGTGTACCTAAAATACCACAAGGGCGGACTCACTCCTACTACCCTTGTCACTTAAACCGTTATTTCCCCTGTCAAAATGTCGATAGGACACAAATCGCTTACTAATTTGCGTAGTGAAATGATTTTCCTTCAAGGAAAACCCGTTTTTTATATCTTCCTACCACCTACACCCCCATACTGACAGATAATCCTCAGATTTTGTTGACAATGGAGACCTATGTGGCTGCAAAGGGGAAAGTAGGTCATGTGACATCTTCCGCCTTTCGGTCGTTCTCGGGTTTTATCATTGCTTTACGAAATATATATGAGAAGTTCATCAATCGGCAAACCTCGGGTGAGTCCGCTTCTCTCTCTCAATACCTCGGCTGTAATACGGTATTTGTTATGCGTCTACGCGTCACAGTTCTTCGCCGGAAGACCGTATCACTTCAATCAAACATTGCGCACCGCGAATAAGTTCTAAAATGGCGACAATAGATGAGTTTGTTTTGAAAAATATTGGTCTTTGATGAAGGTACAGAATCAGCCGACATTGCGACGAATGAAAATATATTATTATTGGACGAATATTCGAAAGTGAAATTATTTTAATACCTCCTTCATTGAAGATTTCCGAAAGTAGTTCCAATGGGAGCTATCGTAATACGGACGAGGTATGATGAAGGTACGGAATCAGCCGAAGTTGCGACGAGTGAGAAGTTCATATCTTGGCGCCTTGTAATTTAAATTTCGAATTTCTAGTGTTTAATATTTATATATGATAAAACCCGAGAACGACCGAAAGGCGGAAGATGTCACGTGACCTACTTTCCCTTTTGCAGCCACGTCGGTGTCCATAGTCAACAAAATCGGAGGATTATCTGTCAGTATGGGGGTGTAGATGGTAGGAAGATATAAGAAAACGGGTTTTCCTTGAAGAAAAATCATTTCACTACGCAAATTAGTAAGCGATTTGTGTCCTATCGACATTTTGACAGGGGAAATAGCGGTTGAAGTGACAGGGGTAGTAGGAGTGAGTCCGGCCTTGTGGTATTTTAGGTACATAGCGAGTATATTTTTGATTCTACACAAGCGCCTGTGATCGTAGCTCTTTAAGTGGATATTTAAGGTCAGTAATCAACGAGAGTGAATGTGGGATTACTTAAATATCAATAATGATATCAGTAAAGGAGAACAAGTGATAGGTCCGATTTTAATCAGATTGTCATTCATTCAACAGTAATTCAGATTCTTATTAAATAGTTCAATTTGATGTAAATACTGCAATCTGATTGGCTTATCCGCCTGGAGCAGCTTTGGTTATACTTGATAACCTGGGTTGATATTTTATCCCGAGCGAATGCGAGGGATAACATTTAATAATATCCTGCCAACCCATGTTAATACTCAAAACACCTTCTGGCTTCCATGAATTATTTCGATTCTGATATGTCTAACAGTACACATACGGTAGTTTACTTTGATTGGAAGACTGTAATTTTTATTTACGTTTTCGGACAATGTCGCACACAATTCGAGCAGACGATAACTCATCAACATGTACTTTTACGACGGGATAGTCAGTCGTATTGATGGAGCATCCGTAACAAAAATATTGTGTTTGAATGTTTTAATTGCACGTCGCATATTATTAATTTTGGATATGTTGATTGTTTTCAGTGAATATAGATGTTTATAACGTTAACAACCGTGTAAATAATTTTATTTTGTGATTTTATCACCTGGCTTAAATGTGTGCACCATTGAAATCGGCCGGTAGCAAAATATAAATCGAGATTATAGAGTACGTAATTTGTGTCAGGGTAGAGAGTTGGGAGACGAGTTTCATTATTTATTCGAATGCACTGAATTTATTCATGACAGGGCCAGGTTGATTCCCTAAAAATACAGATGTAGTACAAATACTGTAAAATATTGTGCCTTGATGTGTTCAAATTCTGTGGTTGAATTAAGTAAATTATATAAATTCGTTAGAATAGTTAACAGTAAAGTATGTCCTTGGGTAGATATTGATTTGATAGTGATTAGTTTACTTCCTTTCGGAAATGATGTAAATATGTTTGTATGTTTGATATTTATCTCTTTACCATGTAATTTGGCTATAAGAAATATAATGATATATTACTAATGAGATTTTGTCATCTGATTAATCGCTTGTTTGTTTGCATTTAGCAAAAGAATAATGTCATATCAGAATTGCAATTAAAATCGAGGATTCATTAAATATTGTTGTAAGAATTAAATTATAAGGAATATGTTCAATTTTTGAGCAGGTTATGGAACAGTTTACGATTTTCATAAACCGCTTCGTGGTTTATTTAGCGCAAACTGCCACAAACCAGGTTATATCATATATCCTGTTCCAATATTGAACATATTCCTTAAATGATATTTATTATTGGAAGATCATAATCAGTAGTTGTAAGTCATATATATTGGGCAGATTCAAATTAGGTGCTTGCTGTATTTTTGTTTTATTTGACATTAGATCAAAGAAAAAAATACAACAAACATCTAATTTTTAAGATTATAATAAAAATCACTGAGAAACATAATCTCCCGTAAAAGCTGATGTTCTCATATGACACAACCCATAGGAGACAGCTACATGCGATGCCGTATTCTAAGAAAGGTTATATTCCTCAAAAATCGGGCTTATTCGTCTTTTCTATTTATCTAGTCAGTGCACTTGTCCAATTAAACGTTGCAATCATGAATTCGTCATAGCTAAAAATAGGTCGGGACTGGCATTAAATTTCCCGGAATTTGTTAAATTGCATTTACTTTCTTCATCATTTACGACAGAAATTGGTTCTTCCATTCGGCCAAAAGATAAGAAATTTGAATATCCTTTTTTCGCTCATGTGTGACATTCAACTTCTTTTATTTAACTTCATTCCGCTACGGTCTCTGATTCGAGAAAAGTTGGAATTTTCCCACACACGTGAATTATATTCCTTTATCTCTTATAACACCTTATAAGGTAACCGAACAGTCTATAACAACACATTAAAAAACATTTCATGGAAACCTCAGAAAATAAAATTAACATATCAAAAAGGTTCATCATCAAAAGAGATATGTATACTTTGTCCTATAGTGCCTTTAGTTATGACTTTAAATGACAATGGGATTATAATTATTGACGATGGCTTTTGGCTTACAAAGTATACAAATAACAGTGTCATAAAAACAGCAGGTTTAACATCACGTCCAGTGTTAATTAAGAAGCTATTACTTGATAGTAAATATTCATAGGCATGGAAGCATAGTATATATAACAAAAACATTTGTATTTAAAGTATTACTTACTGAAATTATATGGGCAATTTTACCCCAGGGCAGATGGTCAAGGCAGTTATTTCGGACATAAAATTCAACCATTCGTAAATATAAATTTCAATCATACAAGGCTACTAAGCTTTCATTACTTTTTTATCAGTAATGGTCTAATGGACTTAAGTTTGATTTTGAAATAAGATAGTATATGGATACTTGTGTATTTGAAAAGACATAGTCATGGCCACCCAGAGTTGTTGGTGTCTAGATCATGATTCATGTCTACATAAATGGAGAAATTATGAAAAGAAAGTTAAAACAGTGATGGTCAACATATGTCGCCAATATCAACAAAACAACAGAAAGTTTAAACAGTGATGGTCAACATATGTCACCAATATCAACAAAACAACAGAAAGTTTAAACAGTGATGGTCAACATATGTCACCAATATCAACAAAACAACAGAAATTTTAAACAGTGATGGTCAACATATGTCACCAATATCAACAAAACAACAGAAAGTTTAAACAGTGATGGTCAACATATGTCACCAATATCAACAAAACAACAGAAAGTTTAAACAGTGATGGTCAACATATGTCACCAATATCAACAAAACAACAGAAAGTTAAAACAGGATGGTCAACATATGTCACCATTATCAACAAAACGAACAATCACTTTAATAATCTTAACTCACTGAATATACAAAAAAGACCACGACATATGCCGTTGGCAATGCAGGTCTTGGCTTGGGACGGGCATACAACTGTGGCGGTGTTATACCGGTTAATGAAATCCCGAACCTCCCTCTCTGATAGTGGAATCTCCCAACAACAATATAGATGTAATTAACAAACAATAAACAAAAACCTACAC
Organism: Bathymodiolus brooksi; assembly: GCA_963680875.1. Classification (NCBI taxonomy): domain Eukaryota; kingdom Metazoa; phylum Mollusca; class Bivalvia; order Mytilida; family Modiolidae; genus Bathymodiolus; species Bathymodiolus brooksi. Next base: position 65,033,251 of record OY804590.1, read on the forward strand.
AACAACGGGATGAAAGATATAAGCTAAAGGCTAGCAGAAAGAACAGTAATCTGTCCGCAATACCTGATTAGGTCAGTCTGACATTAAACACTCATACCCGAACCGAACCGAACCTGCACAGATTCGCTGCCATTCAAAAAGACCATTCATATTGACGATACATCTGTATTGAAAGTCGATAAATTAATCCAATTATTTTGTACTTCATTTAAAATAGAAACAATACAGTTTTAATAATAACATTATGAATTATTATGCTCGGAGTAATTCAGGGGTCCGGCCTTGGTGTTAGGATGTAGCCAAATATGAACAAGACTATTGTTAAAATGTTTGTACGTTAGTTGATTTGCCACACCAAACATCAATAAATAATTTTAGTATGACGTATACCGGTATTGGACATATAAACAATGCCGTGATAAAATTCCCGATATATTTTAATTCGCTCATGCGTATCGCCGACAATTAATAGATATATGTAGAGTTGGTTTACTCAAGATTCATAAATAAGTACATGAGAACAGAAAAGATAGGAGTACATGTACATATCGCATCGCATGTTCCATTCTATATCAGCAGCCCTCTAAAAATGATATGAATGCAATGTATGTAATATCAGTAGGGAAGAAATAATTGTTGTATTGACAACTGCAGTCTAAATATTTTATCAGAAAATCAAATTTAATCAGTAGACCATTTGACACCTCATATTGCATATATTATGTTTAAATTTCAGACTCTTGTTTCCAGCATGACTGGTGGATATACGTTTGTATACAAAATGGTTTCTTTCAAAAATCTAAAATCAAAAATACAATAAGAAAATCTGCTTAGGCATATATTATCTTCAAAGTTAATACTCAAAAAGAATGCTTCTGAGAAAACAATTTCACATTGAAAATAGTATATGCTTAGAAGAGTAGCAATTGTTAGTTCGCAGAAAGCCTTGACATTCCCTCAACGAAGATGATTTTATTCTGTAGAGAAAAAGGAGTCTATGTTGATAGTGAATATGGGTGTATTTGAGACATCAGTTCTTGGTAACTCAGAATAGATCATCTTGACCAAGCAATAAGAAGAACACTAGAATAACGTGTGTAAATCTGTTGTTCCTGTGCGTATACAAGATAAAACAAAACAATTATTATGATGAGATTTATTGGAATGGTTCCAAATCCTGGACATATTATTTCGGAGAGGATAATACAAAAGTAACAACTGTACAGGACCTAATGTTTGCTAAGATCAAAGAAATACGAAAATCAGCAATTAAAAAAATCATCTCAGTGATATCCCCAAATTACATATTGTGAACCTTATGTTTGTGTCCCAACACGGATTGGGTATTATTCAATAATTTTTGAAACAATACAGTTTTGATAATAACATTATGAATTATTATGCTCGGAGTAATTCAGGGGTCCGGCCTTGGTGTTAGGATGTAGCCAAATATGAACAAGACTATTGTTAAAATGTTTGTACGTTAGTTGATTTGCCACACCAAACATCAATAAATAATTTTAGTATGACGTATACCGGTATTGGACATATAAACAATGCCGTGATAATACGATATATTTTAATTCGCTCATGCGTATTGCCGACAATTAATAGATATATGTAGAGTTGGTTTACTCAAGATTCATAAATAAGTACATGAGAACAGAAAAGATAGGAGTACATGTACATATCGCATCGCATGTTCCATTCTATATCAGCAGCCCTCTAAAAATGATATGAATGCAATGTATGTAATATCAGTAGGGAAGAAATAATTGTTGTATTGACAACTGCAGTCTAAATATTTTATCAGAAAATCAAATTTAATCAGTAGACCATTTGACACCTCATATTGCGTATATTATGTTTAAATTTCAGACTCTTGTTTCCAGCATGACTGGTGGATATACGTTTGTATACAAAATGGTTTCTTTCAAAAATCTAAAATCAAAAATACAATAAGAAAATCTGCTTAGGCATATATTATCTTCAAAGTTAATACTCAAAAAGAATGCTTCTGAGAAAACAATTTCACATTGAAAATAGTATATGCTTAGAAGAGTAGCAATTGTTAGTTCGCAGAAAGCCTTGACATTCCCTCAACGAAGATGATTTTATTCTGTAGAGAAAAAGGAGTCTATGTTGATAGTGAATATGGGTGTATTTGAGACATCAGTTCTTGGTAACTCAGAATAGATCATCTTGACCAAGCAATAAGAAGAACACTAGAATAACGTGTGTAAATCTGTTGCTCCTGTGCGTATACAAGATAAAACAAAACAATTATTATGATGAGATTTATTGGAATGGTTCCAAATCCTGGACATATTATTTCGGAGAGGATAATACAAAAGTAACAACTGTACAGGACCTAATGTTTGCTAAGATCAAAGAAATACGAAAATCAGCAATTAAAAAAATCATCTCAGTGATATCCCCAAATTACATATTGTGAACCTTATGTTTGTGTCCCAACACGGATTGGGTATTATTCAATATTTTTTGAAACAATACAGTTTTGATAATAACATTATGAATTATTATGCTCGGAGTAATTCAGGGGTCCGGCCTTGGTGTTAGGATGTAGCCAAATATGAACAAGACTATTGTTAAAATGTTTGTACGTTAGTTGATTTGCCACACCAAACATCAATAAATAATTTTAGTATGACGTATACCGGTATTGGACATATAAACAATGCCGTGATAAAATTCCCGATATATTTTAATTCGCTCATGCGTATTGCCGACAATTAATAGATATATGTAGAGTTGGTTTACTCAAGATTCATAAATAAGTACATGAGAACAGAAAAGATAGGAGTACATGTACATATCGCATCGCATGTTCCATTCTGTATCAGCAGCCCTCTAAAAATGATATGAATGCAATGTATGTAATATCAGTAGGGAAGAAATAATTGTTGTATTGACAACTGCAGTCTAAATATTTTATCAGAAAATCAAATTTAATCAGTAGACCATTTGACACCTCATATTGCGTATATTATGTTTAAATTTCAGACTCTTGTTTCCAGCATGACTGGTGGATATACGTTTGTATACAAAATGGTTTCTTTCAAAAATCTAAAATCAAAAATACAATAAGAAAATCTGCTTAGGCATATATTATCTTCAAAGTTAATACTCAAAAAGAATGCTTCTGAGAAAACAATTTCACATTGAAAATAGTATATGCTTAGAAGAGTAGCAATTGTTAGTTCGCAGAAAGCCTTGACATTCCCTCAACGAAGATGATTTTATTCTGTAGAGAAAAAGGAGTCTATGTTGATAGTGAATATGGGTGTATTTGAGACATCAGTTCTTGGTAACTCAGAATAGATCATCTTGACCAAGCAATAAGAAGAACACTAGAATAACGTGTGTAAATCTGTTGCTCCTGTGCGTATACAAGATAAAACAAAACAATTATTATGATGAGATTTATTGGAATGGTTCCAAATCCTGGACATATTATTTCGGAGAGGATAATACAAAAGTAACAACTGTACAGGACCTAATGTTTGCTAAGATCAAAGAAATACGAAAATCAGCAATTAAAAAAATCATCTCAGTGATATCCCCAAATTACATATTGTGAACCTTATGTTTGTGTCGCAACACGGATTGGGTATTATTCAATATTTTTTGAAACAATACAGTTTTGATAATAACATTATGAATTATTATGCTCGGAGTAATTCAGGGGTCCGGCCTTGGTGTTAGGATGTAGCCAAATATGAACAAGACTATTGTTAAAATGTTTGTACGTTAGTTGATTTGCCACACCAAACATCAATAAATAATTTTAGTATGACGTATACCGGTATTGGACATATAAACAATGCCGTGATAAAATTCCCGATATATTTTAATTCGCTCATGCGTATTGCCGACAATTAATAGATATATGTAGAGTTGGTTTACTCAAGATTCATAAATAAGTACATGAGAACAGAAAAGATAGGAGTACATGTACATATCGCATCGCATGTTCCATTCTGTATCAGCAGCCCTCTAAAAATGATATGAATGCAATGTATGTAATATCAGTAGGGAAGAAATAATTGTTGTATTGACAACTGCAGTCTAAATATTTTATCAGAAAATCAAATTTAATCAGTAGACCATTTGACACCTCATATTGCGTATATTATGTTTAAATTTCAGACTCTTGTTTCCAGCATGACTGGTGGATATACGTTTGTATACAAAATGGTTTCTTTCAAAAATCTAAAATCAAAAATACAATAAGAAAATCTGCTTAGGCATATATTATCTTCAAAGTTAATACTCAAAAAGAATGCTTCTGAGAAAACAATTTCACATTGAAAATAATATATGCTTAGAAGAGTAGCAATTGTTAGTTCGCAGAAAGCCTTGACATTCCCTCAACGAAGATGATTTTATTCTGTAGAGAAAAAGGAGTCTATGTTGATAGTGAATATGGGTGTATTTGAGACATCAGTTCTTGGTAACTCAGAATAGATCATCTTGACCAAGCAATAAGAAGAACACTAGAATAACGTGTGTAAATCTGTTGCTCCTGTGCGTATACAAGATAAAACAAAACAATTATTATGATGAGATTTATTGGAATGGTTCCAAATCCTGGACATATTATTTCGGAGAGGATAATACAAAAGTAACAACTGTACAGGACCTAATGTTTGCTAAGATCAAAGAAATACGAAAATCAGCAATTAAAAAAATCATCTCAGTGATATCCCCAAATTACATATTGTGAACCTTATGTTTGTGTCCCAACACGGATTGGGTATTATTCAATAATTTTTGAAACAATACAGTTTTGATAATAACATTATGAATTATTATGCTCGGAGTAATTCAGGGGTCCGGCCTTGGTGTTAGGATGTAGCCAAATATGAACAAGACTATTGTTAAAATGTTTGTACGTTAGTTGATTTGCCACACCAAACATCAATAAATAATTTTAGTATGACGTATACCGGTATTGGACATATAAACAATGCCGTGATAAAATTCCCGATATATTTTAATTCGCTCATGCGTATTGCCGACAATTAATAGATATATGTAGAGTTGGTTTACTCAAGATTCATAAATAAGTACATGAGAACAGAAAAGATAGGAGTACATGTACATATCGCATCGCATGTTCCATTCTATATCAGCAGCCCTCTAAAAATGATATGAATGCAATGTATGTAATATCAGTAGGGAAGAAATAATTGTTGTATTGACAACTGCAGTCTAAATATTTTATCAGAAAATCAAATTTAATCAGTAGACCATTTGACACCTCATATTGCATATATTATGTTTAAATTTCAGACTCTTGTTTCCAGCATGACTGGTGGATGTACGTTTGTATACAAAATGGTTTCTTTCAAAAATCTAAAATCAAAAATACAATAAGAAAATCTGCTTAGGCATATATTATCTTCAAAGTTAATACTCAAAAAGAATGCTTCTGAGAAAACAATTTCACATTGAAAATAGTATATGCTTAGAAGAGTAGCAATTGTTAGTTCGCAGAAAGCCTTGACATTCCCTCAACGAAGATGATTTTATTCTGTAGAGAAAAAGGAGTCTATGTTGATAGTGAATATGGGTGTATTTGAGACATCAGTTCTTGGTAACTCAGAATAGATCATCTTGACCAAGCAATAAGAAGAACACTAGAATTACGTGTGTAAATCTGTTGCTCCTGTGCGTATACAAGATAAAACAAAACAATTATTATGATGAGATTTATTGGAATTGTTCCAAATCCTGGACATATTATTTCGGAGAGGATAATACAAAAGTAACAACTGTACAGGACCTAATGTTTGCTAAGATCAAAGAAATACGAAAATCAGCAATTAAAAAAATCATCTCAGTGATATCCCCAAATTACATATTGTGAACCTTATGTTTGTGTCCCAACACGGATTGGGTATTATTCAATATTTTTTTTTCTTAATTTTGTTCTATACAAATTAATTTGTTTATTGTTGACTGTGTAGGAGTTCTTTAGTAAATATTCACATGAATAGTTAATCGTTTATATAGATTTCTTGTACAAAAAATGTACTTAAAAAATTATTCATGTTTAATTAATTATCTCTGCGTGCTAACAATTCTATTTACACAGTTCTAGGTCAATATAAGTTAATATTTGAAGAAAGTGAATGACAAATGGACACTTAATTTTCAAGAGTTTACTGAACGCGAAACGATCGTTTTTTTTAATTTAATTTATCCAATATATAGTATTTTTGCTACATATATGTGGGAACATAAACGACACTATCCAACTCTACTTATACTATTCCAGTGTCCATCAAAAGTGGTTACCCACTTGTACCATTCCTCCCTCATATCTGTATGTTTTATATATATTGTTGTCTTGAACTATGCATACAATATTTGTCGTTTGACGTAAAGCATTAACCCACAAATCAATCAATCAATCAATCAATCAATCAATCAATCAATCAATCCTCACTTTCAACATTTTTCAGGCTTATCCTGACTACCAGACGTATTGGGGGGAGGGGAATTGTAGCATACATAACGAACAAAGCGGTGAAACCACCGGCCTTGACGAGTGTCTAGAAATGTTGACCCTTGAGTTGGTTAACTGGGGCAGACAGTGGTGTTATTTTTGTGGTCAGATGTCAAGGACTTTGACAATCGGCGCCTACCCCAGTCTGTAGAAGGAATTGCAAATCACGGAAAAAACAACATCAATGCTATTTTTCTCCTGATTGTTCCGGGGAGTAGGACATTCTACAGATTGAAACTGAACTTCGTCTAGTATTGTATCAAAAAAGAATTAAATTAAAATAACATTTCACTTTCACAAATTTTAAGATTCGACAAACATAGGTCAAAAGGATATCGTTATTGTATGCTGAAGCACCATAGAAAAGTCAACGAAACTGCAATGAATGAAAGTCGTTTTATCAATTTAACTTGGAGCAATTACACTTGCTATATATCATAAATAAAAACGTAGATATCTAATTTAGTGAGCACGACGTGTGTCTGGAATGACCTCGGGTACGCTCATAGTCAACAGATTGTGAAGCCAAATCAGCTAAGAACAAGTAAGTCAAAGGATCTAAACAGGATAACCAAATCAGTTAAGAACAAGCAAGTCAAAGGATCTAAACAGGATAACCAAATCAGCTAAGAACAAATAAGTCAAAGGATCTAAACAGGATAACCAAATCAGTTAAGAACAAGCAAGTCAAAGGATCTAAACAGGATAACCAAATCAGTTAAGAACAAGCAAGTCAAAGGATCTAAACATGATAACCAAATCAGCTAAGAACAAGCAAGTCAAAGGATCTAAACAGGATAACCAAATCAGATAAGAACAAGTAAGTCAAAGGATCTAAACAGGATAACCAAATCAGCTAAGAACAAGTAAGTCAAAGGATCTAAACAGGATAACCAAATCAGCTAAGAACAAGTAAGTCAAAGGATCTAAACAGGATAACCAAATCAGCTAAGAACAAGTAAGTCAAAGGATCTAAACAGGATAACCAAATCAGCTAAGAACAAGTAAGTCAAAGGATCTAAACAGGATAACCAAGTCAGCTAAGAACAAGTAAGTCAAAGGATCTAAACAGGATAACCAAATCAGCTAAGAACAAGCAAGTCAAACGATCTAAACAGGATAACCAAATCAGCTAAGAACAAGTAAGTCAAAGGATCTAAACAGGATAACCAAATCAGCTAAGAACAAGTAAGTCAAAGGATCTAAACAGGATAACCAAATCAGTTAAGAACAAGTAAGTCAAAGGATCTAAACAGGATAACCAAATCAGCTAAGAACAAGTAAGTCAAAGGATCTAAACAGGATAACCAAATCAGTTAAGAACAAGCAAGTCAAAGGATCTAAGCAGGATAAACAAATCAGCTAAGAACAAGTAAGTCAAAGGATCTAAACAGGATAACCAAATCAGCTAAGAACAAGCAAGTCAAAGGATCTAAACAGGATAACTAAATCAGCTAAGAACAAGTAAGTCAAAGGATCTAAACAGGATAACCAAATCAGCTAAGAACAAGTAAGTCAAAGGATCTAAACAGGATAACCAAATCAGTTAAGAACAAGCAAGTCAAAGATCTAAACAGGATAACCAAATCAGTTAAGAACAAGCAAGTCAAAGGATCTAAACAGGATAACCAAATCAGCTAAGAACAAGCAAGTCAACGGATCTAAACAGGATAACCAAATCAGTTAAGAACAAGTAAGTCAAAGGATCTAAACAGGATAACCAAATCAGTTAAGAACAAGCAAGTCAAAGGATCTAAACAGGATAACCAAATCAGTTAAGAACAAGTAAGTCAAAGGATCTAAACAGGATAACCAAATCAGCTAAGAACAAGCAAGTCAAAGGATCTAAACAGGATAACCAAATCAGTTAAGAACAAGCAAGTCAAAGGATCTAAACAGGATAACCAAATCAGTTAAGAACAAGTAAGTCAAAGGATCTAAACAGGATAACCAAATCAGTTAAGAACAAGCAAGTCAAAGGATCTAAACAGGATAACCAAATCAGTTAAGAACAAGTAAGTCAAAGGATCTAAACCGGATAACCAAATCAGTTAAGAACAAGCAAGTCAAAGGATCTAAACAGGATAACCAAATCAGCTAAGAACAAGCAAGTCAAATGATCTAAACAGGATAACCAAATCAGTTAAGAACAAGTAAGTCAAACGATCTAAACAGGATAACCAAATCAGTTAAGAACAAGTAAGTCAAAGGATCTAAACATGATAACCAAATCAGCTAAGAACAAGTAAGTCAAAGGATCTAAACAGGATAACCAAATCAGCTAAGAACAAGTAAGTCAAAGGATCTAAACAGGATAACCAAATCAGCTAAGAACAAGCAAGTCAAACGATCTAAACAGGATAACCAAATCAGCTAAGAACAAGTAAGTCAAAGGATCTAAACAGGATAACCAAATCAGCTAAGAACAAGTAAGTCAAAGGATCTAAACAGGATAACCAAATCAGTTAAGAACAAGCAAGTCAAAGGATCTAAACAGGATAACCAAATCAGCTAAGAACAAGTAAGTCAAAGGATCTAAACAGGATAACCAAATCAGTTAAGAACAAGCAAGTCAAAGGATCTAAACAGGATAACCAAATCAGCTAAGAACAAGTAAGTCAAAGGATCTAAACAGGATAACCAAATCAGCTAAGAACAAGCAAGTCAAAGGATCTAAACAGGATAACTAAATCAGCTAAGAACAAGTAAGTCAAAAGATCTAAACAGGATAACCAAATCAGCTAAGAACAAGTAAGTCAAAGGATCTAAACAGGATAACCAAATCAGTTAAGAACAAGCAAGTCAAAGATCTAAACAGGATAACCAAATCAGTTAAGAACAAGCAAGTCAAAGGATCTAAACAGGATAACCATATCAGCTAAGAACAAGCAAGTCAACGGATCTACACAGGATAACCAAATCAGTTAAGAACAAGCAAGTCAAAGGATCTAAACAGGATAACCAAATCAGTTAAGAACAAGTAAGTCAAAGGATCTAAACAGGATAACCAAATCAGCTAAGAACAAGCAAGTCAAAGGATCTAAACAGGATAACCAAATCAGCTAAGAACAAGCAAGTCAACGGATCTAAACAGGATAACCAAATCAGTTAAGAACAAGTAAGTCAAAGGATCTAAACAGGATAACCAAATCAGTTAAGAACAAGCAAGTCAAAGGATCTAAACAGGATAACCAAATCAGTTAAGAACAAGTAAGTCAAAGGATCTAAACAGGATAACCAAATCAGCTAAGAACAAGCAAGTCAAAGGATCTAAACAGGATAACCAAATCAGTTAAGAACAAGCAAGTCAAAGATCTAAACAGGATAACCAAATCAGTTAAGAACAAGCAAGTCAAAGGATCTAAACAGGATAACCATATCAGCTAAGAACAAGCAAGTCAACGGATCTACACAGGATAACCAAATCAGTTAAGAACAAGCAAGTCAAAGGATCTAAACAGGATAACCAAATCAGTTAAGAACAAGTAAGTCAAAGGATCTAAACAGGATAACCAAATCAGCTAAGAACAAGCAAGTCAAAGGATCTAAACAGGATAACCAAATCAGCTAAGAACAAGCAAGTCAACGGATCTAAACAGGATAACCAAATCAGTTAAGAACAAGTAAGTCAAAGGATCTAAACAGGATAACCAAATCAGTTAAGAACAAGCAAGTCAAAGGATCTAAACAGGATAACCAAATCAGTTAAGAACAAGTAAGTCAAAGGATCTAAACAGGATAACCAAATCAGCTAAGAACAAGTAAGTCAAAGGATCTAAACATGATAACCAAATCAGCTAAGAACAAGTAAGTCAAAGGATCTAAACAGGATAACCAAATCAGCTAAGAACAAGCAAGTCAAAGGATCTAAACAGGATAACCAAATCAGCTAAGAACAAGCAAGTCAAATGATCTAAACAGGATAACCAAATCAGTTAAGAACAAGTAAGTCAAAGGATCTAAACAGGATAACCAAATCAGCTAAGAACAAGTAAGTCAAAGGATCTAAACAGGATAACCAAATCAGTTAAGAACAAGCAAGTCAAAGGATCTAAACAGGATAAACAAATCAGCTAAGAACAAGTAAGTCAAAGGATCTAAACAGGATAACCAAATCAGCTAAGAACAAGCAAGTCAAAGGATATAAACAGGATAACTAAATCAGCTAAGAACAAGTAAGTCAAAGGATCTAAACAGGATAACCAAATCAGCTAAGAACAAGTAAGTCAAAGGATCTAAACAGGATAACCAAATCAGTTAAGAACAAGCAAGTCAAAGATCTAAACAGGATAACCAAATCAGTTAAGAACAAGCAAGTCAAAGGATCTAAACAGGATAACCAAATCAGCTAAGAACAAGCAAGTCAACGGATCTAAACAGGATAACCAAATCAGTTAAGAACAAGTAAGTCAAAGGATCTAAACAGGATAACCAAATCAGTTAAGAACAAGCAAGTCAAAGGATCTAAACAGGATAACCAAATCAGTTAAGAACAAGTAAGTCAAAGGATCTAAACAGGATAACCAAATCAGCTAAGAACAAGCAAGTCAAAGGATCTAAACAGGATAACCAAATCAGTTAAGAACAAGCAAGTCAAAGGATCTAAACAGGATAACCAAATCAGTTAAGAACAAGTAAGTCAAAGGATCTAAACAGGATAACCAAATCAGTTAAGAACAAGCAAGTCAAAGGATCTAAACAGGATAACCAAATCAGTTAAGAACAAGTAAGTCAAAGGATCTAAACAGGATAACCAAATCAGTTAAGAACAAGCAAGTCAAAGGATCTAAACAGGATAACCAAATCAGCTAAGAACAAGCAAGTCAAATGATCTAAACAGGATAACCAAATCAGTTAAGAACAAGTAAGTCAAACGATCTAAACAGGATAACCAAATCAGTTAAGAACAAGTAAGTCAAAGGATCTAAACATGATAACCAAATCAGCTAAGAACAAGTAAGTCAAAGGATCTAAACAGAATAACCAAATCAGCTAAGAACAAGTAAGTCAAAGGATCTAAACAGGATAACCAAATCAGCTAAGAACAAGCAAGTCAAACGATCTAAACAGGATAACCAAATCAGCTAAGAACAAGTAAGTCAAAGGATCTAAACAGGATAACCAAATCAGCTAAGAACAAGTAAGTCAAAGGATCTAAACAGGATAACCAAATCAGTTAAGAACAAGCAAGTCAAAGGATCTAAACAGGATAACCAAATCAGCTAAGAACAAGTAAGTCAAAGGATCTAAACAGGATAACCAAATCAGTTAAGAACAAGCAAGTCAAAGGATCTAAACAGGATAACCAAATCAGCTAAGAACAAGTAAGTCAAAGGATCTAAACAGGATAACCAAATCAGCTAAGAACAAGCAAGTCAAAGGATCTAAACAGGATAACTAAATCAGCTAAGAACAAGTAAGTCAAAAGATCTAAACAGGATAACCAAATCAGCTAAGAACAAGTAAGTCAAAGGATCTAAACAGGATAACCAAATCAGTTAAGAACAAGCAAGTCAAAGATCTAAACAGGATAACCAAATCAGTTAAGAACAAGCAAGTCAAAGGATCTAAACAGGATAACCATATCAGCTAAGAACAAGCAAGTCAACGGATCTACACAGGATAACCAAATCAGTTAAGAACAAGCAAGTCAAAGGATCTAAACAGGATAACCAGATCAGTTAAGAACAAGTAAGTCAAAGGATCTAAACAGGATAACCAAATCAGCTAAGAACAAGCAAGTCAAAGGATCTAAACAGGATAACCAAATCAGCTAAGAACAAGCAAGTCAACGGATCTAAACAGGATAACCAAATCAGTTAAGAACAAGTAAGTCAAAGGATCTAAACAGGATAACCAAATCAGTTAAGAACAAGCAAGTCAAAGGATCTAAACAGGATAACCAAATCAGTTAAGAACAAGTAAGTCAAAGGATCTAAACAGGATAACCAAATCAGCTAAGAACAAGCAAGTCAAAGGATCTAAACAGGATAACCAAATCAGTTAAGAACAAGCAAGTCAAAGGATCTAAACAGGATAACCAAATCAGTTAAGAACAAGTAAGTCAAAGGATCTAAACAGGATAACCAAATCAGTTAAGAACAAACAAGTCAAAGGATCTAAACAGGATAACCAAATCAGTTAAGAACAAGTAAGTCAAAGGATCTAAACAGGATAACCAAATCAGTTAAGAACAAGCAAGTCAAAGGATCTAAACAGGATAACCAAATCAGTTAAGAACAAGTAAGTCAAAGGATCTAAACATGATAACCAAATCAGCTAAGAACAAGTAAGTCAAAGGATCTAAACAGGATAACCAAATCAGCTAAGAACAAGCAAGTCAAAGGATCTAAACAGGATAACCAATTCAGCTAAGAACAAGCAAGTCAAATGATCTAAACAGGATAACCAAATCAGTTAAGAACAAGTAAGTCAAACGATCTAAACAGGATAACCAAATCAGTTAAGAACAAGTAAGTCAAAGGATCTAAGCATGATAACCAAATCAGCTAAGAACAAGTAAGTCAAAGGATCTAAACAGGATAACCAAATCAGCTAAGAACAAGCAAGTCAAAGGATCTAAACAGGATAACCAAATCAGCTAAGAACAAGCAAGTCAAAGGATCTAAACAGGATAACCAAATCAGCTAAGAACAAGTAAGTCAAAGGATCTAAACAGGATAACCAAATCAGCTAAGAACAAGTAAGTCAAAGGATCTAAACAGGATAACCAAATCAGTTAAGAACAAGCCAGTCAAAGGATCTAAACAGGATAACCAAATCAGTTAAGAACAAGTAAGTCAAAGGATCTAAACAGGATAACCAAATCAGTTAAGAACAAGTAAGTCAAACGATCTAAACAGGATAAACAAATCAGTTAAGAACAAGTAAGTCAAAGGATCTAAACATGATAACCAAATCAGCTAAGAACAAGTAAGTCAAAGGATCTAAACAGGATAACCAAATCAGCTAAGAACAAGCAAGTCAAAGGATCTAAACAGGATAACCAAATCAGCTAAGAACAAGTAAGTCAAAGGATCTAAACAGGATAACCAAATCAGCTAAGAACAAGTAAGTCAAAGGATCTAAACAGGATAACCAAATCAGCTAAGAACAAGTAAGTCAAAGGATCTAAACAGGATAACCAAATCAGCTAAGAACAAGTAAGTCAAAGGATCTAAACAGGATAACCAAATCAGCTAAGAACAAGTAAGTCAAAGGATCTAAACAGGATAACCAAATCAGTTAAGAACAAGTAAGTCAAAGGATCTAAACAGGATAACCAAATCAGTTAAGAACAAGTAAGTCAAAGGATCTAAACAGGATAACCAAATCAGCTAAGAACAAGCAAGTCAACGGATCTAAACAGGATAACCAAATCAGCTAAGAACAAGTAAGTCAAAGGATCTAATCAGGATAACCAAATCAGTTAAGAACAAGTAAGTCAAAGGATCTAAACAGGATAACCAAATCAGTTAAGAACAAGTAAGTCAAAGGATCTAAACAGGATAACCAAATCAGTTAAGAACAAGTAAGTCAAAGGATCTAAACAGGATAACCAAATCAGTTAAGAACAAGTAAGTCAAAGGATCTATACAGGATAACCAAATCAGCTAAGAACAAGTAAGTCAAAGGATCTAAACAGGATAACCAAATCAGCTAAGAACAAGTAAGTCAAAGGATCTAAACAGGATAACCAAATCAGTTAAGAACAAGCAAGTCAAAGGATCTAAACAGGATAACCAAATCAGTTAAGAACAAGTAAGTCAAAGGATCTAAACAGGATAACCAAATCAGCTAAGAACAAGCAAGTCAAAGGATCTAAACAGGATAACCAAATCAGTTAAGAACAAGCAAGTCAAAGGATCTAAACAGGATAACCAAATCAGTTAAGAACAAGTAAGTCAAAGGATCTAAACAGGATAACCAAATCAGTTAAGAACAAGCAAGTCAAAGGATTTAAACAGGATAACCAAATCAGTTAAGAACAAGTAAGTCAAAGGATCTAAACAGGATAACCAAATCAGTTAAGAACAAGCAAGTCAAAGGATCTAAACAGGATAACCAAATCAGCTAAGAACAAGCAAGTCAAATGATCTAAACAGGATAACCAAATCAGTTAAGAACAAGTAAGTCAAACGATCTAAACAGGATAACCAAATCAGTTAAGAACAAGTAAGTCAAAGGATCTAAACATGATAACCAAATCAGCTAAGAACAAGTAAGTCAAAGGATCTAAACAGGATAACCAAATCAGCTAAGAACAAGTAAGTCAAAGGATCTAAACAGGATAACCAAATCAGCTAAGAACAAGCAAGTCAAACGATCTAAACAGGATAACCAAATCAGCTAAGAACAAGTAAGTCAAAGGATCTAAACAGGATAACCAAATCAGCTAAGAACAAGTAAGTCAAAGGATCTAAACAGGATAACCAAATCAGTTAAGAACAAGCAAGTCAAAGGATCTAAACAGGATAACCAAATCAGCTAAGAACAAGTAAGTCAAAGGATCTAAACAGGATAACCAAATCAGTTAAGAACAAGCAAGTCAAAGGATCTAAACAGGATAACCAAATCAGCTAAGAACAAGTAAGTCAAAGGATCTAAACAGGATAACCAAATCAGCTAAGAACAAGCAAGTCAAAGGATCTAAACAGGATAACTAAATCAGCTAAGAACAAGTAAGTCAAAAGATCTAAACAGGATAACCAAATCAGCTAAGAACAAGTAAGTCAAAGGATCTAAACAGGATAACCAAATCAGTTAAGAACAAGCAAGTCAAAGATCTAAACAGGATAACCAAATCAGTTAAGAACAAGCAAGTCAAAGGATCTAAACAGGATAACCATATCAGCTAAGAACAAGCAAGTCAACGGATCTACACAGGATAACCAAATCAGTTAAGAACAAGCAAGTCAAAGGATCTAAACAGGATAACCAAATCAGTTAAGAACAAGTAAGTCAAAGGATCTAAACAGGATAACCAAATCAGCTAAGAACAAGCAAGTCAAAGGATCTAAACAGGATAACCAAATCAGCTAAGAACAAGCAAGTCAACGGATCTAAACAGGATAACCAAATCAGTTAAGAACAAGTAAGTCAAAGGATCTAAACAGGATAACCAAATCAGTTAAGAACAAGCAAGTCAAAGGATCTAAACAGGATAACCAAATCAGTTAAGAACAAGTAAGTCAAAGGATCTAAACAGGATAACCAAATCAGCTAAGAACAAGCAAGTCAAAGGATCTAAACAGGATAACCAAATCAGTTAAGAACAAGCAAGTCAAAGGATCTAAACAGGATAACCAAATCAGTTAAGAACAAGTAAGTCAAAGGATCTAAACAGGATAACCAAATCAGTTAAAAACAAGCAAGTCAAAGGATCTAAACAGGATAACCAAATCAGTTAAGAACAAGTAAGTCAAAGGATCTAAACAGGATAACCAAATCAGTTAAGAACAAGCAAGTCAAAGGATCTAAACAGGATAACCAAATCAGTTAAGAACAAGTAAGTCAAAGGATCTAAACATGATAACCAAATCAGCTAAGAACAAGTAAGTCAAAGGATCTAAACAGGATAACCAAATCAGCTAAGAACAAGCAAGTCAAAGGATCTAAACAGGATAACCAAATCAGCTAAGAACAAGCAAGTCAAATGATCTAAACAGGATAACCAAATCAGTTAAGAACAAGTAAGTCAAACGATCTAAACAGGATAACCAAATCAGTTAAGAACAAGTAAGTCAAAGGATCTAAGCATGATAACCAAATCAGCTAAGAACAAGTAAGTCAAAGGATCTAAACAGGATAACCAAATCAGCTAAGAACAAGCAAGTCAAAGGATCTAAACAGGATAACCAAATCAGCTAAGAACAAGCAAGTCAAAGGATCTAAACAGGATAACCAAATCAGCTAAGAACAAGTAAGTCAAAGGATCTAAACAGGATAACCAAATCAGCTAAGAACAAGTAAGTCAAAGGATCTAAACAGGATAACCAAATCAGTTAAGAACAAGCCAGTCAAAGGATCTAAACAGGATAACCAAATCAGTTAAGAACAAGTAAGTCAAAGGATCTAAACAGGATAACCAAATCAGTTAAGAACAAGTAAGTCAAACGATCTAAACAGGATAAACAAATCAGTTAAGAACAAGTAAGTCAAAGGATCTAAACATGATAACCAAATCAGCTAAGAACAAGTAAGTCAAAGGATCTAAACAGGATAACCAAATCAGCTAAGAACAAGCAAGTCAAAGGATCTAAACAGGATAACCAAATCAGCTAAGAACAAGTAAGTCAAAGGATCTAAACAGGATAACCAAATCAGCTAAGAACAAGTAAGTCAAAGGATCTAAACAGGATAACCAAATCAGCTAAGAACAAGTAAGTCAAAGGATCTAAACAGGATAACCAAATCAGCTAAGAACAAGTAAGTCAAAGGATCTAAACAGGATAACCAAATCAGCTAAGAACAAGTAAGTCAAAGGATCTAAACAGGATAACCAAATCAGTTAAGAACAAGTAAGTCAAAGGATCTAAACAGGATAACCAAATCAGTTAAGAACAAGTAAGTCAAAGGATCTAAACAGGATAACCAAATCAGCTAAGAACAAGCAAGTCAACGGATCTAAACAGGATAACCAAATCAGCTAAGAACAAGTAAGTCAAAGGATCTAATCAGGATAACCAAATCAGTTAAGAACAAGTAAGTCAAAGGATCTAAACAGGATAACCAAATCAGTTAAGAACAAGTAAGTCAAAGGATCTAAACAGGATAACCAAATCAGTTAAGAACAAGTAAGTCAAAGGATCTAAACAGGATAACCAAATCAGTTAAGAACAAGTAAGTCAAAGGATCTATACAGGATAACCAAATCAGCTAAGAACAAGTAAGTCAAAGGATCTAAACAGGATAACCAAATCAGCTAAGAACAAGTAAGTCAAAGGATCTAAACAGGATAACCAAATCAGCTAAGAACAAGTAAGTCAAAGGATCTAAACAGGATAACCAAATCAGCTAAGAACAAGTAAGTCAAATGATCTAAACAGGATAACCAAATCAGTTAAGAACAAGTAAGTCAAATGATCTAAACAGGATAACCAAATCAGTTAAGAACAAGTAAGTCAAAGGATCTAAACAGGATAACCAAATCAGTTAAGAACAAGTAAGTCAAAGGATCTAAACAGGATAACCAAATCAGCTAAGAACAAGCAAGTCAACGGATCTAAACAGGATAACCAAATCAGCTAAGAACAAGTAAGTCAAAGGATCTAATCAGGATAACCAAATCAGTTAAGAACAAGTAAGTCAAAGGATCTAAACAGGATAACCAAATCAGCTAAGAACAAGCAAGTCAAAGGATCTAAACAGGATAACCAAATCAGTTAAGAACAAGTAAGTCAAAGGATCTAAACAGGATAACCAAATCAGTTAAGAACAAGCAAGTCAAAGGATCTAAACAGGATAACCAAATCAGCTAAGAACAAGCAAGTCAAAGGATCTAAACAGGATAACCAAATCAGTTAAGAAGAAGTAAGTCAAAGGATCTAAACAGGATAACCAAATCAGTTAAGAACAAGCAAGTCAAAGGATCTAAACAGGATAACCAAATCAGTTAAGAACAAGTAAGTCAAAGTATCTAAACAGGATAACCAAATCAGTTAAGAACAAGTAAGTCAAAGGATCTAAACAGGATAACCAAATCAGCTAAGAACAAGTAAGTCAAAGGATCTAAACAGGATAACCAAATCAGCTAAGAACAAGCAAGTCAAATGATCTAAACCGGATAACCAAATCAGCTAAGAACAAGTAAGTCAAAGGATCTAAACAGGATAACCAAATCAGCTAAGAACAAGTAAGTCAAAGGATCTAAACAGGATAACCAAATCAGCTAAGAACAAGTAAGTCAAAGGATCTAAACAGGATAACAAAATCAGCTAAGAACAAGCAAGTCAAAGGATCTAAACAGGATAACCAAATCAGCTAAGAACAAGTAAGTCAAAGGATCTAAACAGGATAACCAAATCAGTTAAGAACAAGCAAGTCAAAGGATCTAAACAGGATAACCAAATCAGTTAAGAACAAGCAAGTCAAAGGATCTAAACAGGATAACCAAATCAGTTAAGAACAAGTAAGTCAAAGGATCTAAACAGGATAACCAAATCAGCTAAGAACAAGTAAGTCAAAGGATCTAAACAGGATAACCAAATCAGCTAAGAACAAGCAAGTCAAAGGATCTAAACAGGATAACCAAATCAGCTAAGAACAAGTAAGTCAAAGGATCTAAACAGGATAACCAAATCAGCTAAGAACAAGTAAGTCAAAGGATCTAAACAGGATAACCAAATCAGCTAAGAACAAGCAAGTCAATTGATCTAAACAGGATAACCAAATCAGCTAAGAACAAGTAAGTCAAAGGATCTAAACAGGATAACCAAATCAGCTAAGAACAAGTAAGTCAAAGGATCTAAACAGGATAACCAAATCAGTTAAGAACAAGTAAGTCAAAGGATCTAAACAGGATAACCAAATCAGTTAAGAACAAGTAAGTCAAAGGATCTAAACAGGATAACCAAATCAGCTAAGAACAAGTAAGTCAAAGGATCTAAACAGGATAACCAAATCAGCTAAGAACAAGCAAGTCAAACGATCTAAACAGGATAACCAAATCAGTTAAGAACAAGTAAGTCAAAGGATCTAAACAGGATAACCAAATCAGTTAAGAACAAGTAAGTCAAAGGATCTAAACAGGATAACCAAATCAGTTAAGAACAAGCAAGTCAAACGATCTAAACAGGATAACCAAATCAGTTAAGAACAAGTAAGTCAAAGGATCTAAACAGGATAACCAAATCAGTTAAGAACAAGTAAGTCAAAGGATCTAAACAGGATAACCAAATCAGTTAAGAACAAGTAAGTCAAAGGATCTAAACAGGATAACCAAATCAGTTAAGAACAAGTAAGTCAAAGGATCTAAACAGGATAACCAAATCAGCTAAGAACAAGCAAGTCAAATGATCTAAACAGGATAACCAAATCAGCTAAGAACAAGTAAGTCAAAGGATCTAAACAGGATAACCAAATCAGTTAAGAACAAGCAAGTCAAAGGATCTAAACAGGATAACCAAATCAGTTAAGAACAAGTAAGTCAAAGGATCTAAACAGGATAACCAAATCAGTTAAGAACAAGTAAGTCAAAGGATCTAAACATGATAAACAAATCAGCTAAGAACAAGTAAGTCAAAGGATCTAAACAGGATAACCAAATCAGCTAAGAACAAGTAAGTCAAAGGATCTAAACAGGATAACCAAATCAGCTATGAACAAGTAAGTCAAAGGATCTAAACAGGATAACCAAATCAGTTAAGAACAAGTAAGTCAAAGGATCTAAACAGGATAACCAAATCAGTTAAGAACAAGTAAGTCAAAGGATCTAAACAGGATAACCAAATCAGTAAAGAACAAGTAAGTCAAAGGATCTAAACAGGATAACCAAATCAGTTAAGAACAAGTAAGTCAAAGGATCTAAACAGGATAACCAAATCAGTTAAGAACAAGTAAGTCAAAGGATCTAAACAGGATAACCAAATCAGTTAAGAACATGCAAGTCAAAGGATCTAAACAGGATAACCAAATCAGCTAAGAACAAGTAAGTCAAAGGATCTAAACAGGATAACCAAATCAGCTAAGAACAAGCAAGTCAAATGATCTAAACAGGATAACCAAATCAGTTAAGAACAAGCAAGTCAAAGGATCTAAACAGGATAACCAAATCAGTTAAGAACAAGTAAGTCAAAGGATCTAAACAGGATAACCAAATCAGCTAAGAACAAGTAAGTCAAAGGATCTAAACAGGATAACCAAATCAGCTAAGAACAAGTAAGTCAAAGGATCTAAACATGATAACCAAATCAGTTAAGAACAAGCAAGTCAAAGGATCTAAACAGGATAACCAAATCAGCTAAGAACAAGCAAGTCAAAGGATCTAAACAGGATAACCAAATCAGTTAAGAACAAGCAAGTCAAAGGATCTAAACAGGATAACCAAATCAGCTAAGAACAAGCAAGTCAACGGATCTAAACAGGATAACCAAATCAGCTAAGAACAAGTAAGTCAAAGGATCTAATCAGGATAACCAAATCAGTTAAGAACAAGTAAGTCAAAGGATCTAAACAGGATAACCAAATCAGTTAAGAACAAGTAAGTCAAAGGATCTAAACAGGATAACCAAATCAGTTAAGAACAAGTAAGTCAAAGGATCTAAACAGGATAACCAAATCAGTTAAGAACAAGTAAGTCAAAGGATCTATACAGGATAACCAAATCAGCTAAGAACAAGTAAGTCAAAGGATCTAAACAGGATAACCAAATCAGCTAAGAACAAGTAAGTCAAAGGATCTAAACAGGATAACCAAATCAGCTAAGAACAAGTAAGTCAAAGGATCTAAACAGGATAACCAAATCAGCTAAGAACAAGTAAGTCAAATGATCTAAACAGGATAACCAAATCAGTTAAGAACAAGTAAGTCAAATGATCTAAACAGGATAACCAAATCAGTTAAGAACAAGTAAGTCAAAGGATCTAAACAGGATAACCAAATCAGTTAAGAACAAGTAAGTCAAAGGATCTAAACAGGATAACCAAATCAGCTAAGAACAAGCAAGTCAACGGATCTAAACAGGATAACCAAATCAGCTAAGAACAAGTAAGTCAAAGGATCTAATCAGGATAACCAAATCAGTTAAGAACAAGTAAGTCAAAGGATCTAAACAGGATAACCAAATCAGCTAAGAACAAGCAAGTCAAAGGATCTAAACAGGATAACCAAATCAGTTAAGAACAAGTAAGTCAAAGGATCTAAACAGGATAACCAAATCAGTTAAGAACAAGCAAGTCAAAGGATCTAAACAGGATAACCAAATCAGCTAAGAACAAGCAAGTCAAAGGATCTAAACAGGATAACCAAATCAGTTAAGAAGAAGTAAGTCAAAGGATCTAAACAGGATAACCAAATCAGTTAAGAACAAGCAAGTCAAAGGATCTAAACAGGATAACCAAATCAGTTAAGAACAAGTAAGTCAAAGTATCTAAACAGGATAACCAAATCAGTTAAGAACAAGTAAGTCAAAGGATCTAAACAGGATAACCAAATCAGCTAAGAACAAGTAAGTCAAAGGATCTAAACAGGATAACCAAATCAGCTAAGAACAAGCAAGTCAAATGATCTAAACCGGATAACCAAATCAGCTAAGAACAAGTAAGTCAAAGGATCTAAACAGGATAACCAAATCAGCTAAGAACAAGTAAGTCAAAGGATCTAAACAGGATAACCAAATCAGCTAAGAACAAGTAAGTCAAAGGATCTAAACAGGATAACAAAATCAGCTAAGAACAAGCAAGTCAAAGGATCTAAACAGGATAACCAAATCAGCTAAGAACAAGTAAGTCAAAGGATCTAAACAGGATAACCAAATCAGTTAAGAACAAGCAAGTCAAAGGATCTAAACAGGATAACCAAATCAGTTAAGAACAAGCAAGTCAAAGGATCTAAACAGGATAACCAAATCAGTTAAGAACAAGTAAGTCAAAGGATCTAAACAGGATAACCAAATCAGCTAAGAACAAGTAAGTCAAAGGATCTAAACAGGATAACCAAATCAGCTAAGAACAAGCAAGTCAAAGGATCTAAACAGGATAACCAAATCAGCTAAGAACAAGTAAGTCAAAGGATCTAAACAGGATAACCAAATCAGCTAAGAACAAGTAAGTCAAAGGATCTAAACAGGATAACCAAATCAGCTAAGAACAAGCAAGTCAATTGATCTAAACAGGATAACCAAATCAGCTAAGAACAAGTAAGTCAAAGGATCTAAACAGGATAACCAAATCAGCTAAGAACAAGTAAGTCAAAGGATCTAAACAGGATAACCAAATCAGTTAAGAACAAGTAAGTCAAAGGATCTAAACAGGATAACCAAATCAGTTAAGAACAAGTAAGTCAAAGGATCTAAACAGGATAACCAAATCAGCTAAGAACAAGTAAGTCAAAGGATCTAAACAGGATAACCAAATCAGCTAAGAACAAGCAAGTCAAACGATCTAAACAGGATAACCAAATCAGTTAAGAACAAGTAAGTCAAAGGATCTAAACAGGATAACCAAATCAGTTAAGAACAAGTAAGTCAAAGGATCTAAACAGGATAACCAAATCAGTTAAGAACAAGCAAGTCAAACGATCTAAACAGGATAACCAAATCAGTTAAGAACAAGTAAGTCAAAGGATCTAAACAGGATAACCAAATCAGTTAAGAACAAGTAAGTCAAAGGATCTAAACAGGATAACCAAATCAGTTAAGAACAAGTAAGTCAAAGGATCTAAACAGGATAACCAAATCAGTTAAGAACAAGTAAGTCAAAGGATCTAAACAGGATAACCAAATCAGCTAAGAACAAGCAAGTCAAATGATCTAAACAGGATAACCAAATCAGCTAAGAACAAGTAAGTCAAAGGATCTAAACAGGATAACCAAATCAGTTAAGAACAAGCAAGTCAAAGGATCTAAACAGGATAACCAAATCAGTTAAGAACAAGTAAGTCAAAGGATCTAAACAGGATAACCAAATCAGTTAAGAACAAGTAAGTCAAAGGATCTAAACATGATAAACAAATCAGCTAAGAACAAGTAAGTCAAAGGATCTAAACAGGATAACCAAATCAGCTAAGAACAAGTAAGTCAAAGGATCTAAACAGGATAACCAAATCAGCTATGAACAAGTAAGTCAAAGGATCTAAACAGGATAACCAAATCAGTTAAGAACAAGTAAGTCAAAGGATCTAAACAGGATAACCAAATCAGTTAAGAACAAGTAAGTCAAAGGATCTAAACAGGATAACCAAATCAGTAAAGAACAAGTAAGTCAAAGGATCTAAACAGGATAACCAAATCAGTTAAGAACAAGTAAGTCAAAGGATCTAAACAGGATAACCAAATCAGTTAAGAACAAGTAAGTCAAAGGATCTAAACAGGATAACCAAATCAGTTAAGAACATGCAAGTCAAAGGATCTAAACAGGATAACCAAATCAGCTAAGAACAAGTAAGTCAAAGGATCTAAACAGGATAACCAAATCAGCTAAGAACAAGCAAGTCAAATGATCTAAACAGGATAACCAAATCAGTTAAGAACAAGCAAGTCAAAGGATCTAAACAGGATAACCAAATCAGTTAAGAACAAGTAAGTCAAAGGATCTAAACAGGATAACCAAATCAGCTAAGAACAAGTAAGTCAAAGGATCTAAACAGGATAACCAAATCAGCTAAGAACAAGTAAGTCAAAGGATCTAAACATGATAACCAAATCAGTTAAGAACAAGCAAGTCAAAGGATCTAAACAGGATAACCAAATCAGCTAAGAACAAGCAAGTCAAAGGATCTAAACAGGATAACCAAATCAGTTAAGAACAAGTAAGTCAAAGGATCTAAACATGATAAACAAATCAGCTAAGAACAAGTAAGTCAAAGGATCTAAACAGGATAACCAAATCAGTTAATGTGTCCTATGCCTGAGGGAGATTCACGTTAGTTTTAATAAAATGCATTATTTAGGAAATGAAAGTATGAAACATTAATATTTCTAAAAGACCATATCAGTGCCGAAGCAGAGACTACTGGGCGGATGATACCCACGGGGAGTAATAGTCCATCACCAAAGGTATCGACCCAGTAATAGTAATAAAAAAGTAGATATCTATAATATGTCTATGAAATTCACAAGAGGATTTCCGCTTCATTACAACTTTAAATTATGTAATTATAAAAACAGACATTAGTGACGAAGAGTTATACATCATGTTATAATGTAATATGTCGCTCACTTTGTTTCTTGGAATGCATCTGATCATAACTATCATCAAACATGTTGTCTCCCTTACATATAATGATTTTTCCAATTTTCTTCGAGTTGTCCGCACAGAAAGCAAGAAAAATTCCTCAACAGAAGCGGTAAATCGTAGAATGATAGACAGTACAATGTCCAAAGAGAAACAAAACCAGAAAAAGACCTTCAATAATCGACAAAACAACTACACAAAACCCAAATGTTTGGCAACACGAATCCACAAAAAAAGCGGCACTCATATTCTACTAAAGGGTAGGCAGTTTCTGCTCCACTAGTGGCACCCGTTGTGTTACTGATAAACGACTCGAATATCATCTGATATGGAAATCGTGTCGGATACCAGTCCGCGTAAATCAATACAAATGGCATAAATAAAACAAGAACCCAATACAAAACAAATGGGAGTAAGTAGAGACGAAAGGAAGATATTTTGATAGGAAATCGTAGTGGAGATTATAACACGGAACTAAAACCAATGTATCCGAGACAAACAATAAAATACGAGATTAAGAAAATCCGGTTCAACTGGGTTCATCTTCCATTGTCGATGTATCGCTACGTTTAATCTGATTATTGTATTTTGCCGTTAGACAACCAGGTGACAAACAATTTAATGTACGAAAGTTCACTAAGTGCTTATCGAGTGTGGGTGGTCTACACCTTACATGCCTCCTACATCTAATAATAACAGGAGCGATCTCAATACAAGGCATTTAAGAGATTTCAGCCAGCGAAACAAACAATGGTTGGTTGGTTCATGGTGCTTTAACGCCACTTTCAACAATATTTCTTTGTACCGGAGAAAACCTCAAAATAGAATTATATCTGTTTGAGTTCAACAACAAAAATCAATTGGATTAAGGCAATAATTCAATATTTACAAACATACAATGCATAATAAAATGGCAACACATTAGATTGTTTCTTTGTCTATGTTGTTTACCGCCACTTTCAACAATATCCCACTGTGTTATCTCTTTATGTTTTATTGCGTTTAGTACTGTAACTATTTTTTTCAATTATCTTACAATTATTGTGAGTTTCTGGCAGGGAAGGGGGAGGTGGGAGTTTAAGGGGGTCCGGACTAAATCAAACCCATTCAATGTCTTTTTTTTGTACCACTTTCAACATATACATTGAACATTCTAGGTTTGAGGGAGGGTGTGTGGGGGTCCGAACCTCCTAATCCCTGCTGGATCCACCATTGTACAGTATACATTTAAAAAAAATTATCCATTATAAAATAACAATTCCATATTACACAAATTCTCTAGGCTATATAAGAAGCAATATCCAAAGCATGGTGAGAAAAAAAAGAAAAGAAACTGTATTTGGTTGTGTAAAATGCAGTAAACATTATTTCAGTTTTATCTGTCAGAGACCATCATGCAGTTCTTGATATCAATATTGTTGAGTAAACAAAGTAATTTCACTGTTTTGAAAGTAATAAAAAGATACTCAAATTAGTCATACAATATCATTTCATGGATACATGTAAGAACCAAAAATAATAATTTTCAATTTTTAGATCCCTGTATCCCTTAGTCCATCCACCCACCCACACACACCTATGTAGACTTGTACTATTAAGTTAATAACTTAAGAATCCCTTTGAATATCAGCAAGGCCCAATATGACCTGTCAGTTTTCTAATTATATGGTAACTCATGATCTATATTGTTTGTCAGTATGTCACATGTCATATGACCAACCCCAGGGTGACTGGCTTTTCATCAGGTTGATGAGGCAAAAAATATGTGAATTTCCCAGTAACATGATCAATTTTTTTTTTGCATAGACTTAGTTAAGAGGTGTGAAAAGTAGTTTTACAATGGAAAATACTGAAATGTGGAATAAATGTTCACCAGACACCGATCCAATTCATTTGTAAAGTAAACTGAACTATTTAAATCCTTGCAAAACTATATTTAGATCCACATAAAATATTCAGAATACTATTGTTTTTTCACCTTCAATTTCAATTCAATTATTTGACTTCAGTTCTAACCATTCAATCATCTATTTCTCAGTTTGAATTTCTTTTTGAACAGTTATCTACCATCAAATTATTTCAATGTTTCCATATTCAGATGGTCGTTGTGCCATTTTTACGAAATAATCCGTCTGCTGTTATGTTTTTTCAGCGGTTTATATTTCCCGCCAAAACATTATGGGAAAAATATTCGGAGCGCATCTGGGTTTTTCATTGCAGGTAATCCATTCGTAAAAATCCCAGGGTTCCCGTTCTTGCACTTCCGTCTCAAATGATGTAGTTTGACATAAAAACGAAGCTGCCTCGCTATTCTCGGCGAGATTTCTTGGAAAAGATCGACGTACAGACTGAAATTCGAACATGGGCAATTAGGTAAGTGTCTTAGAAACAGTTTGATACGACAGTGCCATATGTAGACAAGGTAAAAAGTGTAAAAAACACGGGGGTTTCCCAACCGAGGTGAGCGATATGGCGCGAAATATGAAAATGGAGTTGCTTACCTTCTATCTTATACTGTATCAGTCGAAAAAATGTGGACACAGAATACACGTATTATTCATGATGTATGACGTCTACTGATATTGTCAAATGAAGAAAAAACGAATGATTATGAAAATTTTGAAAAAGGAATGATTTATATGAAAATTTTGAAAAAAGGGGGGGGGGGGGCAGTAGAGAAAAGGAGGGAGGAGGAAACGAAATCCATGCCCCATGCGCCTGTGATAAAATCTGTTAAACTAAGGTCTCACTCATCCAGCCACGTCCATGCGTGCTATAATTATTAAAAACATACATTTTGAATTAGATACGGGCTGTTCTTGTGTCATTTACACGAATGTTGGTCACGTAATTTTAAATATGTCAATATATTTAATTACATTTTAAATATAAGTATGTTTTCACCATGATATTTATATTTAAAATGTAATTAAATATATTGACATATTTAAAATTACGTGACCTACAACTATTTATGTCCAGATAAAGCACTGTTTTACATTATTTTTAATTGATATTTGATGTATACAATGTATAACGCGTCTACCACATAGTGTCCCTAAGGGCAAATATAGTGTACAATATACACGTATAAACATGTATTGTCTACAGAAAATGTGTATTAAAACAATACTAGGTAGATCATGGGATTCTCCGAAGTTGACATGCTGCGGTCAACATATTTATTTTACTTTTTGTTTGATTAAAAAAAGATTTAAACAAAATTGTACTTTTTTTTTTTTTTTATTTAATAATTATTGATTCAAATGTATATCAAATTCGCCTTCCCTCTTGTGTAGAGGTACTTCATATTGTTTAAATAAATAAAATATCCTCCTCTTTGTTTAACTTCTTTTGCAAACCTTAAAATCCTGGAATTTAAACCTTTTTTTTTTTAAATTATAATTATAATTAAGAAAGGTGAAAATATAATTTCCAATATTACTTAACTTACCGACATCCTTCTTTTTTAACTTCCAAAATTGTGTTTGTGTGTGTTTTGTGTATAACTTCAGATTTCACTATTATGAACCAAATGTTACACTTCTACTAGAATTATGACGCTTCCTACTTCCATTCAAATAAAGAGTATAGGCGTTCCTTAAATGAATAATAAATAAACAGGTAAAAATACCGGTGAATCAGTTAGTCTTCAAAATAACCCAAGCGTAGCAATTTTCTGTAAATGTGCGGAGGATTTTAATGAGTTTTGTCGTAAATTAAATAAAATCTAGATTAACAGTGCTTATTATTCTTCTGATCTGAAACATAATTCCAAATATGGGAGTTTATTTTTATTTATTAAGACAATAAATTAAACTTTAGCGACCCATATTTAACTATCCTGGCTTTGATGACATGTTATTAATTTGTTTTTGTTGTTAAAAAAAAAATGAAACAATTAACCATTGGTTTAAAACAAAATTGTGTCATTATTCACAATGTATGTCATTTTATTATACGTCACAAGAAATGTTATGACCTCATTATAACAATCTAATACAACAGCATGTGGGTATGTCCTGAAACGATACAAAATTCACGTAAAATATTGTTTCAAAAACACAAAATCCCCATACTATTATTTTTTCTGATATAATATGAATATTTATCATATATTTAGTGGTAAATACAGTAGTTTTGAATATTTGATAAAGTGCCAGATGCCTACCCTTTATCATACCCCTAACCCTTTATCATACCCCTACCATTTATCGTACCCCTACCCTGTATACTCTCCTGTTTAAATATATGATAAAGTGTATAAAACATGGCAAAATCCGTATATTATGCCGTATCACCCTCGACCAATATCATCCCTCGTGCCTAAGGGCCCTCTGGATGATATTGGTTTCTTGGGATGATACGACATATGATACGGATTTTGCCACATATTATAAATGTGATTGTATTTTGATTGATTGAGCGATATTTCTGCAATTTACGTGACGAGAAAAATTGTAATAAATAAATAATAAATAAATAAATATAAAACTAACAATACCAAACTATCGGAGCATTTCCAAAATCCAATAGAAAAATCACTCACTTACCTGACTTGGAACAGGCACTTCAATAAAAAGTGACAGTGCTAAACTAGTAAAACAAATGGAATCATGAAATGGAACTATGGACGGATATTTTGATATCCACAAAAAGGGGGGAAGAGGAGGGAAAATAGACGTGGTTGGTCATCAGCCTTTTAATAAATTGTTGCTCCTTATGACCTAGCTGTATCAGATTACTTGTACCTGCATTTTTTCTAACACGAGGGATATATTTACGAATTGTGTATATACATGACATCTACATGACATGAGGGTCCGTCGTGGTCGTATGGTAATTGGATTTACAACTACCTATGCAATCAGTGCCTATCACCACTAAAGTTGTGAGTTCGAATTCCGCTAATGGCGAGGTATTCTCGATACAACATTATGTGATAAAGTTTGTCAGTGACTTAAGGCAGGTCCCTGGTTTTCTCAAGGTACTCCGGTTTCCTCCACCAATAAAACTGACCGCCATGAAACAATTGAAATATCGTTGAAAATGGCGTTAAATACCATAACCCTTAACCCAAATGACATACTTTGGCGGAGTAATGATTTACATGCTCTCATCTAGTGCGGAACCGGAAGATCTAAGTGAAAGTATGTTGGTATAACAGTCATCATCATCATATAAGTAGTGTTTATATGTATAGTGTATGTCATTACTTTGTCTCTGATTCTGTCCGGCATAAAAATGTTGTATTGTTATATGTACATACATTGAATCAATATTTGTTTCATATGTAACTCTCTGCTTCTTCGGGAGCCCTTAATTGGAACAATAAAATTATTATTATTATAGCCATCTACAAAAGAAACTGGGTTACTTGTAACATGAATGCATTCTTCTCCTTTGCTCTTTTTATCGTTTATATATACCAACATTTAAGGGACCTACCATTTAACTTGACAGGGGGGGGGGGGGGGGGGTTATGGTTTTTTGTTTCGTTCAGAATTTTTTTTCCGGACAACACAAGAGTTAGAATATTTATTTTTTTCCAGAATTTAACATTAGGATATATGACAAAAACTCTGAATCATATTATTTTTTTTTTCCTCCACCAAAATCAGAATATTTTTTCTGCAACATTGGGAATCAGAATATTTTTTTAGAAAAAAACCATAACCCTCCCCCCCCCCCCCCCCCCCCTTCAGGTTAAATGGTCGTTCCTTAAGCAATAGCTGCTTAGAACTAAGAAATAATACACACAGATACGAGATATTGCACACTATAAATCTGGGCTGTCGTTTTATTATTCTCAGAGCCGTGCAGTAATCAACGACCTAGATGTGATATTGCATGACATCATGTTACAAGTAATATTCATACCACGGTTTTCCGCGATAAACGGTTAAACAATCGAACTCTAATATTGCTTAAATGGAGACCATTCACCCAAATTTACTCAACAGGTGTCGCTCGAGTACCAACGGTGGTTAGCGGAGCGTTTTATTATCGCTTAGACGTTTGTAACCTACGTAAACTGTTATTACAAACACAATTTCTATCTAATTATCCAACAATAATTATTTTTTATTTGTATAACAATATTCCTCAAGTTAACAACAAATGCATCATAAGTTGTAACCATCTTCTGACATGTTACTAAATTGCTAAAGTGATCACGTCATTACGTTGAAATAAGACAAGGACAACGTTGCAATCATATCTTTTTTTTACTTTTATTTTTTTTTAGACATTTTCAAAATATATATACATAACAAACACAGACATTACACAACAGCACAGACAAAGACATTATTTGTACATACATTTTCAATACAAACATATGAAATGTGTCCCCTTGTCTCCATGCAATAAACCAAATACATAGTTTATTTAAGGATATATGTCATCAGACGTTGATGCAATCATATCTGCGTCACGGGCACCTGTTACTAACTGTGAATGCGAATATAAAATAAAATTGAATACATTCTTATTAATTTTTTTTTATGTTCTCCATGAACAAAAATCTATATTTTCAATAATTTTGTAATTAGTAAATACGCATAGCATACGTACAATAACTGTTGAATGAGGAAACTATAGTACACGTGCACGTACGTTGTTAAACAAAGTTTGATATTTGTTCACATTCTTTGTATTTCCCTTTTTAAAAGATTTTCGTGTTGGTTTCCTAGTTTTGTTGTATCGTGATTTTCTACTTTCATGGTAAATAATCGTTTATTAATGGTTAGAATCAAATAATTTCGATCAATTTCACGTACATTAATTATTCTTGGCGAATTTTATGTACTGTTCTGTTCCGGATTCCAACCACAGTGGCTTGTCTTTAAGACATATAACTTTATTAATAAAAAATATGCACCCCAATATCATTTTTAAGATGTATATATATTATATATATATATATCATAAAAAAACCAACCAACAACTAAGCGTGGTGGGACCTCATCTTCATCTCATTGAAAATTAACTTGTTCTCGTCGTGATATAGCTGAAAAATTGGTAATAATACTAATGTGATTTCTATATGATAAAGTTTGTCAGTGACTTGCGACAGGTCGGTGGTTTTTTCAGGGAGCTCCGATTTCCTCCACCAATAAAACGGGCCGAATAAAACTGGCCGTCACGAAACAAGAAGTGTACTGTTTCATTTCAACGGTAATTCAAGCTATTTAACAACCTCTACACTAAATACAAAATATGTTTGGGCGGTGTTGATTAAATTACATGATAGTGCTACATATGATGATAGAAAAAAAGCATATGAATGGTTAAAGCACCAAGCATTAAAATGCAACTGATCTCTTTGAAGGTTTACTTCTTAAGGAATCAATCTTATCGGGACAAATCCGCGAATCAGAAGCAATAATTAAACTGTTGAACTTTCTTGCATAAGGTTCTTGAAATCCGGACACGTATTATACGAGTGATTGTTGTTGCTCAACGTCAATTCAGCAATTTTTCAGCTATATCATGGCGAGAACAAGTTAATTTTCAGTGAGATGATGATGAGGTCCGCTTTTACTAGACCAACACACTGAGTTGGATTTTTATAGTGCTAGCTCACTAAAACAACAGTCCGCGGATAGACATGTCGCCCCACTCGGACACATTATCCTGATTCCGAGCCGACCAGTCTTTGCTCTTTTTCCTTAATGGTGCGTGCTTACCAGAGAAGCAAAAATATCAATTTGTATAGTCTTTGGTATGACCCGACCGGGGCTCGAACCCACGATCTACCGCACTCGAGGCGAGCACTCTAACCATTACGCCACCGATGCGGTTCGTATTATACGAAGCTGCATGGACGCGGCCGAGACACACATTCATGTCATTAAGGGGACGACCATTTAACTTTTAGGATGTTTTTTTCTGAAGAAAAAAATATATTAATTATGTGGTGAAATTTTAAAGAAACAAAATAAATTGACACGAAAGATGCAAAAATATCATTAATCCGGCCCTACAGTTCTCAACGAGAAATTTATGATAAAAATTTGAAGGGAAATTACTGATTTTTTTTTATGTCCAAACAATAAAAATCTGATTTTTGTTTCCTGTGAAAAAATATATCGCTGTGGGGGAAATGATAGTTTTCTGTGTAGTGTTTTGTAGATCAGTGATTGTCCTTTTTCTTTTGGCCATTGTATTGCCTGCCCTTGCGCTTGGGGATCTTCAAACTCTTCTTGCATTGTTTTTGAAGCAAAAGCGAGTACGCAAATTTACATGGTTAGACCCTAGGCTATACAGTGTGAAAAAAATACGTGTACAATTTTCAATCGGGTTCAATTTAGTCTGAAAACTCGTGTGCAATTTTATGTCATTAGACAACAAATGAAGCAAAAAAAAACTCGTGTGCAATTTTACGTCATTAGACACCAAATGTACATGCAATTTTACATTGCCATTACAGGCATTGTGCCCTATAGGCTATGATTGTTACCGGTCACTGTGAAATAAACTAGAAAAAAAGGTATTGGAAATATCAAATTAAAATCTATTATGTTCACTTCCGTCCTCTCTATAGGCCGTGCCTACCGTCATATTACGCAACGCTTCAGATCAAGGACACCGCGTAGGTAATGATATTGCCATTTGATTACATTGGTTACAAGCGTTTATCGGAAAACAAACGTTTTCCTAACCATCGTTGGTACAGCGACGCCACCTGGGGGGAAAATGGGTGAATGGTCTCCATTTTCGTGCCTGTCCCGAGTCAGGACATTTGTAACATCGGCTTTCCTCGCTCCTCTCTTTGTGTTTATCAGTTGGAGTTTTTCCGTAGGATTGGTTCACATAATTGTGGTTAATAAAATTGTTTCCCTTTATTGTTTTATTTATTTAAGTTTTACGACATTTTGACATATTCATCTACAACATCCGGGTGTCAATTAAGATACATATTTGTAGAGTATACATTAAGATAAATAACAGGATAGTATAAATGATAGATTTAGGTTGTAAAACTATGGAACGCCATAGCTGCCTTATCTTGAACACTGTTATGTTGTTATGTTGTGTACCTACATGTTGGGTCAGAATAACTTGTTGTAAAGTTGTAAATCCATGTCCTAAAGTTGGTTAGTAAATATGTAAGGTTTAATCTGCAGTATGTTGAGTTAACACGACATTATCTTTCGTGCAAAAATCAAATTGTAAAGATGAAATCTCATTATGTTATGTTGAAATTTCATTACTTGACGTTAACAATTTCTTACGTTAAGCCAAAGCAACACTATTTAAAGTGACCACGGGATTATGATAGGTTGAAACTTCATTATGTTGAGTGTATTTACCGAAATGTTGGGTCAGAATAACTTCTTGCAAAGTTGTAAATTCATGTCCTGTAGTTAGTATCTAAAGTCGTTAAGTCATAATTCCATCCTGTAAAGTTGGTTAGTAAATATGTAAGGTTTAATCTGCATTATGTTGAGTTAACACGACATTATCTTTCGTCCAAAAATCAAATTGTAAAGGTGAAATCTCATTATGTTATGTTGAAATTTCATTACTTGAAGATAACAATTTCTTACGTTGAGCCAAAACAACACTATGTAAAGTGACCACGGGATTATGATAGGTTGAAATTTCATTATGTTGAGTGTATTTACCTAAATGTTGGGTCGTTGGGTGGTCCCCTTCAAAATTTATGTCCGACAGTTCCACCCTATATCCAAGATGGCCACCACCGGGGAACATAGTTTAACATTGGACACTATGGGAAATTATTTAAAAAATCTTCTCATCAGAAACTACTTGGACAATTGAAACCAAACGAGGTCACAATGGTCCTTATGTGGTCCCCTGCAAAATTGTGTCCGACATTATGACCCTTCATCTGAGATGGCGCTATTGGGAACATAGTTTAAAATTTGACTTTTCTTTTAAATTCATATTCTCAGAAAGAGGGAAAGGCGTTAAGGTGCAAAATTGGCCCCACATTTTATTAAAAAATAATGCTTGACATAGAATAAAAACAATTTACTAATTTAATTGTTATATAAACAAATTTTCAAAAAAATATATCTTTCCGTGAAATTGGGTGCGTTATGACGTCATAATTAGACGGATAATGCTAAGAATGGACTATAAACGACATATTCAATGTACATTTTAACTATTTTACATACCTCCACAGTCTTCCACCAACACTAAATTGAGCAGTTGTTTTGAGTATAGAGGGTTAATGATTGTATCAAAATATTTTGTTGGTGGAGGATTGTGGAGGTTGTTAAATATTAATTTATTTATAACCTCGGCCAGACCCTTAAAATCAATATTTTCACTCTTCTGATTGTATATATGAGACCATTATGTATATATACACAATCTCTGTACATTTTATGATTCATTTCAAGTAATGAAATTCATCAGCAAATAACTAATGTTTCTGTAAATAATTGTATTTATTTTAAATACAGTTTGTGTACATTATTGTTGATAGGTAAGCCGAGCATGTTGCCTTCTTTTCTCAATCGTTTTTCATATTTTATGAATTTATGATGATGCCTATGATCATTTTCGGTAGATATTAATCAATATATGTAACTTTGCACCTGGCAACAGCAAATTATTGTCAATGAGTAGCATAAAACGGCCGTATTTGCGAGGTAAGCAAACACAAATTTTAAGAGGCCAGCAAAGGGGAAATGGGAGTGCAAAAATGATATCAATGGCAATGCAGTTTATTATTATCAATTTAAAAAAAAATATCGAATCAATTCATTTTTAATGCAAGAATTAAAATTGTACATGGCTTAATGAAAACCCTATAAAGTTCTTTTTATTCAAGCAAATTTATTTCTTTGATATACAACATATAATTAGGCTTTTAATTTTATCAAATTTCAACAACTTGGACATAAAACTTAGTTTTGGGAATCAAAAGTATATACCTTACTTTCTGCGAATTATCACTATAATGGAAAATCAGTATGTATTTTTCAAATAAAAGCTTTCTATTTAAAGAAGCTTCATTTCAATTGCACTTTTAGTTTGGATCCTGTAAGTATAATATATAATTATAAACAAGGTTTTGAAGAAATGATATGAATATCCATTGAAATTTTCAAGTTTCAGAACTTTTTTTATATATGACTACAAAATTTTACTGAAAATTTCAGAAATGTCGTAAAATGCATATTTTAGACCATGGCTAAATGAAAATCATTTTCATTTCCTTTATGCAAACAAGTTTATATCCTGGGTACTGGAAATACATTACATAAATAAGGTTAAAAGTACTTTTCAATAAGTTTGAACATAACACTTTGTTATGGGAGCCAAAATTATATCTTCCTGTCTGTGAATTATCACCATAGTGGAAAATCAGTATGCATCTTTTATATAAAAAGCTTTCCATTTAAATAAGTGTCATTTCAGTAGCATTTTTAGTTTGGATCCTGTAAGTATGATACATAAACAAGGTTTTTAAAAAATAATATGAAGATCCATAGAAATTTGCAAGTTTCAGAAACTTTTCTATATATGTGACTATAAAATTTTACTGAAATGTCCTGAACTGCATATTTTAGACTATGACTAAATGAAAATCGTTTTCAATTTCCTTATGCAAACCAAGTTTATTTCTTGACTATTCTAAAAACATTACATTAACTAGTTTTTTACTACATTTCAACAATTTTGGACATAATTTTTAGTTCAGGGAGCCAAAATTATACTTTACTATCTTAGAATTATCAACATAGACATGATAGAGGGAAATCAATATGTATTTTTCATATAAAGGCTTTCTATTTAAAGAATTGTCATTTGAACTGCTTTTTATCCCCTCGCCAACGAAGTTGCCAAGGGATATAGTAACGTCCGTCCGTCACATCCTTGTGAACACTCTAGAATCAACATCCTTCAATGGATGTTGACCAAACTTGGTACATACTTAGTCCTTAAGAAAATCTGGAACACTATTGATTTTCAAGGTCGTATGTCAAAGATCAAGGTCATAGGCTAAAATTTTTACCGCATAACATCCTTGTGAACACTAGAATCAACATCCTTCAATGGATTTTTGACAAAACTTGGTACATACTTAGTCCTTATGATACCGAAACCTTATTGATTTTCAAGGTCATAGTCTTATAGGTCAAGATAACCGGGTCAAAATTTTACCTCGTAACATCCTTGTGAACACTCTAGAATCAACATCCTTCAATGGATTTTGACCAAACTTGGTACATACTTAGTCCTTAAGAGAATCTGGAACCCTATTGATTTTCAAAGTCAAAGGTCAAGGTCACCGGGTCAAATTTTTAGGCAAGGGGATACACCACGCTTTGCCGTTGTTTAGTTTGGATCTTGTAAGTATGATTTATAAACAAGATTTTTAAGAAATAATGTGAAGATCCATAGCAATTTGCATGTTTCACAGTGTGTGAATTTAACAGTAGACCGATGGCCCATGTCTGTGTTAAAATCATGCAGGAATTTGGAAAATTATCTAAATTTTTTATGCAAATTACTACAAAAACTGGTAATTTCAGACAAATGTGATTTTGTAGTGATTGATATTTGTACTTTTGATTTAGATATTCTGACCAAGGTAATTCTAGAGTAGAAGAAATGAGCAGCCATCACATTTCAACGAAACGGATGAAACTGGAGAAATTGAGTTCATTTGTGAACCCATTTGAGTATGTTCATTTTGTTAAAGATTAGACATATTCTACATTATGTTTATAGGTAACATTGTCAATATTGTTCAACACAGTCACTTGTATAACAGTTTCCTATTAATGATTGTGGCTTGCATAGTGATACTACTAGTAGCTATATTATATAGGGATCATGTTGGCTTCTGCGTCATCGTTACATTTTCATCAATCCACAAGCTGAAATGACCAGTCCTCTTTAGCTACTTACGGGAATGAAACCAAACTGGGACAGAATTGACGCACGTCTGGCGCACCTGGAACTTTGATGTAATTTTGTCTCTTTATATTGGGTTGTGTAGATGTGTGCTGGATACATGTATATAGATTTAATATTATTTTGAAAAGCTTTTTCGTTATACAGCTGCACATCAGAACCATATAACAAAATTTGTTTCGATATTATACACGTACACTGTAATAAACAATTATTTTTTATTCTTACAGTCTCTCAATAGATACTACTGAAGAGGGCAGTGATGTTGGTGATGATTCTGACAATGGAGATTTTGAACCTAGCCTCAACTTCACTCTAAGGTTTGTCATGTTAATTTCATATGTTTCAGTTGTAACTTACATACTTGAAATTTTGTCCTAATAACAGAACCATGCATAATCATATGTCATAGGAGCTTTATTATACCCCCGCTCCACTGGAAGGGGGAGGGGGTATACCGTTTTACCTCTGTCCATCCGTTCGTCCCAAGATGTTCATAACATTTTTCTCAGTAATTATTTATGGCAGCAATCTGATATTTGATCATAGGCTTCAGAAGGGTCAATCGAAAGTCGCAAACCCGCTGTGTTGTCCATGGTCAAGTCCGGTAGAAGTCCATCCGATGAAGGGAAAGACATCAACAACAAATGAAGATCAGGTCTGATTTGGGTAACAGACACCCTGTAACCATTGACCAGCTCGTGATGCCTGCCGTAGAACTTCTTGAGGGATGACCACAACCTAAAATCTGTCTACAAATCACTCAAATCCTTCATAAAGTGGACTTGTAATGATATGTTTAGTTTGTCATTCACTATACAATCGAGATATTCATCTTGAATTGAAAGTTAGGGCTCCATAGATCATAATCTCAATTCTATTGTTTTATTCTTGTGAATTACATTGTATGTATTTTTCTACTTCAGGTGGCAGAGAAGTTACAACAAAAAGACAGCTAGATGGTCTGTGCAGCCTGTTAAAGCTGACAAGTCATATTCCTATGTTCCAAGACTATTAAGGGTCATCATTTGTATGAGACAGCAAGATAATGAAGGAATGAATTAACATGTGCAGTTGGAAGTAGATGATCCCAGAAGAATCTCGGTCCATCTTGCACCAATTCCACAACCTCCAACTCGGGATGATATTGTAGCATCTCAGAAATCCAGATTTGAAGACCAAGACAAAACAATTGACTATATTGTCGCATAAAATAAATTTAGATTGTCACTCTTTGTTTTTCCTGGTCTAACAGAAGTTCTGCACATTTAGAGCAGAAAAGTACCCAAGTCAGGATAATGGCCATTACAAATTGTCCAATGCACAATAATGATGGCACTCAGTGTGTTGGTCTAGTTAGTACAAACCAGGACAACTTTTTAGGACCTCACAAGAAACATCTCTGCCAAGTTTGGTTAAATTCTGTTCGGCTGTTCTCAAGAAGAAGATGAAAATGTTGTTTCCCATAGGGTTTCAATGCAAACTTTGACCTCCGCTGGTGGCCATTTTGAATTTTCAAATGGTGCAAACAGTAACAACACATGTTAAAGACATTCATAGGAACATATATACCAGATTTCAATTCAATCCCTTCAGCGGTTCTTGAGAAGAAGTTTCTTGAAAATCGACCAATCAGAATTTTCAAAGTCACATGGTGGCTATGTTTTTTGACGAATCTGCACAAAAGTAGCAACTCTTGTGTAGGACCTCATAGAAAACATCTCTGCCAAGTTTGGTTTTGAATTATATAAAAGACTGTCAGTCCATTTTAGAAGAAATTGTCAGTGCTGATAGAACAAAAAATAATAATAAGATGGCAAAACTTTCAAATTAAATTTACAATTCCAACTGACCAACTTGTGAAATTAACAACTCATTAGGGTTGATTTATTTATTTATTTTTTTCATTTTTGGTGTTTTAACGCCACTTTCAGCAATATTTCAGCTATATCATGGCGACCAGTTTTAGTGGTGGAGGAAGCCAGAGTACCCGGACAACCACCGACCATAGGGAAGCAAGTGGTAAACTTTATCATTATAGGGTATATGGGATAAAATACAAAATATTTCACCCTTGTATTGTCCATATAGATCAGGATACTTGTCCCTAATTTTCCAAGTACAACAGTTTGGGATCACACGTCTGACCCCAGCTCCAAGTCGGCCATGTGCCCAAATGGTATACTGGCGGTAGGCTGCATACCTATTGGATCTGTTGTAATCCTCATCATGGGGCATTACTACAAGTTCCTCTCGAAACATTCTAGCAACCCCCAACACTGCCTCATCAAGGACAATCCGATCAAAGTCCTGTAATAAAGACAAGAGATTTAATAAAAACAGTAATGACAGATGGTTATACATTCATCTAGAAAAATGAGCTCTATTTAAAAAAGAAATATAATTCATTATAAGTGAAATAGTTTGCACAAATTCAGTTTAGAGAAATAAAAAAAAGTCTTATTTTGGAAGGAAAGATTTTCTCGTGGGACTTTCTTATGACCACAGTTTTATTTGGTTTTTTGTTGGTATATGGGAGAACCATTTTGGTCTTGCAATTTTTTTTTATCAATTTACCCCTCAAGCTATTCAATTTTAATTTTATGTTTTTTTTCCTAAAAATTATTTTGATTCTGAATCTTGAAGAAAAAAATTTGGCTGGACAGGAGAAAAAAATATATTCTGACTTGACATTTTCACAGTATAATCATATACTTGCCATTTTCACAGTATAATCATATACAAAATTTTGAAGAAAAAAAATTATTCCAGCACTTCGCCAATCTAATTAAAATTAGATCTACGCGCTTGCTCCCTATTTTAGATCTAATTATACCCCCGGTCCCCGAAGGGGGAGGGGGGTATACTGTTTTACCTCCGTCCGTCCGTCCTTCCAAAATATTTTTCGTCACATTTTTCTCAGCAACTATTGATGGCAGAAATCTGATATTTGGTCACAAGCTTCACATAGGTATGCCATATCGTGGGAAGCGTTTTTGGAACCATCAGATTCCTACTTCCTGTTTGCCGACATAGTTGGTTTTTATCCACATTGAACATATATGCACATTTTTCTCAACAACTATTGATGGCAGAAATCTGGTATTTGGTCACAAGCTTCATATAGGTACCCCATATCATGGGAAGTGGCAGGGGTATCATAAGTGAGCATTAGATCACAGTTCACGTAGTAAAACATCATGTGTTTGATGAAAGGACTGTGATTACTTAGCTGGAGGAGACACCAGGGGACGGTGCTTAAGAATCGCATTTCGATTCTCCCCGTGTCTGATCCAGGAAAGCAAGCAGTTCAAGTAATAAACTAAAATGGGAATAAATAGATGTATCGTTTATCTGCAACAGACACCAAGGGACAGTGCTTCAGGAAATGTATTGCATCTACTAAGATTAGCAATGAGCATTCCTCCTCGTGTCTAGTGCAGACAAACAATAATATATTTTAGGCATTAATATGTAGATTTTGTTAATAAAATTGAAGCAGTGTTATTCAGTTATTTAAATTATCTGCAGTATTTATAAATAAAGTGACACAACTCTTTCAAAACTGATACATCTTCACAGGTCATTAACCAGTAAAATTTTTCTCGAGGATTTAATTGTAGAAAATTGTTACACGATTGAGATATTGTTTTGAACAGCTGTTGTCGCTCCTCTCTAAATTTGCTGCAGCAAAGTAGAAAATGAATTTCATCTTCTATCTCTTCCGAGTCGCACTGCTCACACAACCTTTGGTGTGGAGGGATACCCTGGTATCTACCAGTCTCAATATGTAGACGATGTGCTGAGATTCTTAGTTTAGTTAAACATCTCCTATGCTCAAAATTACCGATAACAGATAGATAATTTTCAAACCCAAAATGTACTTTGAATGTGGTGTAAGTGCGAAGCTTCCCTTCTGAGTATTGTTTCATCTGATTTTTCCATAGTTCCAAAAAGCCCTCTTTGATTTGTCTATTGAGGCTGTTTTTTGAAATTTTCTTTCCTTTCAATTGACTAATTGTTGGAAAATTTTGAAGTATACGTTGGAGAGATCCGTACCATGATGATTTGTTTTGATTGTTCATAAGCATTTTGTAGTAAAGGAAATTTTTCTAGATATTCAAGTCGGTTCCAATAGTGGAGAATACTTTTTATAATATCGTAATAGAGTGGGAAACGACCAAGTTCTGACAAAACAGCAAAGTTGGTGGTTTTTTTATGAACACCTAAAATAAATTTACAAAATTTAGTATGTAATTTTTCACCAATGAGATTTGAGTAAATTCTGTCCGGAGATACAGTTCCATTTCTAAATCTAGCTGTATTTGAGTTAAAAGTGCCCCATATTTCACAGCCATAAAGTACAATGGGCTTGATTGTGTGATCAAATATATGTATACTAGTTTTTGGTTTTGGGTTTAGTGAGAGAAAATCTTTCTGAAGTTTAAAATATGCTTTCAAACTTTTCTTATAAAGTTCATCCTGAGCATAGGAGAAAGTCCCAGAAGCACTAAAATACACACCTAAGTATTTGCAGTGTTGTACACATTCAAGTTCACATGCTTTGTACTTAAATTTATGACGTAG
Source organism: Bathymodiolus brooksi (assembly GCA_963680875.1). Lineage (NCBI taxonomy): Eukaryota > Metazoa > Mollusca > Bivalvia > Mytilida > Modiolidae > Bathymodiolus > Bathymodiolus brooksi. Next base: position 65,075,170 of record OY804590.1, read on the forward strand.
GTGCCTGCCTGCCTTGTTGAAGACCAATATTTTGGTTTTAGTTGGGTTAACTGTCAAACACCAATCATTACAATAACTATCAAGGATATCAAGTTTTGCTTGGAGGCCTTCTGCAGTAGAAGATAACAGAATTATATCATCTGCATACATAAGGCAGTGGATAGGCTTATCATTTAATTGTATCGGATCTGGGCAGTTCCTGATGTAATCTGGGAAATCATTTATAAATATCTTAAATAAGTTGGGGCTTAGATTGTCGCCTTGTTTTACCGCCTTGTTTTACCCCAACTTTAATAGGAAAGAAATCTGTTATACCATTTGAAACTTTAACACAAGATTTGCTAATTTCATACATTCTACTTATTATATTATAGAATAGGGAGCCTACCCCAGCGTGTAGTAATTTGATTTTGATACCGGTGTGAATGACAGTGTCAAATGCCTTTTGAAAATCTACAAAGCAGGCAAACACTCTACCATCTTTAGAGTTACAATATGTATCAATTATACATTTCAATATAAACAAGTGATCAGTTGTTCTGGCTTTCCTTGTAAATCCAACCTGACATGTATCAATAATTTGATGTTTTTCTAAAAACATATCTAGTCTGTTATCTAGGATAGAATTGAAGAGTTTTCCTAGTGCACTTGTAACTGAAATACCCCTATAATTGTTAGGATCCGAGATGTCACCTGCTTTATGAATAGGTGTAATATATCCAACAGCCCAATTTTTTGAATAATTTCCACTGAATAGACAAGAGTTGAAGAGTTTTTCGATGCTGGGCAATAATTCATTTTGAGCACATTTCAACATATTAGTGGAAATGTTATCTAGTCCAGGTGATTTTCCACATTTTAACTTAGAAATGGCCTTTGAAATTTCAGCTTTACTGATGTGCATGTCCAGCTCATTAAAAGTTGTTTGTTTTTCTAACATGTCAAGCTGGATCTCAAGGTTTTTCAACCGCTCTTTAAATTCATCCTTCACTTGATTCAATTTTTCAAAGTGAGACACCAGGAGGGTGGGTCAACAACAGAGCCCCTCTGATCTTTCTCTTTCTGTTGTCTAAGGTCATTTATAAGATTCCAATAGAGTTTTGGATTATTATCATGTAGTGAGTCAAGTTGATTGATTAAAGTTTGTTTATATTGTCTATACTTAAATTTTCGCAATTTGTTATATTCTCTCTGAAGTTTGTAATAATGGTTTTTGACATAATTGTCTCGAGGAAATTTTGAATAAATTTTACCATAATTAATCAAATTCAATCTAGATTTTTTCAAGTCTTTATCAAACCATTTTTTTGTTTTTTGGGGAATCTTTTTTATATACCTTGCATCTGTTTAAAGAGGATTTTGCTGCAGAAAATAGAATTTCAGAGAGCTCTGCTGCCGCACCATCCACTGAAATCTCTGTTCCTTCAATAGTATTTGAATTGAAATTTTTGAGTTTACTTTGTATTTCTGTGGAGCACAATGCAAACCGGAATTTTTCAGATGATTCTTCAGACCAAATAAAATTTGGAGATATGGGCTGTACAAATGTGTTATCGGTTTTTTGTTGGGATACAAATTTAGCTGACATTGTCCATTCCAGCTTGCAGTGTGCATCAGAAAGAGTGGGAATAAAGTTGGTTACTTTAAAATATAGAACTTGGTCCAGGATACCCTCCGACACCATAACGTAATCCACCACACTGGCTCCATTTGGAGTATAACATGTGTAGTGGCCAAGCATATCCCCAAGGACCCGACCATTGAGGACCTTGATTTGGTGACTTATACATAGATCAAGTAGGTCTTTGCCTCGAGTATCAAGTGTTATATCTGGACTACTTCTTTTCAGCAAATTTCTGTCAATGGGATAGTTGTATGTAGGAGAGTAACTATTGTCATCATTTACTATAAAATCTGGCGCTGAAGCAGTTCTAGCATTAAAATCTCCACAAAGGAGTATGTTACCTGACATTTTATAGGTACTTATGTCTTTTTCAATACAATCAAGAATATCCATGTCAAGTCCTTGAGTATATGCCGGGCCACTAGGTGGGTAATACACTAAGCATATATACAAGTCATCTGAAAAACCAAAAAAATCTCTTTCTAATTTAACCCATTGAAATTCAGGGCTTGTATTTTTTAAGATTCTTACATATGGTTTAATTTCATTTTTCCTTAAAATTGCTAATCCACCAAAGTGACGGTTATTTTTCTTTGATATAGACCTGCATATCCCATGGTAATGAAAAGGGCCAATGGTGTGAATATCTGTATTGTATCCGACATGTGTTTCTGCCAGGAAAACAAGATCATATTTTTCTATCTCTTTCAAAAAAATGGGGTCAGATGTTTTGTCATTGCTCTTGGACTTTAAACCTCCAGTGTTCCAAAAACACATTTTAATTGAGGTGTTTATACTGGTTTTTATTGTCATTTTTCAAATAAAAATAAAATAAAATATGTATTTGATGACAAATGTAAAATATAGTAAATAGGGGTGGAGTCGAAATTAAAAAAACAAAAACAAAAATTATCGAAAGAGATTCCTTCAGTTCCGCTAAACAATTGTTCAATAATTATTATTAATTCTTTTCAATAATATGAAAAGTGAAAAGTAGCAAATATGAAATTATCTGAAAATTTGTGATATTAACTATATCAGCTGTTTATTACAATAGCAAAATATGCATGAATCAATCATTGTGCCTTTCACGGATAATTCTGGTATTGTCTACGGCCTCTTCGTCCTGGTGATTTGCTTCTGGAACGGCGCGGTGGCGGTGGTATGTCCAAAGCAATATGGATGGCTCTTTTGATATTCCCTGCGAGTAGAGAAATACCCTTGTCATTTAGATGAATTCCATCTGGCTGCAAGAGATCCTTGTTTGGAATTCCATTCACTAACATATTAGGATGTTCTGTGAAGAAGATGTTATCTACTCCTAAAAATTTCTGCCTTAGTAGAACATTAATGATTTGAGCAGAAGTTGAGTTATTTAGTGTATCGCATCTGGGCGTCGTGAAAGAAATTACCACTTTAACCAGGGGCCATTTTGCACAAATAGTTGTAACAAGAAGTAAGGTCTCTTTTGTTTCTAATCCAGCCCAAATTCCTCTGAAACATTCCAGTCAATTAACAAATAAAACAACACTGGCTACGTCATTCGTTTTCATCAGACATGTATTTCACTGTGTTCTATATGTGTGTCTCTGTTTTCATATTGTCGGTAAACTGGCTAAAATAAATTAATTTAACACGTGTATCAAAATCTCGGGAAACAACTTCATAACTTATAAGAAGAATAAAACTAATTTAGTTATTTTTAACCCCGGCAAAAATTTCCGATCGAAAATACGTAGTTGAGCTTGTCCCCATAGGGTGCCTCCTGGCATGTTTTCAATGGTTATCGTGGAAATATCGGCTGAATCTGTTAAGGCATGTAGTTTTCATCAAAGAAAATCTATTCCTGATACAGAAATTATTTATTCTACGTCTTTTAGATACAATCGATTCGCAAATAGCTTTTTTCCTCAACTTTTATAGAAACTTACCTCAATATCCATGCTGCAGCATCCGGGCTACTGACATAAAAATAGATAAATAAATAGAGTTGGCCTCGCCCAGGTCAGTGCATAATTAATTAGCTTCCGGTAACGATGGTCAGCTTTATTAGTCGAAAAAACAACGTTTCGGAGCGTATTCATCAATAATACGGTGTTTAATCTTCATTTTATGAAGGTCAGTACGGAAATCGACAATAATTTTGGGTATGAAAAAATTACGCAGCTGGTAGACAATATCCCTTTAATGTTAATAAAAATATATAGTACAAACACTGATAGAAGTTAATAATAAGTTAATAAATGTTAAAAATCACACTGCATAATAGGTATGATAACAATCTAGTAACTAGCAGGGTTATACTAATATACATACAATATAGGGTTGGCTAGCTAGTAAATCAGTATTGTAGAGTTGTTTTTATAAGAACAGCACCAATATTGTTCATGTGTTTGAGGAAAGTGATAGATCGCACCCCAGCAGGACCAAACACCAAAAGTTTTTAAAGCGCTATAAAACCTCTAAAATAGGTACTGGGAATCAGTCACTGTATCAGCTGAATAATTAATTAAAGTAAATATGTTCAATAGTTTCTTGAATAACGCCAAAATTATCAAAATAAAAGTTTTAATGGTCCGCCATATTGAATGGCTGCCGGCAGGTTCTAATAAGAAATTTTTTTGTTGACGAGAAATTCTACTCGTTTCGGTCAAATATCGCCGAGTCTTGATGAATAATCAGTTCATGTGTGTTTGTGTGTAAATGTTAACTCAACAATCCACAGATATATCTCTTTAAACTTGGAAAAACTATGAAAATTCTTCAGAGTGAAATACCACAACCGCCTTCACCAATGACATGCGCTACTTAGAACATATATGCACATTTTTCTCAACAACTATTGATGGCAGAAATCTGGTATTTGGTCACAAGCTTCATATAGGTATCCCATATCATGGGAAGTGGCAGGGGTAAGTGAGAATTAGATCACAGTTCACATTGTTTTAATTAGATTGGCACTTCGCCGGAAAATAAGAAAATATGATTTCTGTGGCGTCTGAAAAAAACATTTCTACGGCGAAAAAACGTGACATAGCCCCCCTTCAAGGTAAATGGTCAGTCCCATATTATTTTGCAGCAACTGTCTTGTGGAACTAGAAGTAAGGTCTCTTTTGTTTCTAATCCAGCCCATATTTCTCTGAAACATTCCAGTCAATTAACAAATAAAACAACACTGGCTACGTCATTCGTTTTCATCAGACATGTATTTCACTGTGTTCTACATGTATGTCTCTGTTTTCATATTGTCGGTAAAACTGGCTAAAATAAATTAATTTAACACGTGTATCAAAATCTCGGGGAACAACTTCATAACTTATAAGAAGAAAAAAACTAATTTAGTTATTTTTAACGTCGGCAAAAATTTCCGATCGAAAATACGTAGTTGAGCTTGTCCCCATGGGGTGCCTCCTGGCATGTTTTCAATGGTTATCGTGGAAATATCGGCTGAATCTGTTAAGGCATGTAGTTTTCATCAAAGAAAATCTATTCCTGATACAGACATTATTTATTCTACGTCTTTTAGATACAATCGGTTCGCAAATAGCTTTTTTCCAAAACTTTTATTGAAACTTACCTCAATATCCATGCTGCAGCATCCGGGCTACTGACATAAAAATAGATAAATAAATAGAGTTGGCCTCGCCCAGGTCTGTGCATAATTAATTAGCTTCCGGTAACGATGGTCAGCTTTTTTAGTCGAAAAAACAACGTTTCGGAGCGTATTCATCAATAATTCGGTGTTTAATCTTCATTTTATGAAGGTCAGTACGGAAATCGACAATAATTTTGGGTATGAAAAAATTACGCAGCTGGTAGACAATATCCCTTTAAACCCTAACGTTTTAGCAGAGACTTTTTATCCTGGACTTATTACATTTTATGCGTATGCACCGTGTATATATCCAGCATGCCCACAGTTTTTTTCATTTGGGGGTACATGTACCCTTTACCTTCATTTTTGGGGGTGCAATGTACCCTCTAACTCTTCATTTGGGGGTACAAAGAAAATGAACTGCATTTTCTCCACGCAAGGTCGTGCCTTCTGTATTCTTCGTGTCATAGACACTGGATTGTCCCTCTTGTACAGAGTTGGCGAAAACTTGTTTTTCTGTCTGACATTGGGTCAGACAGGAACTGGGGTTTTGTGTGTCTTTGTGTCTGTCCCACCATTTTTTTGTAATATTGTATATAACCTGTCACATTTTGTTTTTATACAGAACTGAATGCAAGATTACCTATAGTCATGATCATTAAACAACTCAATAAAATGTTTTTCTGTATACATATTTCTATCTAAAAAGATAAGGCAGATATAGCCAACAATCCGTATCTAATGGTCCGATCACGTTCCGAATATTATACATCAATGTCAGTTTCCGGTTTACCTACATTTTTTATTTCAGTTAAGAATATGAATATGTTGTCATCTTCAATATATAAGCATCTCAAAACATATTTAATTAAACACAAACAATCTTTGATACTTGGGGAGTGTGGAAGTCAACTTATTTCTGTACTCAGTAATATATTTCAGTTTTAATGTACCACGTTTTGTAGGTGCTCATTCCTACTAAAAGGATGCTTACATTTACATATAGGATTTTCGATTACAAATAGGAACGTGTCGGTCTGACAGAATAAATAAACAAATTTCAAGTCTCTGTCTGACATTGTAATAAAACTGAATTTAATGCCATTGGCAGTGGAAACTGGGAGTGAATAAATTTCAATCGCCAACTGGACGACCACAAAGTAATATTTTCGTGACGGACATTGGGACAGACACGGTTCATTAATTAATCGGAACGACCGTTATTCTGCCGGTCAGGTCCGACGATTTTCGCCAACTCTGCTTGTAATTTTGGTATCGCCTACGCGCATGTACAATTTACACTCGGTAATTTCAACACACCTGTACTTTAAACGTCGTGCACCATGCTGTTTTTTGTAAATATTATGGGTTTTAACAGTAACAGTTCTTCTGATTGGACAATTAACAAATAATGAGCCAATAGAATTGGGCGATCTATAGATCATATCATCTCACTTAAAATATGCAAGGAATGCTCTGATTGGATAATATTGTCGAAATTAACTAATCAGAACAACTCTATTATACGTACTTTGAAGTGAATTATAAACAAAAAGTAATTTTTATACAGTGTTTGCAACGGGTTCTTTACGTGCATGCACGTAGGGTTCTTTCAATTATGCGTGCATGATTTTTATTCTACGTGAAACACGTACTGCAGTACGTGAATGGGCATGCTGATATCATGGACTTTTATTGTTAATATTTATTATGCTGCACTTGTAAATACTACACATGGTTTTTATTGGAGATGGGATGTTCTACATGCCAAATGTCATGGTTATCCTTAGAAAGATGTGAAGATACAGAGGTAGGTAGATAATCCAAGCATTTCTTCAAAGAAAACTGTTTAAGAAATACTAAAATAACATTTATTATTCCTATTTTTATAATGTTTTTAAGTTTTCATGGCTTCTAAACTGGTTTTTTAACAAAAATTTAAGTCAGAAATTTATGATGACCTCACCTCATGAAGGTTTAAAAAGAAAAGGCTGGGATATTTCCGGTGAAGACCTTTGTACTTGAAAAAGGGAAATAACTCTTTATTTGCGGGATGCCTTGGTTTTGTGTTCAATGAAGGATAACTCTAGCAACAAAAATGAAATTACTGCAATAATTCCATCTATTCTGTATGCGAATAGATGTGATTATGTTTTCGTATTTTATTTGATTCCATTTATATAGAAAATACAAATAAGAGAATCAAATTTACCTTTATTTACCTGTGATTGCTCTGATCATCCACCCTTAATGGGACCCCTTAATCCCTCTTAATTAGGAAGGACAACTTTCTTTGATCTTTCAAAATGTTGATACAGCCTATCAGAGAGCTACGGTGATTTACCGCTGTCTTCAAACTTTCCTTAAACGAAGAAACTCCAACATAAACGTAAAGAAAACCCAACGTAATTAGTACAATAATACGCGTCACATCTTAACAGTGGAGCGAAGCAATTTCAAGCCTAATTGGGTCTAAAACTAATTAAAATCTGTGCTGGGTGGAATAAGATCTTTATTATAGAAACGGTCAGAACTCGGGCTCAGAACTTTTTCAAAAAGAAGTCTCAGAATTGAAAATACGAATTGAAAAAAGATCAATGGTCAATAGGTTCTAGTTCACGTTTCCACGATATTTATAACAGTTCAAGTGGACGAGCATGGTCGTATAGCTTCCGGTACATACTACCAAACCGATATCATATTTATGTAATAACTTATAATTAACAAGCCTGGTGTAGGTTTAGCGATTATTGATATCTTGGGACGTCATTTTACTGGAAAGTTTAAAAGTGAAAAATAGCATGTGATAGACATGTTCTTTTCATACAGAGCACGAAACAATGTGCGCAGATATAACGTGTCGCTAATTTACACGTGGGGAAAACTAGCTGGTAGATATAAAACTAAAACTGGCTTCAGCTTAAATGTTCTATTAATAAATCCAAATAATATTTTACAAAACAAATAAACAATGATCACATATGGCAGTCCAATATAACAATTACGGTAAGTCCAGTATAACAGTAAAACATACACAACATACGATGTCCGTACACTATTCGATAGGTATCCTAATTGATTGTTGCACTATCTCGGATCTGAATTTATAAAAAATTTCATGACAACGACTTGTTGTTACTCGTTTATTATATCTTTATTTCTCAAACTGACAGTGCATAGCACATATACAGAGAAGTTACAATGAAATGAAGAGATTAAACTATATACAATATATACAAATACAATAAATCGACAGATGGAATTAGCCGGACAAACTATCATATTTATATATCTAATAAATTTACATAGTTTTTGCAGGATTGGTTTCCGTTCACTAGTCATTAAATTGTTGAATTTTATTATATTGGGACGTTCAATTAGATGTTTTGGAAGTAGTGAATTACGTTTTTCGCTTAAATTAGTACATTCAAATATGTAATGATATTCGTCTCCAATTTGATTCTTTTGACAAAGTTCGTAATAGCGATTTTCCCTCGGAATATTACTCCATCTTTACTCATGAAATGACATGTTGAAACGTATCGGATTAAGTGCGAATTATAACAATAGATATGAAATTAACAAAAACTGAGCAATTAAAACTTAATCTCTTTAATTTGACACATTTGATTCTTTTGATTCTTTTTACAAAGTTCGCAATAGCGATTTTCCCTCGGAATATTACTCCATCTTCACTCACGAAATGACATGTTGAAACGTATCGGATTAAAAGCGAATTATAACAATTAGATATGAAATTAACAAAAACTGAGTAATTAACACTTAATCTCATTAATTTGACACATTTAACTTCATGACTAATTTGACAATGAGAATATACATATTGATTTTACAAAAAGTTCCCGAAATAATCGAATTTATATTGAAAACATTATAAATAATTTTGATAAAATTTACACTACGACAGATACATGACATTGCTGAAAAGGAACAAGGACTGAATTTGCAATCCTGGTTCCCGTTCAGAACATTTTAAGTGCAGATTGGGCCAAATGGTGGTAAAATGTCCATGGTTCTTCAAACGTGGATATAGTCAAAAGATCGGACGCGAAATAATTTAAAAGTCATTGGGAATAAGAAACCCAAAGATCCTAAACAGGATGATAGCCAACACAGACTATGGTCTGAAGGAGGGGAATTTTAGTTTTAATAAAAATTACAAAATTTAGGAACTAAATTTCAATAATTACACAAATATATCTAATCAACCATGTCATTGCTGTGGGGATCATACTCTCAAGGACCAATAGTCCACCAGATGGGATATCAACCCAATGCTAGTAATACTAAAAACGTAGATATCTAATTCAGTTAGTTTTATATGTATATGTTTTGTAGATCGTTGTTTGTCCTTTTGTACTTTTTCTTTTGGCCATTGTGTTGTCTGTCCTTCTTCGATATACGGATTCTGATTACCCCTTTGGTATCTTCAAACTCTTCTCATTGTCAATGGTTCTGCAGATGTGAATATATGTTTTTATTTCAAGTGTTATAAAACGTTTTTATGCTTACTTTGATGTATGCATTTAATATCATTTGTCATTGATGTGGTTATATAATGTGTTTCAACATCAAGCATATTTGAAAAGTCGTGTACTTGAACAAATATTTGAACAGTTTATAAATGCATCTATGATATCATAAAGGCTAATTTTCATCTGCTCTAGATTGTAAAGCATCATGTTTTAGTCTTGTTTAAAGTTGTTTTTCTTGTATATACACAAATATACTTATGTTTTTGTGTGCTTAAAATAGTAGCTATTAATAGCAAATGTCATATTCATAACAATTCTGGTCAAAAACTTTGTTTTATAGATTTATGTAGAACAAACTTCACACCCAAAAAATTGTTTGTTTATTGTTTTGCAAAAAGTTTATCTTACTGCGTATATATTTGATTTTTGTTCTGAATTAGGTGAAGATATAAGGGATATCCATGTTGTTTTTCCTTGCCTGCTCTGATATCAAAAATCCTATTACCTTGAAACAAAGTGGGTAATTGTGTTGTAGATTTCAGAAGCATCAAAATGAGAAAAAAACGCACTCATATTGGTGCTATGGCGTATTAAACTGGTTTTTTTCTAAACATATCCAGCAATAAATTAACAACGAAAACGGTATAATGTGGACGGCTTGAAGAATTTGTAATTGTCTAGACCCTCAGGCGAACAGAATGTGTTCCAGGTACTTGTTCCAGGCACTAGTCAGACCTCAATTAGAATACATTAAAGTAGTAAGGGCTCCTTTAAAATCACTATTCAAACATAGAGAACGTTTAAAGAAGGGCATCAAACCTTACACCTTCTCTGAAAAAACCCCCATAATACTGTAAACAGAAAAGGCTGAAAATGTCAACAATAAAATACAGAAGATTAAAGGGCGACATAAAGGGGGCTTTCAAGACATTTTCTGGAACACATTGTCAACAGGCTACATGATGTTTGAAGTAAATGCTTCATACGCATTCAGAAGACATAAGAAGAGTTTGAAGATACCAAAGGAGTAATCAGAATCCGTAAATCGAAGAACAGAAAACACAATGGCCAAAAGAAAAAGGACAAACAACATATGCAAAACATATACAATAAACTAAAGATTGAGTAACAAAGAACTGAAGAAAAACAAGGCAACGTTGTAATCACAGCATGATCCGCTCCCACATATTTTAAACTGACCAGGCTTGATAGTACTGTTTTAGGCAACAAGTTTTTTTAAACTTTGTCTGTAAGAGACGATTGTCAAGCCCTAAAACTATACAGTAATCACTCTAAATTTCAGACAAAAATCTAGTGTTCAAAGGACACTTATGCCCAGCCAAACAATATATTGTATGATCAACTTCACATCATGACAATTATCCTGCCAAATGTGAAAGCTGTCGGAGCAGCAACATCAGAGGAGTTGCCTTCACAATGTATAACTAGTATATTGAAAATGCATGAAAATGTTACAAGTAGTAAAAGTTTATTGTTGAAGATATTTGTAAGAAAGAATTTGTCTTGTTTAAAGTAGAAATGATGCCACGTGATAGAAGGAAAGATAGAATACATAGGACAATTTGATAATCATCAACACGTGGGATCTGTTCAGCTTACCAGGACTTCAGTCTGGGTTGATTTGATTTGATTTTTTGGTGTTTAACGCCACTTTCAGCAATATTTCAGCTATATCATGGCGACCAGTTTTAGTGGTGGTAGAAGCCGGAGTACCGGGAGAGAACCACCGACTATGGGCAAGCAATTGGTAAACTTTATCACTTGCGACTGCGAGTCGAGTGCACCCTTTTTGTAATTTACAAAGCCGGGCGCGAACCCACGCCGTATTGGTGATAGGCTTGTACGAGTTGTTAGGTAAATCCAACTACCTAACTCATTGAGCCACCCGTGCCCTCAGACTGAGTATGGTTATATTAATTTAGTAAGAATGGATATTGATGTAAATGAACATGAGGGAATATCCAATTTTACACTTAGAGAACTGTCTATTTTTATCTTAAAAAGTTTGAACTGAAGCAAATTTCTGCAATTCTTTTCAGTGTTTGTTTTATCTTGTGTTAGTCAATTGAGATCTAGATAGACTGACCCTTCTATAGTACTTTCCATGCTTATGTGGTCATTCATGTTTGTGATAGCTGTGATCTTTTAGAGACAAATCACTGCAGGTTTTTTATTGTTTGTTAGTTCACCCCGTCATAATTTTTGTGCCTGTCCCACATCTGAACATGGATTTGTTTCAACTATGTCATAGTCATTTTGTGTGCAATAATTTGAGGTGAGAGATAGATGTTCACCTTATTTTTATATCTGTGGAATTATTGATCAGTGCTGTTTAACTTGTTTTTCATATTAAATTTAATTTATGATTTATTGTCAATCAGACAAAGTGGATAAACAAATACTGAGTCTTAGGTTTTGGTGTTTAATGCCACTTTCAACAATATTTCAGCTATATCGTGGTGGTCAGTTTCATTGGTGGAGGAAACCACCGACCTGTGGCAAGTCACTGACAAACTTTATCACATAATGTTGTATAGAGTACACCTTGGCATGAACCGGGTTCGAACTCACAACTTAGTGGTGATAGGCACCGATTGCACAGGTAGTTATAAATACAACTACCATACAACCACGACGGCAAGAAATTTTAATTTTTAGTAAAAGTGGTCATTTTGGTAGTTGGTCCCAGAAAAAACTTACTATCTTCTGAAGGTCACTGACAAAATATAAGAAAAACAAAATTGTTTCATTCGTTAATCCAGTAGGACCAACATTTTATTATTTCATTTCTAAACATAAAACATTTTATAGATGTAGATCACAAACAAAATGATCACAATGCCCGAGTCTGCAGGCTCACACAAAGCCCAAGTCTGCAGGCTCGCACAAAGCCAGAGTCTGCAGGCTCACACAAAGCCTGAGTCTGCAGGCTCACACAAAGCCTGAGTCTGCAGGCTCACACAAAGCCCGAGTCTACAGGCTCACACAAAGACTGAGTCTACAGGCTCACACAATGCCCGAGTCTGCAGGCTCACACAAAGCCTGAGTCTACAGGCTCACACAAAGACTGAGTCTACAGGCTCACACAAAGCCTGAGTCTGCAGGCTCACACAATGCCCAAGTCTGCAGGCTCACACAAAGCCTGAGTCTACAGGCTCACACAGACTGAGTCTACAGGCTAACAAAATGCCTGAGTATTCAGGCTCACACGATGCCTGAGTATTCAGGCTCACACGATGCCTAAGTCTTCAGGCTTACTAATCCATCCTTATAAACTCTATCATACAAGGTTACTTACATCATATTACACATTTGGTTTCAGTGTTTGATGATAATTCTGATATATTTCATCACTTATAACAGATCACATGACACCCCCTTATCAAATACTGTAAACCAAATCAGAAAATTTACCATCATTATGAAATTATCCTACTTTTATTCAAATAAAACCAAAATTAGCAGTTTGTTGGCAGAATATAAACATTTTTAAACCTTTAGTAGGAGAAATATTTCATCAAATTTACAACGTAACACACATACATTGTCCCATAAAATTGAAACATTTAAACTTTTGTAGGTTATTAATTGTGTGCTCCTACAATAGAAATATTAACTGCTTAACAAACAACAAGTTATTTACATTTCTAAAACTGAATAAACTTATTCTGGAAAAGGGAGGTAAGTCATTCTGGTTTTCCATTATATAGTTATTACTGAAAAAATACTAGAAAGTAAAAAAAAAAAAATTACAAAATGCTGGGGAAAAAACTTTAATTTATAGACTCTTACAGGATATGAAAGTCAAAATTAAATCTTTGAAAACTCCTCTAAATTCTCAGGTTTTTTAATGGTTTTTTTTGCAGTAAAAATGAATATTAACCACCAGAATTGCAGGTCACTTGGATGGAAATTAAAATTTGAACCAGTTTCTAGCTGAGCAATTTTCTCACCTCTTCAATTTCAAAAGATATTTAATATTTACAATTTAATTATTAAATTATTTGTACTTTAATATGGTCTTAGTTTTGATGGTTTCGGCAAAAGATATCTAGGGGGTTATGGTGTTCAACGCCACTTTCAACAATATTTCAGTTATATAGTGGTGGAGAAAACCACTGACCTGTCACAAGTCACTGATTGCACAGGTAGTTGTAAATCCAACTACCATACGATCACAATCACAACAGCCCCTCAAAAGAATCTATCAGTGTGGTAACTTATGAGACATAATTGCCCTAAATAACTCATAATAATATTCATTTATCATATAAATGGTGCGTCTTTATAAATATAATTTATAAATATTTAAAAACTCAACATCCATACTGACTTATAAGCTATTTCATTTAAAACAAAATGCCATCAAATTATTACATCACATAATTCACATAGTACAGCATACCCTCATTATGCTACCCCTCTTTTATCTGTCTCCTTTATCACCATCCAAATTTTCAAAATTCATGTATACCCTCGTTATACTGCCCCTCTTTAATCTGCCATCCTCAAAATCATATAATTCCAAAGTTTGCAAAATCATATACAAAAGTAGTTTATTCATTGTATGTAAATTTTTCCCATGTTAAGTCTCTCATTGCAAAAATATAGATTGGTTCAAAAGGCGGTGGTATATCAAGGATGTGTTGTATAGTAGGTAGATCCTTACTCCCAGCTCTCTTTAGAGAACGGGGATGATAACCAAAATATTTAAATCAGAAAAAATTTACCTGTGTATATACGTAAAAGCTACCATGTTCTATAAGAGAGAAATTCTTCTTACATTTTTCACCAATGGAAAAAATAACATATTCCACAAGGAAAGAAATTCTTTGACATTTTTTCGTCAATGGAAACAAGTGAACAGTATGTATGTTTTCATCTGGGCAGATGGACAGACTAACGTTTTTATAACCGCATGTACTCAAAATGCAGAGAAAATGCATTTAGTTGAAAAGGTTGTGATGGGGGGCATAAAATGAAAAATGGGGGATGTGTATCTACTATAATCTTATGCTAAAGTTATTAAGGAAAATGCATCTAACGAGAACACGGTGTTTACCTGAATTTTTTTTGATTTGAGGTAAATTTGTAATATAACAAGCACAGAAAATTAATAAATGTTGAATATTCTTGCTCTTCATCAAACGTCTCAGCCATCAGGCCTTTATCAATGATTTCATTATAAACTTACTCTTGATAAAAGCATGATGGTTGAAACATTGGACAAAGAGCAAGAATACTGCACATTTATTATTTTATTTTATGGAATAAGAATTGAACTAGTAGAGAAAATTAAGTATATTAAAGTCTATGATGAAAATCAATGGCAGCACAATTCAACTTTAATTATCTTTCTCAGAGTAATTTTAAAGTCAATGCACAATTTGTTAATTTGTTTTATATATGAAGTATTTTATGATAAAGAAAACGACATCATTGAGAGTTAATAATATTCTTGAACAGATAATTCCTGAAATAGTCAAATTCAAATTTAGTCATGTGACGATATAAATTTTGAATTTCAAACTAGTAATTTGAAATGCAAAAAAAAACATTAGTACCCTCAGGCCTCAATGTTCTGATAAAAAAAATTGCATTCAAAAGCATTTCAAATTAGAGAAATACAATGTAACGGATTATATCATTACTTCGAGTTATACAAGTAACGACTTAACCAGAGTTAAAAATTACGAAATCTCAGCATTTTAAAACAAGCAAATTAATATTTTTTACGTGTTTTTTTAATATATCAAACAGGGAAATTTTATCTCCATATCTCCAGTTTATTAGACACAATTTTATACTCTTATAAACATTTCTAAAAACAGCTTTAAGTGAATGTGACACTACAATTATTTTTAACACTAATCTTAAAATATATCATGATCGTAAAAAATTCATTTTCATGAGAGACTATGTACAAGAAAATCTGATAATAGACTGGACAGACATATACAATCACTTCTTATCACATAACATGTATAACTGCCATTTTATACATAACATACATAATCTTGACCTTACACAACTGGAATGACCTTCTGATTGGTTCAATATTTAGGACATTCTACAACATTCTGATTAAAATCACCTGTTACAATACGCTATACTCCCCCTAACATCTGACAGAACCCGATTACAGGTCATGAACTAATGATCAGCCAATGAAGTCCGGAATGCAAAATCTTATAAGTGTATTCCGATCTTTTTTAATTTACATCGTAAACGTAAAACTCTCTGATCGGTTTTTTTAAAGGGTTAGGGTTATGGTGTTTAATGCCACTTTCAACAATATTTCAGCTATATCATGGTGGTCAGTTTTATTGGTGGAGGAAACCGGAGTAAAACCACTGACCTACTGCAAGTAACTGACAAACTTTATCACGTAATATTGCATCAAGTAAACCTCGCCATGAGCGAGATTCGAACGCATAACATTAGTGGCAAGACATTGATTGCATATGTAGTTGTAAATCCAATTACCATACGCTTACAATGGCCCCGATTTTTTAATAAGTATTCCTATACGAAGGTTAACTAGGATATAACCTCTAATCAGGTTCTGTCAGATGTTAGGGAGGAGTGTGATGTATTATAACATTGGTTCAACAATAGCACTATTGTGTGTTGTGAAAAAAAAAACATTCTTAACAATAACTAATGTAATTCCTTTGGTTTTTATTATCCAAAAGTCCAAAAGAAACATTCTAAAATAAAACACTATGTCTTAATAGTTGGTATAGGACAAAAATAACCACACAATTTTAAAATATGCCTCTAACTAAATGCCAACAATTGATGTATAGATTATTGTATTAAAAAAACAAAGGTTCCTGAAGAGTCAACAACTGCTCACTTAGTGATTGGGCAATATTATCTTTCAGTAAAAATCTTTTAATTGTATGCTAGAAAATGCAGAGAAAAATCAGACAATATATCAAATATTTCTATCATAATGGTGTTTCATGATAAATACAGTTGTCTTTCCATTGCTGTTTATTTTAAAGATCTGTTATTAATATACCAAAGAGTGGCCAATTTTAAAGTTTTTTTTAAGACATCAATGCTTTTTGGCCAATATTGCAACATATTTTCAGTTGGTTTACTAGATTTCCCATGGGGCACCAACTTCATTGTAAAAATAGAAATTTCAACATCTTCAGCGTCATTCCTTCCCTTCCCTTGGAGATTGAAATGGATGACGGATGCCGAGTGATGACAAAAAGTTCACATTGCCAATGGCTACATGAACTAAAGATAGCTGTATGAACATTCACAAAGATAACCGGTATGTGCTGACACTAGATGACAACGATCAGACATGGTCTATAGTATATATATATATATATAATATATATTGTCAATTACAATACAAAAGCTGCCATAGGTAGTCAATATAATATACAGGAATTTTGGATATAATACGATCAAACTAATACAGTACATACAGTCCAAGCTTGTCATTTTTACTTTTCTACCGTCTGTTCTAATCTAAAGGAATATATTTCCAGACCTGTGAAAATTACTTTGTAAGATAAACCTAATGATATAATTTATAAAGAGGAAGGCTACCCAATAATAGGGTTAGGTGCCACTTTCAACAACATTTCAGTTATATCGTGGCAGTCAGTTTTATTGGTTGTGCTACCCAATTATACATAGAAATAGTTTTCTTTCCACAGTTCTCGGAAACAAAACTGTTCACAAAAATCCAATTCACAAGAAATTTTTATCATTTCTTTAAATATTTTTACAATATATTTTTTCAACTGCACAAAGGATATTATGAAATATATTTAAACATGTTTGTTTCCATGTGATCACTAAAAAATGAAAGATACATATTTTATCATTAATGAAGATAATTGTAAATTTGTTGAGTCCATATTTGTAAATGTGCATAATATAAAAAAAACTACAGGAACTTGGAATGAATGGATATGTACAACTAGAGACAAACATGGTACTTTTAACAATTTAATCCTAATTTATTCATTCTTACTGATGCAATTCGGTTGTATGTAGACTTTGTAAGAAGAGTTTAAAGATAACATAGGGGTAATCAGAATCTGTAAATCAAAGAAGGACAGACATTGTATACTTTGTAAGAAGAGTTTAAAGATAACATAGGGGTAATCAGAATCTGTAAATCAAAGCAGGACAGACAACACAATGAACTGGTGTTCATTCTAATTTGGGCAATTTTTTTTTTAAAACTAAGTAAGTCCAAAGCCATACAAAAAAAATGACATTTTAAGTTTGAAAAATATGAAAAATCCTTGTCGTTCCTGTTCAAAAAATTTAACTACCTTCAATATCAACAATTAATTTTCTACTAGTGAACATTAACAATGTACGGAAAATATCTTTATCAATTTCTTTTCCTAAGATTACAAAAATTTGTGACCTGTGTCATGATACACTGAAGTCAACTAACAAGATCCTTTAGTCCAAATATTAATTACCATACACTCTCTCCTATTTCAAAAGCACTCTTTTACAAAATCAGCAACGATTATGTCCCATTCAGTCTTCTATACAAACATCTAATAGATCATTTACTTTCAGGAACAGCACACCATACATAAAACACATAACATGTTATTTGTGTCCCAGATCTCATTTCAGAGGTAGTGTTCCTCACTGTGCGGCTGTGTTATAATACGAGACAAAATGGTTTCCATGGTAATACTAAAAAGAAATATTTTCACACCGTTTTGTGTAGATGTAGGTTTCTGCTAAGTACTGATCTTACATCGTGACAAAATCGTAAAGCATCTAACATCGGTAACAAACATAGAAGTGATATGTCAGTAGGCTCACTGAACCATGACTTTATAGGAATTGCATTATCTGTAAAAAATAAAAAACAAATGTACATAGAATGTTATGAAAGTCGAGATAGATTTTATCGCTAGTATCACAGAGTCCCGCTGACGTTATTGTTTTTTTCAGCAACCTAACAATAGGTTTGAATTCACACTGATGGATAATTTTCAGCATAAGAGCCAGTCTGCTTACATTGAAAATATCCCTTGGCGAGATCAAATGACAAATGTATGAAGTACTAATAAAATGTTGATACATAACTAAATGTGTTCTTTAAAACAGTTGTTATTTCTAAAAGAGTGCAGAAAAATTTATACTTTTCTCGGTAAAGAAATATGATAATTCAGGTGTTAAAACATCCCCTAGCCCGACGCCCGGGGCTAGTAATTTCCACATTGGGGCTAGCTGAAATAATCAGCTGTATACCCAACGGGCTAGATAAATAGGTAAAAAATATATATCGGATATTGACAAACTTGTCAATATTCGCATATCTACTTATATTCATATATGTTATATGTTGTTTAATCAGCAGCAATGTTTTATTTATTCAACCGCTAGCTTTTTGTCGAAATTGAGAGCAAAGTAGGTAGAAAAACTGTGTATTCTCGTCATAAAACAGTTTCAACAAATGACGGCTTACCCGAAATTTCGAAAATGAAATACCGGAATCGGATTCCGGAACGACTATTTCCAGTCTTGCCGATAGTAAAAAAAAAAAAAATTTAATGCCAACCGACCCTAGATTTTTTTGACATGTGACCATAAACACACATATTTTTTCTTTGGCCTTACAGTGACCTGAACTGTGGAAAATAAGTGAGAATAAAACGCAATACCAGATCTGAAAAGAAAGATAGATAAACTAATATACATTGTACATGTTGTACAAGGGTTCAAGTCTGCAAGTCGGATTCATGAAATCACGGTATTGACCAGGACTAGTGGTTCATAGATTCGGGCTAGTAATATTTGGGAGTATGCTAGCCCTGGGCTAGTGAGGTGGTCCAAGATTTTTTAACCCCTGGATAATTATTACAAAATCATATTGTATCTGTTCTGTCATTTGAATCTGTGTAGAATTACTTCTGTTCTTTCATTTCTATCTGTGTACAATGCCTTGTGTGAGTTTTGAGTTGAAACAGTTCAGCAGTCTCTGAGAACAAAATCTTTAAATAATTTTCACATTAAAATCCATTACACTATGTTCTAAACTGGTAATCAACTTTTTTTTGTATATATAAATCAGGTCTCTCAGATATTTCTCACTGATTAAACTACCAATTTCCCATGCTTAACCGCTCAGTCCACATGGTGTCCATTGTGGATTTCCAATTGTCACAAATACATAAATCCACAATGGTGGCCATCTTATGAACTTATGATGGACACAAAATCACAAACTTGATAAAAGGTCATCAATGATTATTCAAATACAGCTTAAGTTCAAACATTCTTTTTTGCCAGGGAGTCATATATTAAAACTATTTTCTATGGTTATTTAATCAATCGATTATTTCTTCATGTCTAGCGAGTAGTATCTCAGCTGTAATCAGGATAATATATTTTTATGGCACCAGCTAATTCTGATAGACCATTCATCTAGCGAGTAGTATCTCAGCTGTAATCAGGATAATATTTTTTTATGGCACCAGCTAATTCTGATAAACCATTCAATCACCATTTCAGAGAAAGCCTTTTTTTATCTTCTTTTTTTTTTTTTTTTTTTTTTTTTACAAATTTCCTATTGACACCAATGCTATAACGTCCTGTCGAATTTCAACTAACTAAAAAGAAGTTAGTTAAAATAGAAAAAACTTAACCAAGGTTCTCCTCCCTCTGGGATAAGTCTATGCATTTATATTTCAACATTTTCCATGAAAACCTTAATAAGATGATTAATATTTAATTATAAATATCTACGAAATAAGAAGAGAAATTAACACCTAATCAATAGGTGCTATAGTAATTTACCTGGATAATTTTTATAAGCCACAGGTGAATTATCTAAAATAAATATACTGGAGAGATCTTTACAGATTTCTGTTAACTGTTTTGTATAACTTCCTTGTAATAAATAACAGTGCTGAAAAGATAATTAAAACATCAATAATTAAGCACATGGTATAATACATGAAATACCTTTTTTTGTATTACGCTCCCTGTGTCTATTTATGTATTGTGGTGTCCGCCATGATATATCTGACAGGTGCAATAAAATTAATGTTTTATGTTTTCATAAGCCTAACATGGAACCAGATATACTCATCCTTTCAAAGTACATAAGTCTATTGATGCATTATGGCAAATTGCGTTGTCTAATCTTTCATAATATCATATCTTTTTGTTATCTTTATGTATCCCGATCAACAAAAAACCCATAATTGTTTAGAGGACTATACAATGAACATGCAAAAGTTTATAGACGACAGACGATGCCAAGTGACAGCAATACCTTCTCGCATGACCCTTTGGGTCAGCTGAGCTAAATAATATACCATGGTCAACAATGACTACAAAACTAACCTGCCTATAATATCTTTTTCTTAATATACCCCTATTATTATCCAATTTATCAGCTACTGCAGCGCCATATATTTCCATACTAGCTGTAAATACTACTAAATCATACCACTGGCTTACCTATAAATATAAAAAAAAAAGATGAAAACTGAGATGTGGAATGTTAGTACTTTAAATCTTGATGAAATAAATCACACAATTATCTCCCATTGAAAAATTACTTTACAACCATACAATTATCTCCCATTGGAAAATTACTTTGCAATCAGACAATTATCTTCCCTTGAAAAATTACTTTACAATCACACAATTATCTCCCCTTGAGAATATTCTTAACATTCTGAATCTTCAAATTAAAAAAAATGAGGAATGTATCCATATTACTTTACAATCACACAATGATCTCCACATGAAAAATTACATTTCAATCAGACAATTATCTTCCCTTGAAAAATTAATTTACAATCAAAGAATTATCTTCCCTTGAAAAATTACATTACAATCACACAATTATCTACCCTTGAAAAATTATTATACAATCAAAGAATTATCTCCCTTTGGAAAATTACTTTATAATCACACCATTATCTCCCCTTGAGAATATTCTTTACATTCTGAATCTCCAAATTAAAAAAAATGAGGAATGTATCCATATGACATGGATGCCCTACTTCCAGCTGAAGTAAACATAAATATTTTTGGCAAATCAATGGGCATAACTCCAGACTCCTTGCATTTTAAAACAACTTACAACATCTAAGAAATAATCGACATGTGGCCTTTTATGAACAAAAAATCTCACAGGATGTCTATCTATGTTTACCTGAAAAAACCAAAACGTTACATGTTTAATCAAAATGTAAACTCATTTAAATTAAGATTGAAAAAAGTCACAATCATTATTTTTTTGGGTCAAACAATCTGATCAAAATTGTATTCTAAATAGGTCATGCTCAAGTAACAACAAAAACTACTTGATCTATCATTTTCTTCCATTTGAAATTTATACAAAACAATTAGCATTGAATCATATGAAGAAACCTGCAATCAAGATTTGAATTATCAACTGGATTGTCACTTAATTGGTTAATTATATGTTTATTTTAACGTTATCAAGTATGAAAGTTTCTAGACACCTACCCAGTGCCCGATGGTTTCATCGGTGAGTATCTAGTACACATACTGTATAGGTATCAGTAAATCTAACTATTGTATGATTCTTTCTACATTTTCCACTATAGTTAAGATATGTTGCTATATAAAGTATTATCAAATTCAATTCTCAAATTTATATGAGCTTATCAGTTGCCTCAAATATAACAGTGTTGTTTATATCTGTATTACTGTTGAAGATCCAGAGAGGGAGGATTGGGATTACATTAACCAGTTTAATCCTGCCACATTTTTGTGCCTGTCCCAAACAAGGACCTGGATTTCCAACGGCATAGGTCATGGTCTTTTTTATGTTCAGTGATTGAGGTGAAAAGTGATTGTTTGTTTGGTTGATATTGGTGGAACTGTTGACCACCATTGTTTAAACTATGTTTTTATAATATTGTCATTGTGTTACAATAGTTCACAGTGTAATGCATGATTTTTTAATGACTGTTATTGGTAGTCCATCATTACATGTACAGTCAAACCTGCTCATGCTGTCACCTCTATTAAGCAGTCACCTGTATTAAAAGGCCATCTTTTTCTTGTCCTGTCATAGAATATTTCATATGAATTGAACCTCTTTTAAGAGGACATCTGTCTTAAAGACCACTTTATTTTGTCCCAAAGGTGACCTCTTAATACAGATTCGACTGTACAAAGGTGACCTCTTAATACAGGTTTGACTGTACAAAGGTGACCTCTTAATACAGGTTTACTTTACTAATTTTTTAAATCTTGTTATATACAAACTTTTAGAACAAAATCAGGAGGAGTTCCTGGTTTAACTGTTTGTCTTAAAACCCCGTCATGATGTGAATGAATTAATGTTTCGTCCAAATCTAAGACCAATATTTTTCTTTTCAACATACCTGAAACAAAGAAAATGTAAAGTTTTAAAAGATATTGTAAACATTATAAGATTTATACATAGCCTGATTCCTTAATATATAACATCACTTACAATAAATTGTGCAACTGCATACTTTAACTAAGTAAAGTACAGATAGAGACAGATCATGATTAATCACTGCGATATATCAGTCTAAAGTGAACTTCCTTTGGGTCAACTTCTGTAATATACAGTTGTTTGGTTCATACAGGTTAAATTAACAAAGATTTTTTGCATTGGTTGCATTAGGTTTGATTGATTGATTGGTGTTTAACGTCCAGCGAGCAATTTTTCAGCTATATTCAGGACGAGAACATTTAAAAATTGAAACGCCACGGGACTCGAAACAAGGAAAGGTGATGGGTAGGGACGGATAATTTAGCCAGTGCAACAGGTCTCTTCCGGACGACTCATCATGAGCATAATGCTCATAATGAGCTGTTACACTGGGTTCTTTAACGTGCGAAGAGGGTGGCAATCTCTCAACACGGGACCTCGGTTTTATTTACGTCTCATCCGAAGTACGGGTTGGTTGTGAATTTATACATCCTGCACAACCGACGGACGCCCCTTCAAGCCGAAGAAGCTCTCGGTCCCATTTCTATACCACGGGGCTCCCGCGGGGTTGACCCCTTTTAGAGGACTAGTGCCTCTAGGGCGGATAAACCTGGTGCCTATTCTACCCCCGGCACACCCTCTGGGAGGGGGACTTTTGTTTTGTTCAATATATCTTCAAAATATCCTATGTATTTAGAGTGTTACTTATTGTCAGCCAAAAGACATAAGAAAGTAAGTAAATATATTAAACAGACCAAAAAATAGTACATGTATCAGAATTACCAAGAAATGTGATACCTCCAGAGCTCCAGATAATTTTCAAGTCCAAAGGGTAATTACCTCCTACTTTTGAAAATGATGGGTATTTGCATATTTCCTTTGCACTGTTGTACTCTCTACTTCAGAAAAGATTGCTTACATGTACACTTTTAAAATTATGTTTGACACAAGTGTTATTCAATAAACGCAGGATGTAAGTAAAATGTATATCTCTGTTTAATTTGACACGATGGTTGTAAATGTTGTAAATATTTTGTTTTTTGCTCGTCGACTTCGGCAGTTTTCACAGCCGTTTTGATAATGTCATCAATGATTCCTTTAACTACGGTATGCTGTCACTAGACACCGATGAAACTGTCAGGAACTTAAGTGTAGAATTTTCCATAGCGCTCTTGCGCTTATTCATGTTCTTGCTCATTTTCAACGAACAACGTGTTCCCAAATTTACTTTCATTTTAGTTCTTACTTATTATGTAAACCGCATTTATTTGCAATATTGACCGCGATTGGTTGATTTATCGTAAACATCCAATCAGATCTCTTTTGACATCGATGCTTAGAAAGGCAAACATTCGGTACCCCTCGGATGTATGCGCTCTCTCCTTCGAAAAGTATAAAGGGAAGTAATTACAGGGAATTTCTCAAAGACAAAAATGTATTGTTATGTACTCGACTGTACAACTACAAATACGCTCCGAATTTGGAAAGTTTGCTTACACAGCAATATGTATGCGTAATGTGTACACTCTGATCTGATAATACATGCGTTTTTACTCGTTTTCATAGCGTAAAAAACGCAAATACGAAGCTTATCTGGAGCTCTGAATACGTCTATCACAGTGATTTATCATGCTATGTCTCTGACTGTACTGTATATCTACATAAGTATAACTCGAATTCCAAGGAAAGAATTATTTTCTTCATTGACAACTTACTGTGATCAGCGACAATAAGATAGAGTGAAAAAAATGATTGTTGCTTAATGCCAACTCAGCTATATGATGACGAGAACAAGTTAATTTTCAATGAGATGATGATAAGTTCTGCTTTATTCTAAACAAACACGCTTAGTTGGATTATTATAGTGCTAGCATACTGAAACAACAGTCCGCGAATAGACATGTCGCCCCACTCGGACACATTATCCTGATTCTGAGCCAACCAGTCTTTGCTCTTTCTCCTAAATGCGGTGTGCTTAGCGGAGAAGCAACAAATACCATTTTCATAGGTGAGGCGAGCATGCTAACCATTAGGCATTACACCACTGATGAGGTTTGAGTGACAATAAGATGTGAAACAGTATGACTTGTGCCAGTATTGAAACTGCTATTATGACTGATATGTTGAATACATGTAGCATAAAATATGTTAAGAGTTGAAACAGCTACTGTGATTGTGAGATGTGGAATGGTATGAATTATGCTACTCAATGATTCCCAATTTCCCACTGCGACAGACTTTTTGAAAAAAAAATTCAATATACACATGTAGGTCCTGTACCCAATAATTTTCTGCAGGACCTACTGAAATTGTGCAGGACCGTAATTTACAAAATTCTAAAATTAAATGGAATCGGTGATGGGAACAATAAAAACCTGACCCGCCATGTTTTCAAATATAAACACACGAAATGGTCGCGTTGATGCATCACAGCCAGTTTAACCTATAAAAATACAATGATTAATAGAATTACCATGGAAATGGCTGCATGTTTAAGAAGTAAATGTCATTTGAAGCAGAATCTAATTCCGAGTTGACCGTGATCGTTCCGGCATACCAGTTGCATTTCCGATTTCCAGTGCAAAACAAAATACACAAACAAAAAATATTGTCGGACACCCGGACCAGCATACTTGGCAGTATTGCCGGTCCTTGTGATTTTCTACCCGCTCGGTCTGATGAATTTCAAAAAGTCTGCTGTGACTTCGAGATGAAGCTCTGTATGAATTACCTCAGCTAATAAGTTTGTCAATAAACCTGTCACGTTATATCTGTAATTGTTATTAATCATCTACCGAAATTGTTTTATCCATTTTCATGTATCAAAGGATCAGACACAAGTTTTTGTAGAAGACAATATGAAGTTGAAAAACTTGTGTCTGAGCCTTTTGTCATTATTTAGACAATAAAATATGTTTAAATATGTATCTTCCATACTTACTAAGTCTATGTTTAGATAAAGGAGACAATGGTATACACTCATATTTAACCATACTTACTAAGTCTATGTTTAGATAAAGGAGACAATGGTATACACTCATATTTAACCATACTTACTAAGTCTATGTTTAGATAAAGGAGACAATGGTATACACTCATATTTAACCATACTTACTAAGTCTATGTTTAGATAAAGGAGACAATGGTATACACTCATATTTAACCATACTTACTAAGTCTATGTTTAGATAAAGGAGACAATGGTATACACTCATATTTAACCATACTTACTAAGTCTATGTTTTGATAAAGGAGACAATGGTATACACTCATATTTAACCATACTTACTAAGTCTATGTTTTGATAAAGGAGACAATGGTATACACTCATATTTAACCATACTTACTAAGTCTATGTTTAGATAAAGGAGACAATGGTATACACTCATATTTAACCATACTTACTAAGTCTATGTTTTGATAAAGGAGACAATGGTATACACTCATATTTAACTGTTTGATGTTGAATTATCTGAAAAATACAATTATCATTTAATATAGATTATTATTCATTCAAGGGTCTGGATGTAAGATATGCTACATGAGTTGTGATTTCTAACTGACACAATAAGCATAAGCTACACGAGCTATGATTTTAACTTGTACACAATAAGTATCAGGGCTAAAAAGTCTGCTAAAATGGTGGCCTGGTCGACCTAAGTTTAAATCTGGTGGCCAGCGTGACCACCAGTGTAATTGAGGTTGCCGACTGGAAATTCTGAATAATTTTCCATCAAAGAGAGGAAGATATTGAACTTTCTATATCATAACTGGCCTACAGAAGAGGCCATTGAACTTGAAGACTCTTATTAAATCATTGAAAGAATTTTTGTTTTTACTCTATTACCTTGTATATTTGGCTACCAATTTTTTTTACTTTGGCCACTAAAATTTGAGCTTGGCCACCAGATTTTTGTAGTTGGTGGCCACCAAAATTAAAATCCCACTTTGAGGCCTGAGTATAAGCCAGGGCTCACATTGGAGGACGATTTGGGCGAAGAAGTCGCCCTGTGAAGGTTGATTTCGCTTTCTCGTTGGTCAAAAGCGAAGTTCAAGTCGCCTTGTAATTTTGAAGAGTCGCCCTATGTCGCAGCACACGTATTTTCTCCACTTGTCCATTTATGAAAATGTCGATATCGTGCACATGTTTATTGAAATCTATCGTATCCGTTAAGTATTTTGAAAGTGATTTTCTTGGAAAGTATTCCATTACGGTTTATAAAAACTTTAATTTCGTTCATTAGAGCTTATGTTTATATGTGCCCGACTTGAAATAAAACTATTTGTATTTGTTTTTCGTAAACAAACAACATTGGTGCCATTTTGGAAAGGGGACGCAATGCGGTACTGTGCTACCGGAAATGTTGACCAAACTTTTTGTCCGAAGCTACAGTCATCTGTCAAAAGTATTGGCACATGTAAAAAATCCCTATATAATCAACCAAAACCATATTTTTTCAAAAAATAATTGTGAAGTCATTTCTGGATAGATTTTAACAAATTTTACACCAAAACATTCGGAATTGTCTTTATTTTGTTTGTTTATTTGCTCACTATGTTTCTATGAGTGGTTTTTATTTGTACATAATTTTTCCATGATTGTTAATTTTTAGGATTTATTTTTAGTTGAAATATATAGGAAAATCAAAGTCAATTTTTATTTGTTGTGTTTAAATTATATACAAATAAAAATCATTCATAACAACATAATGAGTAAATAAACAATCAAAATATGGACAATTCCGAATGTTTTGGTGTAAAAAATTTTAAAATCTATCCAGAAATGACTTCACAATAAAAAAAAATTAAAAATATGGTTTTGGTTGATTAAAATACCACCGCCACCATGTTTCCCAATACTTTTGACATATGACTGTACTTTCAACAAAACGAACTTTTGATTTATTTTTTCTCATTTCTGTGACATAAAATCATAGTTCTCATATCAAATATGTTCATATATGCGAAGATTGGCAATTCAAAATTCGTTGAAATGCATGCGGTCGCTTCAGATATTTATCCATCCGCATTGGTATTTCATACTCGACACCGGGTTAATATTACGATCTATCAAACTGTTTATTTACATCCAGACATGTGTAAAAGTTAATGCATATCAAATTAAAAAATAGACTTTGAACTACAGTAGCTTTCCTCCATTGTTGCAATCTGATTTGAGATCTGGCAAATAATAATTACAGCCTTTACTTTCATCAGTTTTTGACTGACAGTGGCAATTTACGTTTTTGCTATATTTTCATTCCCTAGCTACATTTTTGTATATCGTTATATTATATATAGTTGGACCATTGAGCAAATTGACAGAGATATCGTTCTTCTGTTGAAGATTACACCACTATGATTTATTACAATTTGTGTGGTAATGGATCACAGCACAGTAATATTTCAAAAGGAAAAAGGGGGGGGGGGGGGGGGGAGTACATATAAAAAAAATCACTGGTATGCACGACTCCAATAGTCAAGGTAGACAGAAATAAAAATGTGATATTGAATAGATATCCTTATGGTAGTTATGAATAAAAAAACCGAGAACAAATCAGTTCAGACAGCTTTTTAACTATTAACTAAATTTGGGCAGGGTAACTTCAGAGAGGTCGCGAAAGAATGTTTCGATTAATCGCAATTAACTTCTCCCAGAAGTCTCACCACTTCTCCCCGTGAGCTCTCTGAAAGAGAAGTCACTTCTCTCTCTAATTTGAAAGTATTGAGAGCGCTGATAAGCTACATGAGCTATGATTTTTACTTTGCATATGCAGCATAAAACTACATGAGCTGTGATTGTGAATTTTCAGGTTAGTGTGCTTTCATTAATGTCGTGTAACCCAGTTAAAATGGGAGCTTGCATGACCTAGTGGTTAAGATCGCATATACGTGCACCTCAAGTGTTCAGATTTCTAGACTAATCAGACACCCACCCAAGTCTGCTAAGGCCAAAAAAAAAATATGTGTGTTTACGGTCACCCGACCTACCCTAATTTTTGCTAGCGACCCAATGAATTTTTACACAGAATTCGGACAACCATTTTTGTTGTTTAACCAGCAGCAATGTTTTATTTATTCAACTGCTAGCTTTTTGTTGAAATTTAGAGCAAAGAAGGTAGAAAAACTGCATAATTCGTCATTTTACCGGAAATTTCGAAAAAGAAATACCGGAACGACTATTTCCGGTTTTGCCGATAATAAAAAAAAAAAAAAAATTAATCCTGACCAACCGACCCTAGATTTTTTTGACATGTGACAGTAAACACACATATATTTTGTTTTGGCCTAAGCACAATATACATGCAATAGCATGTAGCAATTTTATTTGGTGAGTCATTTATTTAACATGTTTAACAAGGGTGAAACCACTCTGTGAATGAGAATAGGCACAAAACTACATTGTACTCCTCCTTACATTTAGTACATGTAAAGTCACCCGACAGGTGAATCACCTTAAATTGTTTTTTTTTTTTGCTTAAGATATGTTCACATCAGAGTAATGTATCATGTATCACCTAGGGGTGTAACGATACATTTTTTCCACAAGCGATATGTATCGCGATATTTGATATGTATTATGATACGTATCACGATATGTTTTATAGGAAACTGTAACTATTCTTTGAAGTCCATGCTGGTCGACATGCCATGTTTTTTTTTTATATGAGGTCGCTTACATACTAGCGGAAATAATAAATATTTGATATTTGATTAATTAATTTCAAAAGCGTAAATTAATCGATTCACTTTTCTCAAAATATCAATTAAATGACCACCAAACGGAAGTTCAACACTACTTTTTTTTTTTAAATTAGCATCATATCGTTTGTATCGTAAGCGGCCTCCACGTATCGTGAACCGAACCGTCCCCAAAATAATCGTGATTTCGGTACATACGGTGAATCGTTTCCCCCTTAGTATCACCCATTTTTTAATATTTTGTTTGTGGCCTTCATAAGGAGCATGACAAAGTGGTTTGTGTCTGGATATTATTGTCTTCAATTCAATAAATCATGTGACAGAGAAATCATTAGGAAGTCCTGCTTCCAAAAATATTGCAACTTTTACAGTGAAATCGATTCATGAAAGAGTAAACTGGTTTGTTTACATGTTTGCTTGTTTTTGCATGCCATGGGAAGCATTTTGTTTTTATATTACCCAACTGACACTATTTTCTTACTATTTACTTTATAGTATAAATATTGATAAAATGTCGTGACCGAAGACCGCCGATCATGTGACACCAGGAATCAGGATACATAATCAATATAAATAAACATTATGATTATGCAGGTGTAAACAAGTAAATATTTAATAATTCATATGATTTTAATACCGGAAAATGATAAAATATTATCAACGTGGAAGGTGAAAAATATAAATCATTGTTTTACTTTCTGGAGATTTATTATTTATGTCACTTACAGCCCTTGCTTGTCGTTTAAAACAGTAACAAATGAAACTCCATATTTTTGCTGCCAATAAAAAGAATCCACGCAATCCCATAACAATGTACTTGATCATGAGTGCAAGAATTGTGTTTGTTTTAATTTGCAGAGACGCATCAATTTCAAATAAATAAGCATTCAGGAATTCAGTTAATGTATCGTATTTCAAGGACGGCAGTACTTGCGAATTTAGGCCGCCATTGATTTCCCAGCATGCGTTAAATAAACTTTCGGAATTTGTGATTTTTTCGTATTAGTAGATAATAAAATTAGATAAATTCCGAATTATCTTTAACCGGAAGTACCAATTTTTGGAAGGCGTCGATAGAAACGACAACTTGTTCACGTTTTGTTAAGGCTATTGACAATATTTCGCTATAAAAGTAACTCACAAAGAAAGCCATTTCTGTCTGTTCAGTAAGGACTTTAATTAGCAAATGAAAACTCAACCAAATCAAATATATGTTAATTATTCACATGATGTTGAACTTGAATGAACTAAGATTAAGAAGTCTAAGTTGAAGGTAAAAGCACTTGCTGGCCTTTGGCTTTGATTTGTTGTATAAGTTTGAGTTGGAGTAGAGTAATTTTTATTGATGCACAGTTTTATCTTAAAGGCGGTGAAGTCTTCTTCTTTGGGTTTACAGTAAGCCATCAGCACTTGATGATTAATTACTGTGTCATACAACACAAAAGAATACAATACAAATATGCAATAAAAATTGAGTGTGTAGTTGTGGTCCGATAGCTCTATGGTCCAACAGTTCGATAGTTCAACACAATGGTAACTACTCGACGATTTCCGTTGCACAGAAAATTAGGTAATTTGACAGCAGCGAGTATGGCCAAGTAGTTACATTAAAATAAGAAGTCCGGCAGTCGTCAGCTTCAATACTGCAATCGGCGACTTCTCCAAATAACCACGGACATATGAATGATTAAATTAACGGTTAGTAAATACAAATAAAAGACAAGAAGTGTGGCACAGGTCTGAAAATAGGAGTCGTACATAGTACAAGCTCCATACCAAAATTCAAATCAAGTCCAAATATCTTTTTACGGAAATTTTCATGTTTTTGACGTTTAAATTGCACTACTTAAGTCGGTTGCTTCAGAAAATACTAGGCCGACAGACCCGAGTAGTGTTGCTCACGCGATACAACTTCTGATTTATTAAGTCATGTACATTTCGGTAATAGCTGTGATATCTTCGATGAAAATTTTTAACTGACAATTTTAAGAATTTGGCATCTCGATAAAAGTACAAGTCTCACAGAGATGACATAATATGACACTAGTGCAGGTCCAGTATCATCAACTCATAATGACCGGAAACGTCAATTTAAGCTTTTACAGCATAATATAACATAAAACTTAAAAGTCATGTGTGAGATCATGACGATCCAATAATGCAACAGTGTGCAATATCACACAAAAATATATTAAACGATTTCAGAAGGGGGTCCGTGAATAAAACTAAAAATTGCAAGAAAATGAGCGTAATTTTGTGTGAACTTAAAATTTTCTTCTGACAACGCATTGGATGCATGTGTAGAAACTGCCATCAAAATTAATAAAATATTGTAAGCATATTATAATATGCAAATACAGTATTCATACATACAATTTCATTAAATATACATGTACATGTATATATTCTGAAATTTTTTGGAAGGGTCTGTGCATTAGGGGGGATGCGAATATGGAGGGAAATACAATTCTGATGCCAAAATCTCTAAATTTGATTTTTTTTTTAAAGCATCCCCTGCATCCTTACTCCTGTGTACGGGCCTGGTATTGTCAATTTTGATTAATATTTTCTTATTTCCATGTAACAGTAAGATCGTGCAACCCTAGAATAAACTTGTTTTCTCGTGTTTATGGGTTCGTCACTGGCAGTGTATTCCCGAAAATAGTCTTCCATGCAGGGATGGGCACGATTACTGTCAAAAGTAATTGATTAATAATCGATTACATGTAGGATTTTTGTGTAATCGATTAATAATCAATTACTCTGATTTTTTTTAATGTAATTGATTACTTTATCAAAAGTAATTACATTACTTTTCGATTACTGTCAATTACATTCTACAAAATAAAAAAAAATAACTAAAGAAGGTTAAACACAATTATGCTGTTCAACATATTTACAGTGGAAAACTAAGAACTTTACAAAAGCATCATTTAAAGGCATACAGTCGCTCAAATTAATTTTTTTTTATATTAAAAGTTGCCAATATTCGATGTTTTATACTAATTGCAGTTGAAATTTGTCATTATATCATACGTAAATAGCCTAGATCGAATGAAATACGTCGCTTTTTGATTTTCTTGTATCCATTAAAGAATTCAATTTTGACCCATATATTCCGTGACCTACAAAGTGAACCTATTCGGTAAAGCGTTTGCACATGTGCAAAATTGTTTGTGGAAGGAAAAGCACATGTATGGCACAAACAAAAATATTGACGGATTCTACACGAAAACGACACAAATATGAGGATTTTGTGTAAAAATTAAAAAAAAAGTATTATACCGACCTACTCCATTTTTCAACACGTATACGGTAAGCATAATTCAGTATCTTTTTACGGCTGAGTCGTATTTTGAGAGTAGAATTGCATCGTCGTTTTTTATATTATTCTTTTTTTTTCAGGAGAAAACGCTAGGTGATATCTCTTTTAAATTAGAGACTAAAATAATGAACTTCATGACTCTTTTTTTTTTTCGAAAAAAATATAATCAAGCCAACTCAAGTGTTGTCAATAATATGCAATACAATTTGTTTACAATTTTCCCATTATCAGGCCCCTTTGCAGAGTTTGGGTTTGTTTTTATTGATTACATCACGTATTTCAGATTTTAAGTGTCATTCTTACTAAATACCATTATATAATATTAACTGATTACCCCAGATCCAATTTCATATATCTATTTCTTAAATTATATTAATTATAGTGAATTTACATGAAAAACATGCTTCCTGGTTATTTATAGCAGTTATCAGTGTCCGGCAAACTTCGGAATATCAACCGACTTATAATTAGGTGTGTTAATGGTGATTTTACCAACAGACATTCAAATTCTTTTCACTAATTACAACATTATAGCATATTTTTTAAACCTGGCTTCTTGTTCGTAACATTTTATTAGTATAAAACATCGAATATTGGCAACTTTTGATATAAACAAAAAAAATCAATTTGAGCGACTGTATGCCTTTAAAGCATTCTTAAAATTCCTCTGAAAAAAAAAATGGTGAATAATTTGTCCAGCTAATTTTATAGATTGAAATTTCAAGTTAGTTACTAGGAGGGTCAGACTTTTTTTGAAAATGTGTTAAAATATCTTAAAGTACACACCAATGATCAGATCTCCTGAAGATATTTATAGTGGTGTTTAGTTTTTTAAAATCTGTTAAGAGGTTCAAAAGTTATGACAATTTGAAGTTCGGAAAATGACCACTTATATTTTATAATGGTGGCCATTTTGAATTTTATCTGTCTTTACCAAGAAATAGAATATCAGAAATTATTTGAAAACAATAATGAAATCTAATGAAACTGTACTTGATAAATGTAGTTTAGACATTGTTCTAAAAGAAATTGCATAGTTGTAGTCTTTGTTTCATCAGCAACATGTGTTTCCAAACACATTTAAAAAAAAAATTTACCATGCATTTCAATGGGAAAATTGAAAAAGCACCAAAATTGGATAAATTTTACCCATAAAATTGAATGTATAAATAACAATTTTGAATTTTCTCATCAAACTATATGAGATTATTAAAACCTAGCCTACTATCCACTACAGAAGAGTTTTACTTTCAGTCTAACTGGTCAGCAACATGTGTTTCAGAGAATAAATAGTTTCAAAATAGCGGTGCCATTTCCAAAGTTTCCATTCAATTTTGGTCGCTTCTGTCCAGTTTAAATATAAAAAAATTATGACATATGACATATGAAGAATTTTCTCCAAACATGTGCATTATTTATTTATTTCAACATGTCACCTTTTAAATAATTCACTTTAAATAATAGTGTTCTAGTGCATTGTCACTGCAGCTGTCTTCAAATGTAAGACAGAATTACAGAATTTGCCATTGTGTAAATAAAATTGAAAAATATCTGACCTCCCTATAATTACATTTATCTTTTTGTTTGGATAATCTCCTTAATTACAGGTTATGAAACTGTCAATGGAGAAAAATGTATAACCTATGGCAATATAATGTAAAGCTGACACTTAATTAATAAACATAATTGAAATCAAAACAAAGTCTGTATGTCATTGATTAAAGGTCTTTTATCATCTGATCAAAGACAAGAAGGCAGTTAAATAAGAGTTTTTTATTCTCCATTTAAATCTTTTAATATATAAATATATATTTTTAGTGTCATAGTGAGATACATGTACCTATTACTGATTGGGAATTTCAATGCAATAATTCATTGTCAACAGGACTTTGTATCATTTCTTAATCTTAAACATAACATTATGATGAATCAAATATACAGAAATTAACTCGACCTATATTTTTATTCTTAATATAAAAGGCCCTAAAGGATTGTCAAGCATGGAAAGTCATTTGTTTCAAAAGCTGGAAATAAAGTAAAATTTGTCAGGAAATTTGGTTAAACATAAGGCAGCTTTCAGACAACAACAGATCTAACAAAAATTGCAATTTGATAGAACCCTCAAGTCATTTTATACATTCTATTTTATCTGTACCTAAATATAAATAAATAAATAAATAAGTTTTATTTAAAGTCGAAATATCTATAACAGTACACATAACATAAGCTCTAGTGAGCTTTTGAATCGACTATTACATAAAAAGCACATACAAGTATAAAATAACTTTACAAGCACATATTACATGACATCACAAAGCAAAAAAAAACAAACAAAACATGCATGCGTGGACATTTGTATAAAACATAAGCTCATGTATACATAGACATACATAAAAGCAAACTCATTCATACATAAATACAGTTTCATATAAAATTAATCAGAACTGAATCTAAAAGCATAAAACATAAGCTCATGTATACATAGACATACATAAAAGCAAACTCATTCATACATAAATACAGTTTCATATAAAATTAATCAG
Organism: Bathymodiolus brooksi; assembly: GCA_963680875.1. Classification (NCBI taxonomy): domain Eukaryota; kingdom Metazoa; phylum Mollusca; class Bivalvia; order Mytilida; family Modiolidae; genus Bathymodiolus; species Bathymodiolus brooksi. Next base: position 65,110,935 of record OY804590.1, read on the forward strand.
AACTGAATCTAAGAGCATAATAGCAGATCAGGATAGGGTAATATTAAAACTATATAGCACTAAGTACACAAAGCATAACAAGACAAACTGTTTACATGCAAGCACTACAATGGCATGAGCCACCATTCCAGGTATTCAATAATTTTGAAAATTGATTTAAGTTTTGTTCTAATCTAATATGGTTTGGTAGCTCATTCCATAGTTTGGTTGAAAAATAACGGAATGATTTCAGACCATACCTTGTTGTTTTTACAGATGGTACATCAGCTGTGTTTTCGTATCTAAAGGAATAATTATGTTTTTTAATATTTACTAAATCATGTAGATAAATAGGGCTTTCTTTATGTATAATTTTAAAAGTTTCAATTGTTATACTTCTTAAAAAAAAAGAGCATTAACTGAAGTCACATGCAGTTGTTTATTTCCATTTAAAGTAGGTTCTATTTCATCAAACTATTTTACTAAAGTAATCAAAATGTAATCGAAAAGTAATCAATGATTATATCATAATTTCTACTGTAATCGATTAAATTACTTACGATTACATGTAATCGAAAAATTTGATGATTACAGATTACTGTCGATTACTAGGAAAAATGTAATCAATTACAATCGATCACGATTACAGATTACGATTACCCCATTCCTGCTTCTATGAAAAGCAATATTTTTATGACCTGCCGACATTGTTGGGGGACATTCAAACAAGTGATACCAAATTTAGTGTGTACAACATACGCATGTTTCTGGAATAACCTTCGTCAGGTACGCTCTAGATCAAAATGATTGGAAGCAAAATTCATAGAAGGTTTGAGAGCATCAAAACCAAAAGGGGCCTAAACAAGACAGCCAAAACCGTCTAAGGTCAACTTTGCATGAGGGAGTTGTAACCTTAGTTTTAATACAATTTTTTTTTTAATTATAAACTGAAAATTTACAAAAATTTTGTATCAACAATCATGCCATTGCCGAAAAGTGCAACGACGACACATTTTCTTGTTATCGTTGTCATCGTTACATTTCAGTGTATTCGTCACGTAGCAAGCGCCTTATCATAAACATGTACTTAGTCTAAATTGTGATGATTTGACCTATTCGCCAAGAAGGCATCATGAAACCCATAGCAGATGACGCTGTACGTTCTTGCTCTTAATAGAGGGATTCAAGAGATCATTTCAGAAGGATGTAGCGTAATTGGTTGTGGATTTCCGACGATACCTGCTCGGCAAATAGGACAAATCGTGTCCATAAACTGAACTTCTGTTGCGTTCCTTGAGATACCTCAACTACACACAAGACTTCGGAGGTAGCATGAATGGGGGAACTATTAAATTATGAACGGTGGAACTATTAAATTTGTCGGACTATCAAACCGTCAGACTATCGAACTGTCGGACTGTCGGACCATCGAACCGTCGGACTATCGATCAGATCCCATAAAAATTAAGGTTAAAAAGAAAAGCAACAGCAAATAAAATCAACAATTCACCATAGACTTAAAATTGATATGAACAAAGTTTTGTGCAGAGGTCAGGTCCTTCCTCTTTCCTCAGTGGCCAAGACTATTTAACAAAACTGATACCTTAGATTGTTATTTGTATATCTTGCATGCCTGGATAAGCTTCACTTTGTTTCATATAATGGTTGTCCTGAAATTTAGATGCAGAAATTGTACTTGGTTCTGAAATGAGTCATTGGAATTGTCTGATTACTGTTTCAGATCTGTGATAAGTTTACCATCCTGTTTGATAGATGAAACTCACAGTAGTCAGTTTGTATTTTTGCTTTTTATATACATTTTGTAGGACCAGAATTTGTTCATGTTGGAAGTGTTGTTTTCTTCTGGTTTAGGTGTTACACTATTTTCTATGAAGTGCCAGTAATTGCTTGTCTCAATAACTTAATCCTGCCACTATTTATTGAAGTGACATTTCCAAGCCAGGAAGTTAGAGGTCATGTATTTGTGTGTTAGAGGTCATGTATTTGTGTGTTAGAGGTATAGATTTTGCCTCTTTCTAAGATTTTTTTATTGGATTTTGGAACTTCCAACAGTGTGTTTTTTGTTTGTTTTTTTCTCCATTTTATTAACCATTTAATTTTAAATGTGAAGGGTCCATCGAGGCAGAGTAAATCTTAACACAGACATATATATCCAAATGAAGTAAACAAACACATTTATAAATAACTGATTACATATATAATATACATGAATGTAGTTGTGATCTAAAAACTAATATCAACAGGGGGAAGAAAAAAAAGGGGGGGGGGGGGGTGTTGACAATATTTTTGAATGAAACAGAGCAAACAATCTTTCTACATGTCATTTGAACAAATTGGACCTACCTGCTCCATTTTTTTTTGCCTAATAAATCTCCATACTTTTTCACTGTAAGCTAAAAGTCGTTTTCCCGATTGACCCATCCCTTCTTTCATTTCTGTATTGATAAAATATATTTTTGAACTTGTTGGGGACCGTCATGATCCTATGGTGGTTAGATTTACAACTACTTGTGCAATCAGTACCTGTCACCACTAAAGTTGTGAGTTTGAATCCTGCTGATGGCAAGGTGTACTCGATACAACATTATGTGATCAAGTTTGTCAGGTCAGTGGTTTTCGCCAGGTACCCTGGTTTCCTCCACCAAAAATACTATGCCACGATATAATTGAAATATTGTTGAAAGTGGCATTAAACATAGTTACCCTAACCTAAACCCTGAATGTCTACAGTTAGATTGTATTTTCTCAATGCTTTTCTTGTTGATCATATTTTTTTTTTAAACTTTTATAGGTATGATGCTATGGGAAGTTTAGAAGGAACCTTTGACACATCTCTCCATGAAGCTGTTCGTTATGGTGAATTAGATGAAGTGAAAGTAGCTTTGTTCCAAGGTTATGACCCCAACTTAATTGGTCTGTATCAGTGGAGTGCTTTACATGAAGCTGCTAACAATGGAGAAGTGGAAATCCTAAAAAATCTCCTTAAGAACAAAGGTTAGTTGATTATCAAAAGAAAGTTTAAACAGTGATGGACAACAATACCACCATTATATCAACAAAGCAAGCAATCACCTCTCATCTCAACTCATTGTATATAAAAAAGATGAAGACATGTGAAGTTGGAAATCCAGATCCTGACTTGGAACAGGCACACACATGTGGCAGTATTAAACCGCTTCATGGGATGCCAACCCTCCCCTCTTCATATTGGAATCTCCAGCAGCAATGTAAAGAAATGCTTCTTTCAGAAGAAGGAATTAAAAGTGAAAAAAATGTGTGATGTTCAGATAATAAATAACTTTATAATTTTCTCCTAATATTTATTTAGAACAGTATATTATAAAATTGTATCTATAATTCATTCAATTTGGATGTTAAATAGCAATAACAGTTGATATGCCAGCTAGACTCTACTAAATCAAATGCAATGGCAGCAATTATAAAGTTTTCAAAAATTTGGATCAGACTTCACTTTTAGTGACAATGTCAGGGAAATTGGTTTTTAGCTCACCTGACCCAAAGGGTCATGTGAGCTATTCTCATCACTTGGCGTCCGTCGTCGTCGTCCGTCGTACGTCGTAAACTTTTTCAAAAATCTTCTCCTCTGAAAGTACTAGACCAATGGAAACCAAACTTGGTCTGAATCATTACTAGGGTATCTAGTTTCAAAATTGTGTCCGGTGATGCCGTGCACCAACCAACATGGCCGCTGTTACTAAAAATAGAACATATGGTAAAATTGCAGGTTTTTGGTAATAACTCAAAAACCGTTAGTAATATCAAAAATCTGACATGGGGTAAAAATGATCAGCACATCAAGATCTACCTACCCTGCAATTTTGAAGTAAATCTGATTACCCATCTTGGAGTTATTGCCCTTTTTTCATCAAATTTGTAAAATTTTAATGCTTTTCGTCTTATATTTCAAAAACTATAAGAGATAAAGGTTAACTTTAAATTGCAAAAATGTGCGGCATATCAAGATCTACCTACCCTGCAATTTAAAGTAAATCCCATTACTCATTTTGGAGTTATTTCCCTTTTTTCATTAAATTTTCAAAATTTTAATACTTTTCGTCCTTTATTTCAAAAACTATAACAGACACATGGTAAGTTGAAACTGCAAACATGCTCAGCATGTCAAGATCTACCTACCCTGCAATTTTGAAGTAAATTTGATTACCCATCTTGGAGTTATTGCCCTTTTTTCATCAATTTTTTTTTTTCATTTTAATACTTTTCGTCTTATATTTCATAAACTATTTAGAGATAGATGTTAAGTTTATTGCAAAAATGTGCAGCATATCAAGATCTACCTACCCTGCAATTTTGAAGTAAATCCCATTACCCATTTTGACCGATTATGCAAATTAGAAAAAAGGGGGGATGAAATAAAAAAAAAATCTTCTCCTCTGAAACTACTGAACCAATCTCAACCAAACTTTGCTGAAATGATCCTTAGGTGGTCCCTTTTCAAAATTGTGTCCGTTAGCGCCGTCCTGTATCCAAGATGGCCGCCATTACTAAAAATAGAAATTTCTTCAAATGATCAAAACTGCTCTATTTTAAGCCAGAAAGTGCCCAAATTTGAACTGTATAAGCATAATGATGAGCTTTTTTAACATATATTACGGGATTTTTTATGAACTTTGAACTTTTACCGAGTTTGACCGATTATGAAATTAAAAAAGGGGGGATGAAATTAAAAAAAAATCTTCTCCTCTGAAACTACTGAGCCAATCTCAACCAAACTTTGCTGAAATGATCCTTAGGTGGTCCCCTTTCAAAATTGTGTCCGTCAGCGCCGTCCTGTATCCAAGATGGCCACCATTACTAAAAATAGAAATTTCTTCAAATGGCCAAAACTGCTCTATTTTAAGCCAGAAAGTGCCCAAATTTGAACTGTATAAGCATAATGATGAGCTTTTTAACATATATTACGGGATTTTTTATGAACTTTGAACTTTTACCGATTTTGACCGATTATGAAATTAAAAAAAGGGGGGATGAAATTTAAAAAAAATCTTCTCCTCTGAAACTACTGAGCCAATCTCAACCAAACTTTGCTGAAATGATCCTTAGGTGGTCCCCTTTCAAAATTGTGTCCGTCAGCACCGTCCTGTATCCAAGATGGCCACCATTACTAAAAATAGAAATTTCTTCAAATGGCCAAAACTGCTCTATTTTAAGCCAGAAAGTGCCCAAATTTGAACTGTATAAGCATAATGATGAGCTTTTTAACATATATTACGGGATTTTTTATGAACTTTGAACTTTTACCGATTTTGACCGATTATGAAATTTAAAAAAAGGGGGGATGAAATTAAAAAAAAATCTTCTCCTCTGAAACTACTGAGCCAATTTCAACCAAACTTTGCTGAAATGATCCTTAGGTGGTCCCCTTTTAAAATTGTGTCCGTCAGCGCCGTCCTGTATCCAAGATGGCCGCCATTACTAAAAATAGAAATTTCTTCAAATGGCCAAAACTGCTCTATTTTAAGCCAGAAAGTGCCAAAATTTGAACTGTATAAGCATAATGATGAGCTTTTTAACATGTATTACTGGATTTTTTATGAACTTTGAACTTTTACCGATTTTGACCGATTATGAAATTTAAAAAAGGGGGGATGAAATTTAAAAAAAATCTTCTCCTCTGAAACTACTGAGCCAATCTCAACCAAACTTTGCTGAAATGATCCTTAGGTGGTCCCCTTTCAAAATTGTGTCCGTCAGCACCGTCCTGTATCCAAGATGGCCACCATTACTAAAAATAGAAATTTCTTCAAATGGCCAAAACTGCTCTATTTTAAGCCAGAAAGTGCCCAAATTTGAACTGTATAAGCATAATGATGAGCTTTTTAACATATATTACGGGATTTTTTATGAACTTTGAACTTTTACCGATTTTGACCGATTATGAAATTAAAAAAAAGGGGGGATGAAATTAAAAAAAAATCTTCTCCTCTGAAACTACTGAGCCAATTTCAACCAAACTTTGCTGAAATGATCCTTAGGTGGTCCCCTTTTAAAATTGTGTCCGTCAGCGCCGTCCTGTATCCAAGATGGCCGCCATTACTAAAAATAGAAATTTCTTCAAATGGCCAAAACTGCTCTATTTTAAGCCAGAAAGTGTCAAAATTTGAACTGTATAAGCATAATGATGAGCTTTTTAACATGTATTACGGGATTTTTTATGAACTTTGAACTTTTACCGATTTTGACCGATTATGAAATTTAAAAAAAGGGGGGATGAAATTAAAAAAAATCTTCTCCTCTGAAACTACTGAGCCAATTTCAACCAAACTTTGCTGAAATGATCCTTAGGTGATCCCCTTTTAAAATTGTGTCCGTCAGCGCCGTCCTGTATCCAAGATGGCCACCATTACTTAAAATAGAAATTTCTTCAAATGGCCAAAACTGCTCTATTTTAAGCCAGAAAGTGCCCAAATTTGAACTGTATAAGCATAATGATGAGCTTTTTAACATATATTACGGGATTTTTTATGAACTTTGAACTTTTACCGATTTTGACCGATTATGAAATAAAAAAAAAGGGGGGATGAAATTTAAAAAAAATCTTCTCCTCTGAAACTACTGAGCCAATTTCAACCAAACTTTGCTGAAATGATCCTTAGGTGGTCCCCTTTTAAAATTGTGTCCGTCAGCGCCGTCCTGTATCCAAGATGGCCGCCATTACTAAAAATAGAAATTTCTTCAAATGATCAAAACTGCTCTATTTTAAGCCAGAAAGTGCTCAAATTTGAACTGTATAAGCATAATGATGAGCTTTTTAACATATATTACGGGATTTTTTATGAACTTTGAACTTTTACCGATTTTGACCGATTATGCAAATTAGAAAAAAGGGGGGATGAAATTAAAAAAATCTTCCCCTCTGAAACTACTGAGCCAATCTCAACAAAACTTTGCTGAAATGATCCTTAGGTGGTCCCCTTTCAAAATTGTGTCCGTCAGCGCCGTCCTGTATCCAAGATGGCCACCATTACTAAAAATAGAAATTTCTTCAAATGGCCAAAACTGCTCTATTTTAAGCCAGAAAGTGCCAAAATTTGAACTGTATAAGCATAATGATGAGCTTTTTAACATATATTACGGAATTTTTTATGAACTTTGAAATTTTGCCGATTTTGACCGATTATGCAAATTAGAAAAAAGGGGGGATGGAATTAAAAAAAAATCTTCTCCTCTGAAACTACTGAGCCAATCTCAACCAAACTTTGCTGAAATGATCCTTAGGTGGTCCCCTTTCAAAAATGTGTCCGTCAGCACCGTCCTGTATCCAAGATGGCCACCATTACTAAAAATAGAAATTTCTTCAAATGGCCAAAACTGCTCTATTTTAAGCCAGAAAGTGCCCAAATTTGAACTGTATAAGCATAATGATGAGCTTTTTAACATATATTACGGGATTTTTAAAGAACTTTGAACTTTTACTGATTTTAACCGATTATGCAAATTAGAAAAAAGGGGGGATGAAATTAAAAAAAAATCTTCTCTGAAACTATTGAGCCAATCTCAACCAAACTTTGCTGAAATGATCCTTAGGTGGTCCCCTTTCAAAATTGTGTCCGTCAGCGCCGTACTGTATCCAAGATGGCCACCATTACTAAAAATAGAAATTTCTTCAAATGGCCAAAACTGCTCTATTTTAAGCCAGAAAGTGCCAAAATTTGAACTGTATAAGCATAATGATGAGCTTTTTAACATATATTATGAGATTTTTTTATGAACTTTGAAATTTTGCCGATTTTGACCGATTATGCAAATTAGAAAAAAGGGGGGATGGAATTAAAAAAAAATCTTCTCCTCTGAAACTACTGAGCCAATCTCAACCAAACTTTGCTGAAATGATCCTTAGGTGGTCCCCTTTCAAAATTGTGTCCGTCAGCACCGTCCTGTATCCAAGATGGCCACCATTACTAAAAATAGAAATTTCTTCAAATGGCCAAAACTGCTCTATTTTAAGCCAGAAAGTGCCCAAATTTGAACTGTATAAGCATAATGATGAGCTTTTTAACATATATTACGGGATTTTTTATGAACTTAAAACTTTTACCGAGTTTGACCGATTATGCAAATTAGAAAAAAAGGGGGGATGAAATTTAAAAAATCTTCCTCTCTGAAACTACAGAGCCAATCTCAACCAAACTTTGCTGAAATGATTCTTGGGTGGTCCTCTTCCAAAATTGTGTCCAGCATTTCAGAACACCGACCAAGATGGCCGCCACAGCCGAACTTAATTTAACATAGGACCCTATGGGAAATTCCCATAAAAATCTTTTTGTCTGAAACCATTTGCTCAATAAGAACAAAATTTTGATGAAATAGTCATTGGATGGTTCTCTTCCAAAAATGTGTCTGGCGGTTCGACCTTTCGATCAATTTTTTTTTTTACCTGCAATTTTGAAGTAAATCTGATTACCCATCTTGGAGTTCTTGCCCTTTTTTCATCAAATTTATAAAAATGACGAAGGCTACAATTGTTAATTTTTTTTACCGAAGTTATCAAGTTTTATTGACTGATGTTGTTATTATACCCAGGTGAGCTATACAGGCTCCTGGGAGCCTCTAGTTAAATTAACAGGCCTAAAGTTCTAGACCTTATGTGATTTTTTGTTATTACTTTGTGTGTTTGTCATCATTAAATTTTAATCTTCTTTTCTCAGACTGACAGGTAAATAAATACCAGTAGTTTGATCCTCCCTCAAGCATAAGTTTTGGTGTGGATGGAAATTCCATACCCTGCAATATCCCTAATTTGTATTCCAATGCTTTTTATTAGTATTTTCAAAGAAATAAAAAAAATGCATAATTTACCTTGTAATTTTTAATAGCAAAATTTTACTGTAGCATAAAATTAATTTGATATTTAGGAAAAAAAATACACATGAAATCTTTTTTTCTTTCCGTAGGTGATCCAGATAGAAAAGATTTCCTTCAAGGTTACACAGCTCTCCACTACGCTGCCAAGGAAGATCACTTAGAATGTCTAGAACTGTTGTTAGAGGCAGGAGGTGATTACAACATCACCAATAACAATGGAACAACATGTCTAGACATCTCTAAAGGCCAGTGTTTGGATCTTCTACAGTCATTAAGTAAGTCAAAGCAAAGCGACAATGTGGCAAGGCCCACAGGCACTCAAACACTAGATCCTCTCTCCTTTCTGTATTACACTCACCTTTTTTTTTTAGAATGGCAACAACCCACCCAAAAGATAATTTTATTTAAAAAATACATGGGTGTTGAAAATGTTGTTGTTCAAGAATTTTACTCATGCTCCATTATTTTGGTATGTGTGCACACATTCTATGTAAAATAATAAGTGATGATCTTGATAGTTCACCTTCTGACAAGTTGAAATTAGCCAATTTTGGCCATCCCGTTTAGGCCCTTTTGTTTACTTGCTCCCAAAGTCTTTTAAGTTGTTTGGCTTTCCAATCTTTTAACTTTGAACATACACAATGAAGGTTATTCCAGAAACACTAAATTACATATCTACATTATTATTATAAGACCGCAAACATTTTGTGGTTATATTATGTTATGGTACTGTCATCATTGTCATCGCCATTGTCATCCGTTAATAGACAAGAATGGTTTGCGTGTGATAACTTAAGTTGTAGTTCACGGACGGGATCCTTGTGAATTTTGAACACGATGATTATAAAGGCTGGTGTTGATTTAGGGTATTGTAACCCTACTCACAATGTTAGTGGCGATAGGCACTGATTGAATAGGTAGTTGTAAATCCAACTACCATATGATCACGACCACGACAGCCCCAACAATTAATGGATCTAATATCACTGTTAAATATGTCATGGCTCAAACATTTAATTATATAATTTAAGGAGCAAAGGATTTGATGAAGTTATCCTTGGAAGATGCAAAGAAGATAATAACAGAGAAGAAAGAATTAGAGGATGACCTTGACCTCTCTGTATCCAGTAGTACAGAACTCAGTAGTATTACAGACAAGGAGAAACCTGCAGGTTAGTGTGACCTTTGATCTATAGTAGACCATTTCCTGTTTTCTGGAGTTCATCTATAATTTTGTTATATTTAGGAACCTAAATAGTGAGTCACATGATAGTGGTCAAAGTGGGAAGTATTTTAATCTATGATATTCTCAATATTAAGATGACTTTTAGTCAAAAAACTTTCTTTGTTTGAAAAAATTTTCCTCTTCACATACCATATATATTATCTAGTACACAGAGACTCCAGAACTATAAGAATTGGGAAAAGATGTGTTCTATGTAATCGTTTGATTGAACCTAACATTTCATGAAAATGATGGAAATAATTTTAATATACACGGAAATATTGAATGTAACACAGTACATTTATTGTAAATCTTTCACAAAAAGCGACAAAGATATTTTATGTTGGTTCAACATGAGACCTCTCTCTAAAATATTTGAAAAAAATAGATGAACAAATGCTAAGTAATAATAATAGATTAGAAAGTATTATATATGTGTAATAAATCTTTTCCAGCTCTGGGGTACATCCACCTGACATTTGAATACAATTCTAAAAAGAGTTCATTAAAGATAAGAGTATGGCAGATCACAGACCTGTTGTTACCTCCCAGTAAGTATCTATAAATAAAGCATAAGAAAAGTTTGAAGATACCAAAGAGATAATCAGAAGACTTTATTCGAAGAAGAACAGAAAATACAGTAACCAAAAGAAAACAGACAAAAATGACAAACAGTAAGGCCAAATAAAATAAAAGTTCTGGTTCTCAGACAACGCCGCCCCCTTAAAATTTTGGCCGATGGGACGTTTTTATTGCCGTACAGAAAAAAAATCGTTGCCGCACCATATTTTTGAAGAAAAAAAGATTCAAAATTACCGCCAAATTTAAGTTTTCAAGTGTGCCGGTGACGCGGACGAGTTTGACAAACATTTGAATGACTGATCAATCGAAAACGAAAGTAAGAATTCAGCATGGCTACGAGTGAAAACACTGTCCTCGTCATTTTTAATGTACAGTTGCGTTCCAAACAAATAGTTCTGTGGAATATCCTGCCTGTTGACAGAACAATGACAGTTGCAGAGTTATGTAAGAGTATATTCGTGGGTGATTTTACGGACATAAAAGAGATTGTATGTTTTGATTAATATGTACTAAACATGGTAAACATGATACTGTTAAATAAATATTCTCTCCGAGTAAACACTATTGTGTTGCAGAGTTTTTGAAATTCATCGGACCTAGGGGGCAGAAAATCATGAGGTCCGCCAATAACGTCGGTAATGCCGGTCCCCATGTCCGCCAAACATTTTTGAATGATGTGTTTACTTTTTTGTCGGAAGTGCAGGTCGTATTGTAAATACCGGAACAAGTTCTGTCAACTCGGAATTCGTAACCGCATTGAAGACGTGATATTTTATCTGTTTTTGATAAATATTATTGGTAACTGTCATGAAAATAAATATATTTGAATATATTGTGATGCATAAGATGATCTTTTCGAGTGAAAAGCCCCCAAAAAATTAATAAACTAAAAAAACACGACGTCCCTGATTTGTATCGTTCCTTTCACCGAATCCGTTTCTATTTAGAATTTTGTTTACAGTTCGGGCAACATGGCAATGTGTCGATCATAAAAATGTGATCATTCCTGAAGCATTACAACGGAGCTCAGCCGGAAAAACTGGAAATTGAGAGAGTCTAATGACTTTTAGAATATTGTTATTGTAATCTCAATAAAAATTAAAAAAATTATGTTTTTAATCTGGTAAATTTTTCAAAGTTTGAGGGTATCCCTAGCTGGATTTGGCTACTCTTTTTTGGTGCATGGTTTCAACTTTTTGGTTTATTCTGGATGGTGACTGGTCTTCTTATTTTTAGGCCTCTACCAGTACTAATGAAGTTAAATACAGAAAGTGCTCTGCTAGACTAAAATAATAATAACGGTATGACATTGCTTGGCTTTAAAACAATTTTACATAAAAAATGTAGGTCCGGCAAAAATTCAGAGGATCCAGCAGAAAATTCCTGGGTGATGGACCTATGTCCAGCAAAATGAAAACAAATTTCAAAAAGTCTGGTGTTGTTTGTTTGCCAAAATAGTAGAATTAAATTGGTTTGCGTTATGTTTTTAAACCGCTGAAAATAAAAACAAAATATAAAAACCCTTCTCATGTTGGATTGGAAATAAAAACAAGAAATAAAAACCCTACCTACCTTGGCCTTTTTTTTAAATCCATTGTCTGAGAACCAGAACATTTATTATAGATGGCATAATCCACAAAACACTACACAGATAACTAAAGAATGAGCAACATGAAGCGTATAATCGTTGTGGTGTTTTGATTGTACAATATTTCATGAAGGAGTTATTGCCCTTTTTGTCAGATTTCAAACTGGAGATCATCATCGTCTCATCAAAATGTTATTTGTTCTCACCATGATATAACTCAGTCATTGGTTATTGCCACTGCTTGTATAGGTTGTTGGAAATCTAACTACTAAATGATCACTGCCAAGAATATATTAGTATAAATTCATAGGCAACATGAACCTGTCGTGTAGAAGATTGGAAAATTAAGAACACACGAAAATTACAGGACTTTCATTAAATTATATGCATTTTTTTCTTCACAGCAAATACGTCAATGATACATTCAGTGTTTATCAAAAGCTACCTGATGCCTGATAAAAAGAAAGACTCGAAGCGTAAAACTGAGGAAGTGAGAGTAGAATCATCTGATGCTCACGTTAAGATGAAGAGCTCACATTTGAGTGTACAGCATGTGTACTCGCCATCCTCATTTAAGTTCTCTAAACCGCTGGAATATCAATGCATAGCGAAGGACATTATAAAGGAGAGAAGTATTCAGATAGAACTATGTCTGACTCAGCGATACTCGAAGCGTAGTTTTCTAATTGGGATGTTTCACATGAAATTAAAGGATGCCGTTAAAAAGATGGTTCGGGAAAAATATCCTCTGATTCCGTGTATGAATCATACGATCCCTTCTACTATGAAGGTTTACTGTGCCTCGGAACTTAGAATAACCAGCTCAAAAAAGGTCTTTTATAGCAACCCAGATGTAAGAAATTTGTCAGATAGTATGTCTGAATGCTCTAGTAGAGCAGTGAGTAACCCAGACATGCAAGGAGTAAATATAGATATTGAGTCAGAATTGTCACCGATTAAATTGGAAATGTCGCAAATTCAAGATTACATTTCTGATGAGAGAAATAAACAAAGAGAAATTGAGACACAACTTTTGTCGAAGATTCCAGGACTGACAGAGTTAGATTTTGACAAAGCTGAGAATGTTTCCAGTGAAGGCGAAATGTTGTCTAGAGTTATAGATATTACAGATTACGGTGATGACCCGCATTGTGTTAACAAACCAAAGTCAGCTTTTACTTCTATGATCAGGTCAACATTGACTCCGAAAAAGAAAACAGAAGTTCAAAACATTGCAAGCTCTCAGCAACATAGTATAGAGCTTGACGAAAGGTTATCACCAAGATACGTAGAAGATTGGAAATACAAGAATATAAAAGATCCAGATATAAACATTCAAGAGACAAAGATTGATATTCCAGATAAAACAGTTCAGATCAAGGGTGAAGGTCAAAGTTCCAGACCCGAAACGCCTACGTGGGATTACTATGATTTAGATTTAGAAGCTGTTGACATTCCATTAAGCGACACATCACCTACGACTGACGATGTTAAGCATATTATTTTACCAATGGAAACAACTATGGGAATTCTTAAACAAAAAAGGGAAAAATCAAAAGATCGACACAAAGGTAATTCTAAACATGGGAGAAAAAAAGAAAGACCGATACCAGGCAAAGCTGTACCACAGATTATTGTTACTGATGCAGAACAAGACAAGCATAGTAGATCCTCAAAACCTCTTGATCCCATTACTCCACGAAATATTATGATTGATATGATGGAGAATGCTCCGTCAGGTTTTCATAAACCAAATTCACAAATTCTTGTTACGGCTGATATTCATAGTGTGGATCCACCTCTAGAGAGAAGTGATAGCACCTCCATTGAAATTCATGACTCGGATTCATTTATCATTGACTTAGAAGACATAGACTCTGTGACACCATCGTCCAAAATCCAGTCAAAACTGACAACGAAACAAACAATTCCTATGCAAGTGTTTATTGATGAAAATTACGATAGTTACGATGAGGCCAGTATGGGAGACAGTGTTGAACATTGTCATCCATATCTTGTATCTAAAAATAATGATCTAATATCAGAAGTGTAGACTTTTGTATAAAATTACTATCTGATGAGATTCAAGATTATTATTTATTGTCATTTGCTCAGGGATAAATCTTATATTGTTGTGAATCATAAATCATGTGATGATATTATACACATTTGTTATAGTTATAGTTCTGCTGAGGTTTATATTTGAAATATTAATTTCAGAATGGTTTAAGATTTTTTTTTTAGATTATTTTATAAATTTCAATACTTGGTATTATTTTTGTTTCATTATGTTGTTGTTAGGCATACATTGTTAAATTATAATCAACTTTCATTTTGTTATATTAATTTTTTGCTTCTTTTTCATCCCATAAAAAGTTTACATTTTTGTCGGTGAGACCTCCTGGAACCACTAGACCACAGTCAACACAACTAATATGACAATATATATATATATACAGTCAAACCTGTCTATAGTGGTCACCTGGGGGAGTTTGACAAAATGACCACTATAGACAGGTGACCTTTATATGAAGGGGTTTGATTATTCGACGAAATATTCTGCATTAGTTGTAAATAAACATTTTTAATCACATCTTATGTTTATCTCAATCTGATATGATTTGAATAAAACATACAAATAAATAAAGAAAGATATTTAATAAACAAAAGTACAATTTCCAGTAACACGATGTTGAACTGGAAACATTGTTTTCAAAATCGTCGATCGAATCTCACGTTTTCTTTAAAGAATGTTCATTATCTGGGTACGACCAACACCCTTCTCCTCGCCCACAGCTCAACAACTTTTCCCACCATCGATCACAACGATTTATAACCCGTTGTATTAAAGCCCAACGTACTCATACAGATAACTTTCACTTTGTCGTCTAATTTCAAAGCTTTCCTATTTACGGATGTTGATGATTTTGACATGATGCACTAGATACAAAATAATTTTGGTGAGTGAATTTCTACTCTCGTCGTAATGAATAAATATCTCCAATAACCCCCGGGTATAAACTTTCTTTATTACTCACAAAATTGAATAGTGTTTGTTTATTTAGTTAATTAAATTAAGCAATATATTTTGTAACACCTCGGGATTTTTTGTACATTTGAGAAAAATACCGAACTTTCGAAATCATTTCCGGTATTATTTTAAAAATGAACTTACCGTTATACAAAGGTTTTTCACTGGAAATTACTAATAAATGGTGACCGCTGACCACATTGAACAGGTGACCGCTATATCGAATTAAAATATATAGTAAAATGCACAGGGAGAGCACGAAAGTGACCGTTATGAGCAGGTGACCATTATACAAAGGTGACCGTTACGACAGGTTTGACTGTATATATATTGATACATTAACCAATAATGTCTCATTTTTATTTTTATTTCTAATTAAACATTTATTTAAATGTGTAGCCCTGTTGTGTATTTATATTATTGTTCTTGTACTTTTATTTATTAATATGTGGGATTTTAATTCTTTTATGTATGTATTTTCATATGAGTAACATCTGGTTCTTTTGTCCCGCACATTGACCGTCAAAAACTTTTTTGAAATTGTAAAGTCGCCATATTGGTTCGACCTTTTATTCAATTAGACATTGATAAAGTCCCTTGATGGGACGAAAATTTTGTCATTCAACAAAGTGTTTAATTCTTTATCGCTTTGTTTTGTGTATTTGGTGTTGTTTTACAAATCATTTTAGACGTTTATAATTTATTTTACTTGTATAGTATCGTTATACCGTAACGATCCAACACCCTGTAAGATTGATCGTTGACTGGTTTCTCAGACGTTGTATATATATATATTAAAAAAAACCACAAAAAAACGTCTGAAAAAGTAGCCAACGTATGAACCTACGAGATGTCGGATCGAAAACAAGTAACAATTCTGTGCAAACAAACAAAAATGATAAATAAACGTCTAAAATGTTAGCACAACGATATCAAAAAAAGATGTTAAAATGTAACAAAAATAACTATAAGTCTACAAAAAGACTATAATTATAATTAAATCGACAGATATTTCGCTTGACCAACAAGATTTATCAGCATCTGTAATCTGATTTGAAAAATTGTCACGTGACCATCAGTTATCGTGACGTAAATAAGAGAGAGTTTTTGGATCCACGAGTTACAAACATTACATCCGGAAGGCATAAACAAAAAGGCTTAAATCTTTTGTTTTCTAACTTTTTAACCAGTGCCTGGTCCTTAGCTAGTTGGTAAGCTTCATCATTACATTTTCTCATTCTTTTCATATTGTTTATAAATTAGTGTACATATATACTTGAATAATATAAAGTATAAAGTTCAAGATTATTATTTTTAGTAATTTACGTCAAGATAACTGATGGTCACGTGACAATTTTTCAAATCAGATTACAGACGCTGATAAAGCTTGTCGGTCAAGCGAAACATCCGTCGATTTAATTATAATTATAGTCTTTTTGTAGACTTATTGTTATTTTGTAACATTTTAGCATCTTTTTTTTATATCGTTGTGCTAACATTTTAGACGTTTATTATATATATATATACCCTGTATATTATTCATTTAAATGGAATTTTTATCCCACATCAAGCCATGACATTACTTTGAATCAATGTTATATTTGTTATAGTTAATATTATTGTGTATTACAGTAGTGCCCCTGTTATAAGGCCTCTCTCACACAAGGCCCACACCTCTTTTCTTTTTTATCAGGCCAGATTTAAATTGTGCTAATTAAGATAGTAAGATATTCTGCTAAAACTGTCCTCTTCAATAGAGGCACCCCTTGTATAAGGCCACTTTTTCATTGCAGGGTTAGGGTTATGGTGTTAGCGCCACTTTCAACAATATTTCAGTTATTTCGTGGCAGTCAGTTTTATTGGTGAAGGAAACTACAGTACCCGGAGAAAAACCAACCTGCCGCAAGGCACTGACAAGCTTAATCACATAATGTTATATGGAGTGTTACTGTCCAAAATCACAACTTTAGTGGTGATAAGCACTGATTGCACAAGTAGTTGTAAATCTAACTACCATACGATCACGATGGCCCTTTTTCATTACAGAAGGGGTGGCCTTATAAGAGGGAGACTACTGTACTTTTGTTTCTATAGTGATATATTTATTTATAGTATTATTGCAAAACAATCCATAATCATTTAAATAACTTCCTTAATAATTTGGTGCTGATGGGAAGTGTTTTGTTGAATTTTATGTTTGTTTGTGTCTGTTGTTCTGAAAGTATGTCACAGGGTCTAATGCCTCAATGGTTAGCAAGTCTGCGCTAAGTGTAAGTGAGTATGTCTATCCTAATAATAAGTGAATATCTTGCCCTCACAATAAGCGAGTTTGTTTGTCCTAATAATATATGTATACTACTCTAATGGGAAGTAACTCTGTTTGTCCTCGGAGTGAGTATCATAATAATAAGCAAATCTATTGGCTCTAACGGAAAGTGGGTCCGTTAGCTTGAAGGGTGAGTATGTTTGCTTTAAGTGTAAGTGAGTATGTTTTTCCTAATAATAAATGAGCCTGTTTTTCATTTTATTACATATTTTGTACTCACTTTTTTGTTGTTTTAAATCTAAAAGACTACATGCAAAATTAACTGGTTATAATAGTATGAAAGAAAGATAATTCAATTTTTTAAATAAAGGGAGATAATTTGTTTAAACTTGACAACATGTACAAATTAAATAATTTATTAAAATTGTAATTTCGTTTCTAATGAGAGGAAATAGATTTAAATGCAAGTTATTTATAAGATGAATAATAGATTATATTTCAGCCAGAATTTAGAACTATGGAATTAACTGGAATGCATATTTAGATTTAATATTTTTTAGCACATTTTAAAATATTTAAGTTATATATGAAGGGAGATAATTTATTTACTGTGATATGTGATTTTTTTTTCAACTTGACAACATGCATATATTGTATGGAACACTTGAAGCTGTAATTTAATTTTCTGTGAGGGAAAATATTATGATGTTTTATATTTAAAGGTAAGTTATTTATAAAATTATTTACTGAAATATATTCAAGTTGGAATTTAGAACTAAACAATTAACTGAAATATATATTTGAATTTATAAAAAATAGTGTATTATACAACTTATGTTATTTAAGGTATATATTGAAAACATGAATGAGCATATTTTTATTATTATCAAAGATATTTTATATTTAGTTATCTGAACCGTATATCAGTAATGTGTCTGTTTTGTTTTGTGTCATCTGTATATTAATGACATATATTTCAAAATCAAAAAAAATGAATATCTTATATATATTTATTTAATTAATATAAAGATAATTACATCCATAGTGACTACAAACTCCTATTAGACTTGTGTAAACATAAGCCGTATTACAAAACAAATGAAGGGTAGAGAAAACTAACACGGCAATCAAGAATGGACAATCTATAGACACTGACAAAATTGGTTACACAAGACACAGAACGAAGACAAGTGAAAAAAGCATAAAACAGATGAGCAACACAGACTCCCAAAAAAATGGGTGATCACGAAGATTTAATAGTTCCTGTTTCTTTAAAACACCTTCCATATAGACAAATCTTGTTAAAGTCTTGTTTGTGATTGAGAAAAGAAAGATAAATTTTGATTTTTTAATCAAGCAAGTTTGTAAATGTGTGAATTAAATTTCAAAAAGGTAAAAGTAATGGATGTAAATAAAATAAAAAACAGTATGTAATAACTATTGGGGTGGTTATATAAGTTTGTTTTTTCTATCAGTTACGAGATATCCATTTCTCAAATAGCAATAGATCTTTTCCTTTTTATGTGGATTTTTTCTCTCCTTTCTCACAGACAAGACTCTTACAAAACTATATGAGTTACATGGTGGGTGTCTTGTAAGAAACAGGAACTGCTTACCCTTTCTGAGCACCCTAGTTCACCTCTGGGTTTTTTTTGGTGGGATCCGCAGTGCTCATCTTTATAGTTTTCTGTGTTGTGTTTTATTTGGTTTATCTTTGTTCTGTATCTTGTGCCCGATAATGGCTGTGTCTCTGGATTGTCCTTTCTACATTTCCCCTTTGGTTTTCTCCAACATTTATTGCCATTATATATATATATATATATATCTGGATATGTGGCAAATTGAGTGGCTGATTTCATGGATGGTGAGACAAATTGAACTCTTATTCTGTCTTTTCACTTGGATTTTATTTACATAAAATATCTTATTTGTATTTTACTTAAAATATCTTCTTGTTGTCGACGGCAACTGTCCAAGTATAATGATGTTTTATATTTAAGACTTAAATGTCCTATAAGGGGTGCAGTAAAAGCTCAGTTACATATTAAAAATAGGTCAATATCTTGACTTTGATATTGCATTTTGAAGATGACAGGAAAACATTTGTGCAATAAATTTATCTTATGTGCAATAACATAGACAATATATGATATTTACACTACATGTGTCTAGTTTGACTACAAACAATACAATAGATATTAGGGTTGGAATGCCATTAACCTTTTTAACCCTTCCACATATTTGTTCCTGTCCCAAGTTAGAACCTTGGTTTCCAATGCCATATTTCATGGTCTTGTGTGTTCGGTGGTGTTGGTTGGGAGGTTGTTGTTTGTTTTGTTGATATTAATGGCATTGTTGAACATTACTGTAAATATAATTATAAATAAAAACATAGATATCAAATTTAGTGCACATGACATGGAATAACCTTCATCAGTTAAACTCAGTCAAAAGGAAGAAAAGGTCGTTGGGAGCAAGAAAACCAAAGGGCCTAAACAGGATAGTCAAAGCTGTCTAAGGTCTTTTCATATGCACAGTTTAGTATTTTTGGTGACCATTAACCTATTAATAAATCCAAATTTAATCTATAAATAAATTCCAATTTATGAAGAAATTCCAATTTAACCTATGAATAAATTCCAATTTAACCTATAAATTAATTCCAAATTAACCTATAAATAAATTCCAATAATCTATAAAATGATCTAATGCATGCTATTTTTCTCTGGAAATAATAACCAAATATTTCTCTATATTTATTACAATAGTGAATGAATGATACTTTCTGCAAAAATAACTACAATGTTCCAAAACTCATCAGAAGTTTTTAGATAAGAGTGTTTTTGAGACATATTTTTTGGGGGGATTTTTGGTATTTTAACGCCACTTTCAGCAATATTTCAGCTATATCATGGTGACCAGTTTTAGTGGTGGAAGAAGCCAGAGTGCCCGGAGAGAACCACCGACCATGGGCAAGCAACTGGTAAACTTTATCACTTGCGGCTGCAAGTCGAGTGCAACTTTTTTTGTTAATTACAAAGCCGGGTGTGAACCCACGCCATATTGGTGATAGGCTTGTATGAGTTGTTAGATAATCAAACTACCTATCTCACTGAGCCAGCCAGGCCCTGTTTTATATATTTTTTTATTTATTTTTTTTATTTTAGAGACTAACATATTTTGTAATTCATCTTGCACAATATATTGAAAATGATATTTGTGTTGGAGACTGTAACATTGCTAAGTCAAGTGTTTTTTTAGAGACTAATATAATTTGTTATTAACTTATAGTATATATTTTTCATATGCTATATTTGTAACTGATTACAAGAAAATTTTAAAAATAGCCGGCGGAGTTAAACAGTTGACTGTTTCCCTACTTCCGGATACAAACTGTTCCATGCCCGAGAACGATGCGCAGTGCGTCATTCCTGTCAAATGCTGTATTTCTTTCAAAACAATGTTGTGCCCCATTTTTTTAATGGTATGGTATGCTGACATTATCATCTTCAGTGGATTTGTGGTTATGTGCATGTATATAAGATAATAAAACAGTTATTTCATGCCTGTTCAGGGAACAATCAAAACTATTGTCCCTCGGTGCTGGAGATGACTTGGGAACTGTTGCCTTCAGCCTCAGGCAACAGTTCTCAAATCATCTCCAGCACCTCGGGTCAATAGTTTTGACTGTTCCCTGAACAGGCATGAAATAACTATATTATGATATATTGAAAATGACATTTGTTAAATAGTGACAAGATAAGTAGATTAGTTAAATGTGATCATGTGTGGTGTGTAAAACTGAAATAATATCTACTTATAAAAATTCAAACATATATATATGTTTTTGTTTTCTCAATTGGTTATAGATGTAATGTTATTTTTGTGATTACGTTGTACCTCTAATTATTATTGTCTCAATTTTGAAATTTTATGCCAAAATAATAACATACGTTCTAAATATATTGTTTTATCCTTTTAATACCTCTTTTATTTGTAAATATAACCCATTTGTTTTATAGACAAGTATGTTTTATTTGTAAATATAACCCATTTGTTTTATAGACAAGTATGTTTTATTTCTAACTGTCTTCTAGGTGTCTATGTTAACATAAAATTTGTTCACTCCACGATATAGCTGAAATATTGCTAACGTTGATGTTAAACACGAATCAATCAATTTAATTATTTATAGTTATTATTTATTTAACCATAATCAGAGATCCTTGTAGGATAAAATTTTGACAAGTCCTAACTAAAAGGTCCCATTAGTACATTCTTTGTTATTCTTTTGGAATGGTGAGTCACAAATGCCAGTGATGAGTCCAGGACGAGATGCAAGTATCTCTGATAATATTCTACTATCTAGAAAACGTATGATGTAGAATGAAGAAATAACAGCCTGTATCAACTTGTGTGGAATATACTTCATACCAAAAAATGTTGAGATTTGTTACTGATTAATGACATTTACAATACTATGCATATATACTGTAGTTAGATTTTATACATATTTTTATATCATATTCTATTTAATGTTGAAATAAATAAACTGTTAATTATTTCTTTTGTATTTGTCAAAACCTTTCTGAATAATTCACACGAGATATTTTACTAGATTCCTGTATCTCCCTAAATCAGAATATATGAACCTTGCACATTTTAAAGTACAAGAGAAGAAGTTTTGTATTCACTTTTATTGAGATGGAAGTCAAGAATATTTTTCAACCTCCTGAGCTAAAAATCAAGCCACCTACATTGTGTACTGAAGTCAACCACTTTACCAACTGATCTAAAGACGATCTCTACTAGATCAACTTATTAGAGTGTATTTATATATGATACCTGAATGACCAAACTATCAACCTAATTTTATTAGGTAACCTTCGTCCAATTCAAACCTCTTACAGGGGCTTAGTTGTTTTAAACACATGGATGCCTGACCTGATGAAGTGTCCAACCTCATGTAGACCTGAAAAAACACCCTCAGATTTAGGATCCCACATCTGCCACCATTATAACATCCCAAGTTAGGATCACACTGTGTTTTCTGCACTAAAGACAATGGCTCTACCAACTGAGATAAAAGAGATTTCTACTAACTAGATCAACTAGCAGAGGCTATTTAAATTTATTAGTATACTTGAATGACCAGGCTCTTAACCGTTTTTCTTTACAATATCTCTGATGCATACTAGGGATATCTGTTTTTACGAGTTGGAGTACATCATTGAAGCTCTTAATGTTAACTATTAGATAAAGAACAATAGTTAAAAGAGTAGTTTCTTAGCTTTGTTGCGATAGTTTCTGGTAGATTTTCTCAGTGAAACTGCTTACCATTTCGAAGCATTTGACTTCACCCAGTTTTTAGTTGGGTTCGTGTTACTCGATCTTTAGTTTTATGTGTAGTGTTTTATAGATCGTTGATTGTTCATCATTTGTCATTTTTTTGCCATTGTGTTGTCTGTCCTTCGATATCTGGATTCTGATTACCCCTTTAGTATCTTCAAACTCTTCTTATTTACATCCATAGACAAAATTTATTTCCTACCGATTCAGTTGGGTCTATAATAAAGACTCTTACCAGTCTGTCTTAATGCTTAATTCTAGGGATTGTGCTCATACGATTAACAGTTGTACCATATATTATTCTAGGGCGTGCTCCTAGAATAGTGAATTTCTGGACAGGACACAGCTGCTGAAGAAAAGCTACCCAGATAATGCTATGTTGATCCTAGGTTGAAGTCATTGCTACAAAAATTATCAAATAGCAATGGATCTTTTTCCTTCTATGTAGATTGTTTCTTTTCATCTATCAACAACACCACTTTTACCGGAGTTTGCTATGTGAGAACACGGCGGGTATCTTACAAGAAATTAGAAAAGCCTTAAATTCGCGAGCACATTGGGTCACCCCGGTTATTTGGTGTGGTCTGTGTTGCTTATCCATGTAATTTTATGTGTTTTTGTTTTTGTTTTTTTTTCTCTTTGTTCTGTGTCTTGTGCCCAATATTGCCTGTGATTTTGGATTGTCAATTATTGATCGCCCCTTCGTTTCTCCACAAATGAGTTCATGCAATCGCTTGACATCTGTCGGCGTCCATCGTTCTTTTTCACATTTCAACCTTCTCTCGAGACCGCCTCGGTATTGTAATCGTTAACATGAGCACCTCGCCTTGATCACGGTAGATTGTTGGTTCGATCACCGGTCGGATGAAATCAAAGACTATAAAACTGGTATTTGCTGCTTCTCCGTGAAGCATGCAACATTTGGAAGGAAGAACACAGACTGGTTCGTGCGAGGAATCAAGATAATACGGGCGAGTGGAGCGACATGTCTACCAGCAGTCTGTTGTTTCAATGCGCTAGCACTATTAAATCGAATTAAGTGTGTTGGTCTAGTACAAAGTGGACATCATTATTATCAACTGAAAAAATGCTCATCTGGCATTAAACAACAATCAGTCATATTAGTTATTTAGACTGCTCATGTACATGTGACTATATATATACAGGCAAGTCAATTATGTCTATGCAAAGCTTTTATTTGAAAAGATAAAAAAGAACAATGT
The DNA here is from genome assembly GCA_963680875.1 of Bathymodiolus brooksi. Lineage (NCBI taxonomy): Eukaryota > Metazoa > Mollusca > Bivalvia > Mytilida > Modiolidae > Bathymodiolus > Bathymodiolus brooksi. The sequence continues at coordinate 65,135,043 of OY804590.1, forward strand.
TTAAGATAATAATCAAACACAATATTATACTATCCATACAATGTACATGTACGTGTATGTGTACGAGTACAAATGAATTTTATATTTATCGACAATGTGCGTATTTTGTGTTTATCCTGCAATGTCAAAAAAGTCGGAAAATTTGTCATATTTAAACAAAAAGGACAGAAACAAGCGTCATTCCTCGCCTTTCATAAATGTTGTCAATGGTGTCTTCTTCGTGGTCCGTGTTACATTAGTACCAGTTTCATACTTGTCTGTGCCCTCCGCTGTACATAGCTACAGGGTACCAGGAAAGTTTATTCGTAGACTGAAAAGTTTATTCTTATAGTACGAAAAGTTTATTCGTCTAATACGAATAAAGCAAAAATTTATTCGCATAGCATATTTGTACAGCAAATATACTGATTGCAGGATAAATAGTAATACACATCTCTTTTGTTGATATAGAAATATCTAGTTCAGATTTATATAATCGAAGCAAAACGGAAACAATGATAAAAACAAGCGAAGCAAAGTAGAAATGCCATATATATCTTTTCCTGTGCTCACTAGCTGCAGCCATGAGTTGATTAGGTGCTCAAGGGGAACGGTCTTGTAGACGATGCACCCCAGGTCTGAAAATGAAAAATAATATACGTGTAATTGTTTCTGACATTATTTATAATGTATCAGAATTTATTTTTAATAAGTTATTATTTCGAACTTCGTTCATGGTGAGGTGTACTTGATACAGCATTATGTGATAAAGTTTGTCAGTGACTTGCAGGTCGGTGGTTTTCTCCGGTACTCCGATTCCTCCAACAATAAAACTGACGGCCACGATATACATGAAATATTGTTGAAAGTGGCGTTAAACGCCATAGCTTGGTACAGTCATATACATAATGATGGATCACCAATTCAACGAAAATACAGATATAAACAACAAATAAAATCTGCACATAAACTTTAGAGCTTATATTTATTATTTATATATACCCGACTTAAAATAAAACTTTTTGTATTTGAATCTTGTGCTTGAGTCTGGGTTTCCTTGTGGGAGTAACCTCCATATTCTAGTGTTATTATCATTCTTGTCATTAATAATTATTTCTGTTTAAATAATAATAATCATTTCAATTAATGTAATTGATTATGCAGCTCGAAAGAGTGCTTTGATTGGCAATAAAGTTATTTGTAATTGTATTTGGTTTCTGTCGCTGAAAAAATTGAATTTGGCCTAGACATATGATAAAGAAATCAATTGTCAGATTTGTCAGAAACTTTTAATTTTCCTATCAAAATTAAATATATCTAATCACACACAAGGATGAGAACAAAATAAATGTCTTGTGTTTTTGATTATGCCATGTTTGACAACATTTCTTCATCTTAATATTACTATGAATGTTGTTAAAGCTACATATCCTTCATAAGAAAGGGTTAATGATACCAAAAGGGGTAATCAGAATTCGTAAATCAGAGAAGGACAAACAATGCCATGACCAAAAGTTTGAATACCAAGGGGTAATCAGAATTCGTAAATCGGAGAAGGACAAACAATACCATGACCAAAAGTTTGAAAACCAAGGAGTAATCAGAATTCGTAAATTGGAGAAGGACAAACAATGCCATGACCAAAAGTTTGAATACCAAGGGGTAATCAGAAGCAGTCAGTCGGAGAGGATAAACTATGCAATGACCAAAACAAAATGACAAACAGACAAAACAATGGGTCGACAAAATACTATACATAAATCTTTAGATTGAACAACACGAATTCCATTCCACAATTGGTGGGGTGTGTGAACTCATCATCGTTCTCATTGAAGTTTTCTTCTGTTTCATTGGGAGATAATACAAAATGGTGAAGAATACAATTTCATCAAAACAGACTACCAGGATTTGTGGCTACGGAATCCATCAAGCGTCGTAAATTATACTATAGCGTTTTGTTGTAAACACTTGGTAATCTCGCTCCACACACTGTCTGTGTTATGACCAGGGTTTGCAGTAAACGCTATGGTAAAATTAGCTTCAAACCAAAACAAATATGAAATATAAACTGTAGACTATCAATTGCCATAACTACTAGCTAACCACACCCTCAAGAAAAATAAAGCAACAAACAAACCAGGGGCGGATCCAGGATTACCAGTTAGGGGGGGGGGGGGCGCACTTAAAAATATTGCGCCGAGCAAAGGGAGGCGCGAAAATTCTTGGGGTATTTATGTGAAAAATCACGATTTTACGCCAAAAAATCATATTTTTTCCAATTTTAGGGGGCGGGGGGGGGGGGGGGGGGGTGGCGCTGGGTGCGCCCCCCCTGGATCCGCCCCTGCAAGCGCATATATACACTATCACAGATAATGACAATTATATCTGACCTAAATGTTAGAGTATATTTTTGTATTAGAGATTATTCCCTTCCAACGTATAAATACATTTGACAAAAAATTACAAACAGTGGGAACAGATCAAAAATAGAATAGACAAATCATAAAAACATAGGCAAATGGATATCCCTATCACACGTATAACTGACCACTCGCTTTCCTGGTTTGGTACTGACACTTCAATGAAAAGTGCAGGGGTTAATTTAAAATTTAATCGAACTTACGGCATCCGGACTTGCTGAGTCTGCTGGAAGATCTGCTATGTAATCAACTAATGATCTGCGCTTCCTTGATAACAACCGTGGTGAAGTACTGCGTCGTTTTCTTGACTTGAAATATAAAAATAATAAGAACATTTACATATGCAAGGTGGCTCTTGGAAGAGAATAAACCAGCAATTCTGACACCTAGTACCTTTATGTGAAGGGTATACATTTTCATCAAGCTCTATGAATTATAATATCAATTAAAGATTGAGATTTAGAGTTCGTGTTGCTCATTTTTTAAAAAGTGTTTTGTGTTTTCCTATTATGTGTCATTACGTTCTGAGCTCCGTGTTGTGATGTCCGTTACGATTCCCGCATACAAACGATATTGGGTTCGTCTTTACCACTGGTTGTTTGTAGGAGGGCTCATGTCTTATTTACGTTAGTTGTGCCTGTTTACGTAGAGTGGTGTCCAATACATATTGTCTTGTGTTTTTGCTTTGTTTTCCTTCGTCTTCAGGGACAGAGCCAGGATTTGTGGTAAGGGAGTCGTGAGTAGGCGAGGGGTCTGGGGACGTCCCCAGCTGGTCCAGGGAAGAACCCTGGTAGGGGGCCCAGGGGGCAAAGCCCCCCTGAAGCTCTGGGGATTTTTGGAATTACAGACATTTATATGAACGACAATTTTGAACCAACCACACCATTTTTATCAGACCAAACAAATTTGATTTTGAGTCTTAATTTTGTCGGATAATTGTTAACAGTATATTTTTGTCAGATTATAAGAACCTAAAGTAAAACTTTTTTTGAACAACCGTGATGCGTATTGTTCAACTCATGACTGATCGATCACGATATTTTAACCCTTCAAAGAACTATTGGTTTTGTTTTAACGCATTCCTCATTTCACTAATTGGTCTGTACTTTCGGTGCTTGTCCTTTCGGGTGGTTCTAGTTAATACTGCCCGTCCGGATGGAGCTTTTCTTTTCGTCGTTTGATTCATTCATTGAAAACATATGATTCGATCGTTCTTGTTCATAGACAAACAAAAGCGGAAATTGTCGGCGAATCCATATATGAATCAACGAACACACCCAACGTGTATTTACAATGTGTAGGAATATTTTACTACAGGTCACGAGTTAACCATTCATGAAAAAGTTGTTTGTTGAACTGCTTAATTAACATTGTATAACATATGCTTTGCGAATTTTAGGGGGGCGCACGCCCCGCACGTCCCCTCTAAATCCGCCTCTGGTCTTGTGTATCCTATGTTGCCAGTTTCTCTAGAATGTCCATTTTTGATTGTCCCTTCGGTATTCTTTAACGTTTATGAAATAAAACAATGACAGTCTTCTGTAGATGCCAGTAGATGTCTATTAGTCAATATTCGGTGTTCTCTAACGTTTATTTATAAAAACGAATAAAGATTGAGATTTATTGAAATATTTTCATACGAAAGTAAAGAATCAAATAGAAATATAACCATGGCAACATATACCTGTGATGGTGGTAATGTGTAGGCGTCACGAGCTGCTTCTAGACAGTCGACCTCAGTAAGATCTCCACTAGTTATCGTCACTGTTAAACAATAACAATCATCGTCCGGACAGTCACTAGTATCTCCTGCATCAAAATCCTTCTTGTTTCGCACCACAAGCGCCAGATATCTTGATTTGGGGAGGAAATATAGATAATTGTGTAATTAGGTTTCTCATAACTAAGGCATATCTCAGTATTAATTGATTATTTAAAACTTAAACAGTGGTGGTCAACAAACAATCCATTAATATCTATAAAGCGAAATCACCTCTCACCTTAAGTCATTGTACACAAAAAGTCCACCACGTACGAGTGTGTATTACCTTTAGCTCTTCATTTTATAGAAATGTTATCAACTTTATTTGTCATACGATATTTTAATAAGATAATTATATACCTAACGGTAGGAATGCTATAAATACCATTTGTCTTTTGTACTTTTTTTTCAAATAGAATTTACCATAGGTTAATCTTGCTTGGTGTCTTATAAGAAGCAGGAGCTGCTTATCCATCGCAAGCACCTAGATTCGTGCCCGGTTTTTAAGTGGGGCCCTTGTTGCTCATCTTTTTAGATTTCTGTGTTGCGTTTTTTCGATTTCTGTTTGTCTTCGTTCTGTATCTTTTACCTAGTAATGCCTGTGTTTCTTTCCGTTCTGGATTGCCCTTTCGATTTCCTTTTTAGTGTTAATTAACTCTTTAGATGTGTTTGCTTGCTTGTTTGATGGTGTTTAACGCCACTTTCAACAATATTTCAGTTATATCGTGGTGGTCAGTTTTATTGGTGCAGGAAACCAGAGTACCCAGGAGAAAACCACCGACCTGTCACAAGTCACTGACAAACTTTATCCCATATATTGTTCACCTCGCCGTGATCGAGATTCGAACTCACAACATCAGTGGTAATGGGCACTGAATGAATAGGTAGTTGTAAATCTAACTACCATGCGATCATGGCCGCGATTACACAAAAAAGACCACCATGAATAAACTCCATGTCCTGGTTTGGGACGGGCACACAAATGTCCTGGCTTGGGACGGGCACACAAATGTCCTGGCTTGGGACGGGCACACAAATGTCCTGGCTTGGGACGGGCACACAAATGTCCTGGCTTGGGACGGCCACACAAATGTCCTGGCTTGGGACGGGCACACAAATGTCCTGGCTTGGGACGGGCACACAAATGTCTTGGCTTGGGACGGCCACACAAATGTCCTGGCTTGGGATGGGCACACAAATGTCCTGGCTTGGGACGGGCACACAAATGTCTTGGCTTGGGACGGGTACACACATACTTATTGTGTATTCATTACCTTTAGATGTGTGAATCGAGGACGAAATGTACAATGTATATAATTATATAACATACCCAGTGGTTGGATCATAGAAATATTTGCCACCATCTTCATCGTTTTCTGCAGCAGTGTCTAGTGCCTGTGGACTAGAAACCAGTGTCCACGATGCTATACCTGTATGCTTATTTGGATGTTGACTTTTTAAATCAAATACAGCATTTGTAGGTATACACATACCAAGTCTGGCATACATAGAACTAAAAACAAGAGGAAAGTATTAATGGTAACAAAATGGAAACAAGGGCAACGCAAAGGTGGCATATCCCCTCGCCTAAAAATTTGACCCGGTGACCTTGACCTTTGACCAGATTCTTTTAAGGACTAAGTATGTACTAAGTTTGGTCAAAATCCAGTGGAAGATGTTGATTCTAGAGTGTTCACAAGGATGTTACGGAAGGACAGAAGGAAGGACGGAAGTACGGACGGATGGACGGTTGCGTTACTATATCCCTTTGCAACTTCGTTGGCGAGGGGATAAAAACAACACACATATCATATTGTACAAGTACAGTCAAACCTGCATTGAGAGGTCACCTTTGGGATGAAGACAAAGTGACCTTATAAGACAGGTGACCTTTTAAGAGAGGTTCAATTCATATGAAATTTTATATGACAGGATAAGAAAAGGGTGACCTCTTAATACAGGTGACTGCTTTAATAGAGGTGACCGCTTGGGCAGGTTTGACTGTGCTTTAATTGATTGATTGACAATGTTTCAGATATATCGTGCCTTGAACACATTTTATAAATTAATTTACTCAACTACAAGACATTTACAAACAAGACATATTTGTGTATAAGGAACGTCCGAAGATACCAAAGAGATCATCAGAAACGGTAAGTCTTTTGGCCATTGTGTTGTCTGTGTTTATTCGATATACGGATTCTGATTACCCCTTTGGTAAAGGAACGAAGCACTAAATATATAATTTAGTGTTCATGCACGTTAATGTATCTTAGTTATTCAAATAAACATTATAAATGGGGAAAAAAACGTAGATATCTAATTTAGTGCGCACGATACGTTAAGTAATTTAAGTTATTCAAATAAACATAATAAATGGAATAAAAACGCAGATATCTAATTTAGTGCGCATGACACTTTAAGTTATTCAAATAAACATTATAAATGGAATAAAAATGCAGATAACTAATTTAGTGCGCACGACACGTTAAGTAATTTAAGTTATTCAAATAAACATCATAAATGGAATAAAAACTCAGATATCTAAATTAGTGTGCATGACACGTTAAGTAATTTAAGTTATTCAAATAAACATTATAAATAGATTAAAAACGCAGATATCTAATTTAGTGCGCATGACACTTTAAGTTATTCAAATAAACATTATAAATGGAATAAAAATGCAGATAACTAATTTAGTGCACACGACACGTTAAGTAATTTAAGTTATTCAAATAAACATCATAAATGGAATAAAAACGCAGATATCTAATTTAGTGCGCATGACACGTTAAGTAATTTAAGTTATTTAAATAAACATTATAAATAGATTAAAAACGCAGATATCTAATTTAGTGCGCATGACACTTTAAGTTATTCAAATAAACATTATAAATGGAATAAAAATGCAGATAACTAATTAAGTGCGCACGACACGTTAAGTAATTTAAGTTGTTCAAATAAACATTATAAATGGAATAAAAACGCAGATATCTAATTTAGTGCGCATGACACGTTAAGTAATTTAAGTTATTTAAATAAACATTATAAATGGAATAAAAATGCAGATATCTAATTTAGTGCGCATGACACTTTAAGTAATTTAAGTTATTCAAATAAACATTATAAATGGAATAAAAATGCAGATATCTAATTTAGTGCGCATGACACATTAAGTAATTTAAGTTATTTAAATAAACATTATAAATGGAATAAAAACACAGATATCTAATTTAGTGTGCATGACACGTTAAGTAATTTAAGTTATTCAAATAAACATTATAAATGGAATAAAAACGCAGATATCTAATTTAGTGCGCACGACACGTTAAGTAATTTAAGTTATTTAAATAAACATTATAAATAGATTAAAAACGCAGATATCTAATTTAGTGCGCATGACACTTTAAGTTATTCAAATAAACATTATAAATGGAATAAAAATGCAGATAACTAATTTAGTGCGCACGACACGTTAAGTAATTTAAGTTGTTCAAATAAACATTATAAATGGAATAAAAACGCAGATATCTAATTTAGTGCGCATGACACGTTAAGTAATTTAAGTTATTTAAATAAACATTATAAATGGAATAAAAATGCAGATATCTAATTTAGTGCGCATGACACTTTAAGTAATTTAAGTTATTCAAATAAACATTATAAATGGAATAAAAATGCAGATATCTAATTTAGTGTGCATGACACGTTAAGTAATTTAAGTTATTTAAATAAACATTATAAATGGAATAAAAACACAGATATCTAATTTAGTGTGCATGACACGTTAAGTAATTTAAGTTATTCAAATAAACATTATAAATGGAATAAAAACGCAGATATCTAATTTAGTGCGCACGACACGTTAAGTAATTTAAGTTATTTAAATAAACATTATAAATGGGAAAAAACCGTAGATATCTAATTTAGTGTGCACGATACGTTAAGTAATTTAAGTTATTTAAATAAACATTATAAATGGAATAAAAACGCAGATATCTAATTTAGTGCGCATGACACGTTAAGTAATTTAAGTTATTTAAATAAACATTATAAATGGAATAAAAATGCAGATATCTAATTTAGTGCGCATGACACTTTAAGTAATTTAAGTCATTCAAATAAACATTATAAATGGAATAAAAATGCAGATATCTAATTTAGTGTGCATGACACGTTAAGTAATTTAAGTTATTTAAATAAACATTATAAATGGAATAAAAACACAGATATCTAATTTAGTGTGCATGACACGTTAAGTAATTTAAGTTATTCAAATAAACATTATAAATGGAATAAAAACGCAGATATCTAATTTAGTGCGCACGACACGTTAAGTAATTTAAGTTATTTAAATAAACATTATAAATGGGAAAAAACCGTAGATATCTAATTTAGTGTGCACGATACGTTAAGTAATTTAAGCTATTTAAATAAACATTATAAATGGAATAAAAATGCAGATATCTAATTTAGTGTGCATGATACGTTAAGTAATTTAAGTTATTTAGATAAACATTATAAATGGGAAAAAACCGTAGATATCTAATTTAGTGTGCACGATACGTTAAGTAATTTAAGTTATTTAAATAAACATTATAAATGGAATAAAAATGCAGATATCTAATTTAGTGTGCATGACACGTTAAGTAATTTAAGTTATTTAAATAAACATTATAAATGGGAAAAAACCGTAGATATCTAATTTAGTGTGCACGATACGTTAAGTAATTTAAGTTATTTAAATAAACATTATAAATGGAATAAAAATGCAGATATCAATTTAGTGCGTACGACACGTTAAGTAATTTAAGTTATTCAAATAAACATTATAAATGGAATAAAAATGCAGATATCTAATTTAGTGTGCATGACACGTTAAGTAATTTAAGTTATTTAAATAAACATTATAAATGGAATAAAAACCAGATATCTAATTTAGTGCGCAGGACACGTTAAGTAATTTAAGTTATTCAAATAAACATTATAAATGGAATAAAAATGCAGATATCTAATTTAGTGCGTACGACACGTTAAGTAATTTAAGTTATTCAAATAAACATTATAAATGGGAAAAAAATGCAGATATCTAATTTAGTGCGCATGACACGTTAAGTTATTCAAATAAACATCATAAATAGATTAAAAATGCAGATATCTAAATTAGTGTTCACGACAGTAGTCTACGTCTATGTTTATCTTAGTTATTGTAATATACATTACTAGTATATATATAGTATACAAACGTAGATATCACAGTTAGTGGTGCACCACACGCTTCTGGAATAATTCTCATCAGGTATGCTCATAGTCGAAATATTGGAAAGCCAAATTATTTAAAAGTTTTTGGGAGCAAGAAAACCAAAGAGCCTAAACAGGATAGTTAAAATAAGATAAAATCCTGCTCCGTATATGACACTCGTCGTGATAAGGTCACTAGATGATGAGAGAAGTGAATAATTGGCATACGTAATTGTTTACTGATACTTACTATGTAAAGGCGAATGCTCTAACTTTGAAGGTAGCTGGCACTAATTGTTGGAATTCAAATGAATAGCTGTATTCCCCTCCAAGGATAACATTAAAAGCTGCATCTTCATTTGCATCAGCAGTAATATATTTATTAGTGAAGTCGTCATCACGGTATACTGTTATATCACTGTTAATGTTACCCACTCTGATCTATTAAAATAATTTTTAAAATGTTTAAAGATACCAAATAGGTAATCAGAATCCGTAAATCAAAGAAGAACAGACAACACAATGATCAAAAGAAAAAGTACAAAGGGACAAACAAGAATATACATAAAACTAAAGATCGAGCAACACGAACCTCACAAAAAACCGGGAGTGAATTCATGTGCTCCGGACGAGTAGGCAGTTCCTGCTCTACTAGTGGCACCCGTCGTGTTAATCTATTAAGAGCATTGTATCTCAAATGACAATGGATCCTATCTTTTTATATATATTATTTTCTGTAGTCTGAAAAAACCTTTACCGGAATTGAAGTCCTATTAGTTACACGGCGGGTGTCTTATAGGAAACAGGAAATCTTTACCCTTATCCAGTATCTGGGTTCACCCTTGGTTTTTGGTGGGGTCCGTGTTGCTCATTCTTTTAGCGTTCTGTGTTGTGTTTTGTTTTGTTGTATTAGTCTTCGTACTGTGTCTTATGCCTAATGACGTCCGTGTTTTTGGACTGTCCATTCTTTATTGCAAATATGAGCAAAATGCAGCGTTGTTGTAAAGAACACCAAGTATTCTTGAACAGTATGCATAATATATATAATCTTTGTGACACAGAAGTTGTAATACACTGTATATATAATCTTCGTGACACAGAAGTTGTAATATATATATAATCTTCGTGACACATAAGTTGTAATATATATAATCTTCGTGACACAGAATTTGTAATATATACAATCTTTGTGACACAGTATTTTAATATATATAATCTTTGTGACACAGAAGTTGTAATATATTTATTCTTCGTGACACAGAAGTTGTAATATATATAATCTCTGTGACACAGAAGTTGTAATATATATAATCTCTGTGACACAGAAGTTGTAATATATATAATCTTCGTGACACAGAAGTTGTAATATATATAATCTCTGGGACACAGAAGTTGTAATATATATAATCTTCGTGACACAGAAGTTGTAACATATATAATCTTCGTGAAACAGAAGTTGTAATATATATAATCTCTGTGACACAGAAGTTGTAATATATATAATCTCTGTGACACAGAAGTTGTAATATATATAATTTTTGTGACACAGAAGTTGTAATATACCTGGTATATATAATCTTTATGATACAGAAGTTGTAATATATATAATCTTTGTGACATAGAAGTTGTAATATATAATATATAATCTTTATGATACAGTTGTAATATATATAATCTTCGTGACACAAAATTTGTAATATATATAATCTTCGTGACACAGAAGTTGTAATATATATAATATTAGCTCTATGAAAGAATATATACATTTAATCTAAAAAATAATATTAAAATTCCTGAAATTTTCTATACAATGTACAAATATATACCTGACCAAATTCCTCCTGACAGATCATCATATTCCAGTTTAGTCTATTTTGACAGTTGGCCGTTTGATAAAATGGATACGGTCTAACGATCGTCGTATATTTCGTCCAACATGGACTTATTCCTGATACGGAACAATCTAAATCTCTAAATGATGCAATTTTGTCGCCATCTTCCTCAGAATAAAATGAATCACCTGGTTTCATATCTAGGACTCTGTTTCCACCAGTTCCCTAATAAGATACAGCACAAAATACTCATACAAAGAGGAGGTAACAAGGAAGCACAAAAGGAGCTTTGATTTTTGGAGTGTGTTTTGTAATAAGCGTTTGAATAAAAAGATAATATGTTGCTTAAAAATAATAAAATGGACATTCCATGATATATCTGTAGATAAAAATCCAAGTAGAACGACTAAAATATAGTATTGGGTGTCTGGCAGAAAATTAATCTGTCTAAAATGGCTATAAGATCATGTATCATGTGGAGAACTTTAACAATTCACGATAGGAATTAACACTAAACTCTTTAGATGATTACATTGTATAGCTTCCTATTGCCGTCATGATTCTCATTTGTATGCGTAGATCTTTAACGTAATGTCCACGGCATGTTTCAGACATTCACAATGTCGATTACACCTGATACCGGTAGTCAATAAAACTGCAAGGAAAATAATGCAATATTCTTTTAGAGCAAGTAAACTGAAGGATATACAAAATCAGCCAAGGAGGTTACCTATATACCTGAAAGATATACAACATCAGCTAAGGTTACCTATATACCTGAAAGATATACAACATCAGCTAAGGTTACCTATATACCTGAAGGATATACAAAATCAGCTAAGGTTACCTATATACCTGAAGGTTATACAAAATCAGCTAAGGAGGTTACCTATATACCTGAAGGTTATACAAAATCAGCTAAGGAGGTTACCTATATACCTGAAGGTTATACAAAATCAGCCAAGGAGGTTACCTATATACCTGAAGGTTATACAAAATCAGCTAAGGTTACCTATATACCTGAAGGTTATACAAAATCAGCCAAGGAGGTTACCTATATACCTGAAGGTTATACAAAATCAGCTAAGGTTACCTATATACCTGAAGGTTATACAAAATCAGCCAAGGTTACCTATATACCTGAAGGTTATACAAAATCAGCTAAGGTTACCTATATACCTGAAGGATATGCAAAATCAGCTAAGGTTACCTATATACCTGAAGGTTATACAAAATCAGCCAAGGTTACCTATATACCTGAAGGTTATACAAAATCAGCCAAGGAGGTTACCTATATACCTGAAGGATATACAAAATCAGCTAAGGTTACCTATATACCTGAAGGTTATACAAAATCAGCCAAGGTTACCTATATACCTGAAGGTTATACAAAATCAGCCAAGGAGGTTACCTATATACCTGAAGGATATACAAAATCAGCCAAGGAGGTTACCTATATACCTGAAGGATATACAAAATCAGCTAAGGTTACCTGTATACCTGAAGGTTATACAAAATCAGCTAAGGTTACCTATATACCTGAAGGTTATACAAAATCAGCTAAGGAGGTTACCTATATACCTGAAGGATATACAACATCAGCTAAGGTTACCTATATACCTGAAGGTTATACAAAATCAGCCAAGGAGGTTACCTATATACCTGAAGGTTATACAAAATCAGCTAAGGTTACCTATATACCTGAAGGATATACAACATCAGCTAAGGTTACCTATATACCTGAAGGTTATACAAAATCAGCCAAGGTTACCTATATACCTGAAGGTTATACAAAATCAGCCAAGGAGGTTACCTATATACCTGAAGGATATACAAAATCAGCTAAGGTTACCTATATACCTGAAGGATATACAAAATCAGCTAAGGTTACCTATATACCTGAAGGATATACAAAATCAGCTAAGGAGGTTACCTATATACCTGAAGGATAAACAAAATCAGCTAAGGTTACCTATATACCTGAAGGATATACAAAATCAGCTAAGGTTACCTATATACCTGAAGGTTATACAAAATCAGCTAAGGAGGTTACCTATATACCTGAAGGATATACAAAATCAGCTAAGGAGGTTACCTATATACCTGAAGGTTATACAAAATCAGCTAAGGTTACCTATATACCTGAAGGTTATACAAAATCAGCCAAGGTTACCTATATACCTGAAGGTTATACAAAATCAGCTAAGGTTACCTATATACCTGAAGGTTATACAAAATCAGCCAAGGTTACCTATATACCTGAAGGTTATACAAAATCAGCTAAGGTTACCTATATACCTGAAGGTTATACAAAATCAGCCAAGGAGGTTACCTATATACCTGAAGGATATACAAAATCAGCTAAGGTTACCTATATACCTGAAGGTTATACAAAATCAGCCAAGGTTACCTATATACCTGAAGGTTATACAAAATCAGCCAAGGAGGTTACCTATATACCTGAAGGATATACAAAATCAGCCAAGGAGGTTACCTATATACCTGAAGGATATACAAAATCAGCTAAGGTTACCTATATACCTGAAGGTTATACAAAATCAGCTAAGGTTACCTATATACCTGAAGGTTATACAAAATCAGCTAAGGTTACCTATATACCTGAAGGATATACAAAATCAGCCAAGGAGGTTACCTATATACCTGTAGGTTATACAAAATCAGCTAAGGAGGTTACCTATATACCTGAAGGCTATACAAAATCAGCCAAGGAGGTTACCTATATACCTGAAGGTTATACAAAATCAGCTAAGGAGGTTACCTATATACCTACAAGATATACAACATCAGCTAAGGTTACCTATATACCTGAAGGATATACACAATCAGCCAAGGAGGTTACCTATATACCTGAAGGTTATACAAAATCAGCCAAGGAGGTTACCTATATACCTGAAGGTTATACAAAATCAGCCAAGGTTACCTATATACCTGAAGGTTATACAAAATCAGCCAAGGAGGTTACCTATATACCTGAAGGATATACAAAATCAGCTAAGGTTACCTATATACCTGAAGGATATACAAAATCAGCTAAGGTTACCTATATACCTGAAGGTTATACAAAATCAGCTAAGGAGGTTACCTATATACCTGAAGGATATACAAAATCAGCCAAGGAGGTTACCTATATACCTGAAGGTTATACAAAATCAGCTAAGGAGGTTACCTATATACCTGCAAGATATACAACATCAGTTAAGGTTACCTATATACCTGAAGGATATACACAATCAGCCAAGGAGGTTACCTATATACCTGAAGGTTATACAAAATCAGCCAAGGAGGTTACCTATATACCTGAAGGTTATACAAAATCAGCCAAGGTTACCTATATACCTGAAGGTTATACAAAATCAGCTAAGGTTACCTATATACCTGAAGGATATACAAAATCAGCCAAGGAGGTTACCTATATACCTGAAGGATATACAAAATCAGCCAAGGTTACCTATATACCTGAAGGATATACAAAATCAGCTAAGGAGGTTACCTATATACCTGAAGGAGATTGACCTTACTTAGAAAATGTACAATAATATAAACATAGACACAGTGCTCCCTCGGTCTATCGCCCCCTGTTTTATCGCCAACCTCGCCTATCGCCAAAATTCTCGTCTGTCCCGATTTCCCCCATTAAAAATACCCCGTTATACTGCCAAACTCAGCTATCAGAGAGAGAGAGAGAGAGAGAGAGAGAGAGAGAGAGAGAGCGAGCGCGAACGAGAGAGAGAGAGAGCGAGCGCGAACGAGAGAGAGAGCGAGAGCGAGAGAGAGGCTGGCAGTCATTTTCACACTGAATCGTCTTAAATTGAAATACATAAGAAAAACTTGAAGATTACCAGATGCCGTAAATCGAAGAAGAGATAATACAATAGAAAATACAATGGTCAACAGAAAAAGGACAAAATGGCAAACACTATACAGAAAATTAAAGATAGAGCGCCACGAACCTCACTAACACACGGGATGAAGACGCGGGTGCTCCGGAAGGCTGGTCAGTTACTAAAATACGTAATCTGCTACGTAATAGCAATGGAATGTATGTATACTTTACAATAACTTACATCAGAATAATCTGGGAATCCAAAGACCACAGATTTCACTGCATTAATTGGAGAGTTCTTTCTTTCATTTCCAGCTCTGAAGCCAATAGCCCCCATTCTATAGTAGCTGTTTGAAATATAGTTACCAAACCAGACTCTTTCTACAAATGCAGGCCCTTTCATATATTCGTAACCAATTCGCATTAGATTTTTATTGTTACTGAAAAACAACATTCATCATATTGTTAGGCTTATGGTTATGGCTATCAACAATATTTGGGTTATATCGTGGTGGTCAGTTTTATTGGTGGAGGAAACCAGAGTACCGGAAGAAAACAACCGGCCTGTAGCAAGTCACAAATAAACTTTATCACATAATTTTGTATCGAGTACACCTCGCTATGAGTTTTCGAGCTCACACCTTTATTGGTGATAGGCTCTTGTTGCACAGATAGTTGTAAATCCAACTACCATACGATTACCACTATTTATTTATCATGATAATCTGAGCTCTATTTCGTGTAGACAGATTTAAATAAGCAGCAAAGAATGTGCATAAGAAATATGTAAATAGCATCCCAAACTAGATACAATAAATTTGACAGGAACACATGAAAGTACACCAAATATGAAATCTAAAATAATCGGAGTCAAGGGTCATGCTGTTACACTAGTGGAGCAGGAACTTCTTACCCTTCTGGAGCACCTGAGTTCACCCCAGGTTTTTAGTGGGGTTCGAGTTACTCGATCTTTAGTTTTATATGTATGTTTTGTAGATCGTTGTTTGTCCTTTTGTACTTTTTATTTTGGCCATTGTGTTGTCTGTTCTTCTCGATTTACGGCTTCTGATTAACCCTTTTGGTATCTTCAAACTGTTCTTATGTACTAAAGGTAGATCAAAGGATTTACTACATTTTAATATTAAACGTATACATACTCGCTCTGTCCATATGGAAATGAACGACCAAGACTGTTTTCAACTCCAGCAATCTTAGTTGGTTCACCTTTGTTTGGAGAATCGCCAATGATTACACTATCTACTAAAAACTGTTCACCGGGTGTATCTCTGTAAGAAACAAAGTAAAACAAAAAGATAATCAAAGAAAAGAGTGAACTCGGAACTCATATATACATTACACCTCATTTTGAAAAATAGAACAAGAACAACATCTTACTCATAAAAAGAAGTTTTGCAAAGGAATATAAAAAAACACCAAAATCTATTTGTAAATGAATGCTCTGGTTAGGCGAAAATATCTCATTTTCAAAAAACTCAACATACAGATTTAAAAAATCTAGTTTTCCAGAATAAAACTCATTCATCATGGCTGTTATTTGAAATTAAACTGAGTTTTTATTGTAAGATTGTCGCAGAGACGAATGATATCGATAGGAGGCAGGATTCTTTTCTCAAATTCCTTTCTGTTTGTTTGACTAACATCATCACAGAACCAATAAAAACAAAAGATTGTAATATGCAAATTAAATATGATTTTCAATTAATGCAGATATAAAACACAACAGGATAAATGGAAAATGGAGAAAATACAACAGAACACAGGAGTACAAGGTTTGTTTGTTTTCTTGATGGTGTTGTATCGTGGCGGTCAGTTTAATTGGTGGAGTAAACCAGAATACCCCGAGAAACCCACTAACCAGTCGCAAGTCACTGACAAACTTTATCACATAATGTTGTACACCTCGTCCTGATCGAGATTCGAACTCACAACATCAGTGGTGATTGGCACTGATTGCATAGGTAGTTGTAAATCCAACTACCATACGATCGCGGCCACGACGGCCCCGGAGTAAAAGGTCCTCCAAACCCCGCTAAAAAAAGATAGAAACACAATAACATATCAGAAAACGCTTGTACCACTCTAAAGCACGCTAATCTGAATTGTTGAGTATTTCTTCGTTTTCTTACATTTACACACACGTGGAATTATTTTTGAATGACTAATAATGAAGAAGTAATGCTGATCTTACTTGAGCAAGGTAACGCCGACAGCACAGTCGGAAACACTACAAAACAGAGATATAATTGAATTAGCAACACATATTAAATGACACAAAATACAATACTATTCTTTTACATTTATATAATATGTTTGATGGAGTTCTTAATGTATAAATAGATAAATAAGCTTATGCAATTTAATATTTGAATCTCTATTACAATCCGGTTCTTTCCTCACTCATAACTTATCCTCGGGTTCGTAACAAGAATGACATGACGAGGATCACTACTCTCTCGGAGCACCGTGTTGCTTAATCTTTATTTTTTGGGGTAGTGTTATGTGGATATTGTTTTCCTATTCTTTTGACCATTGCATTGCCCTTTTCTGATTTATCGCATCAGTGGTGTAATTGTTAGCGTGCTCGCCTCGAGTGTGGTAGATCGTGAGTTTGAGCTCGAATCGGGTCAAACCAAAGACTATAAAATTGGTATTTGTTGCTAAGCACGCAGCATTAAGGAGAAAGCACAAAGACTGGTTGGCTCGAAGTCAGGACAATGTGTCCAAGTGGGACGACATGTCTAACCGCGGATTGTGGTTTCAGTGAGCTAGCACTATAAAAATCCAAGTAAGCGTGTTGGTCTAGAACAAAGTGGACCTCATCATCATCTCATTGAAAATTAACGTGTTCTCGCCATGGTATAGCTGAAAAATTGCTGAGTTGGCGTTTAAACAACAATAACGATAACAATCACTCACCCGATTTACCGCTTCTGACAACCCCTTTGGTATTTTCAAACTTCGTATTGCATAATTACGATGCAAAGCCTGGTTAATATATCTATTGATACTAAATGAAAGTGGATTAATTTGTTATGCAGTTACTTTTTGTACTTTACTTTATGCATATTTTATTGTCAAGCAAATAAGACAATGGATCAAACACAATTTATTAACTTACCAAGTTTTCTCCGTATTCTGCAATTCTTTATTATAACAAAAAACAACTAGATGTGGAGAAAATAAGAAATACTTACGATACATGTTCCATTTTAATTCTTCCTCCTCGCACCCACACACAGTGTGGCATACTCTTGTATACTGTAAATAGTAAAAACACAATGGTACACACACTTTATAATATCATTTATCTTTTTATTGGGTCTTACAACATTATTCTAAATATATAATATTACATGTGTGCTTAGACAACACATTTCAGCCAAAACAATTTTACTTTATTTGTCTCTAAAAAGTGTAAAATTGGATAGTTTCTCATTTTTATTTGGGCGCGTCGTGGTCATGGTCGTATGGTAGTTGGATTTACAACTACCTGTGCAATCAGTGCCTATCACCACTAAAGTTGTGAGGTCGAACCCCGTTCTATACAACATTATGTGATAAAAATTATCAGTGACTTGCGACAGGTCAGTGGTTTTCTCCTGGTTTTCCGGTTTCTTCCACCAATAAAACTGACCGCCACGATATAACTGAAATATTGTTGAATGTGGCGTTAAGTACCATAAATCAACTAATCAAATCTTTTTTTATTCACATCCATATCCTTTCTTACTACTTGACTAATGTCTCTACCGTTCCATTATCACATGTCACTTGACATCATTTTGCGATCTGGATAAAATGAAAAGAAACAAATACATGATCGCTCACTTTCCTTGTCCATCCACACGACCGCTCACTTTCCTTGTCCATCCACATGACCGCTCACTTTCTTTGTCCATCCACATGATCGCTCACTTTCCTTGTCCATCCTTTTAGTTTTCTCTGTTGTGTTTTTTTGTTTTGTTTGTCTTCGTCTTGTGTCTCGTGTACCCGATGTTGCGAATGTCTCTGGATTGTCCATTCGTGATTGTCCCTTCGGTTTTCTCTAACGTTTATCAAAATAGCAACTTCAATAAAAAAAAAAGTGGGCGAGGTCAAACTAGTGTTATGGGCACAAACCTCATTACAATAGTGATGTATTATTATGTCATCATATAATAAACACATTTCAGTGTACTACAGAAGACAATAGAATTAAACATGTAATGCATTCTCTAATTCCTGACATTCAATACCCATGTGGAGGTCTTCTAGTAGAGGGCGAACTGCTTACCGTCCCCGTTGTTTGGTGAGGTTCGTGTTCTGGTTAGTATTTTGTCGTCCATTGTTCGTGTTTTCGTCAATTTATATTTAGCTATTGTATCGTCTGACCATATTTATGGCATCTTTGTTATTATCAAACGCTTCCTAATGAGGGTGACAAATTCTGTCCTGGGAAATTAAACTAGATGGAATTACAATAAGATGCAGTGTCATGTCTAAGTTTATCGTATTGTCACGCAAAAGTACCTGTCACTCTGCTGTGAACAACCCACCTGTCACTCTGCTGTGAACAACCCACCTGTCACGCTGCTAAGAATAGCCTACCTATCACTCTGCTGTGAACAACATACCTGTCCCTCTGCTAAGAACAACATACCTGTCACTCTGCTGTGAACAACATACCTGTCCCTCTGCTAAGAACAACATACCTGTCACTCTGCTAAGTACAACCTACCTGTCACTCTGCTAAGAATAACCTACCTGTCACTCTGCTAAGAACAACCTACCTGTCACTCTGCTAAGTACAACCTACCTGTCACTCTGCTAAGAACAACCTACCTGTCACTCTGCTGAGAACAACCTACCTGTCACTCTGCTAAGAACAACTTACCTGTCACCGTGCTAAGAATAACCTACCTGTCACTCTGTTGAGAACAGACTACCTGTCACTGCTAAGAACAACCTACTTATCACTCTGCTGAGAACAACCTACCTGTCACTCTGCTAAGAAAAACCTATCTGTCATTCTGCTGAGAACAACCTACCTGTCAGTCTGCTAAGAACAATCTACCTGTCACTCTGCTAAGAACAACCTACCTGTCACTCTGCTGAGAACAACCTCTTTTGCAGGAGAGTCTCCAAACGCTAGGTGCCAAATTGGATCTTCTACTGGGTAATATTGATTATAACCCGCGGCAGTACCATTTTCGTCCAACTCATTATCGATCATTAATGCCGGTTTCTGCAATAGTAAAATTCAAGGAATTCAGTGTTGGTCTTGTTTTGTTTAATTTGTTACAATTTATTTCTAGACTATTGTTTTGTAGGTTCGGTCAGTAACGCCGGTTTCTACAATATTCAAATTTAAAGATTTCAGTGTTGGTCTAGTTTTTGTTTAATCTGTTACAATATGTTTCTAGACTATTATTTTGTAGATCTGAAATTTTTGCTTACAGCTATTTAGACTGTATAACAAAAATAAAAACGTACATATATAATGTTGTGGATATGACTCGTTTCATGTTTATTTTTGTTTTTGTTTTTTGTTTTTTGTTTGTTTGTTTATTTTGCTTTGTTTTTGTTTTTAATAATCGGGTACAGTCATAGTAAAACATTAGAATGGCAATCAGCTTAAACGTCTTTGGGAGCAGGCAATACAAAGGGCTTAAGCAAGATATGGCAGGCAATACAAAGGGCTTAAGCAGGATATGGCAGGCGATACAAAGGACTTAAGCAAGATATGGCAGGCAATACAAAGGGCTTAAGCAGGATATGGCAGGCGATACAAAGGGCTTAAGCAGGATATGGCAGGCAATACAAAGGGCTTAAACAGGATATGGCAGGCAATACAAATGGCTTAAACAGGATATGACAGGCAATACAAAGGGCTTAGGCAGGATATGGCAGGCAATACAAAGGGCTTAAACAGGATATGACAGGCAATACAAATGGCTTAAACAGGATATGGCAGGCAATACAAAGGACTTAAACAGGATATGGCAGGCATTACAAAGGGATTAAACAGGATATGGCAGGCAATACAAAGGGCTTAAACAGGATATGGCAGGCATTACAAAGGGCTTAAGCAGGATATGACAGGCAATACAAAGGGCTTAAGCAGGATATGGCAGGCAATACAAAGGGCTTAAACAGGATATGGCAGGCAATACAAAGGGCTTAAACAGGATATGGCAGGCAATACAAAGGGCTTAAACAGGATATGGCAGGCATTACAAAGGGATTAAACAGGATATGGCAGGCAATACAAAGGGCTTAAACAGGATATGGCAGGCAATACACAGGGCTTAAACAGGATATGGCAGGCAATACAAAGGGCTTAAACAGGATATGCAAAGTGGAAAAAGAGGCAAATTCAATAGCTTTAACACACATATTCATGACCGCTGACTCCTGGTTTGCATAGACACTTCAATAAAAAGTGGCGGGGTCAAACTATTTTTTGGACCAAAGCGCTCCAGTCTTATGTATTATATAACAGTGAAAGCAATGATAACAGATAGAAGCACGCAAATACGCCATTCCTATCGACTGGACTTGGTTGCAGCAAAACTGGAATGAATTCAGTCCGTATTAACCAATTAAATTACACATTTTTATCATTGGTACCTCATTAAGAACTTATTAACTTTGAAATGACACCTTCCAGTAATATCGTCACCAATACAAATAATAAAATGGGAAAAAGTACCACCTGTCGGAGCAGTTCTAAAAGTACCACGCTGTCGGAGCAGTTCTAAAAGTACCACGCTGTCGGAGCAGTTCTAAAAGTACCACGCTGTCGGAGCAGTTCTAAAAGTACCACGCTGTCGGAGCAGTTCTAAAAGTACCACGCTGTCGGAGCAGTTCTAAAAGTACCACGCTGTCGGAGCAGTTCTAAAAGTACCACGCTGTCGGAACAGTTCCAAAATTCAAAAGAATTTAAAATACATGCTTACATTTTTATGAGAATGTGCAACGTTATTAAGGAACTCAGCAATGGCAGTATGACGTGCCTGGTGTTTCAGCATCATGTTTTTACTTGCAGATGGGCCCAGTGGACTCTCTGGGTATGTATACCAAAACGCTGAACCCTGAAAGTAACAAACACAACATAGCTCATCCCAGCGAATGTAAATCTAATCTATTTTTAGTTTCAATCTTGATAATTTAAGTCGATTATTTCTTTTTATTTTCTCCTTCGATATTCTTATACGACAATAAATTTAGTTTTTTCTAATAAAATAGAATAAACAACAGAAATAGTATGAAATAAATTAATTAGACTTACATCTCCTCCTGCTGCAACACAATTTCTGACTTTGTTGTCTGGATTTGTAACCCAGTAGGTAGCTGGAGTTCTAAATATGAAATATATACCAAATTATGGATATGATAAATACGATTTAAGATTTCAGGCCAAAAATTTACAAGAAACTGTTTTTATTTGAATTCAATCGTATATAATATTCTTGAATCAATTTTAATATGTTTTAGTTATCAATGTACATCTTAATTCTACATTATAGGGGCCGTCGTGATCTTGATCATATGAAAGTTGGAATTACAACTACCTAGGCAATCAAAGCCTATCACCACTAAAGTTGTGAGTTCGAATCCCGTTCATGGCGAGATGTACTCGTTACAAAATTATGTGATAAAGTTTGTCAGTGACTTGCTAGCGGTCGGTTATTTTTTCCGGGTACTCATGTTTCCTCCACCAATAAAACTGACAATTGCGATATGACTGAAATATTTTTGAAAGTGGCGTTGAAAACATCATAACCCCTATATTTCATCATATTTACATTAAAATGTTTTAGTTTAATAATATTAGTTTGTCCCCCGGTTATCGTAATTGATAGTGAAGCATGGAAAATGGAATCTAACCTTTTGTTATTTGCATACTAGTCAAATAATACATTCGTTGATCTTAAGATAATCAGAATAAAGTATATGAATATTGTACGTATTTTATTTTTAATATTTATGGACGTTTTTTGTTTTTAGTTTATTTTTGTTGTTGTTGATTTTTGTTCTGATATCGCGGACATGAAAAAATATGTGATGGAAAGTACTATATTATCCCGGGAACACTATAGATCTCAGTGAAACAGGACACAATGGCAAACCATATCACATAAGATTGTATCGAGTACATCTTGTAACGTACAGGAGTCGAACTAACGTGTTGATAGACATCGATTGCATGAGTTGATGTCAATGCAACTATGCTACGCTAGGAGACACAAAGTGTCCTTTATACGGTAGATTTGATTTTGATTTTATTGTGTTTAACGCCACTTTCAACAATATTTCAGCTATATTATGGAGACTAGTTTTAGTGGTGGAAGAAGCCGGAGTACCCGGAGAGAACCACCGACCATGAGCAAGCAACTGGTAAACTTCATCACTTGCGGCTGCGAGTCGAGTGCATCCTTTTTTGTAATTTACAAAGCTGGGCCCAAACACACACCGTATTGGTGATAGGCTTGTATGAGTTGTTAGGTAATCCAACTATCTAACTCATTGAGCCACCCGGGCCCTTTATACGGTAGAAGGTGGTCTGTAAGCAAAATAAAAAGCATCCTACACCTCAAATATTTTCACGTCGTAAATATTAGTGTTGGCACAACAATATTTCTCAGTGCTAGGATTAGAGTTATAGTGTTTAACGCCACTGTCAAAATATATTTCAGTTATATCCTGGCGGTCAGCTATATTGGTGGAGGAATCAGAAGTATCTGCGGGAAAACCACCGGCCTGCCACAAGTCACTGACAAACTTTATCACATAATGTTGTATCAAGTACACCTTGCCATGAAAGGTATTCGAACTCACAACTGTAGTGGTGATATGCACTGGTGGAATAGGTAGTAATAAATCCCTGATAACTACTACCAAGGTCATCATAGTATTTGTATGTTTTTTTGCATACTTCTTTTGGGAGCGCTCATGTAAACATACGTGTGTTAGGGGTATCTATTTTGACTCTGTATGTACGATATTTCGATTAGATTTTAGAACTGCTCCAACAGTATGGTATTTTTTTTTCTTCGTATTAGATAGATAAAATCTGACTTACTTATCAGTAGGAATCAAAGTTCCAATTGTTTGTCCTAACCCAATGTTTCCATCCAGTGTATTTCGTTGTTCGCCACCATCCTCAAAGAAATAGCCATGACCCTTGCTAAGATAGCATACATTATCTGTCAACTATTGAAAAGAATGCATTACTATTAATTGATAAAAATGAATTTAAAATAAAGTGCTAAGAAAAATAGTCTCGTATATTACCGTCAGGATAGTTTTGCTCTTCTTACTGAGGGGATCAATCTAGATGATTTTGATCACTCTTGTCTTCATGCATTGTACACAAAGTAACATTGATGGTTATATTTATATTAGTCGTAAAATTAATGGTTGTGGATGTTATATTTATAATATACATTTTTATAAATTTTCCTATCGTAGATCTTCCGATTTTTTTTTACTTGACTTGATTATTTCTCCGTAGAGTAATAGTTAAACCTGTATGAAGAGGTCACCTTTGGGACAAAGAAAAAAAAAAGATCTTTCAAGACAGGTGACATCTTAAAAGAGGATGAATTCATATGAAATGTTCTATGATAGAACAGGAAAAAGGTGATTTGTTAATACAAGTGGCTGCTTAATAGAGGTTACCACATTGACATGTTTGACTGTAGTCTATGGAAAACAGATTCCAGCTTCTTAGCTAGTAGTCAGTTAAGTATATATATGCACGTCTGTTGACTGATCCTTCCATTGTACCGTCCATATATAATGTATAATATAACTAAAGCCGTGTCAAAAGTCAGGTCTGGCTTAGGTACAATATTAACTGAAGCCGTGTCAATAGTCAGGTCCGGCTTAGGTACGATATTAACTGAAGCCGTGTCAATAGTCAGGTCTGGCTTAGGTACAATATTAGCTGAAGCCGTGTCAATAGTCATGTCTGGCTTAGGTACAATATTAACTGAAGCCGTGTCAATAGTCAGGTCCGGCATAGGTACAACATACTTACCACTACACCGGATGTGCCATGAATTGTAAAACATCTGCTGTTGCTATGATGAACTGAGTTCTGACGTAGGTACGGGATATTATTTGGATCTGTATCAACATCCTCACACATATGGAAATGTAACGGGTAAGAACCTAAATAGTTATAAATAGAAGAAATCTCAGTTAGATTATTATATTAAACGTCTATTTAAAAATGGGAAAACATGGACTTTGAAGAGAAGCTGTATCTTAAACAAAATTGTTAACATCATAAGCAGACGAAATATATATTAGATTATTATAGCAAGCATCTAATAAAAACGTATATATCTAATTTAGTGCCACGATGCTATTCTCGATTAACCTTATCAGGTACGCTTAAAGTCGAAAGATTGGAAAGCCAAATAATTTGAAAATCTTTAGGACCAATAAAACCAAAGGGCTTAAACATGACAACCAAAATCGGCTAAGGTCACATGGTCACATATGACTGCGGGAGGAGGTCCTTAGCTTTAATTATATCTACTTTATTTAAGATTGAAATCAAAGAAAAAAATGTATTTAAAGTTGTTATGTACAATTATTGCTTATTTGAAATCATAACAAACATTATCGAGTACTATGAAATTCTTCACCCAGATCTCTCATTATCACGTTTTCCTTTTTCGTATGCGATCATGTGATCAGATGACATTATTTTAGTTTAAAAGGGGCCAGGGTTATGGTGCTTAACCCTAATCCTAACCCTTGATACATTTGCATCTAACGAAACGAACGTTCCGCGTCTATAAGCAATCCATTATGCAGAAATACATAATTATTATCCAACTAGCGAGGCAATATTATTATCGACATTATACCAACTAGCGAGGCAATATTATTATCGACATTATACCAACTAGCGAGGCAATATTATTATGGACATTGAACCAACTAGCGAGGCAATATTTCTTCGATTCGAACCATTAATGCAAGATATATTTTTACGCCAGACCGGCTCTAACTAATAGATATATTTTTAGGCCAGACCGGCTCTGACTAATAGATATATATTTTAGGCCAGACCGGCTCTAACTAATAGATAAGAGGTACAACATTAAGATTTAAATGATTATATATAAAAGAAAAATAACTTGTTTTTTAAATTTTATAACGATTTTAATGTAACCAATAACAGGTATGGTATCCTTGAAGTAACGCATCGTTTGTGTGATATATTAGAACTAAAAGGGGAAGGGAATGAGTGATTGTTGTTTAACGCCAGCTCAGCAATTTTTCAGCTATATCATGGCGAGAACTAGTTAATTTTGAATGAGATGATGTTGAGGCCCGCTTTGTACTAGACCAACACGCTGAGTTGGATTTTTATAGTGCTAGCTCACTGAAAGAACAATCCGCATGCGCAGGTAGACATGACTGTCGCGCCACTCGGTCACATTATTCTGATTCCGAGCCAACCCGTCTTTGCTCTTTCTCCTTAATGCTGCGTGATTAGCGGAGAAGCAACAAATACCATTTTCATAGTCTTTGGCTAGACCCGACCGGAACTCGAACCCACGATCTACCGCACTCGAGGCGAGAAAGCTAGCCATTACACCACCGATGCGGTTGAAAGGGAAAGGGGCAATAGTAAAGATTTGAGTGTAATTAGACTTTTCTACGAAAGCATAACTTGCTTAATCTGCAAAAATTACATGTACTTAATTATCAATATTCAAATACTGGCTTAATAATTACCGAGAACCTTGCTTTGTCCAAGATTTTCGAACTCAGCTCCCTCTACACGGACAATATTAAAGCCTTTGTGAAACTGAAATAAAAAATTAAACAGTGTTTAGCTATTGATATTGTATATCAAATGAAAGTACATTTAATGACAAAAGTTGTTATTTAAGAAATAATTCATGGAAGCCAGAATGTGCTTTGAGTTTTAACATGGGTTGGCGGATATTAGTATTTTATACCGTGCCAGAGGCGAGGGATAAAATTTATCAATATCCGCCAACCCATGTTAAAACTCAAAACACATTCTGGCTTCCATGAATTATTTCGATTCTGATATGTCCAAGAGTACAAATACGGTAGTATACTTTGATTGGAAGACGGTAATTTATATTTACGTTTGCGGACATTTATGCTGCCAAATTCGTGCAGACGATAATTCTTAAACATGTACATTTACGACGAGAAAGTTGGTCACATGAACCGGCGCATGTGCTAATGAGATTATACCCAATCGATAAATCGCTCGTTTGTTAGCAAAGCGGAAGAAGGACGTTATGTTAGAATTACTAATGATATCGACTATCCGATGCATTTAGCACAACACAGAAAACTAAAAATAGACGAGCAACACGGACCCTACAAGAAAATCAGAGTGAAACTAGGTGCACGTAAGGGTAAGTAGTTACTGTTTTTTATGCGACACATTGATGATACTTTTGGGGACTAATAGCCCACCAGCACAGGTATCCAGTTATAGTAGTAGTAGTAGTAGTAAAAACTCAACTTTGACAGTCGTTACATTTAATGGTATTCCTACATATGACTTACCTGACAGCGGTTTATTTTATTACCGTCAAAATAGTTGACCCCGGTAATCAATTTATCAACTGAACTTGTCAGGAGGTTTAACTTTTTTTTTTTTTTTTAGTATTTAGTACAAAATAAATTTAGTATCCGCGACAGTGAATTTTGTTCAATACACAATGTTTTCACATTGGAGAAAAAATGGACGTTTTGAGCCCATAAAATTAGTCTAAGCCGCCATTTTTTTTTTTTATTGAAGTGCCTGTATCAACATTGCGATCATGTACTTGAGTGTTAGAGGTATAGATTTTACTTTTTTTTTAAATATTTGATCTTGGTGTTGACCGATAGTGTGGTATTCCAGCCTCCCTTCTTTTCCCCCAATTTCTTACGAAATTTCCATTAGATTTTAGAAATGTTCCGACAGTGTGGTATTATTTGTTTTTCATGTTAATAGTACGCCCTACTAGTCGGAGCTTAACAATACGTACCCTTATGTGTCCGTTATATGTTTCGTCTGTGTCCGCATCAACAGAAGTAAACTTGATATTACGAGATAACAGGACCACTTCTGCTCTCATATCAACGTTGTTGGTAATTTCGCCATAATGTTCATAACCAAATGGTTCTTAAATAGAAATAATGTTTAATAAGTCGTTGTCAAAACACACTATCTATATATGATTGGCAGATATTATTATACAAGTCGTCATCAAAATATAATAGCAAATAATGCATATTGAAGAAAAAAAAATACTTTATGGAGGTATTTTTGTTTTTCCTCAAATGAGTGTTTGCTTAGGGGTTAGGGTTATGGGGTTTAAGGTCACTTCCAACGATATTTCAGTTATATCGTGACGGTCAGTTTTATTGGTGGAAGAGACCGGAGTACTCGGGGAAAACCACCGACGTGTCGCAAGTCTCTGACAGACTTTATCACATTATGTTGTATCGAGTACAACTCGCGATTAGCGGGATTTGAACTCACAACATTAGTGATGATAGGCACTGATTGCACATATAGTTGTAAATTCAACTACAATACGATCACGACGGCCCCTATGAAATTTTAAATGGACTGCCAATACAAACATAAGCAAATACAAAAAATGTGTATCATTGCTTTTTGATGTCGTATTATGTATACATATGTAACCTCTAGTTATTCCATGATCATATAGCGTCATTTGCGGTCCTGTATACCGGTATTTGTGTTAGGGGTATCAACCTCTAGTTATTCCATGATCATATATCGTCATTTGCGGTCCTGTATACCGGTATTTGTGTTAGGTGTATCGATTTTGACGAAGTTTCTATGATTCTCCGCTCAGATTATGGTACTGTTATGACGAGTGTGACATAACATTATGTTTGCCAACTCTATATTGGTGTTGCTCACGTGTGGTGTTTTGTAGATCGCTTGTTGTCCTTGTTGGCCATTGCGTTGTCTGTTCCTCTTCTATTTACGGCTACTGATTACTCTTTTGATATCTTTAAACTTGTATTACTCCTACAACTTTTGAGCGGTCATGTATTTCCTTTGTCTCAGTTACTACTATTTTTCGATCAAATTGTGGAACTTTAGCCACAATGTGGTGTTATTTTTTTTCCAGTTTATTAATTTTTACCTTATAAGTGGATTTTTTCGCAGGAGGCAAATTTCGTGATTTTTTACCAAATTGGTGGAATTTTTTTTAGCGGTATTTAATTTTCACGATCCTGAGTTTTAACCAAAATCAAAATTTAGCGGATTCACAGTTATATTAGAATAACAT
This sequence comes from Bathymodiolus brooksi, assembly GCA_963680875.1. Classification (NCBI taxonomy): domain Eukaryota; kingdom Metazoa; phylum Mollusca; class Bivalvia; order Mytilida; family Modiolidae; genus Bathymodiolus; species Bathymodiolus brooksi. The sequence continues at coordinate 65,164,451 of OY804590.1, forward strand.
TATCTGAACTGTTTGACCAATAATTCAAAATAGGAAATGTTTTTAAATAAATTTAGTTAGATATTTTAAAAGCATCATTTCAACAATTTTAAGAATGGCAGTGACCATATAATTATTAAATATTCGTTATATACTAGGGGAGACAGATCTTGTACGATTATTTAAGAAAATAATGATATTGATGACAGTATTACTATTTCACACACTGGGGGCAAATCTGTTTGATGGTACCAAGATGGCTTTGAATAAGACTCATGATAATTGAAATTGAAATGGTCATTTATTACTAAATGACAGCTATGAATGATAGTTCATAACTATTAAAACAATATTGAGACAAAAAGCATTGTTCAGAATATAATTTCGACTTTAAAACCAAAGCATTCTGTATAACAATAGTAACATCAAAGGTGGGGAAAGGTCAAATGCCCACCCTTAAAAACACATCAAGACATATTTGTATCTAGCAATGTCAAAGATACGGTTTAAAAAGCATAATTAAGTGTACATGCATAATATGATTAAAACAAAGATAATCACTCCTATAAACATAATATAGATACTGTTCTCACTCAGTAAGATGAGTGTCAAAATAGCTAATAATCGAGAAAAATTGAAGGAAAAAAGTAGTTCTAATAATAAAACCCTAAATGCTCGCTTACTCGCAAGGGTTATAACGGAATGCCATTACACGTAATGGAGCAGCCGCCGAGATTTTTGCGCTCGCTTACAGAGTTTCTGACGCCTGCATTTATCAATAATAAGACATAACCTTTCCTTTTGTCCATTATTATAACAAGTTTTTATCACCTACCAGTATTTTAGAATGTAATTCCCACAAAATAAAAATCCATGTTTACTTTCTCTCTGAACATTTTGAATTTCGTCATTTCCGGCCTCACTATTTGGATGTCGATACCATATTTGGCGATTTGAGGCGTGAATGTTTACATCAGCCGTTTACTACGTGTAGTAAGAAATACCATATTTAGAAAAGCTCCGCCTTCCGTAGTTTCCGGTTATGGCAAACGATCAATAAATTTGAACAAGGTTGTTGTTACCTTTGAAAAGCATACATTTCTCAGCCAAACCGATTTAACAAGGATAGGATCATCAGTAATAGTTATAATGAAATGCTTGAAGCGTAAATAGTGAGTTTTTATGTTTCAACTGCAACTATTTTGTTGCTCCATTGTGACGAATGGGACCGCGTTGTAGCTCTGCCGAGACACAAGTTTGTCACAGGAGCTACATTATTGCAGCTAGAAAAAAGGGGTTAAAAGGGTGGGTGGCAGTTTTCGATGTAATTTTTGACAATTTTTTTAAACAATTTTTTTAAACAATTTTTCTGAATCAATGAGACCTTACAATTTACTCCCTGTATTGACATCAATGATTGGACTGCTGTCAATCAAGCTGTTCCATTCAAACCCCCTTTATCTTGTTTATATAAAAAAAATGAGTTATCTCTCTTTTAACACAAATGGTCCGTAAACGTCATAAAATTATTTATTAAAATTAATAAATTGTATTTATGTAGTAAAGGCTATAAAATTACGCGAGTTCTTTTTTTCGCTGATCGATGACTATCGCCAATAAAACAAAAATTAGGTACCTGCGAAAAAAACACTTATACGGTACTTTTTATAAACTACAAATCAAACCAGCATTATACACAAGAACAATAAAGGTAGACTTTGAAGTTGCTTACTTAAGAGTACTTGTAGGCGTAGAGTGAGAGAGTAGTTATTGCTTCGGCTATTTATAGCTATATCATAGTGAGAACAAGTTACATTTTCTGAGATGATGATGATGCCCGCTTTGGAATATACACAAACGCTTAGTTGGATTTTTATAATCCTACTAGCTTCTCACTGAAACAATATTCGCGAGTATGCAAATCGGCCCACTCGGACACATCATCCTGCTTCCGAGCAAAACCAGTCTTACTCTTTAATACTGCGTGCGCAGAGAAGTAGCAAATACCAATTTTATAATGTTTGTTTGACCACATCGGGGATCGAACCCACGATCCACAGCACTAGAGGAGGCAAACAGGCTAACACTTACACCACCGATACGGTTTCTAGACGTAGAGACAGGGGCAGATAATTTAAACTATTCTGACGGTCCATTATTTTTAAACAACATTATTAAGAATTAACTGGTAGAGCGTGCTAAAGTGGGTCACAGGTCACTGTGAGGTCCTGAAGGATTATTTATTTGAGGGCTTAGACCCTACTTCAAATAGACTAATCCATTTTTCGCGGGAAAACTGAAGAAGAAGAAGAAGAAGAAGAAGAAGAAGAAGAAGAAGAAGAAAATAAGCTACGCCTCTCCGAAATTATGTAAACATTTATCACGTGACACTATGTTTACTTGAAATCAAGGTCGAGTTGTTCATTAAATTTAAAATAGATATATTTGTGTGCTTCACAAGTAAAACTCTTAAATGACTTCTGTTACTCTTATACACCCATCCCCACCCATCTGTTTTGGGAAATTTTCTACACCTCGGCGCATAAGTATACAATGCATTAGAAAAAATACCAACCAATATTTTCATGTCATTTTCTTCCAAATTGCATGTAGAACACAATCAACGGCGGGTAGGAGGGCAATTTTTGCGCCCAATTAGTCAAGAGCTGTGTTATATATACCTGCCTATGCACATACAATACCCTTCAAGTAAAATAAGATCTATGCAAATATTCATAATTTCACCTCTTAAAACCACTTTCATGACTTAAATTCAATTTTTATGTTACATACAATTAGTTCTTCCTACTCTTTTTACTTTTACCATTCTAATTTAAAGGGGACGAAACTCACAAGGCCAAACTGACTTCTAAATTCAAAACTTTTATTCTTTTAAATATGTTTTCATGCTATATTGCATAAAAAACAATGTCTTATTTTCCAACGATAATTTCTATTTAAATAGTCTGTCAACTTTTTCCATTAAATATTTACAATTTTTATATTTTGTCAAAAGGCCAAACTGACTTCTAAATTCAAAACTTTTATTCTTTTAAATATTTTATAACAACAGTATTAAGAATTAACTGGTAGAACGTGCTAAAGTGGGTCACGGGTCACTGTGAGGTCCTGAAGGATTATTCTAAACTGTGACACGTGGACGACCTGTGGACTCCTGTTAGGCAATTGTGAACGGGGTTGCAATGACAAAAATTCTTTCAAATTTAATTGAAAGAGGCCTGTGTTTATGTTTCACTAAGGACTTTCTATCATGCTGTTTAGAGACAAGAATTTACCCTTTGGGGCACCTCAAACGCTGGAATTTCGGAATTTCCCATATGTGTTTCAGTGGGGTGAAACAGGATGTTATAGGTTGCTGAAATCCATCGATTAATGTAAAATACACACTTGTTTCACTTCTTGCACATATTTTTCACATGTTTTGTTATAACTTATGCATGGTTTAATCCTAATAAGCTATACCGAATATAGAACACTATTTTTATTTGAGGGCTTAGACCCTACTTCAAATAGACTAATCCATTTTTCGCGGAAAAACTGATGGAGATCGATGAATGTTGATTTATGTGTACACAGTAGATAGTCAAGATTTTCAAGGTATTTTGAAAGTGTACGACGTAGGCTTAGATACTTACAATAGGAATTAAAGTAGGAATTACTACTGGTAAGTTCAAATGCACAAGTTAAATGGGCGATATTGAAAAAATTGCAGAAAAGATGAGGGAGAAAATAAGCTCCGCCTCTCCGAAATTATGTAAACATTTATCACGTGACACCATGTTTACTTGAAATCAAGGTCGAGTTGTTTATTAAATCTAAAATAGATACCGGTAATTGATGATATATTGATATATGTGATTAAGATTTCAAACAATGTACAGTTATCATCAAGATCAGTGTTTCTTATCTAATTGACGTATATTCAAATAAGTTTTTCATATCAAACTGAGGTACATTGTTGTTGTGAGGCATCTAAAATTAATGTGTATTTTTCACAAAATTATTGTGATGACATTTTAAACACTGACCACTGCACGGGGTCAACATAAGTTTACTTTCTTTTATAACTAAACTGAGGAGTTTTCTTAAAATTTAAAAAATAAATGTACATTATATTTGTGTGCTTCACAAGTAAAACTCTTAAATGACTTCTGTTACTCTTATACACCCATCCCCACCCGTCTTTTTGGGGAAATTTTCTACACCTCGGCGCATAAGTATACAATGCATTAGAAAAAATACCAACCAACATTTTTATGTCAATTTCTTCCAAAGTACATGTAGAACACAATCAACGGCGGGTAGGAGGGCAATTTTTGCGCCCCATTAGTCAAGAGCTGTGTTATATATACCTGCCTATACACATGCAATACCCTTCAAGTAAAATAAGATCTATGCAAATATTCATAATTTCACCTCTTAAAACCACTTTCATGACTTAAATTCAATTTTTATGTTACATACAATTAGTTCTTCCAACTCTTTTACTTTTACCACTCTAATTTAAAGGGGACGAAACTCAAAAGGCCAAACTGACTCCTAAATTCAAAACTTTTATTCTTTTAAATATTTTATAACAACAGTATTAAGAATTAACTGGTAGAACGTGCTAAAGTGGGTCACGGGTCACTGTGAGGTCCTGAAGGATTATTCTAAACTGTGATACGTGGACGACCTGTGGACTCCTGTTAGGCAACTGTGAACGGGGTTGCAATGACAAAAAATCATTCAAATTTAATTGAAAGAGGCCTGTGTTCATGTTTCACTAACGACTTTCTATCATGCCGTTTAAAGACAAGAATTTACCCTTTGGGGCACCTCAAAAGCTGGAATTTCGGAATTTCCCATATGTCTTTCAGTGGGGTGAAACAGGATGTTATAAGTTGCTGAAATCCATCGATTAATGTAAAATACAGACTTTTTTCACTTCTTGCACATATTTTTCACATGTTTTGTTATAACTTATGCATGGTTTAATCCTAATAAGCTATACCGAATATAGAACACTATTTTTATTTGAGGGCTTAGACCCTACTTCAAATAGATTCATCCATTTTTAGCGGGAAAACTGATGGAGATCGATGAATGTTGATTTATGTGTACACAGTAGATAATCAAGATTTTCAAGGTATTTGGAAAGTGTACTACGTAGGCTTAGATACTTACAATAGGAATTAAAGTAGGAATTACTACTGGTAAGTTCAAATGCACAAGTTAAAGGGGCGATATCGAAAAAATTGAAGAAGAAGAAGAAGAAGAAGAAGAAGAAGAAGAAGATAAGCTCCGCCTCTCCGAACTTATGTAAACATTTATCACGTGACACCATGTTTACTTGAAATCAAGGTCGAGTTGTTTATTAAATTTAAAATAGATACCGGTAATTGATGATATATGTCATTAAGACTTCAAACAATGTACAGTTATCATCAAAATCAGTGTTTCTCATCTAAGTGACGTATATTCAAATAAGTTTTTCATATCACACTGAGGCACATTGTTGTTGTGAGGCATCTAAAATTAATGTGTATTTTTCACAAAATTATTGTAATGACATTTTAAACATTGACCACTGCACGAGGTCAACATAAGTTTACTTTCTTTTATAACTAAACTGAGGAGTTTTCTTAAAATTAAAAAAATAAATGTACATTATTTTTGTGTGCTTCACAAGTAAAACTCTTAAATGACTTCTGTTACTCTTATACACCCATCCCCACCTGTCTTTATTGGGAAATTTCCTACACAACGGCGCATTAGAAAAAATACCAACCAACATTTTCATGTCATTTTCTTCCAAATTACATGCAGAACACAATCAACGGGGCGTGGGGGTGCAATTTTTGCGCCCAATTAGTCAAGAGCTGTGTTATATATACCTGCCTATGCACATACAATACCCTTCAAGTAAAATAACATCTATGCAAATATTCATAATTTCACCTCTTAAAACCACTTTCATGACTTAAATTCAATTTTTATGTTACATACAATTAGTTCTTCCTATTCTTTTACTTTTACCACTCTAATTTAAAGGGGACGAAACTCACAAGGCCAAACTGACTTCTAAATTCAAAACTTTTATTCTTTTAAATATTTGTTCATGTTATATTGCATATAAAACAATGTTTTATTTTCCAACAATAATTTCTATTTAAATACATTGTAGTCTTATCAACTTTTTCCATTAAATATTTGTAATTTTTATATTTTGTCAACAGGGCCTTGGGAGTCTAGGCTTATAAATATGCTAAATCTGTGATTATATTCCAAAGTAGTTTATTTTAAAAATAAGCTAGAAACTCGCTTTGAAATTGTATTAAACATACCCCAAAACCGTACAGTAGAGCCAGAAACAGAAAGAATTGTTTTCTCTTCAGCTTGCTTCCAGTCAAAGTCTGTTGATGTTACCACAATCTTATCTCCTAAAATCATAAGAATAAAGATCTTAGTGTTATTTGTTAACATATCTAGATTGGTGAAATATCCGTTCCAACATATTTCCTCCCTAAGTAAAAGGTAAGCTTTGTTTAGGTACTTCGTTTACTTGCTCTCAAAGATATTTTAATTAAGTAATGGTATTTCCAAAGTTGGACCATTACCGTATTCTGGTTATTCTAGAAATGACCCCCCCCCCACCCCCACACACTCACACACACACCCCCTCCCCCACCAAATTAAATATCTTAGTTTTAACCATCTTGTATTGTACCCGTCATGTTATGTTATATATATTGGTTAACATTATAATTTATTGTTTGATTTTAACTTTCTTTTGACATATGTATTTCCAGTAGTCATGACATAATACTTTAATATATGTGTAGAATACTCAAATAATAATTATTAAAAACACCCGGTAAGCCAAATACATAAGTTTCCGTTTGACATATCAATTCCAATTCTTTAGTTAACGGCCATTTAACGGAGATATATCTAATGCAAATTGCGTAGTCTTTGGCTTGACCAGACAGGCGATTGAACCTACGATGTTCCACATCACAGGACAACACATTAACAATCACAACACTGAAGAGTCTAAGCAATCGTTATACAATGGAACCTCTGAAAATCGACCACCTATTGGATCAAATAAAACGTCCGATTTGTGGGTGATTCCGTGATTTTCTGTTTCGGTCCGGAAGTCAAATTTTATCACATGGATAATATTTTGCTGTTTTAGAAGTATGTCTAGTGTATTATGTTAAGTATATTTCGTGGTTGACATCTGCCATTTTGGGTAGAAATAATATATGTATACCTATTTCCCATCCTGGATTTGGATCAACCAGAGTAACAGATGGTTTGAATGTTGTCTCGTCTGCTACCTGTAAATTTACTTTGTTTTGTCCACCATGGCTAACAGAAATATAACTAGATATTTCTATATTTAAGTCATCAATAACCGTAGATTCAATGGCCACAACGTCACTATCGGTTGGGCTCACCATGTCTTCCTTGGCTGTAGAAATTGTACCTAAAACCACAATTTTTTTTATACAATAAATAAAAAAATAATAATAAAAAAAGGAGCACGTTAATTCACTCGATTTTTAGCGGTTTCATCTTGCTCGATATTTAGCTTTCTGTGTAATGTTTTGTAGATCGTTGTTTGTCATTTTAACCTCTTTCTTTTGGTCATTGTGTTGTCTGTCCTTCGATTTACGGCTACTGATTACTACTTTGGTATCGTTCAACTTTTCTAACTATTCAACGTATCAACAAGGCATGTCCATGTCTCAATATCATGCAAACAGTTTGGTTATCTTTCTTGGGTTTTCTTTTTAATTGCTGAGCACCCGAACAATTTGGAAACAGGGTGGCATGATATAAAAGACAGGACACAAGTCGTTTAAATCGAAAATTGTATCCAGTAGATATCGACATTCGGAAACACAAATTTCAGTAATATACCACACCTACCTGATATTTAAATAGTGTACATAATTTCGTGACAAAACGCATTTTAAATAGCACGACGACTATCATTCTAAGTTTTAGCTCCAAAGGCAAGCATATTTGCTTCCAATTCCATATGTGTTTGTTTGTTTGTTTGTATGTTTTTTTTGTTTTTTTTTTTTTGTGTGTGTGTGTGATTATTTTTTTTTTTTTTTTTTTTTTTTTTTTTTTTTTTTACTGACAATGTTAATTTTTTCTGACAGTGTTGGTAATAGGCTTTCCCATATTGTTTTGCTTTTTCAATCTCTTTTTAACATTTCATACCCATATCACAAAATTTATTAGAGCATAAATGAAACAAATGTGACTTTGTTGATATTACACATGCGCTATCGTTTATATTTCTATTACCTTTCTTGACAACCATGACGTAAGCACTACCATCCTGAACATTACGTAGGTCAGTGTGACGTCCATCGCTGCCGAACATAATCTCTTCGATCTTTGAGTATACACTTGTCAAATCTCTATCAGGTTTTACAATGGTACTTCTAATACCAATAGCTATTATATTTCCTGTTGTTACCCCTGGAAATAAAATAATCAAAATTAACATAAGCTAAAATGTGTCGTATATCAGTACCACGGTATGTCCTTTATACCTAAGCGAAAGAAGAACACTTCTTATTGAAATCTTACTCTTTGGGAACGACGACTATAGTTATGACGTCAACTCCAAAACATTTGGAAAAGTTCGAACTTTTATAAACCAATCTAAACGATTTTAGGGCTGTCAGCAATTTTTCACCTGTACTTCTTACTTTCTTCTTATCAGTGTAAAATTTTTAAATATCTAGTGTTTGTGTTTTGTCTTGCTGTCATTAATTCATGTGTATATTTTGCAAGGAGAGGACTTTATATAAGTTGGTATAACTTGCTGTTCAATCCTATTGTTTATACACGTTTTTTTTGGTCGGGTGTAGTGTTTTGTAGATCATTGTTTGGTTTTTTCTTTCTTTTTCTTTTACCATTGCATTGTCTGTCTGTCCTTGGATACACTTTGGTATTTTTAAACTTTTCCTGTATGTAGTGTTATTATGGGTAAAATTATGTTCTTTAAAAGTATCAAGAGCTATAGCGAGGCTCATAATGTAACAAAAATCATGTTATCTATGTTAAAACATTATACAAACTATGAGTCCTATAAATAATTTCAATTCTAATAGGAAAAATCTTATTTGGGAATGCATGTCAAAACAATATTCAATAACCATCATGTTTACAGTTGTTTGTTTTCTTTTCTATATAGATAGATAAATTGTGCTGCGATTAAGTTACTGACATTTTCTAATTTGATACCATTTTAATTTTAGCAACTTAATCAAGTAAAATGCTAAAGACACTGTACATAGACCAGTAACTATCAGTCAACAGGTTTACCTTGGAACTACGTCACCAGAAGACGATTTAAAAAGTCAAAGTCTATATATATACCCTGTCTGATAGCTGAATAACAGATATATTACGGATTTAACCATTGTTTTATTTTAAATACAACATCCAACTGTATTTAATAAATTTGCGTCTTTTATTTTCATTTTTCGTATCTCTAGATGTCCGTTTCCGTATCTTTGACGTCATTCTTCAATGACGTCAAAATATGTGTCGGGTCATATTTCATGTATGGGGGTGTCTCATGAAGGAAAATACTGTACTAAATTTCTAAATCAATACAGTTTCATATGTAGTAAATTTCATAAACTTTATAAATATAACATTAATATATCACATAACAAAACAACGGGTTTGCGAAACAGTTTCAATAATTTAAATGTTAACAACATGTAAATAAAACCTTGGTGTAGCCCCATAGTTTTCAAGGCTCAACGTTTTGTTTATTTGTATGGTACAGCCGTGGAACATAGGAGCTTGCTGAATCGATCAGGTATTTGTGACGGAATTAACCGTTGTAATATTGTTTTTGTTCATGCAGCCGTTTTGAGTATAAAAACAGCATTTAATTTGGTAAAAATACATTTATTATTCCGTATTTTACCATTGATTCAGTGAAGCGTAATGTTTTGTCGTCCATGTTTTAATTGTTTTGGGGGACTGAAATATATACCCCGTCTGTTTTCCGAATATATGCTGACATTCAGGGTTGAAGAACCAATGAAAATATGTGCAACAAACTAAATCCGTAATATATATTATATGTTATTCAGCTATCATACAGGGTATATAATGTGACATTCCCGGCTTAGGATCTATATTCCCTGAGGCGCAGCCAAAGGGAATATACATCATAAGCCGGGAATGTCACATTATATACCCTGTCTGATAGCTGAATAACAGATATATTACGGATTTAACTTTTTTTTTAAAATACAACATCCAACTGTATTAAATAAATTTGCCTCATTTATTTTCATTTTTCGTATCTCTAGATGTCCGTTTCCGTACCTTTGACGTCATTCTTCAATGACGTCAAAATAGGTGTCGCGTCATATTTCATGTATAGGGTGTCTCATGAAGGAAAATACTGTACTAAATTTCTAAATCAATACAGTTTCATATGTAGTAAATTTTATAAACTTTATAAATATAACATTAATGTATCACATAACAAAACAACGGATTTGCGAAACAGTTTGAATAATTTAAATGTTAACTACATGTAAATAAAACCTTGGTGTGGCCCATAACGTCGAAAGTTTTCAAGGCTCAACGTTTTGTTTATTTGTTGTGGTACAACCAGTTTGCTGAATCGATCAGGTATTTGTGACGGAATTAACCATTGTAATAGCGAGAATCGCAAGATGCGAGCTAAACAGCAACATGTGTGTAAGGAGATGAATATATACGAACAATACCAACCGGAAGTGGTTTTTAAGTTTCAGCATAGAATGTACAATCGGAGTGAATCACCGGAAATAGCCTATTAATTAGAATAAAAAAAATAACTATCCAGTTTAAAAATAACCCAAAAAAATAGGAATCCGTACAGCTTCTTTACATGAAACGATTAATTTATTTAAAAAATTGAAAATCGCTAGACCTTCTTGTTTCGCCCCAAAAAAAGCTGTCGTCACACGATTTCTATAATTTACGTCACACAAGTATTGTTACGTCACGTCATTCATTGATGATCGCTGTCACTCTCAGAGTAAACAATCATTGCCCTGCGTTTCTCAAGTTGGTGGCGATTTACAGTTGGTTGCCGAATAATTGTTTATGTATTGAACGGTGCAGTTCCCAGCAATGTGAAAAGAATGTCTTTAATATTTAAAATTAGTAAGATAAATCTTGTGTACATGGCGATTTTCCTGACGGAGATTCCTCAGTGTTTACAAAGACGTCACAGGGGTTTTCTCGCATTCCAAACCTATGACGTCACGAAAGTCAGTTCCGACTAAAGTACGGCATCTTGTATCAAATAGGTTGTATCTATTAGCAAAATAGATGTATTTCTATAGAATACATACTTAAGGTTAGATAAATTATCATTACAGAGTGAAGTACAGGAAACAGCCTTTTAATTTGAATAAAAAATAACCATCCAGTTTAAAAATACCCCCCCCCCACCAAAAAAAATAGAAAGGAAACCGTACAACTTCTTTACATGAAACGATTAATTTATTCCAAAAAATGGACAATCGTGAGATCTTCTTGTTTCTCCCCTAAAGCTGATCATGTCGCTCATGGTTTCAAAACAAAGAAAAAAAAGGAATATTAAGATGATTTTTTTTAAAACAATATTGATTCAGTTGCCATGCAACCCGTTTAAATACATTTTTGTACACATGAGACAGAAAAAAACATTCAAAGTCTTGTCGTTTGTGTGATGCAAAAATATCGTTTGCTATGATCTAGCTTTACAAGACACAATGACGAAAAGAGCGAAAAAAAAAATATAAAAGAAAACTGCTTTAAATCAGTGAAAGCGTTAAAGGTAATTGCTACCTTAACAGCATATCTATGATTTTCTCTTTAATTCTAAATCTACCTATCAAGCGCCCTTCCGTGCAAAAAACGTTCCATTTTTCTGCGTTACGCCTAGTTTGCAGCTATAGGCCTACAAATCGACAATATATGGCCATTTATGGAGTTAGTACTACAAACGGTTTAAGTTAACTTATATTTTATAGGCAGTAAACGAGTAGAACATGGACAAAAATTATAAGAGCGATTACCAGCAGCCTTTTCATTTTTTTTTACCAAAAAAGAACATATTTCGGACATAACATGACTTGAAAATTTGAAATATATTAGCAGGGGCTCCCAAATGCCCCTAAAATCTGGCATGTGCCACCATAATTACTGATATTCCTAATAATACATATAGTAATAGAGTATAACTAATCGTAGATTTTGAATATCAAATTCTAATATGACGTCCCGTATACGGTATACAAATAAAGGCATATTTGAATAACAATCAAATATAGGCCACACATGCGGGCTGAGCTAAAAAAAGCACCTACATAAACACTGACTATTTTCAGAAAATTCTTCATGGTTAGCGATTTTCTATTATTGTTTATCTAAAAATTGTTGAAATAAATGAAGTTAAAATTAAATAAATCCTAATCAAGTCTTATCATAATTAAACTCTTATAAACACGGCTTTGTGTACCTTTCGTCACTGTCTCCATGTTTATCTGCGTTCAACTGGTAATTTCGTTGTTAATCATTTAAAGTTGTTTATTTGTAATAAAATTTATATTGAACCTTGTCAATAAATTTCTTTTCGGTATTTTAAAGCACAGTTTCAACCACAATTTCGCTATCCATCTCTTAATTCCCAATTTTACCATTTTTTAAATTCCGTAGAAGATTGATCACCTTGACCGCCTCGAATTTTAAAATTACCGTATTTGTCCTATTAGAATCGAAATAATTCATGCCGGCCATACTTTATTGTTATTCAAATATGGGTAGGCATTATATTAATGAGATTTAACCCCTAGCTGCAAAACCGTAGATATTTAGGTCCTTTTTGTTTTTTTCGGGGTCCGCCCAATCAGAAAATTTCACAAGGACCTAAAGAGCTATGGTTCCGCAGCTACATTAAATCATGCTCTTAAATATATGTAGGATGGACACATTGAGGTTCGGACATGAAAGACCCACTGACTTAGACTGTTGTCTAATATGTACATGTCTTTCTGTAAGAAATTTTGAAAACGCAATCAATAAATCATACACACACGTACAACCGCAGTGTATCTTCTTCTTCTTCCAGTGTAGAACATGAGTCGTCGCCGACTGTTTTAAGTTCTGCGGGACTAGGCACGCCAGGCACACACAGCTGATGTCCTCAAGACTATGTACAACTAAACACTTCACTATGACACAGTTAAAACTATTTACACTGGTTGGCGTGGCTAACCTGTTGTTGGAGGTTAACCCTGAACTCCTCTATGGAGCTGGCCCCAACTGTGGTGTCTGGTAGGTGGTTCCATTCTCGTGCTGTTTTTTGGAAGGAGTTTCTGAGAGTGTCATAATTGGACCTCTCCTGGAAGAACCTATGTTGACCTCTGGTTCTGCTGTCACCAGGTATGAGGTATAAGTCTCGGTCGATGTCCAAGAGTTGATGCTGGATCTTATACATCATAAGGAGTCTGCTTATCCTCCTCCGTTGTTCTAAAGTCTGCCACTCAAGTGATGTTAACATGCTTGTCACGCATCCTTGTGTTCTGCTGGTGTAATCATTTATGACGAAGCGGGCAGCTCTTCTTTGTAAATTTTCTAATGTCTGTATCAGGGTTTAGGTGGTGGGATCACAAACCATTGCTGCGTATTCCAGTGTTGGTCGTAGGATCGTGAGGTAGCTGGTTTCTCTTACCTGTTTCATTTTGATCAACTGCTGATTGGTCCGATCAAAATTGTTTGTTTACAACAAGAGAAGTGGATCAGCGGGGGTAAGACATTCGATATTTTATGCCTTTTCTGTCGGAGTTATGAATTGATTTGTGCGTGAAAAGGATGATTATATGTTTCTTTATGAAAGCTATTATTTGTTTTCTTATATCATTGACATTTCTGTGGACTTTGAACCACATTTTTACCGGTACCCCATTTTTACAAATAATCATGTCAAAATTTAACGTTATGAACTTTCATCATTTATTTTACAAAACATGTACATAAACACATACGAGCAACACGACCCACAGGGCCTGTGCACGACCCCCGGATGAAAAGGATACTTTTTTAAATGATAGACGTTTGAATCTTCACAGTCACTTGAAGTTTCAAAAATAAAAAATAAAATAAGAAAAAAATGTGGACTCATAATCATAGACTAGTAAAATACATGTACATGTCTATGCGTAGATGCGATGCTCGCCTGTAGGCTGTGCCTAATCCATATTATTTTTTTGTTCATGCAGCCGTTTTGAGTATAAAAACAGCGTTTAATTTGGTAAAAATATATTTATTATTCCGTATTATACCATTGATTCAGTGAAGCGTAATGTTTTGTCGTTCATGTTTTAATCTTTTTGGGGGACTGAAATATATACCCCGTCTGTTTTCCGAATATATGCTGACATTCAAGGTTGAAGAACCAATGAAAATATGTGTAACAAACTAAATTCGTAATATATATATATATGACAGCTCTAAAATCTAATTCTAACACTGTTTGGTTTAATTTTCAGACGTATATATATATATATATATATATTGATGTAGATGTAGCTTAATTAAGTTTAAACTTTTGTAAACACTGGTGGAAATAAAAATCTGTTTAGACTCGAATATTGTTTATATCATTTCATTAAGTCTAAAACTCGTTTTCAACACAGGTATATAAAAATATACATGTGTTTATTGCCGATTATTGGATGAAAGACATATTTATTTTGATTGGCTTGGTTGGTTTATGGTGTTTAACGCCACTTTCAACAATATTTCAGTTATATCGTGGCGGTCAGTTTTATTGGTGGAGGAAACCCGAGTATCCGGAGAAAACAACTGACCTGTCGCAAGTCACTGACAAACTTTACCACATAATGTTCACTTCGCCTGCGTGGGGTTCGAACTCACAACATTAGTGGTGATAGGCACTAACTGCATAGGTAGATATAACTCCAACTACTATACGATCACGATCGCTTTCATTTAAGTGAAGACAACAATGTATAATAATAATAAATACCTGCAATCCTTGTTTCAAATCCATCTAAGTTTGACGTATAACTTGCATGACTACCATGAAAATTGTAGATATTCGCATCACCAACCAATGCACCTGTTGAATGGTCGATTTCGAACAGTACTAGACCTTTCTTTGTCGCAGTTTGAACATTCTGATTCTAAAACAAAATAGAATAATTAATACTACATAGCATTTATATATTATCAGTAAGACGAGATATGAATGTTTATATATATAAGAGACTATTCAATCTTACACTTAAATTAAAGTAAAGGAACGGCACTTTTATTGCTGTTCTACATTTCCGTCACAATATAGTCTTCAATAATGAGCATATATCATACCATAAAAGGAGTGTGAAGTGGTATCTAGGTCACTGAAAACAATTACTCTGATTAAAATTAGATCTCCTCACTTGGGGTACGTGTTACTCGATCTTTAGTTTTATGTGTATGTTTTGAAAATCGTTGTTTGTCCTTTTGTCCTTTTCCTTTTGGCCATTGTGTTGTCTGTTCTTCGATTTACGGATTCTAATTGTCCCTTTGGTATCTTCAGACTTGTCTTGTCCCTCTTTTTTTCTTATCCCTGTCAAAAAGGGGGGAGAGGGACGAGCTGCAAGTACGGATGTTTAATATTATTTAGATGAGGACATCTTATTGTGGTAAAATCGGCAAGAACAACAACATTTTTTCAATTCATCAACTGTCTGTGGTAAAAACGTATATAAATGTATCTAATGCATATGGATTATTAATACAACTAAGATTTTAATTATGCATTAGGTAATCCAAACACGATAGTAAATCTAAATACGGGGACACGACTGTATTCATGAAATGAAAGTTTAAATCGTGATGGTCAACAATTTTGCCAATATTAATAAAACCAACAATGACATCTCGTCTCAAATTTCTGGGTATGGGTATTTGGATATTTTTGGTGTTTAATGCCACTTTTATCAATATTTCAGTTATACGCGGTGGTCAGTTTTATTGGTGGAGGAAAGCGGAGTACCCGGAGAAAACCACCGACCTGTAGCAAGTCACTGACAAACTTTATCACATAATATTGTATCGAGTACACCTCGCCATAAGCAGGATTCGAACTCACAACGTTAATGGTGATAGGCACTGATTGAATAGGTAGTTGTAAATCCAACTACTATGCGATCACGACCACGACGACCACACAATTTTTTTAAACACAAAAACAAGATGACGTATATATCATGTGATAACTTGTTTCATGTAATACCAAAATGAGTTTCCAATTCACTTATTATGTTAGCCTCAGAAACGCCTTCCTACGCTAATGAATGAAGGAATATTAAAGAAACAAATATATTGCAAGATGGTGAAAATAAAATGAAGGAAAACCTTACCTCTTCATTTACTTTGAAGGTAAAACTCACCTCTTCACTTACTTTGAAGGAAAAACTCACCTCTTCATTTATTTTGAAGGAAAAACTCACCTCTTCATTTACTTTGAAGGTAAAACTCACCTCTTCATTTACTTTGAAGGAAAAACTCGCCTCTTCATTTACTTTGTAGGTAAAACTTACCTCTTCATTTACTTTGAAGGTAAAACTCACCTCTTCATTTACTTTGAAGGAAAAACTCACCTCTTCATTTACTTTGAAGGAAAAACTCACCTCTTCATTTACTTTGAAGGTCAAACTCACCTCTTCATTTACTTTGAAGGTCAAACTCACCTCTTCATTTACTTTGAAGGTCAAACTCACCTCTTCATTTACTTTGAAGGTAAAACTCACCTCTTCATTTACTTTGAAAGTAAAACTCACCTCTTCATTTACTTTGAAGGTAAAACTCACCTCTTCATTTACTTTGAAGGAAAAACTCACCTCTTCATTTACTTTGTACTTTGAAGGAACAACTCACCTCTTCATTTACTTTGAAGGAAAAACTCACCTCTTCATTTACTTTGAAGGTAAAACTTACCTCTTCATTTACTTTGAAGGAAAAACTCACCTCTTCATTTACTTTGAAGGAAAAACTCACCTCTTCATTTACTTTGAAGGAAATACTTACCTCTTCATTTACTTTGAAGGAAAAACTCACCTCTTCATTTACTTTGAAGGTAAAACTCACCTCTTCATTTACTTTGAAGGAAAAACTCACCTCTTCATTTACTTTGAAGGTAAAACTCACCTCTTCATTTACTTTGAAGGAAAAACTCACCTCTTCATTTACTTTGAAGGTAAAACTTACCACTTCATTTACTTTGAAGGAAAAACTCACCTCTTCATTTACTTTGAAGGAAAAACTCACCTCTTCATTTACTTTGAAGGAAAAACTCACCTCTTCATTTACTTTGAAGGTAAAACTCACCTCTTCATTTACTTTGAAGGTAAAACTCACCTCTTCATTTACTTTGAAGGAAAAACTCACCTCTTCATTAATTTGAAGGTAAAATTCACCTCTTCATTTACTTTGAAGATCAAACTCACCTCTTCATTTACTTTGAAGGAAAAACTCACCTCTTCATTTACTTTGAAGGTCAAACTCACATCTTCATTTACTTTGAAGGAAAAACTCACCTCTTCATTTACTTTGAAGGTAAAACTCACCTCTTCATTTACTTTGAAGGTAAAACTCACCTATTCATTTACTTTGAAGGAAAAACTCACCTCTTCATTTACTTTGAAGGTAAAACTTACCTCTTCATTTACTTTGAAGGTCAAACTCACCTCTTCATTTACTTTAAAGGAAAAACACACCTCTTCATTTACTTTGAAGGAAAAACTTACCTCTTCATTTACTTTGAAGGAAAAACTCACCTCTTCATTTACTTTGAAGGAAAAACTCACCTCTTCATTTACTTTGAAGGTAAAACTCACCTCTTCATTTACTTTGAAGGTAAAACTCACCTATTCATTTACTTTGAAGGAAAAACTCACCTTTTCATTTACTTTGAAGGTAAAACTTACCTCTTCATTTACTTTGAAGGTCAAACTCACCTCTTCATTTACTTTAAAGGAAAAACTCACCTCTTCATTTACTTTGAAGGAAAAACTCACCTCTTCATTTACTTTGAAGGAAAAACTTACCTCTTCATTTACTTTGAAGGAAAAACTCACCTCTTCATTTACTTTGAAGATAACTCTTACCTCTTCATTTACTTTGAAGGTAAAACTAACCTCTTCAATTACTTTGAAGGAAGAATTCACTTTTTCATTTACTTTGAAGGAAAAACTCACCTCTGCATTTACTAGAAAGACATGTTTTGGAGCTGTTTGTGTAATTTTACTCCAGGAAAGTTTGTCTTTGCCATGGATTTCAAATGTACTTCCGGTGAAAGTAAATAGTCCTTTATCTGCATTAACATCACCTGGAAGCGAGAATAAATATATAAAAATGATGTATGCATGTATAGGCACACCTTCTGAGGCCAATGGATTACGATATTTCTCCACCTCAGATGGTTAAATTTTCAAATTTTAAGCTCAAGCTTTCAGATTGACAATTTAATAATTCATTCCCAATATCGTTTTTAATGTTTTAATTACTATTATTATATTTCATGTAAATTTCCTGTCTTCTCATTGGTTAAGGAGCGTGTGCCAATTTAGTCTATCACATGGTAGAGGGTGATAATTTAGTCTATCACATGGCATAACTGACAAAATTGCTCACTTGTCATTTAAGAACACTCATCTGTATAAAACATACACCAAAATGGCAGAAAAATATCAACAAATACAAAAAATGTATGCAATCTTATTTATTACACATCATCGATATCACACAGTTTTAACACATTTAAAGACAACAGCAATTGAAATTCAGGGCATCAAAATCATAAAAATGACTGAAACCAGGAGAAAAGAACATTCAGTATAATCAAACAAATATCGCATAGCTGAGAGGGTGGTAGAGCAGATTGTTACCCCTAGAAATTGTATTGTCAACCTCGGCTTCGCCTCGGTTGACAATGAATTTCTCGGGGTAACAATCTGCTCTACTACCCTCTCAGCTATGTGTTATTAATATATTATTATATTTTATGTAAGCTTCTATAGTGATATTTATACTTGTGATATTTGGCATATATTTTAAAAAACATTTTTGTAAACTAGTTTAACCCCGCCACTTTTTACTGAAGTGCCTGTACCAAGTCAGGAAAATGAGCGATCATGCATTTGTGTGTTTAGACGTATCGATTTTTTCCTCTTTCTACGATTTTGATAATGGATTTTGGAACTGTTACGACAGTGTGGTATTGTTGTTTTTTCATTATATTATAGAACGAATGTCGATACAGTATATCACCTGATTAACAGGGTAATATTAATGTTATCGTGTTGAATATCATCTGTTTTGTTTGTTATATTTGGTTGGGGTATTTTTTGTTTTTGCTTGTTTTTTGTTTTTTTTTGTTTGTTTTTTGTTTTTGTTTGTTTGTTCGTTTTTTGTTTGTTTTGTGTTTTTGTTTTTGCTTGTTTTGTGCTAAATTATTTTCTTTTCTCAAAATGATGGTCTTACCATTAAAGGTGATAGTAGTATATTTCTCGTACAGACAATTCTCGCCTCCTATATGCATTTCTCCATTAACTGTTATGCTGTACACATCTAGTTCAATATCAGCATTAGGATTCCAGACTAATTTACCGTTACTTTCTATAGTTATATTATATGTATCTGGTGGTGATTGATCCATTAAAACAGGTTCACTTATGGATATGTCGACAGAATTTTGCTCTTGCTGTTAAATACAAGTAAATAAAATCCTAAATATTTGAGGAAAAAAACTAACAAGCAAACAAAACAAAAACAAAAATAGAATGTTGTTTCACCTCAACCCTGTATAAACAGTCCTAAATGGTCACTTTCAAGATTAATTGGTTTATTTTAATCAAGTATTCTATCTGATTCAGTGCATACCTGTTTACACTTCGTGTTTGTGTATTCGCTCTTTTGTGAGTTTTATATTAGAAAGAATATAAGGAATGTTAAATAAATTGCCTCAAACTCATGCTTGATAGTAAGCAGGCGCAGATGTAGGACTTTAATTTGTTTGGAGACATTTTGATATTCGATGGGTCTGAGAATCTCCTAAAGTCATCAGTGGATTCAGGACAGCGTTCGATGGAAGGGTCTTGGGGGACGAAACCCGACGTAAGCTTGTGATAATTGGAAATTAGAGAACCTAAGTGGATTGCCACTTATTTAATAAAAGAGCAATGCTTGTATCAAGGGTTCCGCTTTCATACATTATTGAAAACTTGCACAACATTTTATTACCACTATAAAGAACTTGTAAATAGATATAATTATACATGAAGAGATCTGATCACAAACGGTATTTCCCATCCAGGTTTTATCTCGATATTATTTACAAAGCTAATAAGTCTGACACATCTAACCTTGTAGAACCCTTGAAAAGGTTATGGCTTAACAACAATAGTTCAATTTGTGACAGGTTTACTTTGCTAAAACTATATACAATTTGCTAGTACAACTATAGTAGGTCCAACTAGCAATCAAATTAGTAAATTTATCTTTCATGCCATTTCATATTACTATTTTATGTTCAATATTTGATTCCACTAATTTGATGACCTAATTATTCTGGTCTCCCACGAAAACCATTAATCTCTTTGGATGTTCATGACCAATGCGGTTGTTTCGAATCATTTCCATTCCGTCAAAATTTTGTTATTTTCGTCCGCCAGATCACGTGATTTCGATGGACTAATCGACATAGAACTTCC
The DNA here is from genome assembly GCA_963680875.1 of Bathymodiolus brooksi. Taxonomy (NCBI): domain Eukaryota; kingdom Metazoa; phylum Mollusca; class Bivalvia; order Mytilida; family Modiolidae; genus Bathymodiolus; species Bathymodiolus brooksi. The sequence continues at coordinate 65,185,243 of OY804590.1, forward strand.
GGTGTCAATGTACACAACAAAAACTCCAATCGATATGTGCCGTTTTAACGTTCGATCCTCAACTTAAAAAATCTTAACATTTTCTGTAAAAGACAGATATCAATTAAATTATTTTATTTGTATCAAAGACTTCAATGCAGAGACAACTACTTCTTTAAAATTAAATTTGTTTTCATTCTTTATTTGCAGCTGTCAGCATCATCAAAGGAAAACGATCTGCCTTTATGTATATATTTATGATATCAGACAGATAGTGGGGTACCGAACACCAGTATTTATTCAGCGGTTTCCTTGGCGTCTCCATATTACAATTACTTATAATCTACCGCATCTACGACTATGATATGCTGACGTTGTCACAGTAATAGCGTAAACACCGGAAGTCGCCTGCCGATTTGTTCAGACGTCAAGACAAGAAAAAGACGGAACGTGGTCGGAATTGACATGATTCGAAACAACCGTATTGATATTAAATATGTCAGTAGTATCAGTTATGATTTTTTTGTCCAAAGATTAATGGTTTTTAACCAATATATTATGCCTTCCTAGCTATAAGTCTGTCAACTACGAGCATTCATTGACCCTGCTTTTGCACTGTCCATGTTTATGCGATAATATTTGGTATTTTGAGTGGAAGCGAATATGCAGGTTTTCATGTTTATTTATAGATGAATTGCCGTTGGAGATCCAGCTGTCAAAAGGGAGGGTTGAGATCCAATCAACAGCTTTAACCAATGCCACACGTTTTGTGCCAGTCCCAAGCCTGAACTTGGATTTCCAACGTGATCTTCTTTGAGTTCAGTGAGTTAAGATAAGAGGTGATCGTTTTGTTGATATTGGTAGGGATCTTTAGTTTTATGTGTATGTTTTGTAGATCGTTGTTTGACCTTTTATACTTTTTATTTTAGTCATTGTGTTGTCTGTTCTTCTTCGATATAAGGATTCTGATTACCTCCCTTTGGTATCTTCAAACTCTTCTTACTACTTCTGTTTAAAGTTTCTTTTCACAGATGATTGTTAGATAATTTCTTGCAGTTCTTTGAGGGACAGGTTCCTGATGTAATATTATTATACAGCTAGCAATCTCATGAAAATGTTCACCTCATATTGTATTTGGACATTTGCTAAGCTAAAATTGGAGGCCGTCGTGGCCGTGATCATATAGTAGTTGGATTTTATTACTACCTATGCAATCAGCACCTATCACCTCTAACGTTGTGAGTTCGAGCCCCGTTCATGGCGAGGTGTACTCGATACAACATTATATGACAAAGTTTGTCAGTGACTTGCGACAGGTCGTTGGTTTTCTCCGGGTAAGCACCATAAACCAAACCAAACCTAAGCTAAAATTGACGTTTAAGCTGTCTGCTTCAGAACACTGTCTCCGGCATAAGTATCAAATATCACTCGCTAATAGGAATCATTCACCGCTTCTCCCGTTTGGTGACGCTATTGTTTCATAAGTGGTTAATTATGCGTTTGAATCACAAAGACGCTTGTATCTTAACGTTAACCTAATGACGGCAAACACTGAAGCTTAACTAGTACAGCGCGGGTGGTATTACCTGTTAGAAGTATAGATTTAGTTGACGAGTATATGTAAAATAAAAGTATTATCTTTAAGTCGTAAGAAAAGAGATTTATTATGACCATATTAAGAAATAAAACGGACGTTTATGTTCATGAAAGGTATACATGATGTTTGGTTACTCACACTGCAATACTGATGAACTTCATTCCAACATTTTAAAGTATACCTGAATTTCGGGAAATACTACACCCAAGTGAACAAAATAGAATGATAAAGTCCCTGTCTCCACATACAAAATTTTGAATTAATATATTCTAGGTCTCTCTATATTTATGCAATCTTCAAATCTAAATCACACTCTTTAAAATTATTTGGTACAGAATTATACATATAATATATTCCTTCTTCGTGTAGTGTTATTAACTGTTAAAGATGATTCGACAACAAGCGGGTTAATCATAGCAATTATTTTAGAAAGATTTTGAGCAGATGTATTATGAATGGCATAATATATACTTAAATAAAGAAAATTCGTTGTTTCTTACTATTTTAAATTATTTTCGACAGATTTTGGTAGCATTCAAATATTTTGTACAGTCAGACTGGCGGATCATCGTAAAAAACCTGGAACTGCCATACAATGTAAAACTAAAGACTCAAGTTGTCAGCGACAGAGTTCCGTCCGGGGCTTAAGTGGGATTCGTGCTGTTCAATCTTCAGTTTTCTGTGTAGTTTTTTGTAGACAACTGTTTATCATTTTGTCCTTTTTCGTTTGACCATTGCATTGCCTTGCCTGCCCTTCTTCGATTTATGACTTCCGACAACCCTTTTGGCATCTACAACTTTTCTTATTTGTTGACCTATACACGCACCACTATACTATCCCAAATATCAAATTTATTTCATTGTAATATATATGTAAAAATATATTGAAGATTACAATTATTTGGCATAATGAACTTTTGTAGGTTTATTCCATTCTAATGCAGGTAAAAACGTTATTAAACAACATTATTAAGAAAAAAACTGCTGGAACGAGCTAATCTGGGTCACGGGTCACTGTAATCGGGCGGCTGTATCGAGAAACAGATACGGTGTTGAAAAAAACTGTTGATACTCATAAAATATTGATAAATGCAATAACAGTTTATGTTCGTCTTCAAGAAATATGATAGACAAAACCATGTGTGAAGTTTTATGACGAAATATCTCCGATTTCTATGTAAATTTACGAGTTGAAGTTGCGGCTGTATCGAGAAACAGATACGGTGTTGAAAAAACTGTTGATACTCATAAAATATTGATAAATGCAATAAAATGTTATGTTTGTCTTCAAGAAATATGATAGACAAAACCATTTGTGAAGTTTTATGACGAAATATCTCCGATTTCTATGTAAATTTACGAGTTGAAGTGGGGAAACACCCACAGGTAATTTTAGCGATGTATTTTAATCTTTGACAAGAATAATGAGCGTCCTGATTGGATGACCGATTTAAAACACACTGACAACGCATGGTAAAAAGATGCATGTAAAAGAAATCTATGTTATATTTATTCATTTGTTTGATTCTGGAATATTGTTGATCATTGATTTAAAAAAAAAAAAAGGAAAAGGGTGGGGGGGTGAATTTTATTTGTGAATTTTACAGTTAAATAAATGTTATGTTTCGACAGTTTAAAGAGAAAAATAAAAAATTGTTGCGACTAAAGCTTAAATCAGCGTTAAAAATTGAACAAATATCAGTGGTTTTGTAAATGAGATTTATTTTAAATAGAAAATCTGAATTTATTATTTATTAATTTATTATTAATGATACAATTTTATATCCCTTGGGAGGGGGAGGGGGAGGGGGGGGGGGCTATGATGAAAATTTGAAATAAAAACACAGGACCGGACTTTAAGTTAATAATATGAAATATTGACATCCACACTTGCCTTTTGGACAGCACATTTCTGTGTCCACACTTGTTGTACTATTAAAAAAAAAGAAGCGGCCCGTTTTGAATATCCCGCAATACGGGTAACTTCTTTTGTTTCATAGTAGTTTATCTAACTTGTACAATAATGTTATAATTTATCAAATAAAAAAAAGTCGTGAGAACACTTTTGTTTGTGAACGAAATGTACAGAATTTTCTTATTCATGTTATAAGGGCATTATATATTGACGTGTTCTTGTACCAAACGTTAACAATTCAAGCGTCATCGAGATTAAAACGTTCCGCTAACCACTTATGGAACAACAGTGACGTCTGTCGAAAGAAATTTGGTGAATGTTCCCCAATTTTACGATTGCAAATCTCTGAAGCAGAGATAAGTTGTTTACTTTATTTTTTCGCATGCTCAACAAATTGTCATGATTGTCATTAAATTTGGAGTCAAAATTGATATTTTTAATAAAAACATAATTTCGGAGTAAATCACCGATCTACACAAAATTCGTTTAATCAATTTATCTTTAGAAAATTTTTTTTTACTTAAAACCTTAAGTAATAACCTTTCAAACATTTCATGACCCATGGAATTGTAATTACTTATTTTATTACAGATCAGTCACACGTTAATATAAAATAGGCCACATTAACATAAATGACTGGTAACCAACAAAAAAAAAACTACATTTAACTTTCTTCATGATTATCGTGTAAACATATGACATTTTACCATGACTTGTCTTCCGTTTTTTAACATCAATGACACACCGGGCTTCACTAGTGATGCAGGAACTGATTTCAACCCTGTTTTTTGAGGGGCAAGATTTGCTCAAATGTTAGCCTTTGGTTGACTTTTTTGTTTGTCCTTTTTATTATTTTTCTTTTTGTTTTTCTTTTTGTTTTTTCTTGTTTGGTCATTGACTTACCTGTGTCCTCCGATTAATGAATTCTCATTATCACTTTGATATATATACGGAAAGCATTTTCTAAAATTAAATTAAGTTTGAGAGGTATGGCTAGGGTATATACTGTTTAACACGACCTTCAAGAATATATCAGTTGTATCGTGGCGATCAGTTTTATTGGTAGAGGAACCGGGAGCACATGGAGAAAACCACCGAACTGTTGCAAGTCACTGACAAACTTTATCACATAAGGTTGTATCATATACACCTCGCCATGAGCGGGACTCGAACTCACGACTTTAGTGGTGATAGGCACTGATTGAACAGGTAGTTGCAAATCCAACTACCATACGATCAGGACCCCAAATTTAGTTTGATTATCATTTAGTATGGATAATTAATAATAGATCTACCTGTAGCTGAAATGAAAATCATGAATATTTAAAGGGGCATTATCTGCCAATATCGTAAATATTTGTTACCCATAAAAACTATCAGATATGATTGATGCCTTAATAAAACGTGTTTCTGTAACTTATAAATGTTATGAAATGTACGCGCATCGGAGGAAAAGGTGCAACTGCTCCTGTTTTGAGATCGATCAAGAAATGGACGCCATCTTATTAATTATCGGCATTGTTTACGGGGTTTGCCGAATCGTCATTAAATCAGTACAACAATGCACTTATTTCTTATTTTCTGTGAATCTGCTTTTAGTCGGCGTTAATTACGGACAAAGAACCATGCAAGTTTGCAGTTAATAAGCGACAAAATACAAATTATTCGTTTTTACCTGCCACTAGTAAGGTCAGTTGCATACGGAGAAAGCGAGGTCAAATTATTTGCTTGCAAGGAAATAATAAAACGATGGTAATTTTCGTTCTCAAAAGGCGAAAAGTGGTACGATAAGCTGTTTAATGTGAAATATTTACCTTTATTTCATCATTTTAAAGCTATTTACCAATTTCCAAAATTAAGAGCATTAACCAGTCACTTTGTAAAGTTGGTGAAAAAGGCCAAATTATGGACGACATCATGTCTGGTATCAATAGACAGTGCATACAATGCACAAAAATAGAAAACGAACATTTAAACAGTAATGGTCAACAATAACATTTATAACGACTCTGATAAACATCAAATCATCTAAACACAAAAATAACAAACGACAACAAGTCAGGGTTTTGGTGTTTAACGCCACTTTCAACAATATTTCATTTATATCGTGGCGGTCAGCTTTATTGGTGGAGGAAACCAAAGTATCAAGAGAAAAACATCGACCTGCAGCAAGTCACTGACAATCTATCACATAATGGTGTAACAACGTACACCTCGCCGTGTTCGTTATGCGAACTCACAACGTTAGTGGTGATATGTACTGATTGCACAGGTAATGGTAAATCTAACAACCTACGATTATGACTACGATGGTCCATCATAGCCCGAATCATGTACCAAAATGGGGTGGAGTAATTCAGGTTAATGAAATCTAAAAACTTCCGTTTTTGATATCTAGATCTCTATTGGCCAAACATAGATAAATAAACGTTAGAGAATACCTAAGGGGAAATCAAAAATGGACAATCCAGAGAAACTGGCAACATAGGGTACACCAGACATATTTTTGGAATTGTGTGGTTTTCCAATTTGTGATTTTGAGCGTACCTGATGCATGTTATCCCAGAAACGATTCATGGGCAATACATTACTTATGTAAACTTACATGCGCATAATTTCACTAAGAGGACAAGTTTGAGCCCGAAAAGCAGTTTAACCCCGCCACTTATTATTGAAATGCTTGTAACAAGCCAGGGAAGTAAGCGGTCACATATATGTGTATTAGGGGGTATCCATTTTGCCTCTTTCTACGATTTTGATATTTTATTTTGGATCTGGTCCGACAGTGTGGTATTATTATTATTTTTTCATTTCATTATTATATTAATAGTGACGTGAATGAAACGGCGACAAAGTCAACAATTTCACCAAGCACAACAAGAACCACTCATCTACGTACAAAATATTAAAGGCAAATTCTGAGCACTTCTCAGCTATACACAGATGATTTAACAATTTTAGTTGACTTTATAAATAAATGCCAGAGAAAACCGATATCTAAATCTCAAGAGACCGGGTGGCTCAATGAGTTAGGTAGTTGGATTTCCTAACAACTCATACAAGCCTATCACCAATACGGCGTGGGTTAGCGCCCGGCTTTGTGAATTACAAAAAGGGTGCACTTAACTCGCAGCCGCATGTGATAAAGCTTACCAGTTGTTTGCCCATGGTCGGTGGTTCTCTATTGCTGAAAGTGGCGTTAAACACCAAAAATCAAATCTAAATCTCGATTAGCCAAACAGAACAGAATTATTGATATGTCTATGCAATATATATAAATAGTCCTTCAGACATAGATGGCATTAACCGAGTTTGACTATTCTGTTTAGATAAATAAACGTTAGAGAATACCGAAGGTGCAATAAAAAAGGGACAATCCAGAGAAACTGGCAACATTGGGTACACAAGACGCAAGAGGAAGGAAGACAAACAAAACAAGAACACAACGCAATATGTGTTGGACACCACCACACTCAAGCAAACACAAATAACGTAAATAAGACATGCGCCCCTCCTAAAACAACTGGAGAAAAAGACGAACCGAACATCGTTTTTGTGCGGAAATCGTAACGGGACGCATAATAGGAAAACACAAAAAACTAGAAAGATGACCAACTCGGATTTTAAATATGTTATGGTTCTTTTATATAGATGCTTGTGATTGGTATATTGTAGTAAGTAGTAATAATTGATAAAAAGGAAATCGTTACTTCATTTGTTAATTCTAATTAAGAAATAAATCATGGAAGCCAGAATGTGCTTTGCGTTTTAACATGGATTGGAGGATATTAGTATTTTATCCCGAGCCAGAGGCGATGGATACAATTTACTAATATCCGCCAACCCATGTTGAGACTCAAAACACATTCTGGCTTCCATGATTTATTTCGATTCTGATATGTCTAAGAGTACAAATACGGTAGTATATTTTGATTGGAAGACGGTAATTTATATTTACGCTTGCGAAAATGTCGCACACAATTTATGCTGCAAATGGAAAAGTCAGTCACATTCACCGGCGCATGTGCGAATGAGATTATATCATCGATGAATCCCTCGTTTGTCTACAAAGCGAAAGAAGGACGCCATGTTAGAATTTTAAGCAAACTCATTAAGATGATCTGAAGAATTAAATGAAAGTAGATATATTCACATTAAAACAAGTTCTGAGGAAAAACAGTTTTGGCGTTCGTGTAACAAAAGTTTGGAACAAATTACCAAACCAAGTCATAAACGCATCATCAACAAATGCATTCAAAAACCAATTAGATAAATACTGGGAAAATGAGGAGCTTTACTATTCAGACTACAGAGCTGAAATTTCTGGGTGAAACAGAAGTGACATAAAATTACCAGATATTGACACAAATGGAGAGTCCGGAGAAGTGGCACCAAGAGGAGCCAGTTCTGAAAACCACCGTTAAGTACCGTTAAGTAAGTACATTAACTTCATATGGAGTGCTAAAGGCTTAGAAATGTCACATTTATTTAAGATCAGAAGTTTTGAATAAACGCGTTAGATTAATCACTAATTATTATAAATTTCTCCTTGAAATGTTACTTTGATTTGTTTTTGAAGCGAACTATTGAGATTATGTATTTTATAATTTATTTGTTTTGCATTGTATTTTACATTGTATTTTTTATCTTTAAAATAAAAGTGCAATCTCCAACGTTTGAAATCTCTTTTATCCATCTGTGTAGATGGAGTCTCCCCCGTTCTCGGTCTAGCTGTTTCCCTGCCGTTCCGAAGTTACAATACCAGACGGAACTGGTGAACTTGATCAAATATTCGAATAAACATGGCACTACAATAAAAAGTGGCCGGGCAAAATTAGTTTTGTGGGCCCAAACGTCCTCTCTCCGTGAAATCATGCGGTCATGAAATTATATTCCCCGTGTGAGTAAAATGTCAAGTCTTTCATAACTGAGTGAGCAAACACTGATTCCTACTCTTGAACTTTAGACATAATATATTAAATCTTCATGGCACCGAAATTGGGAATCGAACAATAAAAACTGACCTACCAACGAAACACCAACGCTCGTATCTTATGAGACGCATTGGTAAATTCTTTTAAAAAAATCTAGCTCGTTCAGATCTAAAAATGTTGATGTTTGAAGCTTGCAACGCAATATTGGTTATTATTCTTTTAAGTGCCAACTGTTAAAAAAAATAAACTTACCAATATTTCAGTGAACGTTTTGGTAATACCAGCAAAGTTCCCAGATGCATCAGGACATAACGCAATAGTACGAGTACCATGCAGAATCGTGAACAAAAATACAAGGTACTTCATCTCTCCGAGTTTCTTTGTCCGGAAAAGTTTCAGTGATTTATCAGGTTTGATTCAGTCTTTATATACCCTGCCGTTGCTGTGTTCAATTTTACGGGTGAACAAATTTCGGGTTATGATCCGTTGAACAATTTAATAATAGCTTTTACTCGTGTTATTTTAAACAATTATAAATTTAAAAATATGTTTTTGGAAGAATAGGAAATGATGCGTACATTTTGAATTTTTTCTGTTTAATTTATATACATGCTAACTATTTCTACCTATATACTATATTTTACACTGTTTGGTTTAATTTTCAGACGTATATATATATACGTCTGAAAATTAAACCAAACAGTGTTAGAATTAGATTTTAGAGCTGTCAAATTTGTTTTCTTCCCTCGACGGGATCTGAACCCACACCATTGATACACTGCAGCACCATTCGCTTAGCCTTACGTCCAACGCCCTAGACCGCTCGACCACATCCACTCCATATATATATACTAGTATATGCTTACACTGAAGTAATTTTAACCTTTTCAATCTCTATGACACATGATTAATTTATGTACTCTAAACGTTAACGGGATATCGATGCACTCTTAAGAAAAGTCATTACATCTTATTGATTTTTTTAAAAGAAATAAAAGTGGTATAGCTTTCCTCCGAGAGACTCACCGAGATGAAACATTACAAAATAAAATTGAGTGTGATTCAAATTAATTTGCATTTTGTAATAATGTAGTAGCAATCTTAATAGGAAAAAATATAAACTTTGAAATTTTAATTAAATACGGTGATGGCAGACTCTTATTACTAAATGCGATAATTACACCTTATATAAGAATGCTGGATTCTGATTGGTTAATAGCCGTGATATTTTTTAACAAATTCAGGCCTTGCATTGTGAATTTGCAGAATTTTTACTTCATGTAGGTGTATTTGCATAAGATTTAACTTTTTTTCTTGGTATTTGCAAAATCGTATTTGCCGTTTTTACCCTTCACCGAGACGCTTGTAACAAAATTTGTAAAACGTTATCAGTTGTGCGTTTTATGTAACATCATTCGGTAGAATTAAACAGATACATCATGTTAGGTCCTAAAAACGACAAACAAAAGGTATTATTTATTTAGCCAGTGTTCTAAATAATATTCGGTGTAATTAAACAGATATATCATGTTTGGGAGGGGTATTTGCGAAAAATACCAGTCTTGAGACTAAATTTCCCTCGTCATTCGGGTCGGGAAATTTTTCGTCTCTCTACTGGTATTTTTCGCAAATACCCCTCCCAAACATGATATATCTGTATACAATTAAATATATGATGCTTTCTTTGGTAAGTTTATATGCACCAAATACAAAAAAATCACGCAATATATTTAAGAAAAAGTAAAATCATATCTAAATGAATATGGTAATGGAATACATATTCTGGCGGGAGATTTCAATGATACTTTAAAACCAGTCGATCGAAAAGCTACACGTTCCTCTGGGCTATTCGCAGACCCGGTGTCTAGTTTAATTCAAAAACATTAATCAATTCAAATAAATTAATTGATATATGGAAAGAAACAACAGTTCGAGCAGAGAAGAAAAAACAAGTCACAATCTAGCAGAATTGACATGATATTTATTGGGAAAGATTTTCAATCAATTATACAATCGTGTAAAATATATCCGGTCGTACAATAATAACCCCAGGAAAGCTATTGTAAATGCAGCCTCTAAAATCACATACAGGCCGTTAATAGGGGCCGATGATACAGGCCGCTGTATTTTAATAATTTGACCTATTTTTGGGACAAGGTTGATATCGTTTACGTAATGCATTTCTCTGACGTCACACTATTGTTCGAACAGTTGATTATTTTTAAGAATCTACATTTTATTCTTTTGTTCTTGAATATATGAACTTTAACCTTTTACTGTTTTAGGCTTAAAAACGCGTTTTACTTATTTTTGGGCTTTCGTGTCTCTAACCACTGCTGGGCTTTTCAATGTCTATTTTGACTTTCAAAACTTCCATCTAACCACTCGGCTACGGTGACTACACTTCTATACGCTATAATTAGTATATTTGACTCTTGATAGTAAGATTTGTAAAAAAAAAAGAAATATCAACAATTTCGAATTTGTTTAAAAAAGCAATATACAAGACACGGTACAAGTATTTCAGATCTGACATAATTTATGTTCAGAACTGACGAGTATGTGAACTTTTAAAATGTATTCTCGCAAATACAAAAACAACTGACCGCAAGTAATAGCAAATCAGACAGACCACAGATGAAGATTTGGGACACTTGAAATATCTAAATGTAAACGATTCTTTTCACTTGAAAGACCTTGAAATATCTAAATATAAACGAGAATCGAAAGGACGTTGACCAATAAAAAATGCGGTTTTATTTTTGTTAATTGTTGTCTTATTTGGCTTTCTAAACATTAAAAGTGTAAAAACATATGCCATACCATATATTTTTGCAACAACACTATTATTGTACAAGTTAGATACATTAGTATTGAAACAAAAGAATTTGCCCGTATTGGATATAACAGAAAAAGAAACCTGCTATATCGAATACGGGCCGCTTCTTTTATTTCAATAGTACTGTATCCTATATTTGTTATGCAAACTATTGATGATCAAGGGGTATTGTTAACATTTAGTACTGGTGTACCAGGAAAAGGACACGGGTTTTGTAAATTAAATATTTCGGTTTTAACAGACGAAGAGTATACATTTATTATAAATAAATTAATAGAAGACCATTTAACGTCGATTATCAAAGAAATTGATTATGACATTCGTCTAGTGTGGGACGTGTTCAAAAAAAGCAAGGGAATTAAAACAAAAGTAGAAATATATTTAAAAAATAAAATGTGATCACGCGACGAACTGCTTGAAGAAAACATTACTCTAAATACAGATATGGAAAGCATTCAGGCTAAATTAAACCAAACAGTGTTAGAATTAGATTTTAGAGCTGTCAAATTTTTGTTCTTCCCTCGACGGGATTTGAACTCACACCATTGATACACTGCAGCACCATTCGCGTAGCCTTACGTCCAGCGCCCTAGACCACTCGACCACATCCACTCCCTAAAAAAGAAGCTTCAATAATCGTAGTGTTACCTTGTCTCGTAAGGAAAATCTAGAGATAGACATAAGACATGTGTATAAGCGTGTGTAGATGGTACATATATACTTAATATTTTAATTTGACAGCAATCTAACTCAGCAATTTTTAATATATTGTATAGGATAATGAAGAATTCACTATGCAGTCACAGGAAATAAAGTATATTATACAAACTATATGACTTAAAAGCTAAAGGAGTGCAAATCAGGTCGAGGGAGAAAAATGATTCTTATTGTTTAGGTTTAGGTTTAGTAAAAAAATTAATAAAAAGTTAAAAGATGATAAAAATAGTGTAATTACAGATTAATTAAAACTTCTTCATATGATTAAGGAATACTACGAAAAAGTATATACAACAACTAAACCGAATAAAGAGGTACTAGAAAACTACATTTTCTAGATAGAAATGTATTACCAGACTTGATTGTATATATTAGTAACACGGCGGGTGTGTTATAAGAAGCAGGAACTGCGTACTCTTCGCAAGGATCTGAGTTCACCATCGGTTTTTTGGTAGGGTCAGTGTTGCTTATTATTTTTTAATAGTTTTTTGTGATGTCCTATTGTGTGTCTTTACGTTCTGAGTTCCGTGTTGTGATGTCCGTTACGATTTTCGCATAAAACAATGTTCGGTTCATTTTTACCTTCTGCTCTTTGTAGTAGGGCCCATGTCTTATTTACGTTATTTGTGTTTGCGTACGCATAGTGGTGTCCAGTACATATTGTCTTGTGTTTTTGCTTTGTTTTTCTTTGTCTTGTGTATCTTATACTGCCAGTTTCTCTGGTTTTTCATTTTTTATTGTCCCTTCGATATTCTCTACCGATTATTAACAATGTGATTAAGAAAATAATGGCTTCTTTTGAAAACCGTAAAAATCACAATGTAGAATAAATCTCTGTATTAGGTTTAGCATAACACCTAGACCAATAATGGCCTCTTCTGAAAACTGTAAAGTCCACAGTGTATGAGGCTTAGTATAATACCTGGACCAGTAATGGCCTCTTCTGAAAACTAAAGTCCACAGTGTATAAGGTTTGGCATAACACCTGTTATTACAAACTGTCTTTAGGGAGCGTTTTGATGTGCCATACCAATGACATTACACCCTGCACGAGCACCTGCGATCACCCCCTGTTGCTCATTGTTTTTAGTGTTTTCTGTTGTCCTATTAAGTGTCTTTACGTTCTGAGTTCCGTGTTGCCATGTCCGTTACGATTTCCGAATAAAAACGATGTTCGTTTCGTCTTTACCTCCAGTTGTTTGTAGGAGAGCTCATGTTTTATTTACGTTATTTGTGTTTGTTTGTGCATAGTGATGTCCAACACATATTGTGTTGTGTTTTTGTTTTGCTTTTCTTCGTCTTGTGTACACTATGTTGTCAGTTTCTCTGGAATCTCCATTTGTTATTGTCCTTCGGTATTCTCTTACGTTTATTTATTGGAATTAATACAAGACGTTAAATTTGTTGTCAGTTTTTCAGATATGTATCTTTCAGACTTGTATGCTTAAATTGATGAAAATATACACGAAAAAAATAAGAGCTTTGTATCTCGTTCCGAATATGGGACAGTAGATGGCAAATCGCCCCAGAACTCGTGTTTATCTTGGTTTAAAAATTCTAACAGACTAAAAATATTAACCTTGAGTTAAAAATACAATAGTATTTAACTAAAAAAGTGAATGCATTTTAAGAAGTTCAATAGTGTAAACTATAAAATGACGTCAATACACCATAAAATACATCAAGCAGTCATACATAAAAGTAATTAAATAAATGTATGCTTTATCGTGACACCACGCATATCCTGTATAAAGTCATTAGAAGTGTTATAAGTACTTTATTTTATGGAATCTGTATAATGGGATCATGTTAATTATTATGAAGATGGTCAACATTATTAACACTTCCAAATTTAATCTTATCAACATTATTAACAATTCCAAATTTAATCTTAATAACGAAGTATCAAAGATATGATTTGTGGTGTCATGGTAAGCGTGCTCGCCCCGCGTGCGGTAGATAGTGGGTTCGAGCCCCTACCGGGTCAAACCAAAGACTATAAAATTGGTATTTGTTGCTTCTCCGCTAAGCACGCAGTACTAAGGAAAAACAATTTGCTTAATAATACCGTAAATAGCAACAATTATGAAGATCCAAAAAAAATAATAATAGAAAGCAATCCCCCAGTCCCCTATCCCCAAAAATAAACCAATATCAATGCAGATAAATACGCGTGTGTTTCGTCGTTAACTTTTAAACGTTCGTTAGTTTCATTGCAGCCAATTGACATTTTGTCTAATAAACCTTTGAGAAAAACGGAGGGGCAATCAAAAAAGGACAATCTACAGACACTGCCAACATTGGGAAAAAGACACAGAAAGAAAACAAATAAAGAAAAATACAATACAAAAAACTAAAGCGATGAGCAACAACGACCCCATAAAAAAAAGGAAGTTGGTCCCAGGTGCCCGAGAAGGCTACAGTGTTAGCAGTTATTGTTTCCTATTAGACACACATAGTGTTACTCATAGCTAAGTCTTGTTAATGATAGAGAAAAGAAGAAATCTACGTAAAAAGGAAATTACTATTGCCATTTGAGAAATGGATATTTCGTAGCGGTCAACCAGCCTGCGATGGCGGATCGTATATTTTGTGTAGCGATGACTTAAACATATGAGGAATGTAGCCTCGTTTGAGTAGCTGGCTCGTCAGTAGCTCAGTTCTGTACAGAAATTAATTCTACTCATTTTAGAGAATTTGTAGAATATATTATACGAAAACAAATTGCTAGCTGTTGGTTAAATTTACGTCATCGATATATTGAAACGTCACAATGGGAAATACGTACCAGGCCATCGGATGTTTAGATGGGATGTTTTAATACATTGCAATTTATTTCGTGTATATCATACATAATTAACAATGATATCGGGTCATCTTGTTCGTTTCAAACGACGTCATTTCGTTTTATTATCAACCTGAATATTAATCTTTGTTTGTTATTGTGCAGTGAAATGTAAGAGGTAAATAACACGTTACATTTAAACATTAAAATTTAAAATAATATATTCAAAAGACTGCAATATTTAAAGTTAAAAATATCCGTAACGTGCTGAATATATCAGTGCATTGCTTTCAGAAATAAATACCTGTGAATACAGTTATTGCAAAATAATATAAAACGTGTTATTTAGATCCTTTGTAAACAAATCAGTAGCAATATAACATAGTGGTGTCTTGTAAGGTTAATATTTAGATCGTATCATGATCTCAAACAAAGTATTATAAAGATGAATGTCTTGATTAACAAATCAATTTCCATAAGATATACTTTCTTCAAATGGCCGAGTCCGTCGTGGTCGTGATAGTATGGTAATTGGATTCACAACTACCTATGTAATACGTGCCTATCGCCATTAATGAAGTTTGTCAGTGACTTGCGGCAGGTAGGTGGTGTTCTCCGGGTACTCCGGTTTCCGCCACGATGTTACTGAAATATTGTTGAAAGTGGCGTTAAGTACAATAACCCTAACCCATCACGCTTTAAATGGTTTGGTATTTACGTCTGTAAAGTAAGTAAAGGAAATATACGTAAATGTTTCCCTATGGATACTAAAATTTATTCGTTGTAAGCATTTTTTTTGGACAGTTTTTAAGGTTATATCCCGGATTGTGGTGGCCTTCATTTTGTGCGTCATTTTTAGTTTTTCTTTCGAAGACGGACATACACAATAATAGTCAAATAATAATGGTTAGCAAAACATTAAACAGAAGACTACAGATTGAGCAACACAAAACCAATTAAAAACCGTGGGTTAAGCAAAGTGGTTCGGAAAACTAATCATTTCCTGCTCCACTAGAGTCACACGTTCATCTATTCTTGTTAAAAAATCCGGTGACAAGTGATGAAAGAACAGGGAGATGCGACGGTGTCTATGGCAAACGGAACATATTCGTGGTGATCAGAAAGTCACAATATGGACAAATAAATAATTTACAAAGTCTAAGCCATAAAAAGCATAATAAATTCTAAGCAAACAAATGCCGCACTGTCGGAACAGTCATACAAATTGTAGAACCAGAGACAAAAACGATAGCATTTGAACACATTTACATGACCGCCCATCTTCATGGCTTGGTACAAACTTCAATAAAAAAAGCTAGTTTTATTAATCCAAACATCCCCTCTAAGTAAAATAATACAGTCATGCATGTGTAATAAAACGAAGAGTGTGATTCAAATATATATGGAGTCATATCCTCCTAATTTTTTTTTAAAGTTTCATAAAGTACTTGCAATACATTCGATAGTTCTATTAGTTACATAGTAATTTAGTCACAAATGATTATGTAACGAATTTACCCCACCGATGAACTTTACATCAAGCTGAAATGAAGTCTAAATGTACATGCCTCCACCTCCAAGCTTATGACCATATGACAACCATGGATGATGATTTAGAAGACAAATGATGCACATGTTTGAGATGACAGGCTAACTGTCAAGAAATTTAACTCAACAATAACAACAAAAACATTGTATCAATGTGATACCCAACAATTATCACAGTAAATTTTGCAAAATCATGTTTATGAACAGATTAGAACTGTCATTTTGAAACATTAAAGTTGAAGTTAATTGTTCCAATGGTACATCCTGAAAAGGCGGGAAGAATTTGTTTATTTTGAACATTTGAGATATTAGTCTCTGTAACGAACTTGAAGAAAAGTCAGTAAATAGATCGGAAATATTCAAACCCTGCAATTCTGAAATTGCGGCTGAACCACCACATTGTTGCATAATCGGCACACTACTAGTACATTCCTTTACAGTCGTTTCAGGTGGCGGCAATGCAAGCAAACTTGAATTTTCAGGTGGCAGCGGTGGCAGAACTTTGGGGGTTAGACTTTTTCCCATTGCATGCCTCATTGCAATTTTGTCTTCGGTATCAGTTCTCTGATAAACAGTGAGACACTGAACCGATTTGTGTCCAGTCACTGCCATTATTTTAGATGGATTGAACATACTTTTTGTCAATATTGTTGCTCCAGTTGCACGAATGGAATGGTTTGTGTAGATTTGGGAAAGCTTAGCTCCCTCACTCAACTTCGTGATGAATTTTGCCAATGTTTTTTCTCCTAATCGAGAGTTGCAATACCATACTGTATCGTCATCACTGAACAACTCCTTGGGTCTTTGTCATAAACTAGTGCATAAAGGATGAAGTTTGCTGATGTATATTTCAAACGATTTTACGGGACAATAGGGTGATCTAGGGAATTCGGGCTTAACCAGGGTTGGGCGGTTAAAACCGTCCCAGTCAATACTCCTTAAGTGGTCAATACTATTATTTTAAGTGAAAAATGGTCAAGTTTGTTCTTTTTCATATCTATAATGATGAACATTTACATTTGAAGTCCCAATTAAAATTTTTATTGCTGTATTAATCTGTTGAATATCTTAAAACATCACTGAATTACTATTGAAATCTATTTAAGGCACATTTTCAGGTTTTCAGGTGCAGTACTAAATACATTTATAATTACACAAAGATTTATTTAATTCAAAATGTGTGATTGCAACAGGTAAGTTACAGGTAGCCTAATTAAAGTGCTGGACAGGTAACTGTACACCTGGATGACAGGTGGTCAATTAAGAAATTTAAATTGCTAAAACAACTTGTACAATAATACCCCCAGCAAAGCTATTGTAAATGTGGCCTATAATATCACATACAGGCCGCTAATATAGTCCGATGATACAGACCGTTAATAGGGGCCGATGATACAGGCCGCTGTACTTTAATAATTTGACCCATTTTTGGGACAAGGTTGATATCGTTTATGTAATGCATTTCTCTGATGTCACACTATTATTCGAACAGTGGATTATTTTTAAGAATATACAGTTTATTCTTTTGTTCTTGAATATATGAACTTTAACCTTTTACTGTTTTAGGCTTAAAACGCGTTTTACTTATTATTGGGCTTTCGTGTCTCGAACCACTGCCGGGATTTTCAAAGTCTATTTTGACTTTCAAAACTACCATCTAGTCACTCGGCTACGGTGACCACACTACTATACGCTGTAATTAGTATATCTGTACTCAGGTGACGGCCTTGGTGATACGCACCTCGGCCTTCACCTGAGTACTCATGCGAGAAAAGAAACCCGTTATATCCAATACGGCCGCTTCTTTTGTTTCAATAGTACTGTATCCTATGCATAACCCCAATACATGTGTAAGAAGGAAAAGGGTAATAAAAGTGGCCAGCTTGAAACAATGCAATGTTGAAAGTTCATTCATATGTGAGACAGAATGATTCTGAATATGAAGCCAAAAGACCCTATTTGGAATTTTTACCAAATAGATGAAGACAGCAACAAACTCACTACCAGATGCAAAGACTGTAACGCAACAGTAAGCACCCAGGGGGAAAAATGAAATACAAAATAAATTTAAAAAAAAAGAAAGCACACTTGAAAAAAACCAAAACAAAAAACAACCTGTAGTGGTAGCCTTTAAGCCACCTGACGAGTACCCTTGGCAGGGACGAAACAGTTTTCTATATTATAAAAATGTCTTGTGCAACAAATATGAATATACTATTTTATTTGATTAAATTAAAGAAATACTAACTTAAAATCATTACAAGTTAAAAATAGATACCCCACTAAAAAGACCCTCTTAGGAATCAATCTACATAATCCTATCTGGCTTTTACTCCAATCGACCAGTATTGACCGGTTAAAACCAGTATTGACCACCGGCCCGGTCAATACTAGTATTGACCGGTTTTTTGCCAACCCTTTGAGACATATCTAAGTCCAGTCTTTGGATCATTTAAAACTTCAAAAGTTTATTTTTTCATTCCATGCATATTTTCCTGTGATCTTCTGCAAAAGTATAGTCTAATATCAAACTGCACTTTGCTCAATAAAGTTTCTGGCTCGTCAAGGCTCATGTTAATAGATTCATAAAGTTTCTTACGATCAGGCTCATTGATCACTTAATGGCGGACAACACTGCCTTTCCCTATCCGTTTCAGCTCGGCAAGCGCGGCAGTGAAACACACATTAGCATCAGAAAATTCCGTGTCCTTTATGATATCCATCTTGCGGTTGTACGGAACACCTTGAATATGTCTGTTTAAAGCATGTCTGATGTTTTGAAACGACGTTGCCTTGTAGTGTTCACCGTCTTGTTTACGTGTGTTCATGTAAAAATGTCCCAACACTTCGTTCAGCTTAACTACGTCAAATTCCTCAAAAGTTTCGTCCTGGCCAGCTTCCTTCAAATATGCTTTAAGTGTTTTGATTACTTTTCATCGTTTCTTTTGCATTTATCAGCATTTTCTTTTTTTCAATCTCGTCTGTTGCTAGGGAAGTGAACCACTTTGTCGCCATTTTGTTTTGTTTACAAAGAACGATAACTCTAGCATTGACAGGGTATTGCTAAAACAGTGACCGGGTATAGGAAATACACGGTCTTCACGTGATGCTAATTAGGGACAGGGATTGGTTGATTTGTATACAAAGTTTTCAGAGGTGGGGTAATGTGTAATTCTTAGCTACCGCATAACACTTTTTATATTATGTGCGAATATAGCTGCTATCGGTGGTAACTACACGTTTCATCGCTTCACTAAATGAGGAGGGTTTGGCCCAATAAACAGGTTCAAAACCGTGGTATCGATTTTGTCTGTTTCTACGATTTTTTTTATTGGATTTTGGAAAAATGTGGTATTTTGTTTATTTTATTCGAACTCTAAAGAAGTTATCTCTCAAACTAAATATTAACCTCAGTTGGAGTTAAATGTGTTATTCAAAGATTATTAAATATATTAACAGTTTTCTAAACGTATTAAAACATATCATTTGAACATAATTAATATTAAAATGGCTATGATAAACATATTACAATATATAACCATCCTGAGCTACTTTTATTAAATCTTCACTTGCAATCCATTTAAACGTATAAACATAAAATCAAATCAACTGTATGGCTATTGACTTTTAATTTATATCATATCAGTAGTTGTGGTTTTTTATAAGTTTAATATTGAGATTGTGCACATTAAATGTAGAAAAATGCGCACAAAAAATAATCATAACTTTGTTTAAAAACTCTGATAAAACGGTTCAATAATATGCCGATTTCTGTAAGAATTTGTGTTTAATATCACGAAAGCGGAGCGATATGAAATTGCTATGTTTTATTGTGTTGTTGTTTGGTAATTTGTTTATGTTTAATATAAATGTGAAATGAAACATACATACTACTGGCCTATCTAAAACTTAGGTTCGGAGATTCCAAAGTGGTAATCAGATGCCGTAGGTCGAAGACGGACAGACAAAACAATGGTCAGAATAAACAGGACAAGCAACGTTCTGCAAAACATTACATAGAAAACTTAAGATCGAGCAACACGAACCACCCTAAAAACCTAGTGGGAAATCAGACTACCATAACAGATTGTGGCTATGTCGTTTAGACCTCTTGTTTTTCTTGCACTATGACCTTTAGTTTTCTCTCTCCTGAATATCATTATATTATTTGGCTTTCCAATATGTTAATTATGATCGTATCTGATGAAGGTTTTTCCAGAAACGCGTCGTGTACACTTATGTCTACGTGTTTATTTCAGATACCATTATATGATTGTCGCTTATTAACTGATTGATTTGATTTATTGTGTTTAACGCCACTTTCAGCAATATTTCAGCTATATCATAGCGACCAGTTTTAGTGGTGGAAGAAGCCGGAGTATCCAGAGAGAATCACCGACCATGGGCAAGCAACAGGTAAACTGTATCACTTGCGGCTGCGAGTCGAGTGCACCTTTTTTATAATTTACAAAGCCGAGCGCGAAACGACGCCTTATTGGTGATAGGCTTGTATGAGTTATTAGGTAATTCAACTACTTAACTCATTGAGCCACCCGGACACTTGCTTATTAACTGCTTGAAGACGTGTTTCCGATATTTCGACTAGATTTGCATGTGATCCGATTGTTACAGCACGACAATTTGGTAAATAACTGCATGGTCGTTGCCAGGAATGACACAGCAAAAACCTCCCCATTCCAACCATATATCCGATATGTCATCATTTGTTTTCCGTGTTTTCAGCAAATTTACGTCATAAAGTTCGGCATACATCTGAGGATTGTCCTTCATTGTTAGTTTATTATGTCGAAGTATGAATGTCCTTGTTATCTTAACTGTCAATCAAATATAATTATTATATAACCGTAATATGTAACTGGTCGTGAGGTGTCATTGTGAAAACTGAATCTGTTCAATGAAGTTTTCCGGTAAAGCATCTGTTCATTAGGAAAATGAATGTAAACCGAACAACTAGATTTAAATGTAAAACAATGAAGAGCAGTGCAAGCCAAAGTTCTTACAGACAAACTCATATATTATTCTTACAGAATAGAATAGAATAGAATATGATTATTTGTCAATTAAAGACGCCCATGATAGGCAGTATAATTACATGAAAATCACAATATTTACATTAATTGGTATGATTAGATTGATTGGATTTAACATACAAGACATACAAATACATGTAAATATACAATTTTGTAATCAATAATTTTGACAAGCATAGTGATCCCTGTAATAGATTAAGAGACGGTGCATCATCCACAGTTGTATATCTAACACAGATATATAATTATTATTATTAATATTGTATAACATAAAATATTACTATTATTAATTTTGAATTATATCATTTCTAGATGAATGTAACTTTAGTATCATATCAGAAAGTTGATTTATGATGAAATTGTCTTCATTGGACATTAACCATATACATTGCTCTCTAATATCTAAATGTTTAAAGTTATAATTATTATTATTTATAAGATCAATAAATGGTGTTCTCACATTTTGAAGTGCTTCACATTTTAATAAGAAGTGAATTGCATCTTCAACTTCCTTTAAACATAATTTACAAATTCTTTCTTTTGCCTGAAGCCCTCTGTGTCTTCCTCTTTCTATTTCTAAATTATGATTACTTATTCGTAATTTTGAGAGTAAAATTCTTTGTTCATCATTTTTCATAGATAATTAGGGTTCTAGACTTATGTTATTCTTAAATAATCTATATGTTCTTAATTTATTTCCAAAATCCTTATTAATTTTATCATCATGTAAAGATAGGAACCACAGTCTATTATAATTAGATTTAAGTTTAGTGTACAAAAAATGTTTTAAATTTGTTTTTGAGTTCATAACAAATCTTAAGCCAAGTTTTAAATATTTTAATAAGGACAGGATAGTACTATACCAACTTTTCGTATTCTGATCATATAATAATTTTGATACAGAGAGAGCCTCAGACAAAACATCAACATTTCGTCGCTGAAAGGGGATGTTTGCGCAGATAAAGCTAATTTAACTCCGCCACTTTGTATTGAAGTGCCTGTACTGGGCCAGGGAAGTGAGTGGTTGTGTGCATGTTTCTACGATTTGTCGATTGGATTTTCTAACTATGTCGACAATGTGGTGTTTTTCATTTGATTGCAGGCAAGCTCATTTAGAAATATATATGCAGTTTCCATTATAAGAACACATTGCTATAAGAATCTTTCTGTAATCAAAATTTCAATGATCTTAATGGTTCGTTATTTATACACTGGTGTTTCACCTGGTGGCCTTTCCTAAAGTCACCGGTAAAGATAATTATTTTTTATCATCTTATGACTCCAAGACGTACCGGTATGACTATTACATATTTTATACATTTATATTCCAATATACTATATATGGTTTGGTTTGGTATATGGTGCTTAACGCCACTTTCAACAATATTTTAGTTATTTCGTAGCGGTCAGTTCTATTAGTGTAGGTAACCGGAGTACCGGAGAAAACCACCGACCTGTCGCATGTCACTGACCAACTTTATCACATAATGTTGTATCGAGTACACCTCGTCTGATCGGGGTTCGAACTCACAACGTTAGAGGTGATAGGAACTGATTGCATAGGTAGGTATAAATCCAACTCCCATACGATCACGACCACGACGGCCCCTTAGTATATATGTACAATGAATGCTCGGGATATTTTCGTAAGATGTCTGGAAAGGTGTAATATCTCTTTATGTTTACAAAACAACAATTTTGTGAGAACATTTTAAAATATTACAGGATATTCACCCTTTAATATTTGCTGAATATGAAATCGATATGCTGGCCAACTTGTTAAATTTCGTCGACATGTGTTTGTAGATTACAAATATACCATATTAAAAATTACTTTTGCTAAGCTATTGTGAAGAAAGGTAGAAGATACCAAGACGTGATAACAAATAATCTCAAATCAATATACATAGACCAACACTTTGACGGGAGAGAGAGAGAGAAACAAAAAAAACTGTGAACAAACACACAAAACTAAAGATGAACAGAGAGAAAGACGATAACAAAACTGTGAATAAAGACAGAAAACTAACGATGAACAACATGAACCCATGTTCTGCGAAAGAGAAAGGTGTTCAATAATTTGAAGCTTATGGCAAATGTTTGTTGTTCCACGGACGGGTCATACCAAAGATATACAATTAAATTGGTTTGGTTTTTGTTGCTTCTCCGTTGAACACGCACTAGTAATGAGTAAGACAGGCTGGCTCGGAATCCGGATAATGTGCCCGAGAGTAGCGACAAGTCTTACTCAGTGCGTTGGTCTAATTCAAACTAGATATCATCATCTCATCAAAACGTATCTTATTGATAAATCTGAAAATTGCTGACACGGTATTAAAGCAATTATACAAAACATTAAATCAAAAAAGCTAATGAAAAACTCCAATATTTGACAAGGTTCTATTGGAAATTTATGTATAATAAAACAAAATAAAATACAATAATACATTCACTAAACAGTTCCCCATAACAAAAATACCATATTAATGGTAGTTATATAAATGTCCCACTTCTAACGGTAACACGACTGGTGTCACAAGTGGGGGAGATACTTTTTACCCTTCCGCAGTACATAAATTCACCCCCTGTTTCACACGGGGTTCGTGTTGCCTAATCTTTAGTTTTCTGCATTGTGATTTGTAGATCATTGCAATTTGTTGGCAAAGGCATTGTCTGTTCTTCTTGCCTCTGAGTACCACTTTGGTATCTGCAAAGCTTTCTTTCCTATATCTAGGAATTATCATCCTTATTAGTAAGAAATGACATGGATGTAAATGACCATGAGAGATTATCCAATGTTAC
Organism: Bathymodiolus brooksi; assembly: GCA_963680875.1. Taxonomy (NCBI): domain Eukaryota; kingdom Metazoa; phylum Mollusca; class Bivalvia; order Mytilida; family Modiolidae; genus Bathymodiolus; species Bathymodiolus brooksi. The sequence continues at coordinate 65,209,410 of OY804590.1, forward strand.
GTTTAGATGACTGATAATAGTGCACAATGCATAGTTTTAAACAATCGGAAGCCATATCATTAATAGTCCTTAAAAAAGTAATCTTGACCAATGGTTGCGACAAAGGTAGAATAAATATTGTGTAATACTGCTAGTGAAGAGATTAAAAGGTCAAACCTAATTGGATCACAGGATGGGGAAATTAAAGTGACTGTGACGTTATAATTAGCCAAGTGTGATAATATTAATATTTTCTTTATTTTAAGAGGGTAACGTTTTTGGATCTGACCAATCTTTAGCAAGTCCCTCATCAACATATCAAATAATAATGATATAATAATATACTTTTAAATAATACACAATGTGTGATCAATATTGAATAACGGCATCTATTTAAGTCCAGACAGAAAATAACACCAATATCCTCTATCACTGTCCCGACTTTTACCGAACTTAACTGTACATATGAGTAACACGGCGGGTATATTATAAGAAGCAGGAACTGCTTACCCTTCGCGAGCACCCGGGTTCACCCCCAGTTTTTTGGTGGGGTTCGTGTTGCTCATCTTTGTAGTTGTCTGTGTTGTGTTTTTTGTTTTCTTTGTCTTCGTCCTGTGTCTTGTGTACCCAATGTTGACGTTCCTCTGAATTGTTCATACTTGATTGCCCCTTCGGTTTTCTCTAACGTTTATTTATCACAGCGAGTCCGAGAGGAAAATGTAGGTCGAGATCCTCATGAAGTTATTCCTTTTATCGGTAGCTTCATAATGTATTTGATACTGAGGGATACCTTTCAGTATTATAATCGTTCCGTTGATACTGAAAACGCCCGTTGATGAGATGAAAGGAAAAAATGTCTAAGTCACCCAGAAAGGGTTATATTTATCGCAAAAGCCCGTCTGGAAGAAGTAAAAATACTTTACATATTAAAAATGCACATAGGGTTTACAGATCAAAGATGAAATATATTATATATTAGTTTATTGTTTATATATAGTCTATTGTGTCATGGACCAGTATCAGATAGTGCTCCCTTTATTGACATCACGCATTCCTGTGTGGTTATATTGAAATTATATACCTCACACTTCGATTTTGTTTTGCATAAATCAGTACAGCTCTGGCTATCATTTCTTTTGGCTGCCTCAAGCCATTGACCGTCGTATGGTTTTGGCTTGATAATCTCCATACCGAAATTGATCACTGTTTGTACTGAAAAAATACAAAAAGTTTTTTGTATTGACTCATGAAGAAATGAATTTAGATGTGCTTTTATTAATTTGTCGTTTTTTCCCCATATTTGTGTGTTTTATTTACTTTCACTTCGTAAAACTTCTGTATTTCAAGTTCAGTTTATCACGTTACCTTACGTGGTATGATAAAGAAGAAATATTCCGAATGATTTTGACGATTCATCCTATAGAGAGTAAAAAGGCAAATATGTTTGTCAAATACCACTGCACAGAATTGAAAAAAATGAATAGGTTCATCAAAATATTTTTGCGGTGTTAGAAAACGAAAGTAATTAAAAAACAATACACGAAAATCAATCAATCAATCAATCACAATCCTGGATACTTATAGATATGCCCCGAGATGTAGCTTTTACCGATAGAAGTAAAGAATGGAGCTCATCTGCACGGTAGAGGCCGCTTCACACTGTTCATCGTTGAAAACTCTACCGTGTCTGTGAAATGCAGAACAGCAATAAAAGTGATGTACCTCTACCTTACTGTGTGTGCAAGTGTAAAATTGGAACTCCTCGGAATATAGAGGCGATCGGGTTATACAGGTTAAATCAACAAAAAGTTCCTACATTAGGACTTTTGTTACGTTCGGAGTATCCAGGATTCTGTTTCATTAAGAGATCGTTTTAGACAGGATTCACTGTATATCATTGCTTACTAATTATACAAGATTGTGTCTATCAGAAATACTGACCTGTCCTAAACTCGCGTACAAAACGTCCATACACTTGGACTTCACACAGTGTCAGTGGTGTCTTCTTCCCGCGAAGTCGAACTCTAAGATACTTCCCAATAGCTCTGGGGTTGTTGCAGTATGCTTGTAAGACATGCTTCGGGAGAACGTCTTGTCGGTGGTAACATAACGTCGTTTGTCCTTCTTGGAATGTTGCCCAGTTACTATCTTGGAATAAAACTGGCATAATTGCTTCAATGTCAAAATTACTAAGACGGTCACCTGGAGATAAAAATTAAAAACTTGTTTCACCTCCATGACAAATATGTTGTTGTACCTGCTGACAAAGCCACTAAAATATCGTTTTGTGTGTACATCATATTACATTTGCTAAAAAGGAATTCACAATTACCTTGGCAACCCTACATATATCCCGACGACATTTACGAAAGAAGAAATCATGGGAAATCATAGGTCTGTGTGATGTTCCTTTGGAATTTCACCCAAATATGAAGAACTGGATCTTTCGTTACTCTACTGGATTCCTAAATTACGCAAGTGTCCTTACAAACAGCGTGTGTATTGCTGGGTTTGTCAAGTGCTCAACGAAACTCACTTCCAAGTTATTAACATCTATTCTATCAGCCGTCAAAACCGGCTTCAGAGTTACTGTGACGCTTCACGGTTTCTGATTACCCCTGTTTGTATCTTCAAGCTCTTACTAATACTAATTACAGTTATCTCTTTGTAAATATTCAATTGTTTACAGCGGGGATGTTTTTGAGGGGAGGGGTTGGTTTTTTATTCTGGTGTTGAATACTTATGTATGAATGTTTATTGTTTTGATTAAATGTAATCAGTCTATAAATGTTGGACATGACACTTTGACATTTAACCAAGTTAGTCAAAGATCACCATATCTCATATTTTTATACTGATAATATGTTTTATCTTAATGTTATACTATTAATACATATGTGCCTAAAAAGAACAACAGTAATACATTTCATGTAACGATGTGTAATATTAGTTACATAGTCAATTAGTGACCGGGTACGGAATTTACCCTGGTCAGAGACCGAGCCGGGTATGAAACCTACTGACCAGGGTAAATTCCGTACCCGGTCACTAATGACTGTGTAGCGAATTTACTCCACCGATGAACTTTACATCAAGCTGAAATGAAATCTAAATTTACATGCCTCCACCTCCAAGCTTATGACCATATGACAACCATGGATGATAATTTAGAAGACAAATGATGCACATATTTGAGACGACAAACGACAAATGATGCACATTTTTGAGACAACATACACCAAATGAATTATGATGCACATGTGTAAGACAACACATGATGCACATGTTTGAGACGACAAACACCAAATGATGCACATGTTTGAGACGACAAACACCAAATGACGCACATGTTTGAGACGACAAACACCAAATGACGCACATGTTTGAGACATTTGAGATATTAGTTTCTGTTTGTAACGAACTTGAAGAAAAGTCAGTAAATAGATCGGAAATATTCAAACCCTGCAATTCTGAAATTGCGGCTGAACCACCACATTCTTGCATAATCGGCACAATAATAGTACATTCCTTTACAGTCGTTTCAGGTGGCGCAATGCAAGCAAGCTTGAATTTTCAGGTGGAGGCAATGCCAGTACGCCAGAATTTTGGGCGTTAGACTTTTTCCCATTGCATGCCCCATTGCAATTTTCTCTTCGATATCAATTCTCTGATAAACAGTGAGAGACTGAACCGATTTGTGTCCAGTCACTGCCATTATTTGAGATAGATTGAACATACTTTTTGTCAATATTGTTGCTCCAGTTGCACGAATGGAATGGTTTGTGTAGATTTGGGAAAATTTAGCCCCCTCACTCAACTTCGTCATAAATTTTGCCAATGTTTTTTCTCCTAATCGAGAGTTGCAATACCATACTGTATCGTCATCACTGAACGACTCCTTGGGTCTCTGCCATAAACTAGTGCATAAAGGATGAAGTTTGCTGATGTACATTTCAAACGATTTTACGGGACAATAGGGTGATCCAGAGAATTCGGGCATAACACTTGATGTTGACTCTCTATTATTAGCTCTATGATTTTTAGTTAGTTCATCTTCACACTTTGAGACATATTCAAGTCCAGTTTATTTTTTCATTCCATGCATATTTTCCTGTGATCTTCTACAACAGTATAATCTAATATCAAACTGCACTTTGTTTAATAAAGCTTCTGGCGCGTCAAGGCTCATGTTAATAGATTCATAAAGTTTCTTACGATCAGACTCATTAATCAACTGGATGGTGGACAACACTGCCTTTCCCTATCCGCTTCAGCGCGGCAAGCGCGGCCTTGAAACACACATTAGCATCAGAAAATTCCGTGTCCTTTATGATATCAATCTTGCGGTTGTACGGAACACCTTGAATATGTCTGTTTAAAGCATGTCTGATGTTTTGAAACGATGTTGCCTTGTAGTGTTCACCTTCTTGTTTACATGCGTTCATGTAAATATGTCCCAACACTTCGTTCAGCTTAACTCAACCCAACGATATTTCCTCTTTACAGTCAAGGACTGAGTGAGTGGAACAATGTTGCTTAGGAGGTTGATATGTTTTCTGCTGAATCTCCTTTTCAGCTCGTCAAAGAAATGTTTGATCCTTGACAAATATGGACTACATGTATAAGGCTGCCAATAGAGATATTATGGGTCATGGACGGTTGTGGACATTGACGACAAATCCAAGCATAGATACTGACAAAGATTAGCACGCCGCTGTGACTGAGCACCTTGAGATATATTTAGATAACATAGACAAATTTCATAGGCAATGCATGATTGTTGACTTTTACTACAGAAGCAACAGCAATGATTTCCCAATGGTTAGGTTTATGGTGTTTAGCGCCACTTTCAACAATATTTCAGTCATATTGTGGCGGTCAGTTTTATTTGCAGAGGAAACCGGAGTACTTGGAGAAAACCACCGAACTGTCGCAAGTCACTGAAAGTAATTTCCCAAATAAAGACCCATGTAGTTATTTGTATAATCTCTTCTTATTCTGAATCATAGAAAATATTGCCGCCAACATTTCGAGTGTAGATAGTAGAACTGAAATTGAAATTATGAATATATTAACTTATACGGGGAGAAACTATGTATTAAAAAATGTGTACATTCAGTAATTATGAAAAGTAAGTTTAAACAGTGATGGTCAACAATACCACCAATATCAACAAAACGACCAATCACCTCTCATCTTAACTCTCCAAAGATAAAAAGACCATGATATACGACTTCCGAAATCCCGCTCCTGGCTTTGGATAGACACAAAAATGTGTCGGGTTTAAATTGATTAATGAGATCCAACCCCCCCCCCCCCCCCCCCCCCTTGATAACTGGATCTCTAACGGCAATACATATATAAACAAAGGATAAAAAACTGCATTGATTCGCGTCCATTCAAAAAGACCATATGCTATCCCAAATAATGAATAAAAACATAAACATAGACAGTGCAATAGCAGAGTCAATGAAAGGAAGTAAGTTTGTTTTCTATATACAAATGAATTTTGTTAGAAACCTGAAATAAAACTGTCTATGCCTTACCACAACAATCTGTGCGTCCATAAATGACAACATTTGTGATTTGATAGATGTCTCCTAGGTCTACAGCCCACCATTCTTGTCTTTCTTCATTTGTATGTATACATTTTGGTCCAGATGTAATATATTTCGTCTTAATTTTCCCGTCTACCGCTAACTTTGAATAAAACAATTTTGTTGGTTTTTTAGTGGAAGATTGATGGGTATCTTTACCAAGGGCAATGTTGATTTCTGAAACTGTAAATTCTTGTTTGAAAACATGCATTCATAAAGTGAAGAAAAATATTTTTTCAGTTATATCATGGCAATCAGTTTTATTGATAGAGGACACCGGAGTACCTGGAGAAACCGCAAGTCACTGACACACTTTATCAAAATGTTGTATGGAGTACAACTCGCCATGAGCGGGATTCGAAATCACAACTTCAGTGGTGATAGACATTGATTGCATAGGTAGTTGTAAATCCAACTATCGCACGATCACGACTACGACGGTCTCGTACACTGTCGGAACAGTTCCATTGTTTAACTTTTTATTGTGAACTGATCAGCAGTGTCGCCTGTGATCGCAAATTTCCAAGATAGATTGAATTTGGCGTGATTTGTTCTTTCCTCTATCACCGAATTTGACTATATATGACGGGTGCCTTATCAGGAACAGGAACTGCTTACATTGTGAGATCATCTGGGTTCACCCCTGAGTTTGCAGTGTGGTCTGTGTTGCTAATCGTTTTTTTAGTTTTCTGTGGTGTATTTATGGTTTTGTTTTTTCTGCATTCTGTGTCTTTTGACCAAAGTTGTCTGTGCCCCTAGATTGTCCATCCTGGATTGTCCTTTCAGGTTTCTCTAATTCTTGTTAATTGTTGATCGTATGAATAACAGCGTCGTCATGTGTTTTCACTTCATTTAAAGGCAAGGCAACACGACGGCTGTCATCAGTGGTACAGGAACTACTTAACCTTCGAGAGCACCCGGATTTTAGTGATGTTCGTGTTGCTCAATCTTCAGTTTTCTGTGTAGTATTTTGTGGATAATTATTTGTCATTGTCATGGTATTGTCTGGTATTGGTATCTTCAAAGTTTTCTTCGATTTGTATTAGAATATGTTCATCATACTTGGCTTGCAGTCGGGCTGAATACAAAATCCTAATCCCCATTGCTTCCTGTCACATGTTTGTCTCTCATTTTGTACTTTCGAATTCCAAAACTCTCGAACAATTGTCACAACGCCCTCTCCACAAGAGACGCTGCAAAATCCAACTTCCGTCCAATTACTCCAATAACCTGTAACTGAAATAAAACTAGATAACAAATTTAGTGCGCACAAAGCATCTCTGGAATAACTTTTATCATGTACACTCAAAATCGAAAGCTTTGGAAAGCCAAATCACTTTAAGTGTTGTGGAGCAATATAACCAAATGGCATAAAAATAGACTTTCAGTAACGTGGCAGATGTATATGTGTAGTGGAGTCATTAGACCAGACGCTTTTTAAAAGTACGCCAAAAAGTGAATGTTTTTTTAACTTCATCTACTAGAAAAACAAGTAACGAAAGTATTTAAACAGAAACAAAACAAGTATTTGAATTATTCGGTTTGTGGATTTGTGAAAAGAAGTTGAAGTATTTAGACAAAGAAGAAGAAACAGTATTTAGACAAAGAAGAAGTTGAAGTATTTAGACAAAGAAGAAGAAGAGGTATTTAGACAAAGAAGAAGAAGAGGTATTTAGACAAAGAAGAAGTTGCAGTATTTAGACAAAGAAGAAGAAGAAGTATTTCGACAAAGAAGAAGTTGAAGTATTTGAAACATTGTGTTTCAACTTTTGTGGGATTTCTGAAATGAAGTTGAAGTATTTAGACAAACAAGAAGTAGAAGTATTTAGACAAAGAAGAAGTTGATGTATTTAGACAAAGAAGAAGAAGAAGAAGAAGTATTTCGACAAAGAAGAAGTATTTCGACAAAGAAGAATTTGAAGTATTTGAAACATTGTGTTTCAACTTTTGTGGGATTTCTGAAAAGAAGTTGAAGTATTTAGACAAACAAGAAGTAGAAGTATTTAGACAAAGAAGAAGTTGATGTATTTAGACAAAGAAGAAGAAGAAGAAGTATTTCGACAAAGAAGAAGTATTTCGACAAAGAAGAATTTGAAGTATTTGAAACATTGTGTTTCAACTTTTGTGGGATTTCTGAAAAGAAGTTGAAGTATTTAGATAAAGACCAAAAAAACAATTAACGACGTATTTGAAACATTGTGTTTTAACTTTTGTGTGCTTTCTGAAAAGAAGTTGAAGTATTTAGACAAAGACGGAAAAAGAGATTGAATCTTTACACAGAGCAGAAGTAGTAAGTATTTTTAAAGTATTACTTATAATAGAAAGGTTGCACTCTACATTACATGAATCCAAAATTTGAGGGTTCTAAAAATAATTCAAATATTTTTTCAATGAAAAAGTAAAAAGAACACTGCATTTCTTTATTTTCTTTTTTTATATATATTTTTTATATTATTTTTAGTTTTGTTCAATTATATAATAACTTAACATAATAACAATATATATATATTTAGAGACGCTTTTTAAAAGTACGCCAAAAAGTAAATGTTTTATAACGTCATCTACTAGAAAAACAAGTAACGAAAGTATTCAAACGGAAAATTCCTCAAATGTTAATGTCACTCCAGTTTTTGTTGGATGCAGTATTTCAGTCAGGAATTAACCAAAATGTGCGAATGTCCACACACTTGTAAGGCACTTATATACCAATCATTAAATAGTCTCCAAGGTTCTGTAAATATTTTGTTGGTCGTTCAGCTTCGAAATCTTGTATTGCCGAATTAATTCATTCTTCAAACTGGAGCAAACTGTTTAACTGTGATCCTATGAATCGCATCGAATTTGTCTTCTTCTGTAGTAATCTGATAATAGTTTTTTTTAGTTGATTCTAAAAACATGTATTTTCACTAAGTCCATAGACAATTTCTTCATCATAAATGAATGGTTGGTACTCTCTCTCTGGGACGTCATTAAGCCGTAATTTTTTTGTTTGAGATGTATCTTCTTGTTCAATTTATTGTTCATTTTCTTGTTCAGTATTTGATTTGCTTAAATCGTTGCCCTTCACTATCGTGTCGTTGTCCGGTAGTATGCTTACACGTCTGCTCTTCTTGGGAACACTCATTTTAAAATGAAGTGTAACTTCCCAATCTTCAGTAGCGGGTAAGGGTTCCAAAAGCTGGTAGTAAAACTCTGAATAAGTGAATGACGTCATGAAACAACGTTTGTGAATTATTTACAGTGAGATAAAACATGTTGATTGTGAAGTGAAAAGCAAGTATGATCAATGATATATTTATGTATATTGTAAAGGTCGTCTAAGTTTAAGACATGCTTCATCTTATTAAGATGTTTGATTTTTAAGTTTTTTTTATAGTATTTTCTGAGATCCATGAATAATTTTTTTTAGGCCATCCTAACCAGCTCACAAGTACTTCTTTGACTTTGTTTTTGGTTTTACGTTTTAAAATTTGATCAATTTGATAAAGGTTGTCTGCTTCTACTGCTACTTTTTGGAATTCGTTTTTTTTCTTAAATAACCTTTTATAACATCTCCGTCCCAATCTTTAAGTTGATAAATAGGTACATAATTTTAAAAAAAAGCGTTTGTAAATAGTAAATATTTCGTCTGACCATTTTTGTTGATAACCTCTTAAGAATTTTTTTTTTTTCAGATGGGAAATTCTCACTTTATCTCTAACATTAAATATAAATAGACGTTTCTTTCTGTTTTTTTTTCTTTTTAAGATCTTGACTTTTACATGATTTTGTTTTTCTTTTAACCAATTGTGCTTTTAATGTTCTTTTAATCAATTGTGCTCTTAATTGTACAATAAAACTATTTTGAGTTTCGGGTGTGATTTGTTTGGGGGTTAATCCATGTAATGCAGAGTGCACTGTATTGTTATAATTATCTACACAATTGTTGCAAATTGTCAATATATCCATAGGTTTGTTTGGTGTGGAAATAACGGTATTAAATATTCTTAAATTTGCCAACAAAAGACTCTGCAAAAGCTATTTTGTAATTGCTTGTGCTGCCTACGTGGAGTATATTTCTATCTTTACAAAATTTTTGGAATGTTTTATTCATAAATTCTTGATTTCGATCTGTTCTGAAGATTTCTTGGAAAAAATCACTTTCATTTAAAATAGATTCAAAAGCAACTAACACATCAGTTGTTTGGTTTTTGCTTAGATTTTAAAGGACGTAGATAAGCATATATGTTGAATACATCTATCACGACTAAGACAACAGTAACATTAATATTATACTCTTTAATATTAGACAAGTCCATGAGATCGCCATCCCACTGATAATTAACTCTAGGAACTATAATATTAGACAAGTCCATGAGATCGCCATCCCACTGATAATTAATTCTAGGAACTTTAATATTAGACAAGTTCACGAGATCGCCATCCCACTGATAATTAACTCAAGGAACTTTAATATTAGACAAGTCCATGAGATCGCCATGCCACTGATAATTAACTCTAGGAACTTTAATATTAGACAAGTCCATGAGATCGCCGTCCCACTGATAATTAACTCTAGGAACTTTAATATTAGACAAGTCCATGAGATCGCCATCCCACTGATAATTAACTCTAGGAACTTTAATATTAGACAAGTCCATGAGATCGCCATGCCACTGATAATTAACTCTAGGAACTTTAATATTAGACAAGTCCATGAGATCGCCGTCCCACTGATAATTAACTCTAGGAACTTTAATATTAGACAAGTCCATGAGATCGCCATCCCACTGATAATTAACTCTAGGAACTTTAATATTAGACAAGTCCATGAGATCGCCATGCCACTGATAATTAACTCTAGGAACTTTAATATTAGACAAGTCCATGAGATCGCCATGCCACTGATAATTAACTCTAGGAACTTTAATATTAGACAAGTCCATGAGATCGCCATGCCACTGATAATTAACTCTAGGAATTTTAATATTAGACAAGTCCATGAGATCGCCATGCCACTGATAATTAACTCTAGGAATTTTAATTGTTTGAGTAGGGGCTTTTCTTCGTACACTGTAGGATGGATGATTTTGTAACCATTTCTGCAATCGAACATTTCTAATTCTATATTTATTGTCCTTAATAACAAAACGTTTCAAAACTTTAAGTCCTGCAAAAGCAATAGGACTTTTTGGGTCGTACCAAATTTTATTCAAATACTCTTTATAAGTAGACATTTTGTCTAAGATTGATTATTTCTAGTTTGGCTTTGCTCTTATATAGTCACCAAATTGCTTTTACAGATGTGGACTTACTTGAAAAGGATTTTTATTAAATATATGACAAGAAGACAATATCAAAGTAGTCTAGATCAAATAAACTCTTTCATGGAATTTATTGCATTATTTTTGGTATACATACGAATGCATCCTACTACAGCGAACGGAAAAATAGTACTACACCAATATCATCAATTCGTACTAGAAGCCTTCTGTGAAGACTTTGGAGCCAAATTGAATGATTCACGTTGTATAGAGTGTTTCCAAAGTTTTATGAGAGGAGTCGTATCTAAATAAATCTTATTTTTGTAGTGAGAGACACAGAAAGTCTTTAATCAATACATTGATTTTCGACATTAAAAAAAAAGTAAAAAAAAAAGAGTATAACTAATAAATGATTTTAACATTAAAACAATACTATTTTGACTGATCTTTTTTTTCATAATATATGCTGTAACTTTTAATATTATTTTTTAATACTTATAATTTTGCTATTCGTTTTTACAGGAAGAAGAGATGGATGAAGAAGACAACACTGAGATGCATAGGGATGACAAGATGAATAGAGACACATATTGGGTAAGCTTAAAAAATATTTTAAAAAAAAATTACAAATAGAAACGTAAGCTTTCCTAACAACTTTCCATCACACTACTAAAAAAAAAAAGAAAGAAATAAATTGATGATGACCACATTCACATTTAATGTTTTAAAGTGGATGAAAACTTTCCGCTCCCAACAGAACAACCATAAAAGTTGCAAACAAAATTATATATCTATTCCACTTCATGATCAAGTTTGCTTTTTCCTGTTTGCAAAGTAAATTTTATGTTTTACAGACTAAAATTATCATTTCATAAGTTGCTAATGACTAAACAAATATTTAGATGTTTGTTTTAATTACGCCCACGTCGAATATATTAAGTGTACATTACGATCTCTAGTCATTCTTATCCAAACCGTAAAAAGAGATTTATCGGAAACGTAAAATGTGTAAGGGTTGTTGGTTTTCAAAATATAATAGGGTTCTTCTTCATTAGTCTGTGAGTATGGCTGCTGCTGCTCTGGGGTATATGGCTGCTGCTGCTCTGGGGTATCTGGCTGCTGCTGCTCTGGGGTATATGGCTGTTGCTGCTGCTCTGGGGTATATGGCTGTTGCTGCTGCTCTGGGGTATATGGCTGTTGCTGCTGCTCTGGGATATATGGCTGCTGCTGCTCTGGGGTATATGGCTGCTGCTGCTGCTGCTGCTACTTAAGTGTAGACTTGTTGACCGTGGTTGGTTTTTTAAGTGGCGTTTTAAGTCTGCAGGCCACACATAGGTACTATTGCATAAACTACAAGTATTATTCATGTTGTTGTTTCGGATGTCGGGAAAAAGAGGTTTTTTTTAATGTTAGATCTTGCAATAATCTTTTTTCTTTCAGGAGTTTATTTGTACATTACCTCCAGAACCGAAAAAGATCATTTATAATCATCATATCACAAACCTTTGTAGAAATAAACCTCATACATGAGGAACTACAAGTGTTTAATAGTATTAAAACACACCACATTAGTAGTACTTCAACTATTATGAAAGACCTATATTATTTATTTCCAGAGCTTTTTACTTTTGAAACGAAATCAAATTATTATGACCTTGTATTCATGGGGAGATTTAAGAAATATTGTCCTTGTAATCTTTGTTTAATCATTACCAATTCTAAAAGAGAATTGAGATCCTTAGGTAGACCGGTTGAACTGTTCATGCGAAACATAGCTAGATCTCATTTAGAGTCCGTTTTCTTCAGACGCTTTTCTTAATTATTTTTAGATGTTAATTAGAACCCTACTACCACATGAACTGAAGTGTAAGATTTATAAGAAAATTGTTTCCGATCTGACAACACAAAAGAAGAACTTGATGAATGAATTAAAATATATCACAGAATTGCTAATTTCTCTGTACCAATTCAACTTTTAATTATAATAAGGGTAATAACAAAATTACCGAACTCCGAACAATCTTACAAAGGGAAAGTCAAAACTTATAATTATATAAACAGACAAAATCAGTCAACAACCGGAAAACTGTGAAAACCGTAATGACCCTGACTTGGTACAGGCATTTCTAAAGAAATGGTGGGTTGAATCAGATTTTAAGGCGCCAAACCTCCCGCTCTCATTACGGTTCAAAGGTTCCGGCTGTCACTGTAACAGTATTTAAATACAGGAACAAAATAGGTAAAATAGTTGTCAAAGCAGTACCATATTCGGTGACGTAAATGTCAAAAATATTTTTACGTCACACATTGACAAAAAAAAAATTTGACTTCTTTATCTTTATACATTTTCACTATATGAAAATGCATCGCTTATAATTTTTTCTGCAGAGACGGAATATATTTCGACAAGATATTGGTATCGGAATATAAACTTTTTAAGAGATCGAATAAGGCGAATCTTTTTATAGCCCTGGTCCAGTAGCCTGTTTCTCAGATGAAGATGACGTTTCAGGAAATCAGAATAATTGCTACTGGCCCTTGCATAGCGAATCAATTGCGAGATGTAAACACCATATGCAGGAGAAGCTGGTATATTGCTGCACATGTTTGGAAAATTTATGATTTTAAAATTGAAGTCGTCCCGCTTATCATAAATTTTAGTACTGAGTTGACCACTGTCGTCAAATTCGAGGTATAAGTCCAAAAATGATGCGGACGAAGCTGTATCGGTGGTCTCTTTAACTTCCAACTCTGGAGGATATATCAATGGAAGAAATTCTGCAAATCTAGAATTATTGATAGATAAAACGTCATCAATATACCTGTATGTGAAATTAAAGGCTCTAGCCTCATGAATCTTCTTATCTTTTACAAGCTTTTGAAGAAACTCCGACTCATATGAGTATAAAAATAAATCGGCTAGAAGAGGGGCACAATTCGTACCCATTGGTATGCCGACGACCTGCTGAAACAGTGTCCCTCCAAAGGAGACAAATATGTTATCGATGAGGAACTCCAGCATACTGATCACTTGTTCCTCGGAGTAGCATGTTTTACCTTTATGAATTTTGTTTGAAAAATATGTGAAATTGTAGCCTAACACAACAAATTTTGAGCCATAGTTTCTATGACTAAAAGCTTTATGAATTGTTTCTTTTAAGCATGTTAAAAAATTTGTATCCTGAATTATGGCCTTTGACAAAATGAAATATTAATTATTTGATAGATGTGTACAATTGAATGAAGGAATGTCATTGTGTTCACTGTAAAGATATCACTTACCCCTATATTCTTTTCTTAGCTACATATACTTTCCATTTTTTTCTTTTATAAGATATCATATCTTCTATTTGTTTTCACTCTAAATATAGCACTTACTCCTATATTCTTTTGCTTAGCTACAGATACTTTCCAAATTTTTCTTTTATGAGATATCATATCTTCTACATGAAACCAGGATTTAAGTACTAAAATCATTACACATCATTTCAAAATTTGCTTTTATCAAAATTTCTACTTGCAAGAGTCAAAATCATTTATTATTTTTAGGAATCGATTAAAGGATTACCCACAGAATTGAAACAACATATCTATAAATTTCATGTAAAACACAGAGTTTTACCAAAACAATTTTTGGACAATGAGTTGTTCTTATATTTTATGATAGATAATCATTTTATTATGTTTATCTTGAGAGAGGTATTTCCTGATAAATTTAAATGTATGAGTTTAGACAATTTAGATTTTTTAGTCATGTTTTACTTGGAACATAAAGACACTATCTTAGTACACTATGTTAATGACACCTTCGAGGAATGTCTACATTAGTATTTTTTTGTTTTACAGAAACCTATTATGAGCTTAGTTAAGGTATTTTGACAAAGAAAATTGCAAGGAACATTAAGAATAACTAATGAATTTAATGACTATGTTCAAAATCAAATTGTTACCTTTGAGGAATGGTGTAATTTTATTTATAGAAAATGACAGCAGTATATGATAATAAACACTTCATACTTTTTCCATTGCTGCAGACCAAAACAGTATTGAAGTGTTGCAGTACTTGTAAAACGCTAAACCTTTAATTCAATTTAATAAATATCCTTGGAACACCATTTTTTTTTATTCTTAGAACCTATTGTAAGCCATGTGGACATGACAAAGATGAAAAACGAAAAGTGCGTATTGAAAAATTAAAACAAAAATATATAGTACAAGGCTTATCTAAATCATCCATTAAACAATTAATAATTAAGAAAGTATTTCTCAGACAGTATAAAAACGCAAAGCCTTCTTATTTTGAAGACATGCTTACAGTATGAAATGGTTATTGTATTGTAGGTCAGTCTTTGTAGACTTAGTTGTGTTTTTTTTCATAGTATTTACTGTTATGCTCATATTATGTTGTACTTAGTACTATTATAGATATCACAAAAGTTATAGAACTATGTATTTTTTTTCAAAAGTTATTTCATATCTTTCTTCCAGGTTTTCAAAAGTTATTTCATATCTCTCTTCCAGGGACTAGGATTCTTCACATCCTGTACCTTTGAAGATGTATTCTTTGCTGAACCTTTTTCATAGTATTTACTGTTATGCTTATATTATGTTGTACTTAGTACTATTATAGAAATCACAAAAGTTATAAAACTATTGTTATATTGTATTATTGTTAATGTTATGAAAAAAATATATAAAAAAATATACAAAAAATAAATATAAAAAAAATATATATAAAAAAAGAAGAAAAAATTGTTATATTGTATTGTTATGAAAAAAATATGAAAAAATATACAAAAAAAATAAATAAAAATATATATAAAAAAGGAAAAATATATAAAAAAAAGAAAAAAAGATAATGCAGCCTATGTCATTATTATGATTACATTGTACCCATGGTAATTACACAGCCAGTCACAAGCCTGGATAATGCAGAGTGTCTTTTTTTGTGTAAAAAGAAATGAATCATGTAGAATTTCTAAAAATGGCTTCGTCAGGAGCAGAAATTGTCAAGTTTATAAAACGTCAAGAAGATACAATGAAATTACAACAACAGTTATATGTTAGTTTTTTGCAGATGACAAAATTAAGATGCTTCAAAATTTGAGACGTCAATCTGTCAACATTTAAAAAACAACAATCTCAAAAAGAAGAACAGAAAACAGTTAAACCTTGTAAGCCTTGTGGCATTTCTAAAGAAGACCATGGTCAACTAATCAAGAATTATGAAAGACTTGTAGCGGAGTTACCTACCTCTGATATAGCGGATTATTTAAAACAGAACCAAATTTTAACAGAGGAAATGGTGGAAAGAATTTTAAATAAAGAGACTTTACAAGATGAAAACAAACAACTTTTAACTATTTTATTTGGTCGAGGAAGCAAAGCTGTTCCTTGTTTAATAGACGGTGTATGCTTTCTGAATTGTAATGCATTAGTTTCTTTATTACAAAACTAAGTAATATCAGTGACTTGCTTTTCTAGTACATGACGTTATAAAACATTTTCCCGTCCTTTTTACCCGTACTTTTTCAAAAAAAAATTTCATTTGTTTGGTTTTTTTTTCATTTTATTTTCCATTTATCTTATTTTTTCAATTCTTTCATATTTTGTTTTCATTTTTTTTCTTTTCTTTTTTTTTTCTTTTTGATGGGTAACGTCATATCCGAAAACACACGAAAAAAGGGCGGGAAACCCGGTTGCGCATGCTCGTACCCAAGGGTTCAAATTTACCAACATTTTGTACTACTACTATAGACGTTTTCAGAAATCGGTGATTACCTAGTTATCGTTCGTGGGCGCTAGGTGGTGTTACTATCGTCCGCCATTACGAAAGTGTAACAATCTGTTGTTTACACTAGTTACGATTAATCAGTATTCATAATTGGATTAGATAAACACGCTTCAGTTAATATGTTATGGCTTATTCCCGTGATTTTGGCCGAATATTTCGAAATATGGATTATTGAATTGAACTTAAACGGTTATTGTCTAAATTGTTCAGAATCACAAAGTTCAGGACCAGGTCGGACAAATCTATACGGTCATCAATATTATCAAAATTAAAGAATTAGCTAGTCATTTTGTCAGATGTGGACTAACAGATCGATCTGTAGCTATTCAGATTTTAACCTTGCTTATGTGGCAGAATTTCAATACAAAACGGGGTACGCATCAAACAAAAAAACGGTCGGTATGGAAACCCTCAACACACATTTTTAACTAACGGTATATATTTTGTACAAAAGAACTAAGTTCCCTTCGAATATTGTCTTCACTTCACAAAGCCACAAAGTCGCATATGTTTATGGTGTAAGGGGCACTTATGCAATTGACCTAAAAATCAATCATTTGCACAATGATAGAGTAGCAAATATGTGGAGGAATAATGTTCCTTCCGTATGCGGTAGAGGATAACATAGAAAGGAAAAAAACTGAGTTAAATGTTGTCTTAAATGAAAGTTTAAATACTACAAAGGAAACGGGAACAAAGTGAGCAGTGTAGGAATTATTGTTTTTCATGTAGAAGCCGCATAAAATAATTAACAATTTACAAAGAGGTATCACATTTCTGTAAGAAAACGCGGGGTAGATTCGCGCATGCGCACGCTATCACTTCCGGTAGCACCACCACCGCAAATGTGGCTTTGTCCGTGCCCATATACTACTGAAACGTGACCCGAAGACGACAGATTACTTAAATCAAAGTGGATAGATGGTTATCTTTAGGATTTTTTTTTAAATGAATAAAGAAAGAAACAACACTATCATGTTTCTGTTTGTGTGCATCATGATCCTGTATAATTACATGAAGTCACCCAGAATCAATAATCATAATTTGTCAGACAATACACATGTGCGAAGAGAAATTTATCAGGAATTTTGTCATAGCATTGTCTATATACCCAGTCATGGACGTCGAATTCGAATTAACAATTACTACAAACGGAAAATATTTCCACTTCGTTATTCGAGTTGATGAGAACGAGGCTGGACAATGTTTATTTATGTACATAAATACCATACTGATCATACCCGGACAGGTCTTGTAAACACAAGGTTGATGTAAGGTTACATTCCAGTCTCCAATAAAATCTGTTTCGTACAGGCATTGTACAGACAACATACCAACTTGTATTCCGTGACCACATGTTACAGAGCATGGTTCCCATGTTACATTACTGGAACAAAGAATTGATTGTTGTCCTAAGAAGAAAACAAAATAGAACATTGGTAACTAAAATTTATTCATAGCAGTATTCCTGTAGAACGCAATATTAAATAATAAGAAGAGCCTGGGTGGCTCATTGAGCCTGTTAATTGGAATACCTAACAACTCATACAAGCCTATCAGCAATACGGCCTGTGTTCGCGCCCGGCTGTGTAAATTACAAAAAAGGGTGCACTCTACTCGCAGCCGCAAGTGATAAAGTTTACCAGTTGCTTGCCCATGGTCGGTGATTCACTCCGGGTACTCCGGCTTCTTCCACCACTAAAACTGGTCGCCATGATATAGCTGAAATATTGCTGAAAGTGGCGTTAAGCACCAAAAATCAAATCAAATCAAATCAAATAATAGGAGCCAAGACTGATTGGCTCGGAATAAGAGTAATGTGTCCGAGTGTAGCGACATTTCTAGCCACAGACTGTTGCTTCAGTGAGCTAGCACTATTGAAATACAGTTAAGCGTGTTAGTCTAGTACAAAGTGGACATCATCTTATCAATGTAACTTGTCTCATTTGGCGGTAATCAACAACCACTCACCCGCTCTTTCAAAAAGACTGGTGATAAGATCAATATAATGATGTACATAACAAAACGGTGGTTCATAAAGTTAAGAAAATCTTACACTGCTATGCATCAAAAGGGGTATTTTATTTTCAATTTGCTATTCATATTTTGTAGTAAATCAATAACCTATTCATTGTTGCTTCCGGTTCTTCGACTATCACCGGAGTTCACCACCGGTTTTAACCGAGGTTTGTGTCCATCTTTTGTTTTCCGTAAAGAGCTTTGAAGATCATTGTTTTTTCTGTTTGTTCTTTTACTGTTTACCCATTGTAATTGTCTGTCCTTCGATTTACAGCTTCTGACTACCTATGTGGTATCTTCTGATTACCTATGTGGTATCTTCTGATTACCTATGTGGTATCTTCTGATTACCTATGTGGTATCTTCTGATTACCTATGTGGTATCTTCTGATTACCTATGTGGTATCTTCTGATTACCTATGTGGTATCTTCTGATTACCTATGTGGTATCTTCTGACTACCTATGTGGTATCTTCTGATTACCTATGTGGTATCTTCTGATTACCTATGTGGTATCTTCTGACTACCTATGTGGTATCTTCTGATTACCTATGTGGTATCTTCTGACTACCTATGTGGTATCTTCTGATTACCTATGTGGTATCTTCTGACTACCTATGTGGTATCTTCTGATTACCTATGTGGTATCTTCTGATTACCTATGTGGTATCTTCTGATTACCTATGTGGTATCTTCTGATTACCTATGTGGTATCTTCTGACTACCTATGTGGTATCTTCTGACTATCTATGTGGTATCTTCTGATTACCTATGTGGTATCTTCTGATTACCTATGTGGTATCTTCTGATTACCTATGTGGTATCTTCTGATTACCTATGTGGTATCTTCTGATTACCTATGTGGTATCTTCTGATTACCTATGTGGTATCTTCTGACTACCTATGTGGTATCTTCTGATTACCTATGTGGTATCTTCTGACTACCTATGTGGTATCTTCTGATTACCTATGTGGTATCTTCTGATTACCTATGTGGTATCTTCTGATTACCTATGTGGTATCTTCTGATTACCTATGTGGTATCTTCTGATTACCTATGTGGTATCTTCTGACTACCTATGTGGTATCTTCTGATTACCTATGTGGTATCTTCTGATTACCTATGTGGTATCTTCTGATTACCTATGTGGTATCTTCTGATTACCTATGTGGTATCTTCTGATTACCTATGTGGTATCTTCTGATTACCTATGTGGTATCTTCTGATTACCTATGTGGTATCTTCTGACTACCTATGTGGTATCTTCTGATTACCTATGTGGTATCTTCTGATTACCTATGTGGTATCTTCTGCCTACCTATGTGGTATCTTCTGATTACCTATGTGGTATCTTCTGATTACCTATGTGGTATCTTCTGATTACCTATGTGGTATCTTCTGACTACCTATGTGGTATCTTCTGATTACCTATGTGGTATCTTCTGATTACCTATGTGGTATCTTCTGATTACCTATGTGGTATCTTCTGATTACCTATGTGGTATCTTCTGATTACCTATGTGGTATCTTCTGATTACCTATGTGGTATCTTCTGATTACCTATGTGGTATCTTCTGACTACCTATGTGGTATCTTCTGACTACCTATGTGGTATCTTCTGATTACCTATGTGGTATCTTCTGCCTACCTATGTGGTATCTTCTGACTACCTATGTGGTATCTTCTGATTACCTATGTGGTATCTTCTGACTACCTATGTGGTATCTTCTGATTACCTATGTGGTATCTTCTGATTACCTATGTGGTATCTTCTGATTACCTATGTGGTATCTTCTGATTACCTATGTGGTATCTTCTGACTACCTATGTGGTATCTTCTGACTACCTATGTGGTATCTTCTGATTACCTATGTGGTATCTTCTGACTACCTATGTGGTATCTTCTGATTACCTATGTGGTATCTTCTGATTACCTATGTGGTATCTTCTGCCTACCTATGTGGTATCTTCTGATTACCTATGTGGTATCTTCTGATTACCTATGTGGTATCTTCTGATTACCTATGTGGTATCTTCTGATTACCTATGTGGTATCTTCTGATTACCTATGTGGTATCTTCTAATTACCTATGTGGTATCTTCTGATTACCTATGTGGTATCTTCTGATTACCTATGTGGTATCTTCTGCCTACCTATGTGGTATCTTCTGATTACCTATGTGGTATCTTCTGACTACCTATGTGGTATCTTCTGATTACCTATGTGGTATCTTCTGATTACCTATGTGGTATCTTCTGATTACCTATGTGGTATCTTCTGATTACCTATGTGGTATCTTCTGATTACCTATGTGGTATCTTCTGACTACCTATGTGGTATCTTCTGATTACCTATGTGGTATCTTCTGATTACCTATGTGGTATCTTCTGATTACCTATGTGGTATCTTCTGATTACCTATGTGGTATCTTCTGACTACCTATGTGGTATCTTCTGACTACCTATGTGGTATCTTCTGATTACCTATGTGGTATCTTCTGACTACCTATGTGGTATCTTCTGATTACCTATGTGGTATCTTCTGACTACCTATGTGGTATCTTCTGATTACCTATGTGGTATCTTCTGACTATCTATGTGGTATCTTCTGACTACCTATGTGGTATCTTCTGACTACCTATGTGGTATCTTCTGATTACCTATGTGGTATCTTCTGCCTACCTATGTGGTATCTTCTGATTACCTATGTGGTATCTTCTGACTACCTATGTGGTATCTTCTGATTACCTATGTGGTATCTTCTGATTACCTATGTGGTATCTTCTGATTACCTATGTGGCATCTTCTGATTACCTATGTGGTATCTTCTGATTACCTATGTGGTATCTTCTGACTACCTATGTGGTATCTTCTGACTACCTATGTGGTATCTTCTGACTACCTATGTGGTATCTTCTGATTACCTATGTGGTATCTTCTGATTACCTATGTGGTATCTTCTGATTACCTATGTGGTATCTTCTGATTACCTATTTGTATCTTCTGACTACCTATGTGGCATCTTGTGATTACCTATGTGGTATCTTCTGACTACCTATGTGGTATCTTCTGATTACCTATGTGGTATCTTCTGACTACCTATGTGGTATCTTCTGATTACCTATGTGGTATCTTCTGACTACCTATGTGGTATCTTCTGATTACCTATGTGGTATCTTCTGATTACCTATGTGGTATCTTCTGATTACCTATGTGGTATCTTCTGATTACCTATGTGGTATCTTCTGCCTACCTATGTGGTATCTTCTGACTACCTATGTGGTATCTTCTGATTACCTATGTGGTATCTTCTGCCTACCTATGTGGTATCTTCTGACTACCTATGTGGTATCTTCTGATTACCTATGTGGTATCTTCTGACTACCTATGTGGTATCTTCTGATTACCTATGTGGTATCTTCTGATTACCTATGTGGTATCTTCTGCCTACCTATGTGGTATCTTCTGATTACCTATGTGGTATCTTCTGACTACCTATGTGGTATCTTCTGATTACCTATGTGGTATCTTCTGACTACCTATGTGGTATCTTCTGATTACCTATGTGGAATCTTCTGACTACCTATGTGGTATCTTCTGATTACCTATGTGGTATCTTCTGACTACCTATGTGGTATCTTCTGATTACCTATGTGGTATCTTCTGACTACCTATGTGGTATCTTCTGATTACCTATGTGGTATCTTCTGATTACCTATGTGGTATCTTCTGACTACCTATGTGGTATCTTCTGATTACCTATGTGGTATCTTCTGATTACCTATGTGGTATCTTCTGATTACCTATGTGGTATCTTCTGCCTACCTATGTGGTATCTTCTGATTACCTATGTGGTATCTTCTGATTACCTATGTGGTATCTTCTGCCTACCTATGTGGTATCTTCTGATTACCTATGTGGTATCTTCTGATTACCTATGTGGTATCTTCTGACTATCTATGTGGTATCTTCTGATTACCTATGTGGTATCTTCTGATTACCTATGTGGTATCTTCTGCCTACCTATGTGGTATCTTCTGACTACCTATGTGGTATCTTCTGACTACCTATGTGGTATCTTCTGACTACCTATGTGGTATCTTCTGATTACCTATGTGGTATCTTCTGACTACCTATGTGGTATCTTCTGATTACCTATGTGGTATCTTCTGCCTACCTATGTGGTATCTTCTGACTACCTATGTGGTATCTTCTGATTACCTATGTGGTATCTTCTGACTACCTATGTGGTATCTTCTGATTACCTATGTGGTATCTTCTGATTACCTATGTGGTATCTTCTGATTACCTATGTGGTATCTTCTGACTACCTATGTGGTATCTTCTGATTACCTATGTGGTATCTTCTGCCTACCTATGTGGTATCTTCTGATTACCTATGTGGTATCTTCTGATTACCTATGTGGTATCTTCTGATTACCTATGTGGTATCTTCTGATTACCTATGTGGTATCTTCTGACTACCTATGTGGTATCTTCTGATTACCTATGTGGTATCTTCTGACTACCTATGTGGTATCTTCTGATTACCTATGTGGCATCTTCTGATTACCTATGTGGTATCTTCTGATTACCTATGTGGTATCTTCTGCCTACCTATGTGGTATCTTCTGATTACCTATGTGGTATCTTCTGACTACCTATGTGGTATCTTCTGATTACCTATGTGGCATCTTCTGATTACCTATGTGGTATCTTCTGATTACCTATGTGGTATCTTCTGTCTACCTATGTGGTATCTTCTGATTACCTATGTGGTATCTTCTGACTACCTATGTGGTATCTTCTGATTACCTATGTGGTATCTTCTGACTACCTATGTGGTATCTTCTGATTACCTATGTGGTATCTTCTGACTACCTATGTGGTATCTTCTGATTACCTATGTGGTATCTTCTGACTACCTATGTGGTATCTTCTGATTACCTATGTGGTATCTTCTGCCTACCTATGTGGTATCTTCTGACTACCTATGTGGTATCTTCTGATTACCTATGTGGTATCTTCTGACTACCTATGTGGTATCTTCTGATTACCTATGTGGTATCTTCTGATTACCTATGTGGTATCTTCTGATTACCTATGTGGTATCTTCTGATTACCTATGTGGTATCTTCTGACTACCTATGTGGTATCTTCTGATTACCTATGTGGTATCTTCTGCCTACCTATGTGGTATCTTCTGATTACCTATGTGGTATCTTCTGCCTACCTATGTGGTATCTTCTGATTACCTATGTGGTATCTTCTGACTACCTATGTGGTATCTTCTGACTATCTATGTGGTATCTTCTGATTACCTATGTGGTATCTTCTGACTACCTATGTGGTATCTTCTGATTACCTATGTGGTATCTTCTGATTACCTATGTGGTATCTTCTGATTACCTATGTGGTATCTTCTGATTACCTATGTGGTATCTTCTGCCTACCTATGTGGTATCTTCTGCCTACCTATGTGGTATCTTCTGACTACCTATGTGGTATCTTCTGACTATCTATGTGGTATCTTCTGATTACCTATGTGGTATCTTCTGATTACCTATGTGGTATCTTCTGATTACCTATGTGGTATCTTCTGACTACCTATGTGGTATCTTCTGACTATCTATGTGGTATCTTTTGATTACCTATGTGGTATCTTCTGACTACCTATGTGGTATCTTCTGATTACCTATGTGGTATCTTCTGACTACCTATGTGGTATCTTCTGATTACCTATGTGGTATCTTCTGATTACCTATGTGGTATCTTCTGATTACCTATGTGGTATCTTCTGATTACCTATGTGGTATCTTCTGACTATCTATGTGGTATCTTCTGATTACCTATGTGGTATCTTCTGATTACCTATGTGGTATCTTCTGATTACCTATGTGGTATCTTCTGATTACCTATGTGGTATCTTCTGACTACCTATGTGGTATCTTCTGATTACCTATGTGGTATCTTCTGATTACCTATGTGGTATCTTCTGATTACCTATGTGGTATCTTCTGATTACCTATGTGGTATCTTCTGACTACCTATGTGGTATCTTCTGACTACCTATGTGGTATCTTCTGATTACCTATGTGGTATCTTCTGATTACCTATGTGGTATCTTCTGATTACCTATGTGGTATCTTCTGATTACCTATGTGGTATCTTCTGATTACCTATGTGGTATCTTCTGCCTACCTATGTGGTATCTTCTGACTACCTATGTGGTATCTTCTGATTACCTATGTGGTATCTTCTGACTACCTATGTGGTATCTTCTGATTACCTATGTGGTATCTTCTGATTACCTATGTGGTATCTTCTGATTACCTATGTGGTATCTTCTGATTACCTATGTGGTATCTTCTGAATACCTATGTGGTATCTTCTGACTACCTATGTGGTATCTTCTGATTACCTATGTGGTATCTTCAATCTTGTCTTCTAGTCTTTGTATTTTTGTATAGCATGGTATAGATAAGAACAAATATTTCCCGTTTTTTATAATTCTCCATTTTTCATTTTAAAATTTTTAAATAATTGCAACAGCAAGAGCTCCCAAAAATAAATGAACGTGTGATTTTTGGCATAGATATTGAATACACCATTTTTACCCAAGCAAAAACAGTTGTCATAGAGAAACCACACCCGATTTTGTCACCGTGTCAATATTAAAATAAACCTACCATATGCCTGCTTCTCTGCTTTTCTCATATATGGTGTGATAATCAACACAATACACAATGCAATCATTGAGGTCACAGTAATTCCAAATATCAACCCGAATACACAAGACTTACATCGCATAGTATACAAAAATTTGAATATACTTGATTGTGGGTTCATCGTGATTGTCACAATCTAATTTCAAAATCTTAATATAATATATCGCACATCCAAGAAATTAAACGAAGAAAAAATTAAAGAACAGGTCTAATGAATTCGGGAATTCATTTCATTAACTTATTCTAACAAGTAGTTTCCCCCTGTCATATAATAACCACTTATATTAATAGATGTCAAATTTGTTTCAAAAATCAAGTTACAATACAATATTCTCTCTTAATGATCAGAGTTGACCTTAAAACAAAAATAGATCCGCTGTTTTATCATTATTAACTATAATTCACTCTCGTTTCGTTTCCGTTTGGGTGTATCCCTACCTGGAGTAAAACATTTCATCCAGTAATGAATTCGTAAATTCTTAAAGTAAAAGGTTTTTTTAGCACAGGTGAAGGAAATACATGTAAAGAATACATATTTTTAGTACCAGAATTCCTGAGGAAGTTTGAGATTTTTGATGTCTCAATACTCAATAACCCTCATCAATGTGATTTCAACTAATCAAATTTAATATTATTCCGAGGCCGCGGAATATGAACTATAATGGAGGAAAAAATACAATGCAAGCAATACACGATTATTTTTATCTATATCCTTATCTAAAAATATAGTCACTTTCTATTGACGATATCATAATTATATTTAACACTTTTTGGCAGGTTTACGAAAGCGCTTATTTGTTGTTACGAAAGCGGAGATTTATCGGTACCTTTTCCGTTTGGGAGACTGCTAGTTGCCTTCTACTCTTCGCGCGGAGGTGGAATAGGATTTTGAGGAGGATATTTGTTTTGATTAGTATGAAAAAAATAACAATCCAAACAGGAAATCTTAAAAAAGACATATACACATGTGTGTAAAATGCACTATGTATAAACGGTCGTTTAGGTGAAACGGGATAAACTTTGCGTCTTTCGTCTTTCTCTATAGAGTTATTGTGCTGTAAATTAGATCTTAATATGTTCGTCAAATTTCTGTAAATCAGATCTAATAAGTTAGCAGTTTTTGTTCGAACATCGATCCGTCTTTCGAATTATTATAAACTCTGTATATATATATTGCCGAGTTGCTGAGTTAGATTGCTGTCAAATTATAATATTAAGTATATATGTACCATCTACACACGCTTAGACACTTGTCTTATGTCTATCTCTAGATTTTCTTTACAAGACAACGTAGCACTTCGAATATTGAAGCTATATTTTAATATAACGGATGTGTCCGAGAGGAATAGGGCGCTGAATATAAGGCTAAGAGATTGGTGCTGCAGTGTATCAATGATGTGAGTTCAAATCCCTTAAGAACAACAATATGTCACCTCAAAGATCTAATTATAACACTGGTTTAATTTTAGAATTAGATTTTAGAGCTGTCAAATTTTTGTTCTTCCCTCGACGGGATTTGAACCCACACCATTGATACACTGCAGCACCATTCGATTAGCCTTACGTCCAGCGCCCTCGACCACATCCACTCCCTATATATCCATCATGTAAGATTTCCCCCCCTATTATTTTTTTTTGTATTTTAAAATCCATTGTAAAAGTTCTCAATTTATGTACCGATAAAAAATTCTAATTCTAAAATCTTTGGCTTAAAGGTTAAGCCAATATAGCTAAAAGACACAGGTAAACCTAAAATGTCTCTGTAAGTTTGAGAACGATCACCCGTGCTTTTGAAGACATCTACTCACGCGCATTTCATACATTACTGAAAGTCCGCACTTTTGTAAAACTCCCAAGAAAAATGTGATTGTGCAAAATCAAAAGATTTATTTTCAAACCAAAGAGTGGGGGCATATAAAAAGACTTCATAACCTTTTTAGTTTCTCGAACTTCTTTATCCCACCTTCACCGTGTGAGGTTGAAACTAACCCTGACTCTCGTTTTACTATTAAAGTTAACAATGCCAAACAATGTGCCTGATGTGGTGTGCATAACAAAATTAAAAAAAAACTTATTTACAAATCGACTTGAGTTTTGATTTGAAATATTTAAAGAAAAAATGATGGTGTAATAGAATACAGCAAAGTCTGTCTTATGTGACATTACAACAGAACATTTAAATAGGATCGCAGAAGACAGGTGATACAAGAGTAATAATAACCTAGACCATCCACATAAAACTCAATCTGATTAGAAGTATATGTACAGTTAAATCTTCCCATGCGGTCACCTCTATTAAGCAGTCACTTGTATTAAATGGTCACCGTTTTTGTTCAATCATAGAGAATTTCATATGAATTGAACATCTTTTAAGAGAACACCTGTCTTATAAGACCACATTTTCTTTGTATAAAGGTAACCTCTTCATACAGGTTTGACTATATATTAATGGATAATAACAACAATCGTCACCTGATTAGATTTTGTTCCATAGCAAACTTCAGTCGCTAACCACAGAAACACCTTGCTATGAAGAATAGTGTTAATATTCATATTAAAACCATCCTATCGTTGCCATGGTCTGACCTCTGTATAAACTGAAGTTTTACATTATAGTTGCAATAAACACTTCACAGTTATTTGCAGGATTTGCCATTGAAGAAGTCCACCATATTTTTCTATTTTTCTGATTGTATAAATTCAGATATTGATTAAATAGACAGTTCTTTACCTTACAAATTTCACTATAAAACTGCTTCGAACCTCAACCGAATATAACTACTAATTATGATAAAGATATTACAATTAGACGGAACATTACTGCACTTAATCATAATTTGAAAGGAAAAATCAAGGCAGGTGAAACATAGATTTAAAAATAAAATAATAAACAAACAAAGCAATAAAACAATGCGAAAAACAGTAACAAAATATCGGATGATATAAAACCCGGAAGTGTTTTGAGTAGGAAAAGTGTGACGATATCACAGGAGAAATCAGAAGCTGTAAATGGAAGGAGAGACAGTATAATGACAAACAGAAAAAAGGACAATAGGACAAAGAAAGATCCATATAATACTACGCACAAATTGAAGATTAAGCAGAAGGAATCCCACTAAAAATCGGGGATGAAATCAGGTGCTCTGAAAGGGTTAGCACTTTCTGCTCCTCCAGTGGCACCCGTCGTGTTACTCTTGTTACAAACCCGGTGAACAGTCATGAATGAAGTATTTCTAGTAGTATATATTGTAAGCTTTTAATAGAGTTTTTTTAACAATTAAAAACCTTAATTAAGTTTTTAAAAAACCAGATATTGACATGACATTGGAATTCAACATAGCTGACCACACAGACGGTATATGTAGACTTTATGCAAGCGATACATCTCTTGGACATTCTAGTAACGATCAACAAAACTTGTAGGATATGGTTAATTCTGACCTCTCAAACATTAAAAAGTGGAGTGAAGACTGGCTAATAACGTTCAATCCAGATAAACCTGACATTATGCTATTTGATAGTTGACGACAAGGAAATCTTAACTTCAAGTTTGGATAAACTGACACACTATCCGTTGAATCCCATAAATACCCGGGTATTGTGTTCAGTTCTGACAGTAAATGGACACGACATATTGACTACATACTATCTAAGGCATCCAAGCAATTATGTGTTCTACGAAAATTGAAATTTATTTTAAAACGGAAAATTCGTGAAAAAATTGTATTTTCCAAATAAGAAATGACACTTTATATTTTCCAATATTTTTGTTGATCGGAGTTGACCGTAGTTACTTTTTGTTCAATCAGTGCCTATCAGCACATACATTTGTGAGTTCGAATCCCGCTCATGACGAGATGTACTCGACACATTATGTGATAAAGCTGTACCAATAAACCTGACCGCCAGTATTTAACTGAAGTTTTGTTGAAAGTGACGCTAAACACCATAACTATAACACCCTAGCCCTGTTTTGTTTCTCATATGGCAGACGACATAATGACATATACTTTGAAAATAGTCCCCCGAAATATCAGTAAATGGGAGCAATTTAAAGATGTGATTTTAATCAGGTTGGGACTTGGGTTAAATGATGAAAAATCCTGCATTTTTTAATTATCATAATTTTAAGCTTGAGACTAAAGTCAGGTACCAGAAAAACTATATATTGGGCCATGGCAGGATATAGCAAATTTTATGCAGTCAATGTAAGTTGACTGATCAAATAAAACCAGTGCAAACTAAAAATACCTTATTATGTAACTGTGTTATTTCGACACTGGTGTCATCTTCGTTATCCAGTACAAGGTCACGATGTTCGGACATGCAGTATGTATATATACCACACCGAATGCATGTATACACGTAGCCTAAAGATTCTTCCTGAATTTTATATATTAATAAACAAGAAGAACATTAAAGGTAAAATATGTATTATATGACCAAAGTTGTTGAAACTACATTGGCTCTCTTTTCAATAATAGTCAGCTTTAAATTTTTAGATTTGTATTCCAAATCTTGAAACAAAGAAGTGCTTTAAATAAATCAGATGGGTTTCAGGGAACTGGACATTGGTTTAGAGGACATACTTCAGAAATCCGTAAAATCGAAAAAGTTAATTTATTGAAAACTTTTCCATGTTATTTCAAATTTGCCGAAGGATTTTTGCGATATCGGATATGTTGCTATGACCCCGGTCTCATTCAACACGTTATACACAATTCTGACAAAGCAACGGAACGGTTTTCCGTTCCTTGGTTGACATATAGAGGGAACAATTGTATAGAAAATAAACTAATCGGATCCGATTTAAAGGCGTACAAGCAACTACTTCATAAATGTTACGTATTGCATCCACAAAAACATTTAATCAAAATTTGCAGAGAAGTGTGTATGTCTTCATTAGAGAATATAAATACTTCAGACCAGGAAGTAAAAACTATGGACATCAGATCATTTTTATCAGGAATAGAATATAATCTACCTATTACACTGTGGATGGGAGAGACGAGGATCGAATTTAAAAAACTAGTTAGTATTTTAGGATTTGAAGATGATGGTCACAGAAAATCTGACTACAACAGTATATTTGATTATTGGCAGACTGCTTGTGAAACGATACAGGCTTTCAGTCGTCATAAACGTATTGAGCAAGTGCATAGGAAAGGCTTAGCAATAGACAGAAATGTGATGTCTAATTCTATAAATAGGGAAACAGTCTGCCATCGTACGTGTATACTTGACCAAGTTATTCACCTTGAAATGACAGGAAATCACAATATGTCGGAAGAAGACTATACATGCCTATTTCTTACACATCTTTCTATGGTGAACTCTATAAGGAGACTGTTCTTTTGGATCATAAATTCCTTAGCAAAAAATACAACATGGCAAGACAGAATACGAAATGAAATAATACAAATGAAACACAATGGTATGTATTCGGTGGAACATTTACAATTGGAAAGTTTTCAAGATCTTAATATGTTTGTATGTGAATGTTTGTGTATGTATCCAACACAAATGACCACCAGGAAAGTAACTGAGAGTTTTATATTTGACGGACATATAATTCCTGTAGGAACATTCATCGATATTGATTGATTATTACTGCATATGAATCCACTATTTTGGGATTTACCGGAAACATTTTTGCCTGAAACATTTTTGCAAGGAAGTGGTAGACATGCGTATCAGTATCTTTCCTTTCCTGCTGGACAGAGAAATTGTGCTGCTGACAAATGTATACATACGGTGATAAAAGCTGTTATAATAACTTTTGTTGAGAGAGTCAAAATTCAAATCGTCAACAAAGTTTGTGATGACGACCAAAAAAAGTTTTGTAGCGATGTCTTCAACCTAGGAGCAACTAATCCTTGTTTGAGTAGCTTTTGCGTCAACAGCTGAGCTCTATCCAGAAAAATCTTTGTACTGGCCACAAGCTCTAGAATAACGTATGCGCTGTGAAATGTAAACTCCATACGTTGGTGATGCTGGAATATTGCTACCGATGATAGGAAGTTGACTATTGGAAAGGTGAAGCCACTGCGTCAGTCGTAAGGTTTTGATTTTGATCATGAAGGGCTGAAACTTGTCTTAAAGGAGTAAGTATGATAAGGGCAGAAATTGGCCTAAAAAATAGACAAATTATAAATGAAACGTATAGCTTTCGTTGTTTCTTGATTTTATAAGACCTTTACCCCAACTACTATTTTGGTAACAATTTTTCCATATTTGCACGTGTGATGACGTCACACTAGTCAATGAAAAAATTATCGTCTCGTGAAAATATATGAAATCTAACAAGAAATGTGTATTTAATGTCAATTTTCAGTATAACCACAAGCAGGTACCAACGGCATATCTTAGTATGATGTTTAATGTACATAAACACATATCTCATTTAATTTTTGTATTGGTACCCGAGTGTGGAGAGTATTAAATCTGCAATCAAAAAATAATGTTAAGGTCGATTTCTCGTCGGCGGTTATCGGTTAAAGTTGGTTATCGTAGTTGTTTTGCTACGGGAGTAAAACTTGAACAATTTTTATGAAACAGTTTTGACGTTAAATAAATTTTGGAGGTGATTTTCTGTCGATCTGATTGTGCATTGAGTCCGACGTGTTTTTTTTTCTAACCCTCAGTGGAATTTCATGTGTTACTATACTAAAGTATACTTTAATATTATCCCCACAATTCACAAAAAGTACAGCAAATAAAACAAGCAACCCAAAAAAAATTAGTACGTCAGATTATCTTAGGAATTCATTCATCGGAACTTTCTATTTTTAGTAGTCCCTTTACTTTTTTATAATTTATTTAGCTCTTTCGCAAAATGAATTCCCGATGAATAATTGTATTAATGTAAATTTGATTTATATATAGCTTAATATTAACGTTGCGGTGGCGTAATGGTTTGCACACATGACTGCCGATAACAACATCGTGAGATCAATATTTTATTCTTACTTATTTCAATAAAGTGTGGAAAAACAAACAATATATTTGATAATTCATAATTCATCTAATACAGTACATATAACGATATAACGTGCATGTTTTAACATAGTACACGGATGTCAGATATGATCTACAAATTCGGTGTGTTGTTTATAATGGTCCTTTTGTTATCCTTACTAAGAATTTCATTGATATACCGGTAGTTTATGAGTCAGTTGCTAAATGTGTAGTAATACTTGGAATTTTAGTGGTATGATTTTACTTTAATGGGTCATGACCGATAATACAGTATTACCAAGCATTCTATTTATATAATCTATCACGTTTTACTTTTCTCAACAAAACAAGTTTGAAGATACCGTAAATATAAATTACCGTCTTCCAATCAAAGTATACTACCGTATTTGTACTCTTAGACATATCAGAATCGAAATAAATCATGGAAGCCAGAATGTGTTTTGAGTTTTAACATGGATTGGCGGATATTAGTCAATTGTATCCCTCGCTTCTGGCTCGGGATAAAATACTATTCTCTGATGTTTTCGTGGCAAGTAGAATTTTGATTGGCTAAAAAGGTACTTTTAAAACTTCAGGGAAGCCGTGCGGTGACAGAAAATCAATAATCGCTCTCACCTATGTGCTGTCCATTTACATTGTGCACAGCAGACGACACACCTTTCACAAGATGACAGAAAATCAATAATCGCTCTCTGTGATCTTTGTCCAAAGATACACGCATTTATGATTTTCCTATAATAAGGACATACTTATTAATGTTGGAACATTCAGATAAAAATGTTATCAGTCTCTAGATGTTATATATCCCGTAACGCCTCACCTTTTACCGAAACCACTGCCCTTTAAAACGGGATATATATAACATCTCGAGACTAATAACGTATAATATCCGCCAATCCATGTTAAAATTCCCAACACATTATGGCTTCCATGATTTATTTCTTAATTACTCAACATGGATTATATCCTCTCCTCCCGCTGTAGAGCTGCTTTGCCATGTTATGCAGTTGACTTGGTTCCTTTGACATTCTAATTACTGAGAATAATTTCCTGTCATGATTTAAAAAATAAAAAGATCAACATTCGGTTATAAAAAGATTTAAAAAAAAGCAATTTACAAATCTCAGCATTGACGAGTTTCTGCGGTTGCTATGGATAATATTTGGTTACTAGGGACATTGCAAGGTTTAAGGAATTCTTATAATATATACTGGCTAGTAAATGATAAGATGTCTCTAGATCTGCTAAGGTGCTGTTGTAGAATTTTTTTCTTAATTAAATAAAAGGTCCATGAGATCTACAGGAAAATACTGTGCATATGGAAACATGTTGCTATGGACGGGGCATAACTATGAATAAAAATATCAAAATGTATTTTTGATATATGAAATGACATTTGTAGTGTGCATAGCTTGACAAAAATGTACCGCTTAATCAAATATCAAGTCAAAAGATCGTAGATGTCAAAATTCAACCATTAATTGCAATAATATAGGCTAATTTAATGTTTATAAAACCGTTGCTAGGGTGACAAAACTGCACAAAAATACTATATGCTACCATAGAGAATTGGAATATTATTTTTAGAGTGTACATACACAGAATATAACATTTTGTCGTAAAGACTATGCAAGATATGTAAATAAAACCACAAAATTTGAATTTCCAATGATTAATTGGACCCTCCTCCATTTACGTTGCTAAGCACCAAAGAACAAAGTGAAATCATAAAAAAAAATATTTTTCTTACCTTTCAGTGATTGTGTTTAATATTATATCTATATAAACAGTTTCTGAGATTGGGCCAAAATCTACCCTTATCATACTCACTCCTTTTAGTGACCGTTATTATCGTGTGCCACTAGCAGGAGGAAGAGCTTGAAGATACAAAAGGGGTAATCATATTCAGTTAATCGAAGAACAGACAACACAATGGCCACAATAAAAAGTGCAAAATGACAAAGTAACAACGATCTACAAAACATACACATAAAACTAAAGACCGATCAGACACTGCTGAGTAACCGAGTACACGACAATGAGGTTCTTGCTGCACAATCATTAGTTTTAATGAGGTTCTTGCTGCACAATCATTAGTTTTAATGAGGTTCTTGCTGTACAATCATTAGTTTTAATGAGGTTCTTGTTGTACAATCATTAGTTTTAATGAGGTTCTTGCTGCACAATCATTAGTTTTAATGAGGTTCTTGCTGCACAATCATTAGTTTTAATGAGGTTCTTGCTGTACAATCATTAGTTTTAATGAGGTTCTTGCTGCACAATCATTAGTTTTAATGAGGTTCTTGCTGCACAATCATTAGTTTTAATGAGGTTCTTGCTGCACAATCATTAGTTTTAATGAGGTTCTTGCTGCACAATCATTAGTTTTAATGAGGTTCTTGCTGTACAATCATTAGTTTTAATGAGGTTCTTGCTGCACAATCATTAGTTTTAATGAGGTTCTTGCTGCACAATCATTAGTTTTAATGAGGTTCTTGCTGCACAATCATTAGTTTTAATGAGGTTCTTGCTGCACAATCATTAGTTTTCTGTGTTCTGTTTTGTTTGCCATTCTTGCATTTTTTTATCAATTTCTTCATCGACGTTTATATTCATGTCTTCTAGTTAACCCTTACTAGAATACAGTGGATGAATGTACGTCATTTTGTGCTACTGGAAGGTAAGTTTGTACCGATAGCATTAGTTATTAGTTAGTATTACTGGAGATAAATGTCATTGTTTTGTTTGTGTGAGGTGTATTTTAAATAACACCTAATCGACAGGTGACAATTAATATTTTTTCCTGTACAGCAAAGGTTACTGCTCTTCCAGTATTGAGATTGTACCACCCTGAAGCACTTTTGTAGAGCCGGTATTTACAAATGTGTTAATATTTGATGATCTTTATTTTTATTTGATTGTACTTTACTATCATCACTATCAGATATGCTAATACATCACTTGTTCTTTTTCCTGACCAATGATGTATCTTTGGATACAACCTTTCTCATGACGTCATGAGCTAGGACATGCTGAAATTCTCTCATCGTCATCGAGCAGGGAAGTATCCTCGTGTCATGATTTTGATACATTACAAACATACATTGCCTCCTCACTCGTCAAGATGCTGCCATCCTTTAGTAGAGGAGAACTCTGGCTCGTTACCTCACTCGCTGGATTCGATATATTGCTGAATATTATGTTTATCTGGACAATTGCAAAAACAAAAGAAAGACGTGCTTTGACAGATTCTAGCATCATTATAACCAGTGACATTGCTACTCTCGCTGGCTTCAACTTTTCACCAGATTTATTTTTGAAACGGAGAGTGTACTTTCACCACTTTGGTTATCTACAATTTCAGGTATGTTGATTATCATAGATGTTTGAATTATGTGGTAAGTGAGTGAGTTATTGTTGGTTAACGCCAACTCAGCATTTTTCAGCTCTATCATGGCGAGACCAAGTTATTTTGCAATGAGATGATGATGAGATTTGCTTTGCACTATGCCAACACGCTGAGATGGATTTCTATAGTGCTAGCTCACTGAAACAACAGTCTGCGGGTAGACATGTCGCTCCATTCGGACACATTATTCTGATTCCGACCAAACCAGTCTTTGCTCTTTTTTCTTAATGCTGCGTGCTTAGCGAAGAAGTAACAAATACCAATTTCATAGTCTTTGGTTTGACCCAACCTGGTCTCGAACCCACGATCTAGCGCACTCGAGCCGGACACGCTAGCCATTAAGCCACCGATGCGGTTAAATTATAAGGCATGGGCACAGGTAAAGATAATTGATATTATATATTATATTTTGGTTCAGATTTGAATAGTGTCTCCCTTTAAATGAGTTGTGTACTATCTAATATTTAAATAAAAGTTTGACTATACCAAATGGCAACCCGGTAGTCAGAAGTCATAATTCGTAGATAAGGAGACAATACAATGGCCAAAAGAACTAGAGGTTCAGAGAAGCATGTAATTACTTTGACGTCTAAAGTTTATAGAAAATGGTAGTGTCACACATAGCTTTGAAAGATAGCCAACCAAACATCATTTCAGCTAAGTTTTTAAGCACAAGGTTTTGGTGGGATTTTGTTTTCATAATATCCTTAACCGGTATAAATCTGCTGAAATAAAAGGAAGTTCTGTTGCACTACTCAATGCCACGTGGCTGTAGCTAAGTTTGATTGATGAAAAAAGCAGCAATAAACAATTGAAGAAATGTACATGCTTAGTATCAGCAGCCATCTTGAATGGAGGGCGGGGATGTTTGACAAGATTGTGATAGGGGACGACCTGAGCCAAATGTAGTTTAATTTGGTTCAGTGGTTTCAGAAGAGAAGATGTAAATGTGAAAGCTTACGACGCATGACGGACGACAAGTGATGGCAAGAGCTCATCTGGCTTTGCCTAGGAGAGCTAAACAATTATGGTTCATGCCATCAGCTGTTTTAGACATATGACTACGAAGATTAAGTTGTAGACATCACCGTGTTACCCTCTTAAAAGAAAGTATTTATTATTATTATAGTATGATCATTATAAGGTACCTTGTTTGTTTACAAGGATTTCCTTGATAGAGGATGGCTGCCAACAAGGAAGCTACTGAACCAAGGGTTTCTATTGACTAAGCTCAAGCCACCACGTCTTGGTTAACCGTAATGGAATATCTGTCACAAATGACCACATATATGTTCCACTTGTCATGAGCACTAACAGGTCCTTTCCTTATTCATGACTTATCAACCGGGTGTGCTACAGGACGGGTTCCTCTAGTGGAGCAGGAACTGCTTATCCTTCCGGTGCACCTGAGCTCACCACAAATTGTTAATGAGGTTCGTGCTACCCGATCCTTAGTGAAATGTTCAATGTTTTGTAGATCGTCGTTTGTCATTTTTTCTTTGGCCATTCATGACTTATCACCGGCTTTGTAACTAGAGTAACACGACGGGTCACCTGAATTTACCCCCGGTTTTTAGAGGGGTTTGTGTTGCGCGATCATTAGTTTTCTATGTAGTGTTTTGTAGATCGTTGTTTGTCCATTTGTCCTTTTTCGTTCTAATTGTGATTATGACAAACAGAAAATATCCGTTGTCATTGGTAACGCAGATTTTACGTAGCAGTTTCATTTGCATCCATATCCTTTCTTACCCATTTATTGTTTCTCTTTCAGATACGTTTGACTTTATAATTGATGGTTCATATTTATGGATCTTAGTGATTGTGAATGTACTTCGCTGTCTTGTGCTGAAAGATTTTGATAAACCACGTACTCACGCACACCATCGCAAGAAAACTCCGAAATATATAATGGCAACATCATCATTGGTTGTTATATCTGCATGTTGTTATGGCTTCTTAGTAATTTGTTCTGGTAAAAGGTCCAACACGGTTGTCCAAATAATTCATGCCATTGTCAAAGAGTTTCCATTATCAGTAATTGTCTGCGTGAATGCCGTTATACTAGGAAAACTGTGCTACATTTTCTCTCAACGGCGAAGTCCAGTCTCGAAGAACATAATAGAAGCACTAAATTAATGCAAAGCTTCCTTCATCACATTATTTTCCAGATATTCAGCTTCGTTTTGCCTGGCATTTTTGTCTTTGGTATTGAGATGACAATAGTCCATTTCAGAGCTTATGTTTGGGTCGAACCTCTTCTTCTGGATTTATACTGGGTAGTAAAATGTTTGCTTGTCATATTCAACCCCATCACCTTTGGTATGCTACAAAACCCGAGGAGAAATTTCGTGTTATCCTTCTTTAATGCCAGAAAGTTGTTAAGCGCTTTATCACAATCAAAACATACAGATAATATAAAGATAGATCAAAACGAGACAAACGTTGAAACAATTTCACCGGAAGTGAGAAGAGATAATGAAACAAATGTTGAAACAATTCCACTGGAAGTGAGAGAAGATAATGAAATAATTATTTTACAGACAACGAACATTGACAGTTCAAACTAACAGTTCTCGGTACACACAGAGGTTAGGCTCCTGCCCAACAACAATATCAAATGTACGATCTATAGGGCCAACAGCCAGACACAATCAGGTACGGACCTAGAAGAAATTTCCATCCCAACGTCAATTTAGTTTCAAACAGAAGGCCTAATCAATTGAACATACACAGCCGATTTTCTTATTCAAATATCTGATGGAACTTGTCGCCAATCAAGCGAATGAACTAGTAATAGTCCGTTTACATAGGTGGGCAATCTATACAGTCTATGCATCTCGAGCTGCAACTGAAATGGTGATCAGTTAGCTGTGACTGATCAAATCAATCAGTCAGGAAATGTGGCAGATATGTGTTTGACAAATAAGAAACGTACTTGATTTTTCTGACGAATGAATTTGTCGGTTTTTATTCGTCATTTGGTTGCTCGATCGAATACAGTCATTATATACGGAAAGACTACGATTGTATACTATCTATAAAACACTACACAGAAAACTAGGGATCGATGATCGAAGACTTGATATTTAGAAAAGTTTAAAATACATAAGTGTCGATATATAAATAAATATATATGTGGTCGAGTGGTCTGGGGCGCTGGACGTAAGGCTAAGCGAATGGTGCTGCAGTGTATCAATGGTGTGAGTTCAAATCCCGTCGAGGGAAGAACAAAAATTTGACAGCTCTAAAATCTAATTCTAACACTATTTGGCTTAATTTTCAGACGTATATATATATAGTGTTTTGTTGTTTCTAATTTGTTTTGTAAATCGAAGAAGAACAGAAAACACAATGGCCAAAAGAAATAGGAGAAAAGGACAAACAACGGTCTACAAAACATACACATAAAACGAGATCGAGCAACACGAACCCCACTAAAAACTGGGGGTAAACTCAGGTGCTCCGGAAGGGTAAATAGTTCCTACTCCACTAGTGGCACCCATCGCGTTAATCTAGTTACAAACCCGGTGATGTTATATCATAATGGCTTGATGCGTTGTAAGATGTGAACAAGTTTTAATTTTCTATTTTATTACTTTTCCGAATTGTTTCCTGTATTTCTGAATAAATTGCGAAAAGACAGTTTAAACAATGATTTTCAACAATTCCTCCAATATCAAAAAAACGAACAATCGACTCTCATCTTAACTCAGTTAACAGAAAACAGACATATGACGCTGAAAATCCAGGTCCTGCCTTGAGACAAGCACAAAAATATGACGGGGTTAAACAGGTTAATGGGATTCAAACTCTTCCCTTTTGATAAGTGGATATTCAACGACAATACATATATATATCAAAAAGACCACATAAATATGCATAGAAAGTGCTAAACTGCGGAATCTTATAATTAAGAATACTGCTTACTGCAAAGAAGAGTAGGAAAATACCAAAGAGGTTCTCAGAATCCCTAATTCGAAGAAGGACAGACAACACAATGGCGAAAACAAAAATGAGGAAATGACAAACAACTATCTATAAAACACTACACAGAAAACTAGGGATCGATGATCGAAGACTTGATATTTAGAAAAGTTTAAAATACATAAGTGTCGATAACTGATAAATATATACCACGAATTTTTTCTTTAAGGTGGTATTTGTTTTAAACTTCAATACACTAGAATCATGTTTCACCTGTTTCCACACTTATATGAGATAATGTGGATATATCAGCAAAGCTAGTTAGAAATAGACAGTATGCAGTCAGCAGTAAACAGTACACTGTCGTATGTGGAATTCCATATAAACTTCAAGACCGCATCATTTAACTGAGAGGTTAAGCTTGGGTCCAACTTTTTATTGAAGTGCCTGTTCCAAGCCAGGAAAGTGGGTGGTCATGTGTGAGTGTTAGAGATGTTCGATTTTGTCTTTTTCTACCATTTTTCTATTGATTTTGGAAATATTTCTACATTATGGCATTTTTTTCTTCTTCATTTCATTGGTTATTTCCTACTGTCCAGTAAGCAGTAGTTCAGCTTGATGAAAGAATGACAAAATAATTACACCAAACCACGTCTGAAATTATTAAACACTTGACAACATTAAAACATTAGTCCATTATATTAAAACAAGCAATTAGTTGATGAAATAACAGTGACACGTCGGTAAATGATTTTAATATGATATTTATAGATAATTTACTGTGACAGATAATTTTCTTGTATATTAATAGTTAGTAATTATAGTAATTATATGATGTCGTTTCCTCAGTTGTTGTCTCAGTTTCATCAATGATTTTAATATGAGTATTTATAGATAATTTACTGTGACATGTAATTTTTCTCTTGTGTATTAATAGCTAGTATAGGTAATAATATGATGTCGTTTCCTCGTGGGTTCCCTCTGTTGTTGTCTCAGCTGCTTCTTCAATGATTTCATTATCAACACTTCTGTAAAATAGTAAAGTAAATGTATATGTACCTCTCAAACTTATGCTCGGGTCGTATTTACTACCCATTTGCTTAATACAGGGTTTATTGTTTTATTGTTTTTTTGTTTTTTGTTCGCAATTTGGTGTCCAGCACGATGATAATGTTCGTGTCGTTTAACGGTAACACAATGGATGTCAGTAGCGGAGCAGGATCTTATTACTTGTCCGACGCACATGAGTTTCCCTCTGTTATTAATGGGGGATCGTGGATGCATTTTCATATAGTGAAAATGTATAAAGATAAAGAAGTCAAGAAAAATGCCAAAAATATTTGTTTATCAATGTGTGACGTAAGAATGTTCTTGACATTTACTTCACTGAATATGGTACTGCTTTGACAACTATTTTACCTATTTTGTTCCTGTATTTAAATACTGTTATAGTGACAGCCGGAACCTTTGAACCGCAATGAGAGCGGGAGGTTTGGCGCTTTAAAATCTGATTCAACCCACCATTTCTTTAGAAATGCCTGTACCAAGTCAGGGTCATTACGGTTTTCACAGTTTTACGGTTGTTGACTGATTTTGTCTGTTTATATACTTATGAGTTTTTACTTTCCCTTTGTAAGAATGTTCGGAGTTCGGTAATTTTGTTATTACCCTTATTTAGTATCCTCACACGTTTCATGATTGTGAAATGATATTTTTCCTGAACAATAAACATGTCCTAGTAAGACAAATGGAACTCCAGATACGTGCATGTGGCACATATACCACACTGTCAGAACAGTTTTAATTAAATGTTAGAGAACACAATAGGGCCAATCAAAAATGGACAATCCAGAGAAACCGGCAATATAGGGCACACAAAACAAAATAAAAACACAACACAATATGTCTTGGACACCACTGTACACAAACAAACACAAGTCTAATAGAAAAAAACAGGGGCAAAAAGGAAACCCTTAATACACATATACATGACCGCCCACTTTTCTGGGTTGGTACAGGCACTTCAATAAAAAGTAGCGGAGTTAAACTAGTTTTTTCGCTCAAATCTCAGGCAAGTGTTTTCCATATGAAGCAGATTTTACTGAAGAAATAACTACGCAAACATTATGACATATGGGTAATTTTATTAAAACTGGTATATTTTCATTGTCAATTTCTCCCATCTTCTTGATTTATCAACAAGCAGTAACATCAATACAATAAAGAGACTGTTGTGGACTTCAGCATGCTGTAGTAGGTTCGGCGGT
Organism: Bathymodiolus brooksi; assembly: GCA_963680875.1. Taxonomy (NCBI): domain Eukaryota; kingdom Metazoa; phylum Mollusca; class Bivalvia; order Mytilida; family Modiolidae; genus Bathymodiolus; species Bathymodiolus brooksi. The sequence continues at coordinate 65,251,349 of OY804590.1, forward strand.
AGTAGTTTCAACCACTAAATCGCTGCAAAAAATTACCATAATTGTAATTTTTGAACTAAATACAAGAAAAGTATAAAGATACCAAACAGGTAATCAGAAGCCGTACGTTGATGAAGGTCAGACTATACAATTACCAAGAGATACAAAATAGGTAATCAGAAGCCGTAAGTCCATGAAGGTCAGACTATGCAATTACCAAAAGATACCAAATAGGTAATCAGAAGCCGTAAGTCAATGAAGGTCAGACAATACAATTACCAAAAGATACCAAACAGGTAATCAGAAGCCGTAAGTCAATGAAGGTCAGACTATACAATTACCAAAAGAAATAGGACAAAAGATATCTACAAAACACTACACAATGGAAATTAAAGATTGAGCAACACTAACTTAAACAAAAACGGGGGACTCAGGTGCTCCGGAATGGTATATTGTTCCTGCGCAACTAGTGGCAGTCATCATGTTTGCATTAAAGAGTGAGTGAACACGAAATGAGCACTTATTCAGCTCTATCATGATGATAACAAGTTTCATTTCAAAAAGATGATGACGACTTTGTGCTAGACCAACATGCTGGATTGTTATAGTGGTAAGTCATGTTGTTACCATTTTGGATTGTTATAGTGGTTAGTCGTGTTGTTACCATGTTGGATTGTTATAGTGGTAAGTCATGTTGTTACCATGTTGGATTGCTATATTGGTAAGTCATGTTGTTACCATGCTGGATTGTTATAATGGTAAGTCATGTTGTTACCATATTGGATTGTTATAGTGGTAAGTCATGTTGTTACCATGTTGGATTGCTATAGTGGTAAGTCATGTTATTACCATGTTGGATTGTTATAGTGGTAAGTCATGTTGTTACCATGTTGGATTGCTATAGTGGTAAGTCATGTTATTACCATGTTGGATTGTTATAGTGGTAAGTCATGTTGTTACCATGTTGGATTGCTATAGTGGTAAGTCATGTTGTTACCATGCTGGATTGTTATAGTGGTAAGTCATGTTGTTACCATGTTGGATTGTTATAGTGGTAAGTCATGTTGTTACCATGTTGGATTGTTATAGTGGTAAGTCATGTTGTTACCATGCTGGATTGTTATAATGGTAAGTCATGTTGTTACCATATTGGATTGTTATAGTGGTATGTCTTGTTGTTACCATATTGGATTGCTATCGTGATAAGTCATGTTGTTACCATGTTGGATTGTTATAGTGGTAAGTCATGTTGTTACCATGCTGGATTGCTATAGTGGTAAGTCATGTTGTTACCATGTTGGATTGTTATAGTGGTAAGTCATGTTGTTACCATGTTGGATTGCTATAGTGGTAAGTCTTGTTGTTACCATGTTGGATTGTTATAGTGGTAGGTCATGTTATTACCATGTTGGATTGCTATAGCAGTAAGTCATGTTGTTACCATGCTGGATTGTTATAGTGGTAAGTCATGTTGTTACCATGTTGGATTGTTATAGTGGTAAGTCATGTTATTACCATGTTTGATTGTTATAGTGGTAAGTCATGTTGTTACCATGCTGGCTTGTTAGAGTGGTAAGTCATGTTGTTACCATGTTGAATTGTTTTAGTGGTAAGTCATGTTGTTACCATGTTGGATTGTTATAGTGGTAAGTCATGTTGTTACCATGTTGGATTGTTATAGTGGTAGGTCATGCTATTACCATGTTAGATTGCTATAGTAGTAAGTCATGTTGTTACCATGCTGGATTGTTATAGTGGTAAGTCATGTTGTTACCATGTTGGATTGTTATAGTGGTAAGTCATGTTGTTACCATGCTGGATTGTTATAGTGGTAAGTCATGTTGTTACCATGTTGGATTGTTATAGTGGTAAGTCATGCTATTACCATGTTGGATTGTTATAGTGGCAAATCATGTTGTTACCATGCTGGATTGTTATAGTGGTAAGTCATGGTGTTACCATGTTAGATTGCTATAGTGGTAAGTCATGTTGTTACCGTGTTGGATTATTATAGTGGTTAGTCGTGTTGTTACCATGTTGGATTGTTATATTGGTAAGTCATGTTGTTACCATGTTGGATTGTTACAGTGGTAAGTCATGTTGTTACCATGCTGGATTGTTATAATGGTAAGTCATGTTGTTACCATATTGGATTGTTATAGTGGTAAGTCATGTTGTTACCATGTTGGATTGTTATAGTGGTACGTCATGTTGTTACCATGTTGGATTGTTATAGTGGTAAGTCATGTTGTTACCATGCTGGATTGTTATAATGGTAAGTCATGTTGTTACCATATTGGATTGTTATAGTGGTAAGTCATGTTGTTACCATGCTGGATTGTTATAGTGGTAAGTCATGTTGTTACCATGTTGGATTGTTATAGTGGTAAGTCATGCTATTACCATGTTGGATTGTTATAGTGGCAAATCATGTTGTTACCATGCTGGATTGTTATAGTGGTAAGTCATGGTGTTACCATGTTAGATTGCTATAGTGGTAAGTCATGTTGTTACCGTGTTGGATTGTTATAGTGGTTAGTCGTGTTGTTACCATGTTGGATTGTTATATTGGTAAGTCATGTTGTTACCATGTTGGATTGTTACAGTGGTAAGTCATGTTGTTACCATGCTGGATTGTTATAATGGTAAGTCATGTTGTTACCATATTGGATTGTTATAGTGGTAAGTCATGTTGTTACCATGTTGGATTGTTATAGTGGTACGTCATGTTGTTACCATGTTGGATTGTTATAGTGGTAAGTCATGTTGTTACCATGCTGGATTGTTATAATGGTAAGTCATGTTGTTACCATATTGGATTGTTATAGTGGTAAGTCATGTTGTTACCATGTTGGATTGTTATAGTGGTACGTCATGTTGTTACCATGTTGGATTGTTATAGTGGTAAGTCATGTTGTTACCATGCTGGATTGTTATAGTGGTAAGTCATGTTGTTACCATATTGGATTGTTATAGTGGTAAGTCTTGTTGTTACCATGTTGGATTGTTATAGTGGTAAGTCATGTTGCTACCATGCTGGATTGTTATAGTGGTAAGTCATGTTGTTACCATATTGGATTGTTATAGTGGTAAGTCTTGTTGTTACCATGTTGGATTGTTATAGTGGTACGTCATATTGTTACCATGTTGGATTGCTATAGTGGTAAGTCATGTTGTTACCATGTTGGATTGTTATAGTGGTATGTCATGTTATTACCATGTTAGATTGCTATAGTGGTAAGTCATGTTGTTACCATGCTGGATTGTTATAGTGGTAAGTCATGGTGTTACCATGTTGGATTGTTATAGTGGTAAGTCATGTTATTACCATGTTGGATTGTTATAGTGGTAAGTCATGTTTTACCATGCTGGATTGTTATAGTGGTAAGTCATGTTGTTACCATGTTGGATTGTTATAGTGGTAAGTCATGTTGTTACCATGTTGGATTGTTATAGTGGTAAGTCATGTTGTTACCATGTTGGATTGTTATAGTGGTAAGTCATGTTGTTACCATGTTGGATTGTTATAGTGGTAAGTCATGCTATTACCATGTTGGATTGTTATAGTGGTAAGTCATGTTGTTACCGTGTTGGATTGTTATAGTGGTTAGTCGTGTTGTTACCATGTTGGATTGTTATATTGGTAAGTCATGTTGTTACCATGTTGGATTGTTATAGTGGTAAGTCATGTTGTTACCATGCTGGATTGTTATAATGGTAAGTCATGTTGTTACCATATTGGATTGTTATAGTGGTAAGTCATGTTGTTACCATGTTGGATTGTTATAGTGGTACGTCATGTTGTTACCATGTTGGATTGTTATAGTGGTAAGTCATGTTGTTACCATATTGGATTGTTATAGTGGTAAGTCTTGTTGTTACCATGTTGGATTGTTATAGTGGTACGTCATGTTGTTACCATGTTGGATTGCTATAGTGGTAAGTCATGTTGTTACCATGTTGGATTGTTATAGTGGTAAGTCATGTTATTACCATGTTAGATTGCTATAGTGGTAAGTCATGTTGTTACCATGCTGGATTGTTATAGTGGTAAGTCATGTTGTTACCATGTTGGATTGTAATAGTGGTAAGTCATGTTATTACCATGTTGGATTGTTATAGTGGTAAGTCATGTTTTACCATGCGGGATTGATATAGTGGTAAGTCATGTTGTTACCATGTTGGATTGTTATAGTGGTAAGTCATGTTGTTACCATGTTGGATTGTTATAGTGGTAAGTCATGCTGTTACCATGTTGGATTGTTATAGTGGTAAGTCATGCTATTACCATGTTGGATTTTTATAGTGGCAAATCATGTTGTTACCATGTTGGATTGTTATAGTGGTAAGTCATGTTGTTACCATGTTGGATTGTTATAGTGGTAAGTCATGCTATTACCATGTTGGATTTTTATAGTGGCAAATCATGTTGTTACCATGTTGGATTGTTATAGTGGTAAGTCATGTTGTTACCATGTTGGATTGCTATAGTGGTAAGTCATGTTATTACCATGTTGGATTGTTATAGTGGTAAGTCATGTTGTTACCATGTTGGATTGCTATAGTGGTAAGTCATGTTGTTACCATGCTGGATTGTTATAGTGGTAAGTCATGTTGTTACCATGTTGGATTGTTATAGTGGTAAGTCATGTTGTTACCATGTTGGATTGTTATAGTGGTAAGTCATGTTGTTACCATGCTGGATTGTTATAATGGTAAGTCATGTTGTTACCATATTGGATTGTTATAGTGGTATGTCTTGTTGTTACCATATTGGATTGCTATCGTGATAAGTCATGTTGTTACCATGTTGGATTGTTATAGTGGTAAGTCATGTTGTTACCATGCTGGATTGCTATAGTGGTAAGTCTTGTTGTTACCATGTTGGATTGCTATAGTGGTAAGTCATGTTGTTACCATGTTGGATTGCTATAGTGGTAAGTCTTGTTGTTACCATGTTGGATTGTTATAGTGGTAGGTCATGTTATTACCATGTTGGATTGCTATAGCAGTAAGTCATGTTGTTACCATGCTGGATTGTTATAGTGGTAAGTCATGTTGTTACCATGTTGGATTGTTATAGTGGTAAGTTATGTTATTACCATGTTTGATTGTTATAGTGGTAAGTCATGTTGTTACCATGCTGGCTTGTTAGAGTGGTAAGTCATGTTGTTACCATGTTGAATTGTTATAGTGGTAAGTCATGTTGTTACCATGTTGGATTGTTATAGTGGTAAGTCATATTGTTACCATGTTGGATTGTTATAGTGGTAGGTCATGCTATTACCATGTTAGATTGCTATAGTAGTAAGTCATGTTGTTACCATGCTGGATTGTTATAGTGGTAAGTCATGTTGTTACCATGTTGGATTGTTATAGTGGTAAGTCATGTTATTACCATGTTTGATTGTTATAGTGGTAAGTCATGTTGTTACCATGCTGGATTGTTATAGTGGTAAGTCATGTTGTTACCATGTTGGATTGTTATAGTGGTAAGTCATGTTGTTACCATGCTGGATTGTTATAGTGGTAAGTCATGTTGTTACCATGTTGGATTGTTATAGTGGTAAGTCATGCTATTACCATGTTGGATTGTTATAGTGGCAAATCATGTTGTTACCATGCTGGATTGTTATAGTGGTAAGTCATGGTGTTACCGTGTTGGATTGTTATAGTGGTTAGTCGTGTTGTTACCATGTTGGATTGTTATATTGGTAAGTCATGTTGTTACCATGTTGGATTGTTATAGTAGTAAGTCATGTTGTTACCATGCTGGATTGTTATAATGGTAAGTCATGTTGTTACCATATTGGATTGTAATAGTGATAAGTCATGTTGTTACCATGTTGAATTGTTATAGTGGTACGTCATGTTGTTACCATGTTGGATTGTTATAGTGGTAAGTCATGTTGTTACCATGCTGGATTGTTATAATGGTAAGTCATGTTGTTACCATATTGGATTGTTATAGTGGTAAGTCATGTTGTTACCATGTTGGATTGTTATAGTGGTACGTCATGTTGTTACCATGTTGGATTGTTATAGTGGTAAGTCATGTTGTTACCATGCTGGATTGTTATAGTGGTAAGTCATGTTGTTACCATATTGGATTGTTATAGTGGTAAGTCTTGTTGTTACCATGTTGGATTGTTATAGTGGTAAGTCATGTTGTTACCATGCTGGATTGTTATAGTGGTAAGTCATGGTGTTACCATGTTGGATTGTTATAGTGGTAAGTCATGTTATTACCATGTTGGATTGTTATAGTGGTAAGTCATGTTTTACCATGCTGGATTGTTATAGTGGTAAGTCATGTTGTTACCATGTTGGATTGTTATAGTGGTAAGTCATGTTGTTACCATGTTGGATTGTTATAGTGGTAAGTCATGTTGTTACCATGTTGGATTGTTATAGTGGTAAGTCATGTTGTTACCATGTTGGATTGTTATAGTGGTAAGTCATGCTATTACCATGTTGGATTGTTATAGTGGTAAGTCATGTTGTTACCGTGTTGGATTGTTATAGTGGTTAGTCGTGTTGTTACCATGTTGGATTGTTATATTGGTAAGTCATGTTGTTACCATGTTGGATTGTTATAGTGGTAAGTCATGTTGTTACCATGCTGGATTGTTATAATGGTAAATCATGTTGTTACCATATCGGATTGTGATAGTGGTAAGTCATGTTGTTACCATGTTGGATTGTTATAGTGGTACGTCATGTTGTTACCATGTTGGATTGTTATAGTGGTAAGTCATGTTGTTACCATATTGGATTGTTATAGTGGTAAGTCTTGTTGTTACCATGTTGGATTGTTATAGTGGTACGTCATGTTGTTACCATGTTGGATTGCTATAGTGGTAAGTCATGTTGTTACCATGTTGGATTGTTATAGTGGTAAGTCATGTTATTACCATGTTAGATTGCTATAGTGGTAAGTCATGTTGTTACCATGCTGGATTGTTATAGTGGTAAGTCATGTTGTTACCATGTTGGATTGTAATAGTGGTAAGTCATGTTATTACCATGTTGGATTGTTATAGTGGTAAGTCATGTTGTTACCATGTTGGATTTTTATAGTGGCAAATCATGTTGTTACCATGTTGGATTGTTATAGTGGTAAGTCATGTTGTTACCATGTTGGATTGCTATAGTGGTAAGTCATGTTATTACCATGTTGGATTGTTATAGTGGTAAGTCATGTTGTTACCATGTTGGATTGCTATAGTGGTAAGTCATGTTGTTACCATGCTGGATTGTTATAGTGGTAAGTCATGTTGTTACCATGTTGGATTGTTATAGTGGTAAGTCATGTTGTTACCATGTTGGATTGTTATAGTGGTAAGTCATGTTGTTACCATGCTGGATTGTTATAATGGTAAGTCATGTTGTTACCATATTGGATTGTTATAGTGGTATGTCTTGTTGTTACCATATTGGATTGCTATCGTGATAAGTCATGTTGTTACCATGTTGGATTGTTATAGTGGTAAGTCATGTTGTTACCATGCTGGATTGCTATAGTGGTAAGTCTTGTTGTTACCATGTTGGATTGTTATAGTGGTAAGTCATGTTGTTACCATGTTGGATTGCTATAGTGGTAAGTCTTGTTGTTACCATGTTGGATTGTTATAGTGGTAGGTCATGTTATTACCATGTTGGATTGCTATAGCAGTAAGTCATGTTGTTACCATGCTGGATTGTTATAGTGGTAAGTCATGTTGTTACCATGTTGGATTGTTATAGTGGTAAGTCATGTTATTACCATGTTTGATTGTTATAGTGGTAAGTCATGTTGTTACCATGCTGGCTTGTTAGAGTGGTAAGTCATGTTGTTACCATGTTGAATTGTTATAGTGGTAAGTCATGTTGTTACCATGTTGGATTGTTATAGTGGTAAGTCATGTTGTTACCATGTTGGATTGTTATAGTGGTAGGTCATGCTATTACCATGTTAGATTGCTATAGTAGTAAGTCGTGTTGTTACCATGCTGGATTGTAATAGTGGTAAGTCATGTTGTTACCATGTTGGATTGTTATAGTGGTAAGTCATGTTATTACCATGTTTGATTGTTATAGTGGTAAGTCATGTTGTTACCATGCTGGATTGTTATAGTGGTAAGTCATGTTGTTACCATGTTGGATTATTATAGTGGTAAGTCATGTTGTTACCATGCTGGATTGTTATAGTGGTAAGTCATGTTGTTACCATGTTGGATTGTTATAGTGGTAAGTCATGCTATTACCATGTTGGATTGTTATAGTGGCAAATCATGTTGTTACCATGCTGGATTGTTATAGTGGTAAGTCATGGTGTTACCGTGTTGGATTGTTATATTGGTAAGTCATGTTGTTACCATGTTGGATTGTTATAGTGGTAAGTCATGTTGTTACCATGCTGGATTGTTATAATGGTAAGTCATGTTGTTACCATGTTGGATTGTTATAGTGGTACGTCATGTTGTTACCATGTTGGATTGTTATAGTGGTAAGTCATGTTGTTACCATGCTGGATTGTTATAATGGTAAGTCATGTTGTTACCATATTGGATTGTTATAGTGGTAAGTCATGTTGTTACCATGTTGGATTGTTATAGTGGTACGTCATGTTGTTACCATGTTGGATTGTTATAGTGGTAAGTCATGTTGTTACCATGCTGGATTGTTATAGTGGTAAGTCATGTTGTTACCATATTGGATTGTTATAGTGGTAAGTCTTGTTGTTACCATGTTGGATTGTTATAGTGGTAAGTCATGTTGTTACCATGCTGGATTGTTATAGTGGTAAGTCATGTTGTTACCATATTGGATTGTTATAGTGGTAAGTCTTGTTGTTACCATGTTGGATTGTTATAGTGGTACGTCATGTTGTTACCATGTTGGATTGCTATAGTGGTAAGTCATGTTGTTACCATGTTGGATTGTTATAGTGGTAAGTCATGTTATTACCATGTTAGATTGCTATAGTGGTAAGTCATGTTGTTACCATGCTGGATTGTTATAGTGGTAAGTCATGGTGTTACCATGTTGGATTGTTATAGTGGTAAGTCATGTTATTACCATGTTGGATTGTTATAGTGGTAAGTCATGTTATTACCATGTTGGATTGTTATAGTGGTAAGTCATGTTGTTACCATGTTGGATTGTTATAGTGGTAAGTCATGTTGTTACCATGTTGGATTGTTATAGTGGTAAGTCATGTTGTTACCATGTTGGATTGTTATAGTGGTAAGTCATGTTGTTACCATGTTGGATTGTTATAGTGGTAAGTCATGCTATTACCATGTTGGATTGTTATAGTGGTAAGTCATGTTGTTACCGTGTTGGATTGTTATAGTGGTTAGTCGTGTTGTTACCATGTTGGATTGTGATATTGGTAAGTCATGTTGTTACCATGTTGGATTGTTATAGTGGTAAGTCATGTTGTTACCATGCTGGATTGTTATAATGGTAAGTCATGTTGTTACCATATCGGATTGTTATAGTGGTAAGTCATGTTGTTACCATGTTGGATTGTTATAGTGGTACGTCATGTTGTTACCATGTTGGATTGTTATAGTGGTAAGTCATGTTGTTACCATATTGGATTGTTATAGTGGTAAGTCTTGTTGTTACCATGTTGGATTGTTATAGTGGTACGTCATGTTGTTACCATGTTGGATTGTTATAGTGGTAAGTCATGTTGTTACCATGTTAGATTGCTATAGTGGTAAGTCATGTTGTTACCATGCTGGATTGTTATAGTGGTAAGTCATGTTGTTACCATGTTGGATTGTAATAGTGGTAAGTCATGTTATTACCATGTTGGATTGTTATAGTGGTAAGTCATGTTTTACCATGCGGGATTGATATAGTGGTAAGTCATGTTGTTACCATGTTGGATTGTTATAGTGGTAAGTCATGTTGTTACCATGTTGGATTGTTATAGTGGTAAGTCATGCTGTTACCATGTTGGATTGTTATAGTGGTAAGTCATGCTATTACCATGTTGGATTTTTATAGTGGCAAATCATGTTGTTACCATGTTGGATTGTTATAGTGGTAAGTCATTTTGTTACCATGTTGGATTTTTATAGTGGTATGTCATGTTATTACCATGTTAGATTGCTATAGTAGTAAGTCATGTTGTTACCAAGCTGGATTGTTATAGTGGTAAGTCATGTTGTTACCATGTTGGATTGTTATAGTGGTAAGTCATGTTATTACCATGTTAGATTGCTATAGTGGTAAGTCATGTTGTTACCATGCTGGATTGTTATAGTGGTAAGTCATGTTGTTACCATGTTGGATTGTTATAGTGGTAAGTCATGTTATTACCATGTTGGATTGTTATAGTGGTAAGTCATGTTTTACCATGCTGGATTGTTATAGTGGTAAGTCATGTTGTTACCATGCTGGATTGTTATAGTGGTAAGTCATGTTATTACCATGTTGGATTGTTATAGTGGTAAGTCATGCTATTACCATGTTGGATTGTTATAGTGGCAAATCATGTTGTTACCATGCTGGATTGTTATAGTGGTAAGTCATGGTGTTACCATGTTAGATTGCTATAGTGGTAAGTCATGTTGTTACCGTGTTGGATTGTTATAGTGGTTAGTCGTGTTGTTACCATGTTGGATTGTTATATTGGTAAGTCATGTTGTTACCATGTTGGATTGTTATAGTGGCAAGTCATGTTGTTACCATGCTGGATTGTTATAATGGTAAGTCATGTTGTTACCATATTGGATTGTTATAGTGGTAAGTCATGTTGTTACCATGTTGGATTGTTATAGTGGTACGTCATGTTGTTACCATGTTGGATTGCTATAGTGGCAAGTCATGTTGTTACCATGCTGGATTGTTATAATGGTAAGTCATGTTGTTACCAAGCTGGATTGTTATAGTGGTAAGTCATGTTGTTACCATGTTGGATTGTTATAGTGGTACGTCATGTTGTTACCATGTTGGATTGTTATAGTGGTAAGTCATGTGGTTACCATGCTGGATTGTTATAGTGGTAAGTCATGTTGTTACCATATTGGATTGTTATAGTGGTAAGTCTTGTTGTTACCATGTTGGATTGTTATAGTGGTAAGTCATGTTGTTACCATGCTGGATTGTTATAGTGGTAAGTCATGTTGTTACCATATTGGATTGTTATAGTGGTAAGTCTTGTTGTTACCATGTTGGATTGTTATAGTGGTACGTCATGTTGTTACCATGTTGGATTGCTATAGTGGTAAGTCATGTTGTTACCATGTTGGATTGTTATAGTGGTAAGTCATGTTATTACCATGTTAGATTGCTATAGTGGTAAGTCATGTTGTTACCATGCTGGATTGTTATAGTGGTAAGTCATGGTGTTACCATGTTGGATTGTTATAGTGGTAAGTCATGTTATTACCATGTTGGATTGTTATAGTGGTAAGTCATGTTTTACCATGCTGGATTGTTATAGTGGTAAGTCATGTTATTACCATGTTGAATTGTTATAGTGGTAAGTCATGTTGTTACCGTGTTGGATTGTTATAGTGGTTAGTCGTGTTGTTACCATGTTGGATTGTTATATTGGTAAGTCATGTTGTTACCATGTTGGATTGTTATAGTGGTAAGTCATGTTGTTACCATGCTGGATTGTTATAATGGTAAGTCATGTTGTTACCATATCGGATTGTTATAGTGGTAAGTCATGTTGTTACCATGTTGGATTGTTATAGTGGTACGTCATGTTGTTACCATGTTGGATTGTTATAGTGGTAAGTCATGTTGTTACCATGCTGGATTGTTATAATGGTAAGTCATGTTGTTACCATATTGGATTGTTATAGTGGTAAGTCATGTTGTTACCATGTTGGATTGTTATAGTGGTACGTCATGTTGTTACCATGTTGGATTGTTATAGTGGTAAGTCATGTTGTTACCATATTGGATTGTTATAGTGGTAAGTCTTGTTGTTACCATGTTGGATTGTTATAGTGGTACGTCATGTTGTTACCATGTTGGATTGCTATAGTGGTAAGTCATGTTGTTACCATGTTGGATTGTTATAGTGGTAAGTCATGTTATTACCATGTTAGATTGCTATAGTGGTAAGTCATGTTGTTACCATGCTGGATTGTTATAGTGGTAAGTCATGTTGTTACCATGTTGGATTGTAATAGTGGTAAGTCATGTTATTACCATGTTGGATTGTTATAGTGGTAAGTCATGTTTTACCATGCTGGATTGTTATAGTGGTAAGTCATGTTGTTACCATGTTGGATTGTTATAGTGGTAAGTCATGTTGTTACCATGTTGGATTGTTATTGTGGTAAGTCATGCTGTTACCATGTTGGATTGTTATAGTGGTAAGTCATGCTATTACCATGTTGGATTTTTATAGTGGCAAATCATGTTGTTACCATGTTGGATTGTTATAGTGGTAAGTCATGTTGTTACCATATTGGATTGTTATAGTGGTATGTCATGTTATTACCATGTTAGATTGCTATAGTGGTAAGGCATGTTGTTACCAAGCTGGATTGTTATAGTGGTAAGTCATGTTGTTACCATGTTGGATTGTTATAGTGGTAAGTCATGTTATTACCATGTTAGATTGCTATAGTGGTAAGTCATGTTGTTACCATGCTGGATTGTTATAGTGGTAAGTCATGTTGTTACCATGTTGGATTGTTATAGTGGTAAGTCATGTTATTACCATGTTGGATTGTTATAGTGGTAAGTCATGTTTTACCATGCTGGATTGTTATAGTGGTAAGTCATGGTATTACCGTGTTGGATTGTTATAGTGGTAAGTCATGTTGTTACCATGTTGGATTGTTATAGTGGTAAGTCATGTTGTTACCATATTTAACAGAAATTGTAGTAGACAAAGATATAATATATATATAGGATTTAACTTTCATAACAGCATTAAAAATAGAATGCTGCATTCACAACTCAAAACAGCTCAGGGTAACACAGCTCAATATTGTTTTATAGATAACACGGATTATGTCATCCTATAATTTTAGTTGTATCCAAATTTTATATCCAGAAAGGTTTTCCTAATTTTGTGAGATTACAAAGAAAACAGGTAGAACGTGCTTATATGATGAATCAAATTTGAAAATAAAAGGGGAAATAATCGAATCATATTTATGTTTCCTCGAAGTTTGTGTTTCTGGCAGTTGTGTGGTGGATGTAATAAAAGGTGAACACATTTTCAAGTTACTTCATGGCAAGTACAATAAAACATTGAAGATACCAAAGTGATAATCAGAAGCCATATATCAAAGCACAGACAATACAACAGTCAAATGAAAACGAATAATGATGTGGAAAACACTACAATGAAATCAAAAGATTGAGCAATAATAACTGCTTAAGGTTTCTTTTGATAATCAACTAACCTTTCACAAATATAATGATTGTCATAGTAACAATCAACGTCGTTCCATTTACCCCAATATCTCATCTCCATACAATCTTCACCGTACTTGTTGTTAGGTTCTCCTGGCCACCAGTTCGTAAAGCTCAAGCGACCTCCATTTTCACCCCATTTCCAATCGCCTTCTGTTCCCTCGTCTGAGCCACCAATGTAACGCCATTTACCATAGACTTAAATAAGATTAATTTTACTGAATAAAAAGATTTGTTTTTATCTCTCAATATCTGAGATATACCCGTTTTTAACTAACATGTATGAACACGGGAACCCTTAATGTACAACCCTGTGCCGTTAATTAAGGTTAGTGTAAACAGGCGTTTTTGTATAAACTATATTATGATGTAAAACAAATAATTAAAACGTGTATGACCACTTGTATTTAATCGTAACATGTTTATTATCAGAAGGCTGCGCCTAAATGTTGAAACATATTTCTGAACATCAAACCCATGTTTCTTAATACTGGATACTGTTGAGGGTTCCAACAGAGCTGTGCATCGCATTCCCATGTGGTGTATTGGGGTTCCCCTCTCGATTGGGAGGGGGATTGTCAGATAATAATATGGAAAGCTTGACCGTGGACATTAGAGGGTATCGTGTGTGGAAAATGATATACTTCATGTACCGTAAAAAACCTCTTTGGTAGATTTCAATAAAGAGTAGGAGCATTGTAGATGCTATAAATATTATTTTTTCTTCACTATCTAATTATCCATACTTTTCCAACGTCCGTTGAATGTCGTTGCTCCGGTTGGTCGTCTCACTTCGTCCTGAAATACTGCTTGCTGGGTTTTAAGCAATAATCAATCAATCAATCATTTATTACTTGATAAATATTATATATACTCACAAGCTTCATGCATTTTATCATGTACATAAACGTTTTCTGCTTCCGTGTCTGGTTCTACCAGGTAAGCATCAGCTGTTTCACATAATTCCTAAAATATAACGAAAATGTACACTCTGACTGTGTTACAGGGGGGGGGGGGGATGGGGGTTAGAGTGATGGTGCTTAACGTCACTTTCAACAAGATTTCATGGCAGTCAGTTTTATTGGTGGGGTAAACCAGAGTGCCCGGAGAAAGCCACCGACCTGTCGCAAAACAATGACAAACTGTATCACATAATGTTATATCGAGTACACCTCGCCATGAACGGGGTTCAAACTCACAACTTCAGTGATGATAGGCGCTGAATGCATAGTGAGTTGTAAATCCAACTACCATACGATCGCGACCACGATGGCACCTGATTTGTGTTACAAATTTACTTATCCGATTCTACGTAAGAAGACTAGTAATTTATAAATTAAATTAGTTTTATTGAATAAAATGCAACAAATTATACAACTAATACCCCTAACATGACCTATCAATTTTTCTTCCTTAGAACAGGTACTTCAAAAAAAAGTGGCGGGGTTAAGGTAGTGTTATGAAATTTGGTTTTCTGTCTGTTTGGGATTAATAACTACAGACAAATTTATATAGGCGCATCTAGCACATTCAGGTAATATTGGTATCTTATATATTTTGCGCATTGAACTTAACATTTCTACGTATAAACGATGTTCAGTTCGTCTTTACTCACAGTTTTTGCAGGGTTTTATGTTTTATTTAAGTTATTTGTATATGTTTACGTATACTGGCTAGTGTCCAACATGATTTCCATATCAGTTGATGGGTGTCACTAGTGGAGCGTGACATGTTAACCATTCCAAAGCACGTGAGGTCGACTCCGGCTTTAGTAAGGTTCATTTGCTCATTCTTTAGTTTTCTATGTAGTGTTTTGTAGATCCGTGTTGGTCTATTTTCTTTTGACCATTGTATTGTCCTTTACATTACGGCTCCTGATTACCAAACTATTCTTAGTGAAGTAGAAATAGCAAATAGTTCATGGCACTGAGGGTCATATGGCAGTATATGGACTGGTCCGTCGCCAAAAAAATATTATATGGATCGAAGCTTCTGAGGTCCATATAATATTTGTTTGGTGACGAACCGGTCCATATACTGTCATATGATCCGAAGTGACATGAACTATTTGCTATATTATACTTTTTATCTAAAATAATGCAGGTACCTGGCCGGTCCATATACTACCGGTCCATATACGAAAAAAGTGACCGGCTGCGCTAACAAAGACAAATAGGGAAAATAAAAAAGTAAAGTATAATATTAACGAATAGTACACATTTGATTATTATTCATATTACTACTTACAATGAGGCCCGC
Organism: Bathymodiolus brooksi; assembly: GCA_963680875.1. Taxonomy (NCBI): domain Eukaryota; kingdom Metazoa; phylum Mollusca; class Bivalvia; order Mytilida; family Modiolidae; genus Bathymodiolus; species Bathymodiolus brooksi. Next base: position 65,266,973 of record OY804590.1, read on the forward strand.
AAAGCAAATACATTTTTAAATAATCGACAAGAGTGGCATATTTAGGTACCCCGGTAACAATAGTGTAAATAATCAAACATTACCTTCGCCTTTTTAAATGTTGCCATTGTGCCAACAGTTCTATAGTAATGTCCTTCATACTTGAAGGAATTCGTGTTTGCTATCCACCCACCGAAATAACGGGTACTAATGTATTTATCACTGAAATATAAATCGAAATTTGGATTGAATGCAGCATTTGAATGTAACAATTGATATCCAATTTCATTTTAATGTAACTATGGATAATCATTTACATTATTTTGTTAATTTGTTTCATATTTCAGTAACTAGTGAAAAACTGGAAGCAATTTTAAGATCGTATGCATGGTTACCATTAGTCACATTTCAGCATCACTTTTATCCTTTTGTTACACCGAATTGCTCTACCTCCCATTGGACATGCATTATGTAGTTGCCGTTGCCATTTATACATATTAACTTGTTATCCCCTCGCCAACGAAGTTGCGAAGGGATATAGTAACGCTACCGTCCGTCCTTCCGTAACATCTTTGTGAACACTCTAGGATCAACATCCTTCAATGGATTTTGACCAAACTTGGTACATACTAAGTCCTTAAGAGAATCTGGAACCCCATTGATTTTCAAGGTCATAAGTCAAAGGTCAAGGTCACCGGGTCAAATTTTTACTGTATAACATCCTTGTGAACACTCTAGAATCAACATCCTTCAATGGATTTTGATTAAACTTGGTACATACTTAGTCCTTAGGAGAGTCTGAAACCCTATTGATTTTCAAGGTCATAGGTCAACGGTCAAGGTCACTGGGTAAATTTTTTACCGCATAACATCCTTGTGAACACTCTAGAATCAACATCCTTCAATGCATTTTGACCAAACTTGGTATATACTTAGTCCTTAGGAGAGTTTGGAACCCTATTGGTTTTCAAGGTCATAGGTCAAAGTCGCCGGGTCAAATTTTTACTGCGTAACATCCTTGTGAACACTCTAGAATCAACATCCTTCAATGGATTCTGACCACACTTGGTACATACTTAGACCGTAAGAGAATCTGGAACCCTATTGATTTTCAAGGACAAAGGTCAAGGTCACAGGGTCTAATTTTTAGGCGAGGGGATACGCCACGCTTTGCGTTGCCCTTGTTATTGTTATTTCAGAAAGAGATCAGAGAAACTTAGGTAAATTGTATGATTCGGGAAAGCTCCGACTTCGCTGTGTCCATCTTCCGTACTTCAATAAAACCATAAACATTAGTCCTTCATAAATAATGTCAATCAATTATTTCCTATAAGGTTATTGTAATAGATTTTATCAATACAGGCCATTGCGTTAAATCTGTCCTTCGATACACGGATTCTGATTACCCCTTTGGTATCTTCAAACTCTTCTTAACACAGAGATCACAAATTAACCCGTTTCAAGTGTAACGGAGAACTTAATCAAACAATGATCCTCGAAATTTAGTAAATATTGACGAAAACGTACCTTTCACAAATGAAATACTGTTCCTCGTCACAGGGGAACGATTCCCAGTATCCTAGGTAACCTAATTTTGTACATTTTGGTTTATCAGCTTTATTGGCTTCGCTTTCTAACCAATTTGTATAGTCGATTGATTTTTCATCTCTGACTCTTACCCAACCTCCACATGTTTCCTTGTGTATAATACCCATGAAGAACCAATTACCTATTTGATAAAAATAATAGTTATCACAGTTGTCAGTTTCCATGGCGTTACAAAAGGGTGGTTCGATAGTCACATGTCTACTACACATGCATTGTAATACAATGGGGGAAAACATAAACAAACAATACCACACTGTAGAAACAGTATCGAAATCCATTAGAAAAATCCCAGAAAGATGCAACATTGATACACCTAGTAACACATAAATACATGACCGCTCACTGCGTGGCTTGGGACAGGAACTTCAATAAAAAGTGGCCGGGTTAAACTATATTTTTTAGTTTTATTAGCCCAAACCTCCCCTATTGATGGGTTCATGCAAGTGCCTTCCACATGTTAGTAAAATGCCAGCCCTCACATATATAACCGGGTGAACAGCATTGTTATAGCTTCTGCATTATGTTGGCCATCTTTGATCTTCGTCACGTGGCTTAAAAAAATAATTTTTATTCAAAATAGGTAAAAAAAAAAGACATATCACCTCTATGCTGATTATTTAGCTAATCTTTTCTTTTCTTAGCAAACTAGAGTGTTTTAATACAGTTGAACTAGAGGTATATTTGGCTTTCGGACATTAGATAATTATGAAAAGTAATTTTGTTTTTGAATAGTGACTGTCAACAATTCCATCAATATCAACAAAACGAACAATCACATCTCGCCTTAATTCACTCAACATAAAAAAGATACCACGAAATATGACATTGGATATCTAGTTCCTGACTTGGAATAGGCACATACATGTGGCGGGGTTAAATCAATCCTCCTCTCTTGATAATTGGATTTCCAATGGGAATATAATATATAAACATATATGGTTTAGTGGGTTACCGCCTCATAGATACAGACAAAAACTATCAATAACTTATAAATGAATATGCACGAGTAATTAATTTGTCTGCAAGAACATATTTACCTTCACCAAACGTCAAACGGGCAATAAAGTCATTCTCTTCTTGATCTTGTATTTCTGTCAGATAACCACCGCTTGCTTTGCAAGATCTCTGGAAAACGATATATATAATCATCGATAATTAATATATTTATCCTTTGATCTCACTGAAATATATTTCCAATATCCACGGACTTATAATACTAGGAAATATTGGTCAGTGTGACGTCAAACATTTTATGATGTTACAGATAACGACAATAATGTCAGTTTGGAAGGTCTCGACATACATTATCATTAATATACAATTATAGCCTTTTGATGAGATCAATACATGGATTTATCGACTCGTTAAAAGTATATTGACCGAGGACTACATGGATTTATCGACCCGTTAAAAGTATATTGACCGAGGACGACTCGGTCAATATACTTTTAACGAGTCGATAAATCCATGTATTGACCGATATCAAAAGGCTACAATTGCTTTATTATTTTTTGTAATACTGGAAAAAAGTTGAAAATTAAATTGATGAAGTTTAATTGAAAAAACAACAAGTGGAAAACAACAATAACAACAATAACATTAAATCACATGTTGAAAGACAAGAATTTATACTTAATCACATGTTGAAATCCATGATTTGCAAACCTATCATCGTCTGCCATTTTTACTGAGTAAACAAATGACGTAATGTTATAGTAGAATAAAAATGACGTTTTGATTGGATGGTTGATGTGAATATAAACCAATCAAGTTACGTTTTTGTAACTGATTTATACTGAGCAGCAATCGGGCAGCACTCGACTAATTCCGTCAATGGCGGAAATAAACAAATGTTTTCCCGAAGTCAATACGTGTTTTTCAAGTCAATACGTGATTTTTCAAGTCAATACGTGTTTCTAAGGAAGACCATGTGACTATTTCTTGGCCAATAATGATGTTTAAATAATATCAAATAATAATAATATCACATATTGACCTATCGGACTCGCTGCGTTACAAAAAATATCCCAATGGTGAAACAATTCAAAAATCAAGTATCAAAATCGTAGAAAGAGGCAAAATCAAATTTCTATGGGCCTAACACACAAATAAAGAACTCTATAATATTAACATATTTAATCGTCGTGACACAGAAGTGGTCATGTGTGTAATATTCGTTTTATTAAAGAGTGCCGATGGTCTGACCCATGATCTTTTATACAACGCATGCCATCGTATGACATAATACATGATAGTGAAATAATAGTTAACTTGGAAACAAAATATACAAGCGATAATGTCTGTCTCGACCTTCATAACTGTCGTTATTCTATATAATTAACTGGATCAATATATGAAATAAGCTACATATTTAACATTTTCAATATTAAAACATGTCGAGATATAAATACGTATTTCCATCTATATTACATTATCATGGAAATATTTTGCTATGTCTTTGGTTTGTCAATGACGTTAGTTTGTACTATGGTGAAGCTGCAAAGCATTCATGAACGTGTTGGAGGACACATTGTTGAAAGTGGCGTTAAACACCATAACCCTGACCTCCTATTTTTCGATAGTCGGAATACAAAGAATAGTTATACTATGTTTTTCGTTTAATGGTATGTGAATCAACAAATTAAAAGGAAAATACTATCATTCCAACATAGATGTCCGTGAACTACTGAGATTTTCAAGGAGGGGATTCCAATATTTTATCCAGTAATTAATCAACGCCATAGCATCAACAACAACCACAATACAAAATAAACTCTAAGTTAAATGATGCGGTCATGCATTGTGACCAATAGATTATATTTGCTTGATAAAGCTGCGACAGTCCGTTTTCTATTAATACAATTTATATTAATAAATAACTTTTAAGCAACGTACTAATATTTATTTAACAGAAATATGTGCTTAAAGAGGGATAACCATTGATTTACCACAGTATATTTATGGGGGAAACAAACGGAACAGGCTTAACATACCAGAACAACATTTGGCAAGACAATTCGCAATTAAAACATTAATTCAATGACTTGGTTTACTGTTACGGAATATCTGTGTCACAAAGGACCACGCACATGTTCGTTTGTCGTAAGCACAATTCCATCCTTTCATCATTTCAGACTTATCACTGAGGTTTATAACAAGAGTAAGACGACGGGTGCCACTCTTGGAGCAAGAACTGCTTACTTATCTGAAGCATCTGAGTTATCCGCCGGTTTTAATAGGGATCGAGTTTCTCATTCGTTTGCTTTCTGTGTTTTGTAAGTTATTGTTTGTCCTTTTGTCCGTTTTCTTTTGGACATTGTATTGACTGTCCTTCGACTGTTTCTGATTATCGCTTTGGTATCTTCAAACTTTTCAATGAATTGTCAAGATTAGCAGGAAATATAACACTATTTTTTAATAGATATATTTAGAAATGTTTTCATATTATTAATGTGGGACAGTGTTATTGTAGGAATCGTGTTTTAAAACTAGGGTTTTCTATCCTCATACAAAGGTAATCTTAACCGATTTTCTCTATTTAGCTTAAGCCCGTTGGTATTATTGCCATCAAAGACTTTTAGATTATTTGACTTTACAAACTTTTGAATTTGAGAGTACCTAATAATGTTATGCTTGAATTGGTTTATATTTCAGCGTGTCGTCCTGGTGAGTATCAACTATAGGTCGGCTCATGTAGTTGCTATGGCAACCTTTTAACTTCTTACAAAATAGAGCATGAAATCTCATACCTGTGCGGACCACCAACTGGCTGCAGTTGAAGTTGAAGCCCAGTAGCAGGAGTCTTTATACTGTGACCACCTAGATGGACATTCACAACTTGCTATAATAATGTTAAGTGTATGTACAGATATACTATAAAATGTTTGTACACAAAAAAAAACAACACCAAACCTCAATTCAAACCGCTTGATGAAATCATATTGCTTAAATAGATGGATATACTATAAGAAAGTGTCCATATACAACGTGATTAGAATGACACACTCCTTCGAATATATTCTGTCAACAGATTCACGAGCACATGTGTTCATCCCAGTTTTTGGTGGGTCTGTTTGCTCATCTTTTTAGTTTTCTGTTTTTGTTTTTGTGTTTCTTTATTTTTGTTTTTATTTTTTTCATTTTTTTTTTGCCTCACTGGCCTTCGTGCTGTCTCTTGTTTGTCCAATGTTTCCAGTGTCTCTGGATTATCCATTCTAGATTGCCTCTTCGGTTTTGTCCAACGTTTATTTATAAACATATAACATCTATTTAAACCACATTGTGTGTGTAATTGTTATAAGACGTCTTTATAATTAACGAGGGTATACAAACTGGGTTAATGCTTGCTAGTAATTAGCTAAACACTAACCTAAGTAGGTAAAATATTTGTATGAAACAGTGTGTGTGATGTGTCGCATTGAACCGCTTGTTTTTGTGTTGTCTTATTATGCGTCTTTACGTTCCGAGTTGCGTGTCGTGATGTCCGTTACGATTTTCGCATAAAAACGATGTTCCGGTCGTCTTTATCTCCAGTTGTTTATAGGAAGGCTCATATCTTATTTACGTTATTTGTGTTTGTTTTCGCATAGCGGTCTCCAACGCATATTGTGTTGTGTTTTTGCTTTGTTTTTCGTCTTGTGTACCTGTTCATCACTAAACTAAGCAGGTAAAAGATGTGTATGCAACAGTGTGTGTGACGTGATGTGTATCAGAGTGAACCATTACTGTTTATTACCTAATTGTAAAGTTTTACATGTTTTATAAAGGGGTTTTTTTCAACTATTTTAGGGGTTTTGACTTTCTAGTGTTCTATTGCCAGGTGATCTATTGCCTGGTGTTCTATTGCCTGGCGTTCTATTGCCTGGCTACCTTTGACCTTTACTGTGATTGATCTAAACAATTTCATGAATATTTATTGCTAATACGAAATCTTGTCTAGTTCAAACCGGATTACAGCGTATGAAAATGTCGTAATCTAACACGATTTAACCCTTTGACTGCGACGTTTCATGCATAATCGTTACTTCGTGTGCTGTAAAATACGCATATATGGCTCTTTCAGCAGAGTGACGTCATTTATTTCATGACGTCATTTTAACAGCAATGTGACGTTACTTACCGTTTCTTTTTAACTTTAAAGAGGTTCTATATGTACAATATCTGTATTTAACTTCAAATTGTGCAATCTAATTATAACGTATTTGCGTAACTTATTCTTAAAGAAATAAACGTACATTTCTTTGCCAAGGGAATATAATTATGTCCCTAGCGCAGTCCATAAACCAGGCACATGTATGTCCCTCGTGCAGTCTAAATACAAGCGCAGATTAAAAATTTAAGAATCTTCATGTTTATTTTGAAAAAGATAAGTAGTTTTTTTAATCTGTCTAAAAAAATTATAATTGATTAATAAAACAGTTATTTAATGGGAGTGCAGGCAATAAAAAAAAACAATGTTCCCTCGGTATTGGGAAAGACCAAAGTGTTCTATTGCCCTCGGTCGTTGACCTCGGGCAATATAACACTTTTTCTTTCCCCAATACCTTGGGAAACATATTTTGATCTATTGCCTGCACTCCCATTAAATAACTGTATACTATAATTTTATAGAATTAAACGTTATTGCCTTCTGCCTTCAAATCGCATAGAAACACAATGGAATTAACGCGGAAAACATTAAAAAACGAATTTTAAATATATTGGCAAAACTTACCGTAAGCTACCAATACAAGCAGCAAAATTTGAGCGAACATCTTCACTAGTTAATACTGGATAGTGTCTCAGTAGATGATGTTCATCCCTTTTATAGAAATAACTGTAGGCGTATCAAATTGTCAGAGATTAAAATTCTTAATAATATTATTAGAAAAGACTTTCTATATAATTATAATCACTAAATTGACCAAATTTATGCAATTATGAACACGAAATTATAATCCTACATTTATTTTGAACTTTTGGGAAAACTTAATTTTGTAGAATTGGACTGATAATTATGTAATTGTTCTCAATTGGATGCATTTTGTAACGTATTCAAATGTCAACTATCATCTTACAAGTACTTGACGGGGACAACGTACAAATGGCTTAAAATTTTAGTAGATATATTTTCAGATCAAAACAATGAAGAAAATAAAAATAAATATGAATAAAAGTATAGATAAAATGAAAAACTAAAAATACCATACTGTCGGAACTAGTGCCGGCTTTAAGCAAAATGGCTCAATTGCTCCTAATTGAGCTCCTCGCTTGAGTGATCTATTCTCGGCTGTTCAAGTACACACAATAACAGACATCAATCATTATTTGTTATGGAGCGCCGCAACGGTTCCAAATTACAATAGCCTCTCACCTTTTAACCATATTCACACAATTTAAACACGTTAAAAAAAACACTTGCACCTTTGCACTTCATTTGTTTGTTTCTTTTTATTATTTTTTTCTTACTAAAGCACACCAAATAACATTGACAACGACTGATTAACACTTGATTAATTCTCAATACACTTCTACCTTTCGATACTAATTAAACCTTGAACACCAGATAACAACAGGGATACGGATTAATATAAGTATAACCACTTGTTTCCGAATCCTATTGATTAATTTAAATGTCTATATAATTTATATGTGTATTATCATAATGTGTAATATTGAATTAATTAATAAAATATGTTTATACTAATAGCAAGGTAGTAGAAAGCGGCCAAATCTTTACCTCTAACAAACATATACATGATCGCTCACTTTCCGTGCTTGTGTCAATAAAAAGGTGGTGGGGTTAAGTAGCTAGTACAAATAAGTAGTATATTGCTTGAGACACAAAACTATGCATGACTAGAACTTACAATTTGTATTTCAGTAAAAATCGTCGAAAACTAATTAAGTACGTACGTCGCTTTTTTAATAACCTCCATCAGTCAGGTCAAGATAATCAAAAGATTGAAATTCTAAAAGAAATTAAAAAATATGAGAACATTTAAACGAAAGTCTGGAGTCTTGTAATGTAATCTTTAATTCATCTTTGATCGACCAACCATATGCGAGACAGTCCAATATATTGACCAATCGGACAACAACTCTTAAAGTGAACTTGGTTTTGATACTTAAATATTTAGTAGACTAATCGTTGATTGGTCTGTTGAAAATATGAACTTGATGGGAAGTCGTTAGATGCTTGTGTATCGCCAAAGACAAAAGATATACAACAAACATCTAATTATATTTATTGTTTTAATGTTAAATTAATATAGTATCTCAATAATTTCTTTATTTTTCGTTGATCTTTTGCCTTCATTTTTCTTTGATCTATTGCCATGATAAATATGTGTCACGAAGATTATGCAGAATGTTCAAGAATAGAGCGTTATACAGCAACGATGTTCGCCCGATTAAATGCAAGGATTCTTGCATGTGTCATTTTACCCTTTACTCACACGTGGAAAACACTTGCATTAACACATTATTTCACTAAGGGGGGGGGGGGGAGTGTTGATCCCATAAAACTAGTTTAACCCTGCCACATCTTATAGAAGTATCTATTCTAAGCCAGGAAAGTGAGCGGCTATGCACAGTCAAACCTGTGCTAAGAGGTCACCTCTTGGACAAACAAAAAGTAGCCTTATAAGACAGGTGACCTCTTAAAAGAGGTTCAATTCATATGATAATTTATATGTCAGGACAAGAAAAAGGTGACCTCTTAATACAGGTGACTACTCCATAGAGTTGACCTACTGGGCCGGTTTGACTGTATTTGTGTGTTAGGGTATCGATTTGGCCTCCATCTTTGATTTTTGATCTGTTCAGACTGCGGTACTTTTTTTTTATCCATGTAAGCCATAATTTGTATGAAGTATTAATAATATGGGTAACATTATTTTCGTGAATTCGAAAATGGTAGATATGAATTAGGAAGATATAAAAAGAATTTGAAGATACCAAAGGGGTAATTAGAATCCGTAAATCGAAGAAGATTTTTTCACCCTCAAGTACGACTTTCCTTGTGTAATTTTTTTTTCATATATCCTGATGCAAGGTAAATAATTATATAATAATGTGGTCTTGCGAAGGGTCGGGTAATATGTCTCTCAGACCTGGGTAATAGTTTGGCATATTACCTGGACAAGACCACATTAATATCATTATTATACAGAGTGTCTAATTGTCCAGGTAATATGCCAAAATATTACCCAGGTAATATGTCAAAATATTACAGAACCAAATATCACTACAGAAACTTACACGAAGTATAATAATGTATATTATTTAACGTTGGTGAATATTATGTATTTTTATACATGTAATAGTGAGTTTCCTAGTAATCGTTTAACTAAAGGTAAAAAAATCAATCATATCCTCCTCCGAGAAAGAAAAGTCATTTTAGAAATCCCCAATATCAGTATCAGACTATTAAAACAATTTATATAACAGGCATTTAAATGTCAGGATACAACCATTTATTCAGAAATTGAGATAATCTGATGACAACAATCGTTCGCTTTGTTGATATTAGTGGAATTGTTGACGGGGACGCGTGCGATTTGTGGAGTAGGTTACCCCCAGATTTTAGTGGGGTTCATGTTACTCGACCTTTAGATTTCTATGTAATGTTTTGTAGATCGACGTTTGTCCTTTTATCCATTTTTTCGGCCATTGCATTATCTGTCCTTCTTCGATTTACGGCTTCCGATTACCCCTCTGTTATCTTCAAACTTGTCTTGACCATGACTGTTCTTAATGAGAGTACGTGTTGCTGATAATGGTTGAGTTGATGACAATAACTGTTTTAATGACTTGAGGTGACGGGTGTTTGTTGTTTTTTGTTGATATTAGAGGTATGGTCGGCCATCATTGTTGATAAGGATTGAGGTGAGAGGTGGTTGCAGATTTTTGTTGATATTGGTGGAATTGTCGACAATCACTGTTTACACTTTCTTTTCAATTTGTTATCATTGGAACTGCAACACTTTGACGAAACGAACAAAAATATTATCTAGCAGAAAGTTTATTAATTTTTTTTTTTTTTTTTAAATAATATTAACTAATAGACATCTATTGACATCTACAGAAGTCTGTCATTGTTTTATTTCATATTATACCTAGACGTATATTTGTATAGCAAAGTGAGTGTTTGAGATATGTCATAGCGTAGCTAGTAAAAGAATAACTACGACATTAAAACAAATATTAACGTTGGCAAAGTGTAAAAATACAATTACAAATGTATTTCTATTCTAATACAATATACAAAAATGTTTCGATTGAGTAATTGAATTGATTCGAAAGTTGACATACATTTGTATTTCGCTGTATTTTTGACGTGTTTCGCTGTTTCGCGCATAAAAGGTCATATGTTGTCTTCCAAGTAAAATGTAAATAGTTTGCTTTTAAGTAGCTTTATGTTCACAATTGAATAGACTAATTCAATTGTGATTGGTTGATTGATTGATTGACTCGCTTGACGTTAAACACCAATCAATCAATCAATCAATCACAATTGAATAAAAAAATAACCCTTAGAAATAGGTTTGGAGATAAGTAATGCTCTTATATTCTATAGTGGTGCTTACATCCAATAGATACCATTTTAATAAATAAAACAAACAAAAAACAAAAAACGTAGAATTGAAACCAAAAGTGATGGAGGCAATATGATTTCTATTCAAACTGTATCAGAATTTATATGGTTGTCGGCTGACATCATATTTACCAATGAAATCATTTAAATAAAATCACAACATCTTAAATATAAAAAAGAAAGAATTATATATTTATTTCCATTCGTATATACATGTATATAATACGGATGAATTAAAATGTTTGGCAAGGCTGATTTGCCTGATATTTTTCATAATAGAAAACGTAATGAATAATCTCAATACATTTTAAGATCCATGACGTTCGTTGCGTGAATTATGAGAATATAGTAACTCAATTAGAATACACAAAAGAACTGTTAAAAAAGGAAATACGAATAAAATATTTACAACGTTTGTTGTTTAGTACTTCTGCGTTTCCACGACTCAGAATCAACGTTCCATTTTGGTTTTATCTCAAGTACTTTTGTATCTTCTTCACCAAATGTATACGTTTCCAAGCCAACCATGTTCAGAATATCAGTACTCTTAGCTATATCTGGTTGTTCTTCTATCATTTCTAAATGTGTGAAATGTTTCGTGACTTCTCGCTCACTCGTTTTCTTAAAAAGCCACACACCTTGAGCTGGCCAATGAGCAGTAGCAGCCATCTCATTATAAGCTTCCTTTTTCAATTCAATATCTTCTTTGGGAGCCCAAATCGCCGGCACCATACAGACAAATACAACAAAACGCCATCTGTCTGAATTGTTGCGACCACGGATAGGTGCCTTGTTGTCATGTATGGTTCGCGAATCCCATAATACCATTGAACCCTTTGGTACAGGAACCTTCTTTATTCTACAACCTTTAGAAATATACCAATCGGCTTGCTCCTGTGAAATCATGTAAAAATCTTCACCGGCAGATTCTTTCTTTGCTTTAGGAAAAGTTTCGTAGAACTCTTTATGATATTGCACTGAATTTTCTAAAACTCGAAAGCAATAATCATCTTCAGACGATTCCTCCAAATAAACCGCTCCTTGGTATGCATGTAAACCTTCCCTCCAACTCCCCTGGTCAGTGTGAAACCAAAATGTATCAGGATCTCCATACGATGATCTTCCTATAAATAAGTATAATAACTAATGCAATTTTTATTTGATTTGATTTGATTTCATCTATTGTATTTAACGCCACTTTCAGCAATATTTCAGCTATACCATGGCGACCAGTTTTAGTGGTGGAAGAAGCCGGAGTACCAGGAGAGAACCACCGACAATGGGCAAGCAACTGGTAAACTTTATCACTTGCGGCTGCGAGTCGAATACACCCTTTTTGTAATTTACAAAGCCGGGCGCGAACCCACGCTATATTGGTGATATGCTTGTATGAGTTGTTAGGTAATCCAACTACCCAACTCATATAATAACGGATGCAATTTATATATTGTTAATACTAATAATAAAATATGTGTCGTTTAACATATGGTTATAGTATAGTTTATGAACTGACTTGGAAATCAAGTTGAGAGTTAAAAAACGGATAATAATTTCTCACAGGCAAAGTTCTGATAAGAAACAGGAACTGATAACCCTTCGCCAACACCTGGTTTCGCCCCGTTTTTTTGGGTTTTTTTTGTGGGGGGGGGGGGGGTTCTGTGTTGCTCACCTTTTCTGTTTTTTCTGGGTTATGATGTACATTTTTGTTTGTTTGTACAGATTAAACTGTGTGTACCATCTCTCACTGTCTTTGTAGTCTGGGCTAATGTGACTCAAGTTGACAGACATAAATAGACATTGAAGAAATAATACGTGATAGACTGATTTGTGTTTACCAGTAATTGTAGCATTATACATTTCATTTATATCGTGTTGTGAAGGAAATAATGCATAAATGTACTCAATGTTTGTATCAAAACAGGACTTTTTCTCGATCAAACAACCCGAATGCAGTATATCTACACACAAACAATTATAACAGGTCAATCGTTTTAATTTGAAAATATCAAATACGCTGGTCCTTTTTTTTTTTTTTTTTGTGTTGTCCTATTATGTGTCTTTACGTGCTGCGTTCCGTGTTGTGATGTCTGTTACGATTTCCGCATAAAAACGATGTTCGGTTCGTCTTTACCTCCAGTTATTTGTAGGAGAGCGCATGTCTTATTTACGTTATTTGTGTTTGCTTGCGTATAGTGGTGTCCAACACATATTGTGTTGTGTTTTTGTTTTGTTTTTCTTTGTCTATGTTGCCAGTTCTCCAATTTTTGAATGCCCCTTTAATATTCTCTAACGTTTATATAATTGTCACTGATTCATAAAAATGTCTATATTTAATTTAAGTACATTGTATATAATTAAATGTCATTCAGGATTGAGATGTAAATCTCACAAGAATTATCAAAATCTCACATCAAACGATCTTGCATAACCGAATAAAAAAAAATGGTACATTGATATCAGCGAATCTACGAAAGTGGCAATTAAATCTTTAGAAATGTGAACAACAACAGTCATTGGAACAGTCAGCGCTCTTTCCGGCGTCCATCATTAAATAATTTATATTCAGAAATCATTTAGATACCCGTTTTGGTTTATTTTCAATTGTTTCCTAAATGCAAAAAAAAAACATGAAAAAACCAACATATTTAAGATAATTTGTTACTAATATTTTTTTATGAAATATATAATTAAGGATTGATCGCAATTTTTGTTCGGTTCATGAAGAGTAACCTCAATCAGGTTGTACACACCGGGTATCCCGCGTAGCGGATTACGCAAGGGTGTGTACAATCTAATTGAGGTTATATCGAATGAACCGAACAAATAATTTCGATCAATCCTTATAAATTAATTCAAACTTTTTTTGCTATGATATTGGAAAATATATTTATTTTTCAAAATAAGGCAAATAATCGGAAATAAATTTGAATAACACCAAAGGTGCCTCATTTAAAGAAAATCACCTGATGACAACGGCACGCGACACCTTGAGAACGACGTCTATTTTTAGATTCCGTTCATTGACAAATAACCTCAACTTTTTAAGCCAATCAAAACACGTATAAAATGAAATGTGACTCTAAAATTAATTTATATTGATATAAATGGGAGTACCGAAGAGACTATCAAAAATGGACAATCCAGAGAAACTGGCAACAAGACGAAAAAAAAGAAAAACAGAACACAATATGTGTTGGGCACTACTATTGGCAACCAAACACAAATAACGTAGATAAGACATGAGCTCTCCTATTTAGTCCATTATACATGTATTACATTTTACATTAATTTCACAGATAGTTTCATAATTTCATTTGTCTATTGGCCTCTGTCCGAGAGTAATTTTCGGCACTACCCAGTATTACTTATTAGCCAGAGGTGATGTTATTTATCAATTAACCATTAAGTTGTTAGTAATATGTCATATAGAAACATTAACTGCTCCAATGACTGAAGATTATTAAGGCTATTTATTCATGTTTATGGTTGTGATCGCATGGTAGTTGGATTTACAATTACATATGCAATCAGTGCATGTCACCACTAAAATTGTGAGTTCGAATCCAGCTTATGGTGAGGTGTACTCGATACAACATTGTGTGATAAAGTATGTCAGTGAGTTGCGGCAGTCCATTGGTTTTCTCATGATACTCTGGTTTTCTCCACTAATGAAACTGACTGCCACGATATAACTGAAATATTGTTGAAAGTGGCGTTAAGCACCATAACCCTAATCCTCTCTATCTTTGTACCTAGCTCTGGTGGTTCTTCAATAGCAACACCATCCATGCTTGTCAATACTTTGTCTGTTTTCCATAACTCAGCAAACACTGGCTTTGATTTCAAACGAACGTACCACGTGGGTTCCGAGTGTGCTACTCGGAAGTGATGTATGAGCGACTCATCACGATAAGGACGGTCATCACCAAACTTTTTCATCCATTGTTTGTATTGCAAAATATATGTATCACATTCGTCGGCTGGCACTACGTTGTTAACGATGCTGTAGCCTTGAGTTTCCAATTCTCTCAATACACGGTGCCTAGAAGTAGAATATATCAAATGGTGCGTGTAATGTGTTTGGCAGAATGTGCTTAGGAAAAGTTTGAAGATACTAAATGGGGTAATTAGAAGCAGTAAATCGGAAAACAACAGACATTACAGTGGCCATAGAAAAAGCAAAAAAACAACAACAAATAATGATAAAAAAAACCCACACAACACAGAGAAAACTAAGGATCGATGAACACGAACGCCTTCGGGGATGAACACATGATTTCCGCAAGAGTGAGCAGTTCCTGTTCCAATAGTGGCAACCATTATCTTATTCTTGTAACAATTCCGATGATAGATCATGAATGGGGAAAGAAGGACGGCATTGTAGAGTGTGCTTCAAACATTTACATACCACATGAACACTGAATGGTAAAGCCATGAATTATGAAATGATGTCCATTTTATCTTAATTCTATTCCGTAATAGATTTTTGAGTATATTGATGGTTCGGACACAAAACTGGCAACTATACAATGAGTCAACACATAAACGTTATGGAAGTGCCACGCGTATGATTGTCTTTGTTTAATTCGAAACGGATATCTTTCTTTAACTGATATTATTTTGAATATCAGAAAACGGATATAAACATATCGGACTTGAAGATAGAAATGGACTCCAAACAAAATACAATCTAATAAAACAAGAATAAATATACGGGAATAAATCACAATTTGTTTTACTGTAAGCTAGCAATACTTTGCAAAGCGCATTTATACTATACCAGATATTATATAATTATCACCCGTGTTGGAGTGTGACCCAACGGTTTGTCTCTCAGAGAAAAGTAAGGTCACCCGAGGGTGACCTAAATTTTCGAGGGGAGACAAACCGTCGGGTCACACTCCAACAGGGGTGATAATTGGTATAGTATATCGAATATTTTTGCATCAGACACCAAGTAATAGAATACCTGCGGCTTTGCGAAAATATTCGATATAATATATAAAATTTCTTCTCCTACAGCGACGAACCTGTCGCTGGACGCCATGTGTGTTGTCTGTTATATATATTTATTATGAAACTACCCCTTTACATCGGGGGCGCCAACCGCCAGGGTGTCGGTGGCGCGTCTAACTACAGTTATTAAAATGTACATTTATTATGATAAAAGCACATGCAACAAACATATGATAAGACATCTGCCATATATACACACACGTTAAAAACTGTCCATAAACTCTCCATAAAACATCATTTATAATTATACTTAAAATATTTTAAACAGTAACACTCAATACTTCACTTCGTAATCTAAAACATGTTTCAATATACATTTTACCGATAAAATCATAAAATATTCCAATATCATTATTAAAAGCATATCCAATATCACCAACAATAAATTGTAATTTGGCACTAGGTGACTGTTCCATAAAGTCTACACCAATATAATAATCACTAGACTGTTTAGAAACAATATTAAAATATTCATCGCGAACACTAGACAGGACAGGGCAATTTAACAAAAAATGTGCGAGATCTTCATCTTCACCGTTATTGCATAACAGGCATTTACTGTGTGCACTTAGGTGCATCCTGAACAGATATTTCTGAAGGGGTTTGGTTTTGGTTCTTGACAGTAGTTTCAGACGGGAGGCATAAAAATCATTATAGTTATTTAAGTATCTTTGTTTGCCTAAACTAACAAAACACTGTTGATAGAAATCAAGGCTACTTTTAGAGGAGACTTCCATTAGTAACTTGTCTCTGGCCTGAGATCCATATAACTTGTTAAATTCCTTAATGTTTATACCAAAATTTACGTCAGGCTGGTTTATTAAACTAGAAACATGTTCCTTGTAATTCCAAAAGCTGTCACCTTTTCTAACCATTTCATTAAATACGGATTTGCATAGTCTATTATCGGGAAGTTCTAAGAGCCTTTTATAATATGAGACCTTCTGTCTATTAATAAAGTCGAGAATAGGTTCCCACCCCAGTTCTAGTAACAGGGCAGCTTTTGGTATATTCATTCTAGTTTTTATAACGATTTTAGCTGCCCGATATTGCCAGGATTCTAGCGCTTGTTTACACGTTTCGGAAAGAGGCATCCATACAGGACAAGCATGGGTTAAAGATGGCCTCATAACCGAATTCCAAAGTGATTCACCAAAATTTATGCGATTGAAATAACTATGTTCCTTAAGAAAACTATTCACGTGGAAGGTAGATTTTAAGGATCTATTAATGAAATAACCCAGATATTTGTACTCGCCCGTTTCTTTGATTGGTTCATTTCCTAATTTCCAGGTACCTTCCTTGTTAATTTTTTTACTTGTTATTAAAATTTTAGACTTTTTAGGGTTGAATTTTAGGTTCCATTTGTTGGCAAAAGCGTTCGAAATATTTAAAAGCTCCTGTAACTCTTCGGGTGATTCGGCTATGAGGACAACATCGTCCGCAAATAAAAGACAATTTATCAATTTTGACGAAATATTTGCACCAATACTGCTATTTTCTAGCATGTTTGCTAAATCCGTCATTAAGATAGAAAAAAGGGTAGGGGACAAAACGCAGCCCTGTTTTAACCCAAACTCTTGGTCGAACCAGTCGGATTCAAAATCACCAAATATTACCTTATTTTCAACCTTTTCATACATTTTGCTTAGTAGTCTCCAACATTTCCCTTTTACATGCTGTTCTCCCGGTTACACGTGAGGGTTGGCATTTTACTCACATGTAGGAAGCACGTGCATGACCGCATCATTTCACCAAGAGGGGAGTGTTGGGTCTGTAAAACTTCTTTAATACCACCACTGTTTATCTAGATTCATGTACCATCCCTGGAAAGTGAGCGGTCGTGTATTTGTATGTTAGGAGAATCGATTTCGCCTCTTTTACAATTTGTATACTGGATTTTGATTTGGATGTAGATGCTACAAAATGTCAAAAAATGGTACCTTACATTGTACAACGAGAAAAGTCTGACGAAACCAAAGAGGCAATCAGACGCCGTAAATCAAAGGACAGACAATGTACAACGACTGCAGTTTGTTCTTGTCACGATATTGATGACAAAGTTGCTGACATGGTGTTAAACAACAATCACTCACTCAATGACTATATATTATTATTATGTTAGTATTATAAAAGTACTGACCTGTCCATACTATTTTTACTATACTATGTCTCATATTAAGTCAATCTCTGTGTGATAACACACTTATTTACATTGAGAGATAATAAGATGGGGTATGTACACATTTAAATGTACCTAATTATCTATAGCTAAACATTGATCTCTCAATAGACTATAATGTAATTAAGGTTTATTGGAAAAATTCTTCATCATCCTATATAATATATTAAAAATTGCTGAGTTAGATTGCTGTCAAATTATAATAATAAGTATATATGTACCATCTACACACGCGTAGACACATGTCTTATGTCGATCTCTAGATTTTCCTTACGAGACGAGGTAACACTTCGACTATTGAAGCTATGTTTTAATATAGCGGATGTGGTCGAGTGGTCTAGGGCGCTGGACTTAAGGCTAAGCGATTGGTGCTGCAGTGTATCAATTGTGTGAGTTCAAATCCATCGAGGGAAGAACAAAATTTGTCAGCTCAAAGATCTAATTCTAACACTGTTTGGCTTAATTTTCAGACGTATATATGTTACAGTAAATTTGTATATTCAGGAATTATGCATAATTACTGAATTTTCAGTAATTATGTATAATTACTAAACATGCTAGTGATTATATATAATCCCTGAAATTGACCAGTCAATATACATAATTACTGAAAATTTTGTTAATTATTCTAGAAATTTACTGGTTTGATTTTAGAAAATTTGAAAACTAATAATCATATCTAGACTTGATCAGTCAATGTTAATGCCATATATTAAAACATAGACATTGAATGTTAATCTTTTTAAAAACCTTAAAAGTGAGTAGATTTTGTTTGGTTATTTCTTCTCAAGTTAGTTAATCTTAAGTGAACACTAGTTTTAAGATTGACACTTTCAATTCAACTGTTTAACAACATTGATGCATACAATATAGCTCAGGCACAAATGTCTCTTGGATTGGAGCAAAACTATGCTCAAAAGTTACTGCAATTTGCAGAAGATAAATCTAAATGTAAGACATGGACCAGGAGCAAATATGATGAGATTGTGGACTTGATGACAAAAGAGACATGCAAAGAAGACAACACTCCTGCATATTATTACCTGTTTAAAAAGTAAGTTTATTTTAAACATTTGACTTTCGTTTACTCTATCACTTATGTGAGCTATTACCAATACAAAAAATAATTTCTATGACGAAAGTTTTCAAATTACAAAGATATATGGGTTTGAAAGGTATTTAAAATGAGACCCTTACTATATCTGTCAACAAAATATTCATAGACTTAAGCACTATCTAAAGTGCATCTTAAGTACTTGTTGTTGCTTAGTTATGAACTTGAACATTGCAATAACATAGAACTGAACCTAAATCAGTCACTAAAAATTGAAAGCATATGGAAACATTGATATAGACAAAAAGTTTCCATTTTCTGTTTTGAATCTGATCACTTTCTTACATCTGTTTTAGGTATGAAATCCTTCAGTGTGGTGATGTAAACGCAGTGCTTGTGAAGATGACATAAAGTATTATGTTTGTCTAGAAGACATGCTTAATGTTGTACACAAAATTCACATTGCAACCGGGCATGGAGGCCGAGATAAAATGATCAAGGAGGCTAATAAAAAATATGCTAATGTTTCTATAGAGGCGCTTGAACTTTTTAAAGAGCTATGTGAAAAATGCCAGCTAAAGAAACGCAAACTTGCTAGTAAATGTCTTGTTGTTAAACCTATTGTTAGCATATTTTTCCCTGATTTTCAAAGTGACAAGGTTGTACATGTACATGTAAATAAGAATTAGTAAGAACATCTGTACCGAGTTAGGCTTGGTGCATATGTGTGTGAAGGTAGGGATATATATTTTTTTTTAATTATACATATTATATTGAAGTCATGCATCCTGTAGAGTAGTCTTTGTAGGCTCTGTGAATTATTTTTTTACTCCTGTATACATTGCATATACATGTATATATAAATAAATTGGTATGCATGTGTTATATGAAATTTGTTAAAATAAAAAGTTAAAACGTGAAATGTCGGTTGATTTTGGTTGCATTGAAACCTGTATATTTCCAGATTTTGAGGATTATGCTGAGCCTTTTGAGGATGAAGGAATGTCTGAGGAAGAGGAGGATTATTTGGACTATCTGCATGGGAATGAAAATGAAGAAATACAAGATCCAGATGAAGTTTGGCAACCACCAAAAGTTTATATGTAAAGTTCAAACAAAAATGTTTAATAAAATAAAAAAGACACACGCAAAAAAATAATCACACCACAATATTAGGAAAGTGATACTGGGTTATTTTCATTCAACATGTTTGCCCATTTCTATTTAATGTGTCAATGGTTATTATTCATCATGTATATAACCACTTTTCCCTGTGCGAAGGGAGAAATTTGTTTTTGTTCATCATGATATTCATATTTTATTTCATGTTCTTCTGTTCATGTACATATACCCTCAACACCACCCTCCCCTAAGAAAGGAAACATGTACATGTAGGATCTCAACTATCCTTGCTGAGATGACAAACATTTTTAACATAACACAAATGCTTTGCATATATCCATATGTCAGTGAGATATTTAGGATCCAGTGATTCTTTAATACTTTTGTTTTTTTAATGTGGATTCAAAATTAGTTTTTATTTTTAAAACAATATACCACATTCATCACCATCTTGGTTTGTATTGGGTTGTAAGTTGTTGTGAAAAATAAGTTTTATTTTTTATTCTGCACAAAATAAGAAATGTTTCAAAGAAATGATCCTTGAGAGTGTACTTTCTTGATACATGTATCTCAGCAGTGTATCATATTTTTTTTCATTTTGAAATTGAGCAATTCAAAGTTGTATTAATAATGATGTGATGGCAAAAAAGAGACATTTTTCCCCACCCTACATAAAATAGGTAAAAATGACTGGTAAGCTGTTCATCACAGTCTTCATTGGAAAGTATGTCAAGTATGGGTGAACCTACACTTACCAGTGTCTACTGAAAGTATGAAAATGTTAAAGATGAGGGTGCACCAGATCCAAGGACAGAACAGTTCAGACCAGGAAGAAAGCCTGGAATACATCTTGGAAGACTATCACGGTATTATTTATTTTGAATTGTTGCAAATAATTTTTCTCATTAAAATTTTCTCTATGACACTCATATGCAAAATACTATTGTTACAAACAGCTTGGAGAAACCTTAAATGTAAGGAAATACAGTGTTCCTATTGATACACAGATTTATTTGCCAGCTTAATTCCATAATATGAATGATTTTTACATCAATAAAAGTAAACAACACTAGGAGTAAATAATAATTATGTTATTTACTTTACTTGTAGTTGATAAAAAAGAATTAAAAAAGATAATTAGCTGACGGTAAATGTTTGTTAGTGTCCTTTGACTGTAATGAACCTTCCAAGAAGATTATTCACTGATTGTTGATGTTCTGAAAAAAACTTAACATCAGGATGACATTCATAGACTTTGTTGTTTTTTAACCTTTGCTGGGTTGGAGATGTTTTTCACTTGTGGAGAAGTGTGAGTTTGTCTCACTGTTGAAGGCTTCAAAATAAATGCAGAATGAAAAACAAGGTTCAAAGCACAGGCACTTGTTTCATTCAAAAAATATATGCCCCCTTCCTCTTCCTTACTTCAAGGTAAATATCTGCCCTTTTCCCCTTCCCCACTTCGCCTCAATATTTTTCGCTTATTTGTGATCCTTTCGCTGACCCAAATATATCGTTACACTCCCAAGATATTTCTCTTTTCGACTGCCACATTTAAACATACCTACTGGGCCCCCCTCAGACGTAAATTTAAAAAAAAAGTGCTTTAAAAATCAAATGTCAGTAATTTGGAGTTGAACATATTTTTATAATCTGCATTGGAACAATTATCTGTATTTTAAAGGCTTATTTTACATTTGAGAGGAGATGATCTTGATGGCATTGTTACACATGGCCGGTCTAGAGAATTCGGAATGCATATGAAAAATCCAGCGCAAACCGGAAGTATTTATCACGATTTCCATGTTATATAAAGTCAAAGTTTGATTGGTGGAAAGTTTTATTTTTCCAGTCTATTGATATTATGATTGTAAATGCATTTATTGTTTTTTCAGGAATTTAAAAAAGAAAATACACAAAAGTTTGATAATTTACCTGTACATTTTGGTCAGTTGGAATTCAGAGAATCTCTTATAAAATCTTTATTAGGTCTGGATTCTGGTGTAAAACATTCTGATTTTAAATCTACTTGTATTCCATCTTTTAATGAAAACTCCAAGAGACTAAGATGTACTTTTTGCTATGCTCATGCCAAGTTAAATGAACTCCCAGAAACACATTGTAAAACATTGTTCCTTTGTGGAAATTGTAATGTGAATCTTTGTTTTTCACCCGGCAGAGATTGCTTTACTACATGGCACAGTACAGAAGGTGCTAGAGTGAGGGCTTGGGTAAAAGAAAATGGAAGGAATAAAGATAATTAAGTTATGTTAAATTTTAGTAAGTTTGTCATGTCATGTTTGTTTTAGGTGAAACAAT
Source organism: Bathymodiolus brooksi (assembly GCA_963680875.1). Lineage (NCBI taxonomy): Eukaryota > Metazoa > Mollusca > Bivalvia > Mytilida > Modiolidae > Bathymodiolus > Bathymodiolus brooksi. The sequence goes on from OY804590.1 coordinate 65,289,827, forward strand.
TTTTTTTCAGTGTAACTTATAAAAAGAAAAAGCAAAAAAAAATGAAAAATGATGTAAAAAAACCATGTTGATATCAAATCAGCAGTTATGAATACAAAAAAAAACAGAAAAAATTAAAGCAGTGAGTTATAAAGAATTAGTCAAAAAGAAATAATAGAAAAAATGAGTATATGAGAAAAAAAATCTGATCACAAAATTGTAAAAAAAAACAACACTAAGATCACAAAATTATGAAAAAGCACAAAAAAATAAGAAAAAATATAAGCTTTGGTAGTTTAAAGATAAACACTGAACTTCCAGTTCAGAGATGGTGGTTCAAATTCACCCCAAAGCTAAGAACAGTTTTTTTTTAATGTTAGTAGTCTTTTTATCACTAGTATAGGAGCATAGGCATAACCTATTTTTGAAGGTAAGAAGTGGCAGTTTCAGATGTTACAAAACCTCAATCATTAATGTAAATTACTGGTACCAGTTATCTATAATTTGTGATTTTAAAGACCTCAATTATATCATTAAATGAAAACTAAACAAAAAGGTCAATTTACTTCATGTGTTTATAGTGAAACCTTTTTGTGTTTGATGAAAAAACATAGGTATTTTTTGCTACTTAGTAAATGCGAATGTGGTTACCATAGCAACAGCTCTTGATTTTTCTGCAATATAGCATTTTATTGTCAAAAAAAACTTTAATGCCTTCACTTTGGTACCTAACATTAGGATGAATCACCATTGATATCACCATACTAGTGTCTACAACTCAAACTTAGTTTGTGTCATGATTTTGCACCAAAAAGTCATAAATGGTAAAGAGTTAAGGGCTTAAGGTTATGGTGTTTAACGCCACTTTCAACAATAATTTAATAATAGCATGGCGGTCAGTTTTATTGATGGAAGAAACCGGAGAAACCACCGACCTGCCGCAACTCATTGACAAACTTTATCACATAATGTTATATCGAGTACACCTCACCATGAGCGATATTCGAAACCACAACGTTAGTGGTAACTAGCATACGATCACGACCACGACGGCCCCTACAACGCAACATTTGGCTATAAATGACCGTTTGTGGCCAATTACAAGGCTCCATTTTGCTATGAATGACCGCTTGTGGCCAATTACAAGGCTCCATTTTGCTATGAATGACCGTTTGTGGCCAATTACAAGGCTCCATTTTTCTATGAATGACCCCTTGTGGTCAATTACAAGGCTCCATTTTGCTATGAATGACCGCTTGTGGTCAATTACAAGGCTCCATTTTTCTATGAATGACCCTTTGTGGTCAATTACAAGGCTCCATTTTGCTATGAATGACCGCTTGTGGTCAATTACAAGGCTCCATTTGGCTATGAATGACCGCTTGTGGCCAATTACAAGGCTCCATTTTGCTATGAATGACCGCTTGTGGCCAATTACAAGGCTCCATTTGGCAATGAATGACCGCTTGTGGCCAATTGCAAGGCTCCATTTTTCTATGAATGACCGCTTGTGGTCAATTACAAGGCTCCATTTTGCTATGAATGACCGCTTGTGGTCAATTACAAGGCTCCATTTGGCTATGAATGACCGCTTGTGGCCAATTACAAGGCTCCATTTTGCTATGAATGACCGCTTGTGGCCAATTACAAGGCTCCATTTGGCAATGAATGACCGATTTTGGTCAATTACAAGGTTCTATTTGGCTATGAATGACCGCTTGTGGCCAATTACAAGGCGCCATTTGACTATGACTGACCGCTTGTGACCAATTACAAGGCTCCATTTGGCTATGAATGACCGCTTGTGACCAATTTTAAGGCTCCATTTGGCTATGAATGACCGCTTGTGGTGCGTTTTCTGATCTTATCCATTATCATCACTATTAGGTGTTGCCGTAACAACTTCGTTCCATAGACCATAAGAAGAGTTTGAAGTTAGGAAAGGGGTGATTAGAATCCATTCACGTACAGTATTAAGGAAATAAAGTAAAGACAGGTTGTCTCGGGGTCAGAATGTGGTATAGCGGAACGACATGTTTACCCGCGGACTGCTATGTTAGTGAGGTAGGACTATTAAAAATACTTGTATTCAAAGGATTATAGTAATATAGAAACTATTACTTGTTTCTGAATAATATCATTGTATTATGTTGTAACGAAGAAATATTAGTGGAAACAGCTTGTTGGTATTATCGTAGTACAACATTTACCCGTTGCATTTATTGACTTAGATTTTCCGGGTTTGTCTTAATACCTATATGAAATGAAAAACAAAGCAAAACCACACCATCAGTTTCAAAATATAATCGGAAATTTTTAGAAACGGAGAGAAAGCGCAATACCCCTAACAAATATATATGACATCATACTTTCTGGGATAGAATATGCATTTTAATTAAAGATTAACTCTGGTTAACACGAATCATTACACCACACATACAGTTCACGAAATATAAAATATGAAATGACAATCTTTATCAGGAGCACAACTGTGAACCAGTTTTAAGTTGAAAGAACGATGTTTTCTTTGGGTTAATTTGGTTTGGATTATGACGTTTAACGCCACTTTCATTCATGTCGTGACTTGACAAGAATAATAGAAACATACACAACAAAGGCCAAGCAAATGATATATATGTGGGGGGGAGGGGGTGCCTGCGTGCGTGCGTGCGTGCTGAACGGCAGGATAAAATGGCAGATTAAATTAAACAGGAGTGGAGTAAAAAATTGGCTTAATAAATAAATAACATAAATATCTTTAAAATTACTCGCTAAATTTCATAATTCTAAGAAAGGTGTTATTGCAAGCAATTTTACCCAGTTTTCTTAATTTCTCAGATTTTTTTTTTTTTTCAATTAAAACAAGTTTTGTTTTGTCACGTATGAGTGATCCTTACATCAATATCTAACCACACCACGACTTATGGAACACCATTAGGACTATGATTAATAATCTGTGACATTGAATGTACAGTATATATCTGTCATTACGGTGGTAGTAAAGACATTCTTTATATGTTGTATGGAGTTACATAATATAATTGTACTTTGAAAACAGAGCTCCGGAGCGTTTTTCGGCAGAAGTAAAGAGTAATGCTCAATTACATGATAGGGACAGTTTCATATCCATTTAGAGTACGAGTTATTTAAGAATTGAATGCATTTTTTTTGTAGTTTTATTGGCGTGTAAAAGCGTGGACCGAAGCACATTTTGTATGAAGCGCTTCATACAAAAAATGTGCCTCGGTACACGCTTTTACATGCCTATAAAACTACAAAAAAATGCAATCAATTCTTATAATTACATTTAAATCACACCAAAATTTAATATCGTTGAATCTTTCGTTGTGAATTTTATTTGTGTTAGATTATTTGCTGTTGGAAATTACTACGCCATTGATTGTTTACATCTGACGTCGCCATGGAGGCACGTGCAAGTTCGGGTTTGAGTTTTATTGGGATGTAAAACATCTCTTTTATAATCATGTGACCACTTCATAGCCAATCATATTGTAACATTTCAGTGAAAAACGGAGGTAATGTAATTATGTATAAATAAAGACGATGTACCTTTACTTTAATTTGTGTCTACATGTGATGTCGGATGGTCTTTTATATTCATTTATATCCATGTCCTTTTCACTAACTGAAAATCATGAAATTCACAATTACACGCAAGTTTATTTATTACAGTCGAACCTGTCCACGTGGTCAGCTATACATGTATTAAGCATGCATTTGTATTTAAAAGATAATTTGTCTTGTCCTGTCATATAAAATTTCATATGAATTGAACCTCTTTTAAGAGGCCACCTGTCTTATAATGTCACTTTTCTTTGTCACAAAAGTGACCTCTTAATACAAGTTTGCTTGTAGTAAACGTTTAATTGATAGTTCACATTAATATACTATGTCAATTTCAAATTGATAATCGGAATGTTTTCTTGATCAAGTAAATATTATAATATGACTATAGTTTGAATTCAATTGAAAATAAATTTAATGTCGCACAACAAGCAGTGATAAAATTGTAATACGATTTGTTGAAGTGCAGAATCTCACGTTGTTGAGGTTGTTTATATTGTTGACAATTACTATTTGAGTTTTTCAGAGGACTTGTTTGTTTAATTTAATTCTTTATTCATTTCATTAGGATTGCATACAGCCAGAGACTAGTAGTAGCTCTCCTCTGGTTTGTGTTGCTCATTTATTCGGGTCATCACTGTTTTAGATTTCCAGAGGAGTATTACGTGTTGTTATGGTTATATCATTTATATTTTTTTTTGACAATTACCGTTTTAAGTTTTTCCAGAGTTGTCGTTCTTGTCATTGTGGTTGGTTATGTTGTTAACCAATGCTGTTTGTTTTAGAAAATGATTAAATCTTTTATTCGTCATGTTGCTGTTGTTATCTTGGCTATATTGCTGGCATTTATTATTGGGGAGGGGCCTGGGTGGCTCAAAGAGTTAGGTATTTGGATTACCTAACAACTCACACAAGTCTATCACCAATACGGCGTGGGTTCGCGCCCGGCTGTGTAAATTCAAAAAAAGGGTGCACTCGACTTGCAGTCGCAAGTGATAAAGTTTACCAGTTGCTTGCCCATGGTCGGTGGTTCTTTCCGGGTACTCCGGCTTCTTCCACCACTAAAATGGTCGCCATGATATAGCTGCAATATTGTTGAAAGTGGCGTTAAACACCAAAAATCAAAATCAAAATCATATTATTGGGGTATGAAAGAGAAATGTAAATATGTTGTGGTTGGGTATATATGCTCGACTATTCAAGTAAAGTTTGAAGATATTAAAGTGGCAATCAGAAACTGTAAATCAGAAACTGTAAATCGGTAAAAATCAGACAATACAACAAAAAAAAAGACAAAACAACAAACAATAATCTAAACAACACAGCACAGAAAACTGAAAATCGAGTAACACGAACCCAACAATCTAATTTGAATATCGTAGAAACTTATTTATGTGCCCACGTCAAGTGAAGTGATACGGCCACGCAACTATTCTCCAAATGTGAGTAAAATGACAATCTTTACAACCGGATTTTGAAACTGTTCCGACAGTCTGGTATTTTTTTTTGCCTTGTGTTGTATTATTGCTTTAACTTTAGATAGCCTGTGTAAACTTGGGTGCTCCGGAAGGATAAGCAGTCCGTGCTCCACTAGTGCTAAACGTTATGTTACTCAAGATTTGACAGACTCTTTCTTGTAACAGTTGTTGGTGGCATTGTTTATCATTATTGCTTATTTAGGATTGTGGTATTTAACGCCACGTTCAAGAATATTTCAGTTATATCGTGTCGGTCAGTTTTATTGGTAGAGGAAACCGAATCCCGGAGTACCCGGAGAATAGCGCTGACAAACTTGATCAAATAATGTTGTTTCGAGTAGACCTCCCCTGGGCGGGATTCGAACTCACAACCTTAGTGGTGATGCACACTGATTGCACTGGTAGTTGTAAATCCAACTACCATACGATCACGAACATGACAGCCCCTCATCATTGTGTGTGTTAGTGTAAATGGTTGGTTATAATGTTGGTGATAACTATTTAAGGATTCTCGGAGGAGTGGTTCTGGTATAAGGTTGTTATATTGTACCTATTTTTACAACAATTAAAGTCAAAAAATTGGCAAGCCAAATAAAGTAAAAATATTTAGAAGCAAGAAAACCACAGGGCGTAAACAAGAACTGTACATTTAAATTATAAATATATCTAATAAACATTGTCAGTACCGAAACACTAACTATTGGGCGAATAGTACCCCCGGGAACTAATGATCGACCTACTTATAGTTATAGAAACGTAGATATCAAATTACAACGTTTGTAACATTCTGAAGAGAAAGCTTGAAATAGTGATACATGTAGTGGACAATACCAACAATATCAACAAAACCTGAAAATCACTGAACATGAACAGACAACGACATATTACACGTAACATGTAAATCTAGGCCATGGCTTCAAACAGGCACAAAATGTGGCGGCGTCAATCCGGTCAGTGGGATACTAAATAGTCAATTATAAGAAAATAAAAAAATAAACTATTTTTTCGTACACTGCTTTATTAGTGTCAATTTTTATAAATCACATCATCTGTTTTACTTCTTGAATAATTTATCTGCATGCTGTACATGATGTACAAGTCCATGATGTACAGGTCCATGGTGGACATTAGTATGATGTACAACAACCTGTGTATGACTGGCGTGATGTCCGTGACCATGAATGTCTGTAAACAAATATGCGAGAATATGTTTAAAAAAATAAAGGTACATGAAACATGTTAAAACAAATATGCATGAAAATGTTAAAAACAAATATGCATGAAACACGTTAAAACAAATATGCAATGGAACATTTAAATAGTTCATGTACCTACCATTTAATTAAACATGTCAAATGCGACAAAAAATATACTTTTTGCACAATTATATAATTTTTTGCAATTTAAAATTAATTTAAAGCACCGTCTCTTTTCAACAGTTGTATCGTTTCATTACATATAGTTGTAATACTATTAATATTATCAATTATCCTTTATTATTATACAGCTATAATTTTAATCCAATCAAAAACACCCATTTAAGATATGTGACCGTACATTATTTTTCCCGTATTGTACAACCGGAAGCCGTATTTTTTCCGTATTGGACGTCCAAATACGGTTTTTTTCGTATTGTACATTATGTAAGGGAAGTAACTCGTTGGTTTTTGTCGTCTGCTAGTAAATTATTTTTAATTGCAATCTACAATCAAATTAACTTGTTCGATATTTAACAGTTTGAGGAGAAAAAAGTTGCTTAGAATAATTGCTGATCAGTTATTTTGCTGTTTTTAATTCATTTTAGAGATTACGAGATCTGTATTGATACAGAACATTTTCCTAACGAAATACTGTTGTGCAGTTGTTCTATTTAGACTGTATTAAAAGTTAAACATAAAATTGTTGTTATAGTATTGATCATTTCAGCTGTATAATAAATAGGTCATTATACAGTGTTATGTACAATATGGAAATATATTGTACTCGTCCGTATTGTATTGAAGACTCGTACAATATCTTTCCACATTGTACATAGCACTGTATAATAACCTATTATTCCAAATGCAACTTGCATTATGCCAAAAAATACAGTTGTGTGCAAAATGAATATACATTCTGGCGTTTGTCGACACAGGAGCAGAGTACAGCATTGCTACAAGCTAGAGTCCGTTTCACACTAATTTTAGAGTATAAGTCATGTTCATTATTGAAGACTTTGTTGTGACTGTGAAATGTAGAATAGCAATACAAGTGCATTTCCTTTACTTTGATTTGTATCCAAGAGTAATGTTGGATAGTCTCTTGTATTCAATTTTTTCTTACTAACATATATCAATGTACAAATGATAGATTTTAAGCCAATTTAAGCAAAATCTAATAAAACAAACAAAAATGATGCGACACAAGTTATACAACTTAGAAATGTCTTCTCCATTATTTACAAAACAAGAATTATAATTACAAGATTATTTCGTTTCTACATTTCTTGGCTCAAAATTCTTTACACTTTCTTAGTATATTTTTTATATCATATTTTCTGATATATGTTCTTTTTTTCTTATTTTGAATATTCGTGATAATTCATTTATATTTTTATTTTATAACCGTCATGAATCATGAATGTTATCAAGTACCACAACGAGGCATGTGCACAAGTAGATAAACATCTCATGATGACAACAAATACACAGACATCATACTGGATTTTATTTCAGTTCGAACGGTATATTTTTTTAAGATTAAAAAGGGAGATGAAAATATTGTAAACAGATATAAAGACATTATCTAAGTAAATTAATTGAAAATACTTACGTATTAACTTTGGGCTTTTACACTCTCCATGTACGCATGTGCATGCTGCCTGACTCCAATGTGTTGCGGGTGCGCATGGCATGCTAAAAGTACTTCCGCCATCGTCATGTTGGAGATAACCAGCACAGTTGTCAGGGTCGGGGGAATAATATCTTCCATTAAGACAATAGTCTATGTCTGTTGAGATATTTATTTACGTGAGGTGCAGTATAAATGATGTGAAAAGTACATGTAAAGGGGTAGATAGAGAATATATTAATGCCCCATATAGACTTCCTTAATACAGTTGATGATCGTGACATTTGGCATTATATTGATCAGGATGTACAGTCAAATATGTATTAACTGGCCATCTTTTAAGACAAAGAAAGGTGATCTTTTAAGACAGGTGACCTCTTAAGAGAGGTTCAATTCATATAAAATTTTCAATAAGACAAGAAAAAGGTGACCTTTTCATACAGGTGACTGCATTAAAAAGGTGTCCTCATGGACAGGCTTGACTGTAGATAGAAATGTGTGATTGATGCAGTATTTACAAACTTTTTAATATAATGATGTGTAAGTTACATGTACAATGTACTTGTACAATAATACTACCAGCAAATGCTATTATAAATGAGGCCACTAATATCAGTGACAGGCCAGTGATACAGGCCGATATTACAAGCCGATTTTTTTCAAATTTCATAAATAATAACATCATTATTGTACAAGTTATATGCATTACTATTGAAACAAAAGAAGTTGCCCGTATTGTATATAACAGGTTTCTTTTCCGCATTCGTACTCAGGTCAAATCCTTGGTGTTACGCACCTCAGTCTTCACCTGTGTACTCATACATATATTTGGGTCTGCAAAACTTCCTTATCCCACGCCACGTTTTATTTAAGTGCCTGTACCAATCCATGAGTTTGATCGGTCATACATTTGTGTTAGGGGTCATACATATATGTTAGGGGTCATACATATGTGTTATGGGTCATACATGTGTTAGGGATATCGATTTTTGTCCCCGTTTCTACGAGTTGTCTGTGTGATTGTGGAAATGTTCCGACAGAGTGGTATTTTGTGTATGTCAGTTTATTCCTTAATTGTTGATTTTACTTGCCATGTAATAATTAGAGTGCTCTCCTGGAGTGTGATATATAGAGGGTTCAAGTTCCAGTCAGGTCAAATCAAAGACTATTAAAATGCTGCTTCTCCGCTAAGCTCGTTTCATCAAGGAGCAAGAGCAAGATTGTCTAGGAATAAGGATAATGTGCCCGGGGGAGCGACATACCCCACCCACGGTCTATTGTTTCAGTTGGTTAGTACTATAACAATCCAACTAAGCGTGTTAGACCAGTACAAGGCGGACATCATCATCATCTCATTGAAATGTAACTTGCACTCGCCATATTATAGCAAAACAAAAATATCACTAGTTGTTAAACAACAATTACTCAAACACTCCTTGCACAAACCTAATAAACATAATATAATCGGGACAACTTATAAGAATTAGGAACTGCTTACCCTTCGCAAGTACGTTTTCTTTTTTATGTGTAACACGGCAGTTTGCTTTATCGTGCGTTCATGGGTTTTTTTTCTGTGTAGTGTTGTGTTTTTTGAACATTATAAGGGACCGACCATTTAACTTGAAGGGGGGGGGGGGTATGGTTTTTTGCTTCGTTCAGAAAAAATGTTTCGGACAACACGAGAGTTCGAATATTTTTTGTCTGATTCAGATTTTTTTTTTTTTCCTCCACCAAAATCAGAATTTTTTTTCAGCAACATTGGGAATCAGAACATTTTTTTAGAAAAAAAACCATAACCCCCCCTTCAAGTTAAATGGTCGTTCCCTAATTGGCATTGTTTCCACATACCTTCATAAGTCTCAATACCTGCAAAACAAATATATATATTATTTTACATTTATAGTACCATCCAAATATGACTTCAAACTAAAATTAGGGGCCGCCATGGTAGTTGTCGAATGATAGTTGGAATTACAACTACTGGTGCAAACAGGGCCTATCACCACTACAGTTGTGAGTTCAAATACCGCTCAATGAAGAGGTCTACCCGAAACAACAACATATGTGAAAGTTTGTCGGTTACTTGCGGCAGGTCGGTGGTTTTATCTTGATGTTCGTGTTCCCGGCTTCTTCTTCCAATAGTACTGACCCCCACGATATAAATGAAATAATGTTGAAAGTGTCGACAAATATCATAAATCTAACCCCGACAGTGTGGTATTATTAGTTTTACATTTTATTCAAGATTGAGAAATAGTTCCTGCAAATAACATACGAAATGAAGGCAAACACTTGTAGTGTTGATATATCAAAAACTATAATGTTAAATATTCTGTATTTTAATTTTTTTTTTTATAAACTAGTAATCAGAATTAGACACCAATAAAATTGGTCGCTACCGTTGAAAGTGTCGCTAAAAACCATAGCCCCCATGTCTAATTATGATACACAAGTGACAAAAAATTAATTGATTTGCTATTGGTAAAAAAAAAAGTATTTATATTATCAGGATTTTCGAAAAGTGTGAAGATACCAAAAGGGCAATAAAAAAAAATACTCGATATGCAAAAATACTATCTCTAGATAGACAAAAGAGTTTCTCATTGAATTATCTCCCTTACCATGTCCATGTGCGTGTCCATGTACTGTATGTACCTCATGATGTACAAGGTGGCGGTTATGTACCACATGATGTTGACCTGAAAAACATGCAATATATGAACCATAAAAATAGAGTCTTTTTGTTATTTTGGTTTTTTTTTTTAGGTTTTTTTTTAAATTTAATACAAGACATTCATAATTTAAAATCTCTAATAATTGGTCATAATCTATTATGTGTGATAAACTCATTTATAAAGCCAAAAATAGCGTTTGTATTTGTCGATTTAACGGTCGCAAATGTCCGTTTACTGGCTCCGCTAAGTCGTCGCCAGTAAACTAAATTTGCGACCATCATATTTGCATTTGATGCCGTGAAATTATCAAAAACAATACAGTTATTTCCTAAATGTAACTTTCATTTAGAAATTCCCCATCAAAGCAATAAATACATAGATATCGAATATAGTCCGTACGACACGTTTCGGAAATAATTTTCACCAGGCACACCTAAAGATAAAACAGTGGTAAGCCAACAGTCTTTCGGAGCGGGAAAACTAAAGAACCAAAACAAAATTTCCAAATTCGGCTAGGGTAACCTATGCCTGAGGGAGGAGAACCTTAGTTTAACAATGATTACAATATTTAGTACCTGTAAATGTCAATTATAACTATATCCAATAAACCATGTCAGTTCCGAAACACTGATTTCTGAGCAGACGATACCCACCCGCAAAGGTATCAACCAAGAGATAGTAATAAGTATAGGTTATTCAATACCTTGTCATAGTATATGAAAAAGAATGCCTTGAGGCGAAGCTGAGATGCATTCTTTTTCAAATACTAATGACCAGGTATTGTATAATCAATTTAACCCATACTTTCTTTGTCGAGTGTCATGATTACCAATTATTACTAATTTAGGCAGTCTAAGCCAGATTAGATTGAATGAGTATCAGCTCAAAAGCATGTCCTTCAATTACAACATATCCAGCATAGCCCTAATAACACAAAACAAAGAAAGTATGGGCTAAAAACATAGATATATAAGGTAGTGCGCATGGCGCGTTTCTGGAATACCCTTCACCAGGTACGCCCAAATGTGTACCTCAGATGTTAAAGCAAATATTGCATTTTTGTATCTTGGAAGATTTGTTCACACAAGTGACGAAACCAAGCTTATAATGTATAAGGCCTGCATATATTTATACATGTATATATTACATCTTATTGCTAACTAAGCAGTTGAAAATGAAAGGCAAAAATAAATACGATTGATTGATGTATAACGCCAACGTTAGCAATATTTCAGCTATATCGTGGCGTGAGCAAATTTTATTATTAACTTAGACACCTACAAGACCCTTAGAAATCAAACATACTTGTCTAAAAAAAAAACAATCGAATTATATGTACAAATTATCAAAGGATAAAAAGTCATTACATATACTTATATACTTACCATTCAACATTTGATGTAAAACGGATCCTGCAAATATAAAACAAATGTAGATATTTAATATATTTAAGTCAGATTTGAGGGGCGAGTGGTTGAGGTTTCGCTACAGCCTTGCATCATTCCATCCTTGTGTTCAATTAAGTCTAGTTAAAAAAAAACATATTGTATTTATTTTCATATCAGGTCCTATGTTAAAATATGTCCTGCGGTGGCCGTCATCTTGGATTTCTGACATAATATTATGACAGGGTAAAGGACCATACAAGTTTTGGGTCAGTCAACAGTTTAGTATCAATACAAACTTTTTTCAAATTGGATCCTTTGTTGAACTATGTCCTGCGGTGGTGGCCATCTTGAATTTTCGATCAAAACAAACACCTGCATGTTGTCGAGAAAGTTACAAATAAGTGTGGTTCAAATGGCAAAGTGACTTCCCAAAATAATCTATTTATTTACTTTGCATTAAATTGTATATTTAATTTTATTATACTAATTCTATTGTTGCCTTGTATTAGGAGAAATAAAAGTAAGACATACATGTTATTAAATCCACTTCATTTTTTAAATAAAATGGTGGTTTAAGTAAACCGATGGTTTCAGATGAATTGATTTTCGGATCATTTTTTGCTAAGGTAGTGCGAAATTTGCATTTGGGGAAAAAATCGTGAAAATTACCAGCTCAAAATATATTAAACATCTCATTAACATAAACGGTAACATATACTATGCGTTTCATTAAGCTAAAACGACTGTTCATATTTCATCTTAATTGGGTTTGAAGATGTGCTCTGTCTACTTGGTTTATTTATAGTAACAGTAGCGACATTGGATAATTGGCAAGATCATAGGATACAATTTGGAAAGTAGACACCTGAAGGATGTTTCATATGCCGACTTCAGTTGAAATTGACCCAGTGGTTTCAGAGATGTTTTAAATAGTTTACGGCGGACGGACGACGACGTCTTCCAAGCGATGATAATATCAAATTGGACCCTTATTGTCAGGTGAGCTAAAGAAGTGAAATATTTTCTGCAACCTTTTTGGAAAATACTAAATATGAGGAATCAGTTTGGCATATTGAATTATTATGAAAGAACACTAAAGGTAGTCTGAAATATTAAATCTGAATACACGTACTACATTGGTAGTAGTAATACACAAACAAGACCTATAAGACAAGAAGACTGTGGTCTCTTTAAATATTATTGAAAGCCCCTGTTTTCATGCACAATAAAAATGTGTTAAGGGTATCCATTTTACCTCTTTCTACGATTTTTCTATAGAGTTTTGGAACTGTTTCAACAGTGTGGTATTTTTCTATTGAGTTTTGGAACTGTTCCAACAGTGTGGTATTTTTCTATTGAGTTTTGGAACTGTTTCAACAGTGTGGTATTTTTCTATTGAGTTTTGGAACTGTTCCAACAGTGTGGTATTTTTCTATTGAGTTTTGGAACTGTTTCAACAGTGTGGTATTTTTCTATTGAGTTTTGGAACTGTTTCAACAGTGTGGTATTTTTCTATAGAGTTTTGGAACTGTTCCAACAGTGTGGTATTTTTCTATAGAGTTTTGGAACTGTTTCAACAGTGTGGTATTTTTCTATTGAGTTTTGGAACTGTTTCAACAGTGTGGTATTTTTCTATTGAGTTTTGGAACTGTTTCAACAGTGTGGTATTTTTCTATTGAGTTTTGGAACTGTTTCAACAGTGTGGTATTTTTCTATTGAGTTTTGGAACTGTTTCAACAGTGTGGTATTTTTCTATTGAGTTTTGGAACTGTTTCAACAGTGTGGTATTTTTCTATTGAGTTTTGGAACTGTTTCAAGAGTGTGGTATTTTTAGTTTTTCATTTTATTACTAACGTTTGTGGCCATTGTGTTGTCTGTCCTTCCTCCATTTACGGCTTCTAATTACCCATTTGGTATCTTCATTCTTTTCTTTGGTCCACCATATAGGTGTAAAATAAGGGTAATAACAACATTACCGAACTCCGAACAATCTTACAAAGGGAAAGTCAAAACTCATAAGTATATAAACAGACAAAATCAGTCAACAACCGGAAAACTGTGAAAACCGTAATGACCCTGACTTGGTACAGGCATTTCTAAAGAAATGGTGGGTTGAATCGGATTTTAAAGTGCCAAACCTCCCGCTTTCATTACGTCTCAAAGGTTCCGGCTGTCACTATAACAGTATCTATAACAATACTGGAACAAAATAGGTAAACTAGTTGTCAAAGCAGTACCAAATTCAGTGAAGTAAATGTCAAAAACACTTAAAATGTGATGTCGTCTTTCATTATATTGCACCTTTGGAATGGAGTGTAACATTCTGATTACCCTTTTGGTATCTTCCAACTCTTCATACGTGGAAGCGTATTTTGTCTTCATAAAACTTATTGCTTGATTGGTGTTTAGCGCTAATTTGCGCGGTATTACATCGTGGTGTGAGATAATTTATATAAAATTAGTTTCATGGCTACATAAGACCTTTAGACATAAATCAATCTTATGTATAAAACAATTGGGTTGTATATGGAATATACAAATTAAAAGGATGTATTCAGAATTAAAGTTCGTTGTTTTTTAAGTAGCTAGTGCCAGATATCTTAATGGGAAAAAAATGCAAGTTTGGTTAATATTGGTGATAAACACAAGTTAAACAATCATGGCTAATTGTAATGAATGGCTGTATTAAAAACGTAGATATCAAATCTATTGCACACCACGCGTTTCTGGAATAAGCTTCATCAGGTACGCTCAAAGCAAAAATATTTGAAAGCCAAAGCTAAGGTCACCTATGCCTGGGGGAGGAGAACATGTTTTAAACGTTCAATGTTCAGTTCTTCATATACAGAAAATGCACATTTGATACATTGAATTCATATTGGCATCTTAATTGTTAAATTTTAGGATAGCAAAATAAAAAAGACAAACAAAAAATACCACGTTGTAAGAATGGATGTAACAATATGCGAAAAATGTCTAAAATTTCATCAAGTTTCGTACCTGATTTCACATTATGTCCATCATTAGTACCCAAAATATGAATGCTATGTTGTGTTTTCCCCCTGAAAAAATCTATATATATTTTAGAATTACATAGCCACTTATACAATCCATTGTGAAAAGCCTCTATGGTGAATACTGGGCACAAAAAAAGCTAGTTTAACCCTACGACCTTTGACTGATGTGTCTGTACCAAGCCAGTATTTTTCCTATTAGATTCTGGAACTGTTCCGACAGTGTGTAAATTTTTATTATTTAATTTTTTTCTTTTGCTTTTTAATTTCTTATAGCAACAGAGAACTTTATAATTTGTAGTTATTCATTTTTTCTCGGTCTAGCCCCAAATACTTTACAAACACTGAAAAGTAATTAAGAAACATATTGAAATATATAAATCTTATTTCAAATTCATGCATTTCAAGATGCCATCAAAAAATATTTTTTATCAAAATAAGAACTTACCTGATCTAGCTACGGTAACCATAGCCACAATCAACAAAATACATAACGATATTCTTGGAGAAGCCATTGTGTTAGAAGATTCAACAAAAGGATGATTGATACCTGTAAGTTCCACGTTTATATACACTATTGTTTTACCGTGTCACTTCCTTGTTCTAAAACAGATGTTCCCAATAAGACGATTTTCATTAAACAAGCGGAAATTATTGTAAGTAAGAAAACAAGTAGAATAATGTCTTTAAAAAGATGCAAATCCCCCAATTCAAAGATGTTAAACATTGCATTTCACGGTGTTAAATAAGAAAAAAACATATTTAATGCAATATTAGCGTACTAACATGAAATTAACCACGTATAATCTAAGACTAAACACAAGTAAGGCATATGATGCAGTCTTAGATATTGGGGCATATTTTTATATAATACGACGAATAACTACTTGTCCGCTTACACGACAAAATAATAATTAAATACAATATTATACAATTATGGCCTTCGGAAGAGGTGAATATCCATAATTGTCAACCCCACTAGGGTTATTTCCCCGAGGGCTTTAGCCAGAGAGAAATAATCCTAGTGGGGTTGACAATTTTGGATATTCACCGATTCAGAGGGCCGTAACTGTTTTATTATGCCGAACAAACAGTTGAAATATACTGTTTAATATTTGAATTGTTAAAGTATTATTTCATTAGGGTTATTCACTGGACGTTGTAATTTTCGAGGGTTATTACACCTTTGAATAATAGGGTTAATCAATGGACGTGTGTAATTCTTGAGGTTATTCACCGTTGGCGGCGATTAGAAGCAAAAATATCCAGATTATTTTATGTCATGTGATTATCTTTTAACCAATAGAATTGATTCTTTATTATGTGAGGTATAATAATATACAATTATTGCACTCCATTGAGTGCGATATTATAGTATTATTACGTGATGTTTTTCATATTGGCCTAGTTATAGGTCCGAGGCTTGCTGTATTGGCCTGAGGCGCAGCCGAACGCCAATACAGCAGACCGAGGACCTATAAATAGGCCAATATGAAAAACATCACGTAATGATACCTTTATTAATTAACCAGTCCAATATCTCTTGGGATTTTACCTTGAAATTGTCGAAATGTCTAGCGGATTCCGATCTAGTTGTTATTGGACTGACTGGAAATTGGGCCAATACGGAAAACATCCGTATTGGACTGGTTTTTGCCGTATTGGCCCAATGAAAGTTTTTATATTGTATTGACAGATTTGATCATATAAAGGCTAATAAATCAAAGTTAATTAATAAGATGTGCTATGGAGCACTGAAAAGCAATATTGACCAAGGCCGCCGAAGTCTTGGTCAATATTGCTTTTCAGTGCTCCATAACACATCATATACATATTGCACAAAATGAAGTGCTGTAATTGTTTTATTACATTTAACATTCCCAGTATTTATTTTTTGTACCTGGATCCATTTTTACGGATTGTTTGTTGTTGTTTGTTTCAAATTCAAAAGCACATGAGTTGATCCATTTAATATCATAGATACTTGTACTAATTCAGTGTGTACAAATTTATATTACTAATTCGATGTCCACCAATGGGGTTCACCTACGAGTTTTCGTTAATAGGTGGCGTATGTGTTCTATCAGTTATTACCTTCAGAACTAGCTAGCATCAATAACGTAACTAATGTAAACTACGATATTGATTGATATATATTCGTGTAAAATGCCACAAATGCTGTGTTTAACAAGTGGAGGGTAGATATCAAGAAGACTGACCATGCGACGAGAGGTCCGTGGACGCCAGGGAAATACGACGTGGTTTGCTCGGCACATAATGACATTTCAAGGACATCGGCTTCAGAGTGTCAGGATTATTATGTTAGATGTCTTCTAGTGTTGATTGAATAAAAAGTTGTTATTACTTTTACTTAAGGAATGGCTCCTCTAAAGATAGTGTTCAATATATTTAATAAGAGATAAAGCACTAACCATTTTACCACTGCGGGGGTGGAGGTGGGAGGTTAGAATAAAAATCGTTTATTTTCCACTATGTCCAAATTTTAAAGTAGACCTGAATACACCTCAGCCCTAAAAAATATTGCTTGTTTAGGTTAACTCGACCCTACCTAAAATTTAGTGCTTATCCTAGCTATTTTATTAGTTTTTCTTATCAAGCACAGTCGTGGAACATCTGCATGCCCAATATATCCAATGCAAAAAACAAAAACAAAACATTCCTGGTCACCCTTACCTAACCTTTTTCACAGGGTTACCGGTAACTATAAACACACAATTATTTTTTTAGGTCTCACATGTATGCATCTTTTACCTCATGTATGCATAAACATATTTTTGATCTCCCTGATGTGTGAAAAATATTGGATTCTCTACTGACAGACATAAAAAATCCCAAGCCCCCCTCCCCCCCCCCCCCCTTCACTAATAAAATTGTTGGTGTCTAATAAAGAAAACAAGTGAGTGGGAAGACATGTCACTCCACTCGGGCACATTAATGCATATTCTGATTCCGGCCAGTCTTTGTTCTTACTCCTTAATGCTGCATGCTTTAATAGTAGAGAAGCAACAAATACCAATGTTATAGTCTTTGGTTTGACCAGACTGGGGCTCTTTCCCATGGATCTAACACACTCAAGGTGAGAATGCTAACCATTACACCACCGATGAGATAAGAAACCATTTTGTCTACAGACCCATAACATAATACCACCATAACAAAATTTCTGTGGTCGTATAAAAATCACACTGAAAAAGGAGCAGTCTTTCAAAACTTTCATTAAGCTAGGGACTTGTGCCCATGTTGCTTAGTTGAAGTTAGTTAATACAGTCAATATGATCAAACACACATTAAAAAGCTCATAGATTAGCTTCCAGTCAGATTTGAACTGACATCTTTTCAACTTTATTGAAATGTACTACCTTGTACTATAGAAGCCATAATGATTGTAATGTTACACAAAGTACACTTACAGATAAAGACTGTATTTAAGACATATTATTAACTACAGGTGTACATGTATTTTAATCTTCACCATGGATGGTTAAATGTTTAAATTGTGTATTCATTGACACTGATTACATCAGGTAATAATATTCATTAAAAAGTTGTTAATGTTTTCGTGATTCATGAAACCTTTTTTTTTCTCTAGCTACTGTTAGTAGCGACTAGCCCCTCCGCTTAAATAGTCTTAAAAGGTCAATATATTACTTTAATAACAAAATATGATATAAATATACAGGTATAACATGACAAAAAGACAAATATTTAATGGCTGACAAAAAATTACGAATACCCAGAAAACTGAAGACTGAGACGCACAAGCAACTAAAAATCCGGACTGACATGAACTCAGATGCTCCATATGAGTCTGCAGTTCAAACTTCACTAATACCACTTCAAGGGCGAAAGAGCTGGGGACAATTGCCCTCCCTACTTTTAAAAATTGAGGGGGAGGTGAAATAGTTTTGCCCCCCTTTTTGGCATTAAATTTAAGAAAAAAAACCTTTTTTACTTTAGTATGGAAGCATATATTGTCCATTTAGCCAAGGGTATAAGGATATTTGGACAAGGGTATGCTTTGAAATCATAGTGACTTTTTTTTTTATTGCTGCACAGTTTTGAATATATACCAGACAAATAAGAAATACATTTTTTGTACATTTTTCATAAAGATGTATACCGAATGTAATGAGCATCATTCAAATTAGTATATTTATTGAGGAGATGGGGATCATTCACCAAATTTCTTTCCACATACGTCGCTGTTGTTCCATAAGTGGTTAGCGGAACGTTTTAATCTCGATGACGCTTGAATTGTTAACGTTGGGTACAAGAACACGTCAATATCTAATGCCCTTATAACATGAATAGGAAAAATTCTGTAAATTCGTTCACAAAAGAAACTGTTCTCACGACTTTTTTTTATTGTATAAATTATAACATTATTGTAGATAAACTACTATTGAAACAAAAGAAGTTACCCGTATTGCGGGATATTCAATACGGGCCGCTTCTTTTTTTTTAATAGTACTGTATCTTATACTTACAACCATTGCGCTGGAACAGTTGACTACCGAACGACAGGGATATTAGGTTATTAATTAAATTCCTAACGGTGTATACGTGTATCACATTTCATTTCTTTGCATTAGCATTAGAGGAAAGGGGTGTATTTTACTCTTATAAAAAGATCTCGATGCTACATTTTTGTAACTGAAAAAAAAATGCACTCTGAAACAGAATTTTTGTTCTGGGGAAAAATTGTCCCTTTATGACCAATAATAAAAATCGGGGTAAAAGGGTAAAAAATCAAAGCCATACATGTACAATACACAGGAACACAACAAATTCATTTATACCTTTAGGCAGTAATATACAATTTTCAACAAACACAGAAAAAGAACAAGTAATAATAAAAAAAACTTGTAACAATGAACAAATAGAATTTCTGTGTGTATAGACACCTTTTCAAGTAACATAGTTGGTATTGTAGAGCATTTAAAAGAGAGATTATTCAAAATAAATCTAAAAACGGCTAATGATACAAAAAAATTAATAGCAATAATAAATTTATCTTTGTAATAAACAATCCAAAGGGAACACATTTATGATTATTTTCAAAATATTTCAGCAAAAAATATTCTTCATCTGTACGATATATCCAGTTTACGGAAAGGAAAAACTTAATTGACCTTCCCTACCTAGATGATCACAGTTTTTATTTTTGAAACATATTTTCCTTTTCTCATTTTTGTTTCAATTTTTAGTTTATGCCACACAAAATAAAATTCTTTTTAGATTCTCATCCCAGCCCTACCCACTTTTTAACCATCAAATTCACGATTTTCTATATTCAATCAATTCATTTTCAAAATTTAACCAATTCTTTATTAGGGTATCAGTATACCAAATAAAGTTTTTTTTTTTTTTATGTGATGTTCTATCACGATAGTTTCCAGATGTATTTAGTTCTACAATATTTAACTCAGTAGTCCGCAAGGGGCCTTCGTGGTCGTGATCGTTTGGTAGTTGGATTTACAAGTACCTATAGATCATAAGATGCAATCAGTATCTATCACGACTAATATGAGTTCGAATCTCGCCCAGGCGATACAACATTATGTGATAAAATTTGCCAGTGACTTGTGGCAGGTCCGTGGTTTTCTCTGTGCACTCCGTTTTCCTCCACCAATAAAACTGACCCCCACTGAAATTTGTTGAAAGTGGTGTTAAACACCAAACCCAGTAGTCCGTACGTTTCCAATCGTGTACGTTCACATTTTTTTGTTTATTTTTTTTTATTGTATAGAACGCTGGGTTTTATGCAAATTCCCGATTTTTTCGTAGCATTACTGAAATCGTAATTCAAATCGTTTGACTGTTCATTTAAATAACAGGCAGCTAACTAAAGTTATAAATAACGTTTTTACCTGCATTAGAATGGAATAAACTTACTAAAATCATGTGCTTTGCCTTTAGTCCTTTACCATTAAAAAGTTCATTATGCCAAATAATTGTAATCTTCAATATATTTTTACATATATATTACAATGAAATAAATTTGATAATTGGGATAGTATAGTGGTGCATGTATAGGTCAACATATAAGAAAAGTTTGTAGATGTCAAAAGGGTTATCGGAAGTCATATATCGAAGAAGGGGAGGCAATGCAATGGCCAAGTGAAAAAGGACAAAATGATAAACAGTGGTCTACAAAAAACTACACAGAAAACTGAAGATTGAGCAGCACGAATCCCACTTAAAACCCGACGGAACTCTGTCGGTGACAACTTGAGTCTTTAGTTTTACATTGTATGGCAGTTCCAGGTTTTGTACGATGATCAGCCAGTCTGATTGTACAAAATATTTGAATGCTACCAAAATCTGTCGAAAATAATTAAAAATAGTAAGAAACAACGAATTTTCTTTATTTAGCTATTTATTATGCCATTATCTGTATAATTTTGCACCAAATAATTTTAAAGAGTGTGATTTAGATTTGAAGATTGCCTAAATATAGAGAGACCTAGATATATTAATTCAAAATTTTGTATGTGGAGACAGGGACTTTATTATTCTATTTTGTTCACTTGGAGGTAGTATTTCCCGAAATTCAGGTATACTTTAAAATGTTGGAATGAAGTTCATCAGTATTGCAGTGTGGCAGTGTGAGTGACCAAACATCATGTACACCTTTTATGAACATGTATAGGCTACACCATGGTACATGTCGATATGGCTTGTAAACGTCCGTTTTATTTCTTAAAATGGTCATAATAAAACTCTTTTCTTGCGACTTAAAGATAATACTTTTATTTTACATATACTCGTCAACTAAATCTACACTTCTAACAGGTAATACCACACGCGCTGTACTAGTTAAGCTTCAATGTTTGCACCATCCAAGTTTTATAATTCAGTGCCGTCATTAGATTAACGTTAAGATACAAGCGTCTTTGTGATTCAAACGCACAATTAACCACTTATGGAACAGTAGCGTCACCAAACGGGAGAAGCGGTGAATGATCCCTATTCGTTTTTTGTGATAATAATAATAACAGCATAATAACCAAAACACTTACAAGTATTGATAACGAAAGCGTGGGTGTAATATAATGTACTTCATAATCTTATTTTCTCTTCTAATGAACAAAAACAATGTAACTGTAATACATATTAGTCAATTATCATTCTAGACACCAACAATATCATAAAGTCTAATTTTAGGCACCAAAGCGTACCATGTACATCAATAATATAGATTCATATTCATGTCTTTCCGTATAGGTATATTTGATATGCAGTACGAAAAATGTAGTTAAATGTAGCAGTAGTTATACATGTAAGATTGCCACGTGCATATTTTTAACGCTCTCAACAGATACAATTTGAAATTCATTGAATTTAGGAGAATGTTCGATGGAGGTTTGTATGCAAAATTCACACACACACACTCACATTTTATTGTGTACATGTATATGCATAACCAACATGCATAAACTTTGGTAATTCTAAGCAATATGCAGCTATCGATAGCCATCGGATACACTATTTAAAGTTGGTGTAGATATTAATAACCACAGACTAAGATTAGATATCGTCTGATGCCTTCAACTTAACAACTAGGAACCCATGGCTCAGCAGCTTCCTTGTTAGCAGCAACTCTCTGTCAAGAAAATCCTGATAGGAACCACCAAGTCTGGAATATCGTATCAACTGAGAGATATATACTCCATATGCAGTTGCTATGCGAATGGTGCTACATATAAATGGAACGTTCACAATGGGAAAATTGAAATCATCTCTTTTGTCGTAAAGTTTCGTTCTACACCACCCATCACTGTCAATTTCGATGTGTATGTCAAGGTATGAAGCAAACCTATCTGTATATGTGTGTAATAAAATTGTATAAAGATTAAAACATCTATGCTTAGCTACATGTATCCATAACAGTCGTGCATAAAATTAACCTTTAATAACAGGAGAATAATTAAAACGTAAATATCTGATGTTATCCTGCGCTGGTTCCATTTGAGCAGTCGAACTGCAATGACATGATATATTTTTGCTATAAACAGTCATTAACCAAGATATAGTTTTTTCTGGTACCCGATTCACGTTGAGCTACGGTAAGGAAACAATAACAGTATCGGCGCGGCGTCCTAGAGGATACCATCAAAAACTATTAGAACGTCGCTTGTTTCTAATCTGCTTAAACAAGTTGACTGTTGTTTTAAGCATTTTGACATTGTATGATAAACATCATATACGTACATATATACGGGAAATATAAAATTCATTGACACTCTCTGCGAAACAGGGCAGAAAAGACTAGCTTTTCTCTCTGTTTCTAAAGCGCGTACACATTGGTTTACATTTCCCGACAATGTACATGTACGTATATTGTCTGTTTATGTGCACGATGTATGTCTGGAATAACCTTTGTCATGTACGCTACAAGTCAAAGGATTGGATAGCCAAATAATCTAAGCATCTAAAAAGCAAGAAAACCAAACAGGATAGCAAATACGGCTGTGGTTAACTCTGAATGAGGGACAGAATAGCAAATGCAGCTGTGGTTAACTCTGAATGAGGGACAGGATAGCAAATACAGCTATGGTTAACTCTGAATGAGGGACATGATAGCAATTACAGCTGTGGTTAACTCTGAATGAGGGACAGGATAGCAAATATAGCTGTGGTTAACTCTGAATGAGTGAGGATAACCTTAGCTTTAATAGTGACTACATTATTTCAGAACTGTACATTTCAATATAACTTCTAAGCTCCCTAGTGACCGACTATGATTATTTAATTACCGTCTAAGTCGGTCACGGGAGCTTAGAACATCTTTGTGCGATGTTGCTGATCTATAACTTGAAACAGTAACTAAGTTTTTTCCACGAACTATATTTAACGGACTTTCTTGGAAGTTCTAAGGCTAATTTTCCGTCTGCATCGTTTCGTAGCTGCACGTTTATCTATCGTCTGCATCGTTATTTTTAGGAATGGAATTTTCCACTGGCCAGTAAAGCGTATTAATCTTATTCTCTAGATTTCCATATATGGCTCTGCCTTCTATCGTTATTTTTAGGAATGATTGTATCCAATCATAGGTTGTCAAATAAATAAAACTTCGTACAATATAAGTTCTAAGCTCCCTAGTGACCGACTATGATTATTTAGATGGTCAGTAAATTGTTGAAGGGTGAGCGCTTACGGGAGTTTAGAACATTTTTGTACGACGTTGCTGATCTATAACTTGAAACAGTAACTACGTTTTTTCCACGAACTATGTTTGACGGACTTTCTTGGAAGTTCCAAAGCTAAAGACGTAATGGTCACTAGACAAAATTAAGCACCGCCCACTGACCTTCTGTAATTTTCCGTCTGCATTGTTTCGTAACTGCACGTTTATCTATCGTCTGCATCGTGAAATTTTCCACTGGCCAGTAAAGCGTATTAATTTTATTCTCTAGATTTCCATATATGGCTCTGCCTTCTATCGTTATTTTTAGGAATGATTTTATCCAATCATAGGTCGTCAAATAACATTGTACAATAATTGATAGATCTTTATCAACCATATCAGTCCCGCAACACTGACTACTGAGCGGATGATACCCCATAGACTAATAACGTTTTGTTGACTGTTTGCTGAAATGGAACGTTTAGTTTTCTTGCTGCCAAAGACTTTTAAATTGTATGTCTTCTCAATTATTTGACCTTTGACCGTATCTACAGAATATTATTCCAAAAACGCATCTAAATTAGATATCAACGTTTTCTTTCTATTGTAAATAATATTATAAATAGTAGTTCAATAATGTCTGTATCATAATTAATATAATAAATAATGTTGATAGTTGTCCTTTGTTATTATTATTAGTAAACTTTATTATGGCCCTGTATTTATTTATTTATAGAGTCACTGAAGTTTTTAATGTATGAAAATCCTAAAAATAATACGAGAGAAATCTATCATTTGATTAAGACGAGTTTGAAGATACCAAAAGGGTAATCAGAATCCGTAAATCAAAGAAGGACAGACAACACAATGGCCAAAAAGAAAAAAGGACAAACAACGATCTACAAAGCATTACACATGAAACTAAAGATCGAGTACCACGAACCCCACTAAAACCCGGGGGTGAACTCAGGTGTTCCGGAAGGGTGAACAGTTCCTGCTCCACTAGTGGCACCCGTCGTGTTTCTCTAGCTAAAAACACGTATCACAAATACTAGATTCACATGGTTATGACTACAAATTGTGTTTTTATTGGGAAAATATTAACAGAGATCTCATATTTTATTATATTTACTGGGGTTTGATAGTGGTTATCTGTCTTTTGCCAATAAATTACTTATTAACAAATTAAAATGGGAAATTACCTGTGAAAATATAAGAACAAATTTACAAGCTTTAATTCAAAATTACATGTTAAGCTTTAAAGTCTAGTGGAGGTTGTGATATAGCAAAATTTAACTGAGCTGTAAATAAGATTGCGTTTATTTAAAACTCCTATTAGTGCATATATACTTTGTAGCAACTGTTTCAACTGTTTACTTCAAATACATTCAGCGGCAGCTAACTTCGTTACAGGAGCGAAATTATAAGGCATGTTTATAAAGCAACGAATAAAGTAGAACACAATATACACTATTAAAGATGCTTTTTAAAACTCGAGGACGTTTCTCAATCATCTCTCATCTCAGGGACTTCGCCCTTCGATGAGAGATGACTGAAAAACGCTCGTTTTAAAAAAAACATCGTTAATCACTTACTATAACAATAGTATATTTATTAGTCGTAATACGTATGAATACTCTAAGTGAACGTGGTGGAAAAAAACTAAAAGATGATTTTGAAAAGCGCTATCAGTATACTTTTAGTGGCATTAAAGGGGGAAATAAAAGACTAAAATATGTCTGGATTTAATATATTTTTAAAATGTATGAAGAAACCAAAAATAATAAAGTTAATAGAAATAATATTATATCTCACAAATGGAAAACAATGAAAAAAACGTAGATATTAAAATTAGTGCGCACAACACGTTTCTGGAATAACCTTCATCAGGTACGTTACTGGAATAACCTTCATCAGGTACGTTACTGAAATAACCTTCATCAGGTACGTTTCTGGAATAACCTTCATCAGGTACGTTACTGGAATAACCTTCATCAGGTACGTTACTGGAATAACCTTCATCAGGTACGTTACTGGAATAACCTTCATCAGGTACGTTACTGGAATAACCTTCATCAGGTACACTCAAAGTCGAAAGGTTGGAAAGATATTCTAAAGGAATTTCTTGTATAAAAAGAGGCTCGTAATCACAATAACCTTTGGATTAAAATTGACAGATGATTTATGTCCATTGTGTTATCGCCACCCCTGCTAGCTCGAAATGAGGGCCCGGGTGGTTCAATGAGTTAGGTAGTTGGATTACCTAACAACTCATACAAGACTATCACCAATACGGCGTGGTTTCGCGCCCGGCTTTGTAAATTACGAAAAAGGGTGCACTCGATTCGCAGCCGCAAGTGATAAAGTTTACCAGTTGCTTGCCCATGGTCGGTAGTTTTCTCCGGGTACTCCGGCTTCTTCCACCACTAAAACTGGTCGCCATGATATAGTTGAAATATTGCTGAAAGTGGCGTTAAAACACCAAATATAAAAAATAAATCAATCAGTTAACTCGACCTACAGCAAAAATATTTTTACAGCGACAAAATGACACGAGTCACTTTACGAATAAAGGAAATATGTTTGTTTTATTAAATTGTGATTTTAAGAAGAGTTTGAAGATACCAAAGGGGTAATCAGAATCCGTATCGTTTAAATCTCGTTCAGACAAGCTGAAAGACTATACATTGAAATTAATTCAACTATTCTTATTGATATTCATTCTCAAAATATTCTTCATAGACTTCAAGTGATATCAACAAGCAACTAAAACAAGAGCTCAGATCCCACTATAAATATAGGAGGAAAATTGCACTCCCCCTCAGGCATAGGTGACATTAGTTGATTTTGGCTATCCTGTTTAGATTTTTTGGTGTTCTTGCTCAGAAAGACTTTTAAATTATTTAGCTTTCAAATATTTCGATTTTAAGCATAACTGATGAAGGCTATTCCAGAAACGCGGCGTGCGCATCTTTCATATAATTGTAAAATTGTAAAGTATTTCTAATGGAAAGAAAATTCAAAAGAACCATTTATTGACATTCTATCATCAAATTATTTAAAAAAAGAAAAATATTTGTGTATTAGAGGTATCATTTTTGCCTCTAATTGAGATTTTGCAGCTGTTCCTTTTACATTTTATTTCAAATTTTGATATGAAATCTTGCAGGGAAACCTACATGGTAAAGACCAGCCATTATTGAATTAAGTAAGATTTTCATTATGTAACAGAAAGCTATGAATGTGTTTATGGAAGAGTTTGAAGATATCAAAGGCATAATCAGAATCCGTATATCGAAGAAGGACAGACAACACAATGGCCAAAAGAAAAAGGACAAACAACGATCTACAAAACATACTCATAAAATTAAAGATGGAGTAACACGAACCCCTGCTATGGCAATGTTATCAACAAAGCTACAATGGTCATATTTAAAGGTCAGAAATAACGAAGCTGAAATGTTCATATATAAAGGTCATAAAGTGCCTAAGTGTGGCTATTCTCAGGATCCAACACGGCGCGTTTCTCCACCCTGCAGAAAATATAGGAGGTCATTCAGGAATACTTTCAATTTTTGAACAGATATACGATATTACCTGTTCAGAAATTTCAAATATTCCTTATAATCTAATATTTACAACACAATTTAATGATTCCTCGATTTTTATTAAAATTATTAAGGGACTGTTTTTATTTGTCGTCGACGAATGAATATGTTGGCGACGTCACAATATCAACACAGGTTATCAAGTATAACCAAAGCTGCTCCAGGCGGATCAGCCAATAAGATGCAGTATTCATAGCAAATTAGATTATTATTCTATATAGAAAATTGCTGCCGAAGAAATCTTAGCCGTGTCATCAATGGCTCCTGACATAATCCTTCATAGTCTGTTATTCCTCTGTCTTGTTATATGTTAGGGTTGGCTTTTTACTCAACTCTGTTCGCCTTGTTATATGTTAGGGTTGGCTTTTTACTCAACTCTGTTCGCCTTGTTATATGTTAGGGTTGGCTTTTTACTCAACTCTGTTCGCCTTGTTATATGTTAGGGTTGGCTTTTTACTCAACTTTGTTCGCCTTGTTATATGTTAGGGTTGGCTTTTTACTCAACTCTGTTCGCCTTGTTATATGTTAGGGTTGGCTTTTTACTCAACTCTGTTCGCCTTGTTATATGTTAGGGTTGGCTTTTTACTCAACTCTGTTCGCCTTGTTATATGTTAGGGTTGGCTTTTTACTCAACTCTGATCGCCTTGTTATATGTTAGGGTTGGCTTTTTACTCAACTCTGTTCGCCTGGTTATGTGTTAGGGTTGGCTTTTTACTCAACTCTGTTCGCCTTGTTATATGTTAGGGTTGGCTTTTTACTCAACTCTGTTCGCCCTGTTATATGTTAGGGTTGGCTTTTTACTCAACTCTGTTCGCCTTGTTATATGTTAGGGTTGGCTTTTTACTCAACTCTGATCGCCTTGTTATATGTTAGGGTTGGCTTTTTACTCAACTCCGTTCGCCTGGTTATGTGTTAGGGTTGGCTTTTTACTCAACTCTGTTCGCCTTGTTATATGTTAGGGTTGGCTTTTTACTCAACTCTGTTCGCCCTGTTATATGTTAGAGTTGGCTTTTTACTCAACTCTGTTCGCCTTGTTATATGTTAGGGTTGGCTTTTTACTCAACTCTGTTCGCCTTGTTATATGTTAGGGTTGGCTTTTTACTCAACTCTGTTCGCCCTGTTATATGTTAGGGTTGGCTTTTTACTCAACTCTGTTCGCCTTGTTATATGTTAGGGTTGGCTTTTTACTCAACTCTGATCGCCTTGTTATATGTTAGGGTTGGCTTTTTACTCAACTCTGTTCGCCTGGTTATGTGTTAGGGTTGGCTTTTTACTCAACTCTGTTCGCCTTGTTATATGTTAGGGTTGGCTTTTTACTCAACTATGTTCGCCCTGTTATATGTTAGGGTTGGCTTTTTACTCAACTCTGTTCGCCTTGTTATATGTTAGGGTTGGCTTTTTACTCAACTCTGTTCGCCTTGTTATATGTTAGGGTTGGCTTTTTACTCAACTTTGTTCGCCTTGTTATATGTTAGGGTTGGCTTTTTACTCAACTCTGTTCGCCTTGTTATATGTTAGGGTTGGCTTTTTACTCAACTCTGTTCGCCTTGTTATATGTTAGGGTTGGCTTTTTACTAAACTTTGTTCGCCTTGTTATATGTTAGGGTTGGCTTTTTACTCAACTCTGTTCGCCTTGTTATATGTTAGGGTTGGCTTTTTACTCAACTCTGTTCCTCTGGTTATATGTTAGGGTTGGCTTTTTACTCAATTCTGTTCGCCTTGTTATATGTTAGGGTTGGCTTTTTACTCAACTCTGTTCGCCTGGTTATGTGTTAAGGTTGGCTTTTTACTCAACTCTGTTCGCCCTGTTATATGTTAGGGTTGGCTTTTTACTCAACTCTGTTCGCCTTGTTATATGTTAGGGTTGGCTTTTTACTCAACTCTGATCGCCTTGTTATATGTTAGGGTTGGCTTTTTACTCAACTCTGTTCGCCTGGTTATGTGTTAGGGTTGGCTTTTTACTCAACTCTGTTCGCCTTGTTATATGTTAGGGTTGGCTTTTTACTCAACTCTGTTCGCCCTGTTATATGTTAGGGTTGGCTTTTTACTCAACTCTGTTCGCCTTGTTATATGTTAGGGTTGGCTTTTTACTCAACTCTGTTCGCCTTGTTATATGTTAGGGTTGGCTTTTTACTCAACTCTGTTCGCCCTGTTATATGTTAGGGTTGGCTTTTTACTCAACTCTGTTCGCCTTGTTATATGTTAGGGTTGGCTTTTTACTCAACTCTGATCGCCTTGTTATATGTTAGGGTTGGCTTTTTACTCAACTCTGTTCGCCTGGTTATGTATTAGGGTTGGCTTTTTACTCAACTCTGTTCGCCTTGTTATATGTTAGGGTTGGCTTTTTACTCAACTATGTTCGCCCTGTTATATGTTAGGGTTGGCTTTTTACTCAACTCTGTTCGCCTTGTTATATGTTAGGGTTGGATTTTTACTCAACTCTGTTCGCCTTGTTATATGTTAGGGTTGGCTTTTTACTCAACTGTGTTCGCCTTGTTATATGTTAGGGTTGGCTTTTTACTCAACTCTGTTCGCCTTGTTATATGTTAGGGTTGGCTTTTTACTCAACTCTGTTCGCCTTGTTATATGTTAGGGTTGGCTTTTTACTCAACTTTGTTCGCCTTGTTATATGTTAGGGTTGGCGTTTTACTCAACTCTGTTCCTCTGGTTATATGTTAGGGTTGGCTTTTTACTCAACTCTGTTCCTCTGGTTATATGTTAGGGTTGGCTTTTTACTCAATTCTGTTCGCCTTGTTATATGTTAGGGTTGGCGTTTTACTCAACTTTGTTCGCCTTGTTATATGTTAGGGTTGGCTTTTTTTTCAACTCTGTTCGCCTTGTTATATGTTAGGGTTGGCTTTTTTTTCAACTCTGTTCGCCTTGTTATATGTTAGGGTTGGCTTTTTACTCAACTCTGTTCGCCTTGTTATATGTTAGGGTTGGCTTTTTTTTCAACTCTGTTCGCCTTGTTATATGTTAGGGTTGGCTTTTTTTTCAACTCTGTTCGCCTTGTTATATGTTAGGGTTGGCTTTTTACTCAACTTTGTTCGCCTTGTTATATGTTAGGGTTGGCTTTTTACTCAACTCTGTTCGCCTTGTTATATGTTAGGGTTGGCTTTTTACTCAACTCTGTTCCTCTGGTTATATGTTAGGGTTGGCTTTTTACTCAATTCTGTTCGCCTTGTTATATGTTAGGGTTGGCGTTTTACTCAACTTTGTTCGCCTTGTTATATGTTAGGGTTGGCTTTTTACTCAACTCTGTTCGCCTTGTTATATGTTAGGGTTGGCTTTTTTTCAACTCTGTTCGCCTTGTTATATGTTAGGGTTGGCTTTTTTTTCAACTCTGTTCGCCTTGTTATATGTTAGGGTTGGCTTTTTACTCAACTCTGTTCGCCTTGTTATATGTTAGGGTTGGCTTTTTTTTCAACTCTGTTCGCCTTGTTATATGTTAGGGTTGGCTTTTTTTTCAACTCTGTTCGCCTTGTTATATGTTAGGGTTGGCTTTTTTTTCAACTCTGTTCGCCTTGTTATATGTTAGGGTTGGCTTTTTACTCAACTCTGTTCGCCTTGTTATATGTTAGGGTTGGCTTTTTTTTCAACTCTGTTCGCCTTGTTATATGTTAGGGTTGGCTTTTTACTCAACTCTGTTCGCCTTGTTATATGTTAGGGTTGGCTTTTTTTTCAACTCTGTTCGCCTTGTTATATGTTAGGGTTGGCTTTTTACTCAACTCTGTTCGCCTTGTTATATGTTAGGGTTGGCTTTTTTTTCAACTCTGTTCGCCTTGTTATATGTTAGGGTTGGCTTTTTTTTCAACTCTGTTCGCCTTGTTATATGTTAGGGTTGGCTTTTTTTTCAACTCTGTTCGCCTTGTTATATGTTAGGGTTGGCTTTTTTTTCAACTCTGTTCGCCTTGTTATATGTTAGGGTTGGCTTTTTTTTCAACTCTGTTCGCCTTGTTATATGTTAGGGTTGGCTTTTTACTCACATGTAGAAATCACTTACTTGACCGCATCATTTCAATTGAAGTGGGCTTTGGACTCATCCCTTTTTATTTAAGTGTCTGTACCAAGCCAGGAAAGTGGGCGATCATGTGTAAGAGGTATCGATTTTTTGTCTTTTTATCATTTGTTTATTCGATTTTGGTTCAGACAGTGCGGTATTTCTTTTCTCATTTAATTATAGATAACGTAGTTCACTAAGACTATAAAGAAATTGTGCATCAATAAATTCTACATGCAGACATTTGATCAGAAACAAAAGTTATTCCTATCCGTTCTACCACAGTGAAGTCAGTAACAAAGCCTAAAAGTTCAAATTCGACACATCTATGCTTATAAGAATTTGACTGGTAAAAGCTATAAATTAACAACATTTGCTAAAAACAACAAATCATTGTTCTATTGTTATTGTTCATGTATTCACGTTTAGCTTGAAAATAAGGGGTCGTGATCGTATGGTAGTTGGATTTACAACTACCTGTGCAATCAGTGCCTACCACCACTAATGTTGTGAGTTCGAACCCCGATCATGGCCAGGTGTACTCGATAGAACATTATGTGATTAAGTTTGTCAGTGACTTCGACAGGTCGGTGGTATTTCTCTGGGTACTCTGGTTTCCTCCATCAATAAAACTGACCGACACGATATAACTGAAATATTGTTGAAAGTGACGTTAAGCACCATACATCAAACCAAACCTCAACCAACCTATGATATGGTAATACCTGTACTTTATTTTTTTATTCTGCATATGAAATATAAAGATGAAAGTATATGTGGCAATTGATTCAACTTTCACTTTCAGGATTCAGACATATCCCTTTCTCAATGTCAAGACACGTGTTTCCGACAAAAGATACAGATTTCCTTTCCCTTGTGTGAATTTCCCTTTTTGGATGGTGACGTGTGCTTGGCCCCATTTTAATGGACTTTACATTTCTCATTTAGTTTGTATTGCACTGGGGCCATCGTGGTCGTGATCGTATGGTAGTTGAATTTCAACTACCTGTGCATTCCGTGCCTACCTTCACTAATGTTGTGAGTTCATACCGCGTTCATGGTGATAAAGTTTGTCAGTGACTTGCGACAGGTCGGTGGATTTCTCCGGGTACTCCGGTTTCCTCCACCAATAAAACTGACCGCCATGATATAACTGAAATATTGTTGAAAGTGACGTTAAGCACCATACATCAAACCAAACCTCAACCAACCTATGATATGGTAATACCTGTACTTTATTTTTTTATTCTGCATATGAAATATAAAGATGAAAGTATATGTGGCAATTAATTCAACTTTCACTTTCTGGATTTAGACATATCCTTCTTTCAGGGTCAACACACACGTGCGACAAAAGAGACAGTTTTTCTTTCCCTATTGTGAATTTACCTTTTTTGGATGGTGACGTTGGTTTGGCCCCATCATATAGACGTAACATTTCTTATAATTTGGTTGGTATTGCACGTATTTCTAATAATGTTTCTAAGGATACCGTTCATAAATTATTGAAAACTTTCACAAAATTATATTACCGCTATAAAGATCTTGTGCATAAACATAGTTCTACACACAGATATCTGATTAATTACAGTATCTAAGCATCCCTGTTTCTGTGTTGACGTAATTAACAAAGCTCAAAAGGTCAAATCTGACACATCTAAACTTGTAAAATCCTTGAAAAATCTGACTCCTATGATTTAATTTCCAACAAATCAATGAACTACATCGTATTTATTCTGGTCTCACCCGAAGACCATTAGTGTCCTTAGATGTTGATGACTAACTGGTATTAAGTCTGTAAGAGGTATCATCTATTTATGTTTTTGTCCTTAGAGTAATATTATTTCACCAACACATTCCAACCTCCTAGATAAGAGTCATATATCAACGAACATCCACTGATCCTGCTACTGAACTGTCCATGTTTATCTTGTCATTCACTGACCCTGCTACTGAAGTGTCCATGTTCATCTTGTCATTCACTGACCTTGCTACTGAACTGTCCATGTTTATCTTGTCATTCACTGACCCTGCTACTGAACTGTCCATGTTTATCTTGTCATCCACTGACCCTGCTACTGAACTGTCCATATATATCTTGTCATTTACTGACCATGTTACTCAACTGTCCATGTTTATATTGTCATTCCCTGACCTTGCTACTGAACTGTCCATGCTTATCTTATCATTCACTGACCCTGCTACTGAACTGTCCATGTTTATCTGGTCATTTACTGACCATGCTACTGAACTGTCCATGTTTATTTTGTCATTCCCTGACCTTGCTACTGAACTGTCCATGCTTTTCTTATCATTCACTGACCCCGTTACTGAACTGTCCATGTTTATGTTGTCATTCACTGACCCTGCTACTGAACTGTGCATGTTTATCTTGTCCTCCATTGACCTGCTGCAGAACTGTCCATGTGTATCGTGTCATCCACTGACCCTGCAACATAACTGTCCATGTTTATCTTGTCATCCACTGACCCTGCTGCAGAACTGTCCATGTTTATCTTTTCATTCACTGACCCTACTACTGAACTGTCCATGTTTATCTTGTCATTCACTTACCCTGCTACTGGACTGTACATGTTTATCTTGTCATTCACTGATCCTGCCACTGAACTGTCCTTGTTTATCTTGTCATTCACTGACCCTGCTGCAGAACGGTTCATGTTTATCTTGTCATTCACTGACCCTGCTATTGTACTGTCCATGTTTATCTTGTCATTCACTGACCCTGCTACTGAACTGTCCATGTTTATCTTGACATCCATTGACCCTGCTACTGAACTGTCCATATTTATCTGGTCATTCACTGACCCTGCTATTGAACTGTCTATGTTTATCTTTTCATTCACTGACCCTGCTACTGAACTGTCCATGTTTATCTTGTCATTCACTGACCCTGCTACTGAACTGTCCATGTTCATCTTGTCATTCACTGACCTTGCTACTGAACTGTCCATGTTTATCTTGTCATTCACTGACCCTGCTACTGAACTGTCCATGTTTATCTTGTCATCCACTGACCCTGCTACTGAACTGTCCATATTTATCTTGTCATTTACTGACCATGCTACTCAACTGTCCATGTTTATATTGTCATTCACTGACCCTGCTACTGAACTGTCCATGCTTATCTTGTCCTCCATTGACCTGCTGCAGAACTGTCCATGTGTATCGTGTCATCCACTGACCCTGCAACATAACTGTCCATGTTTATCTTGTCATCCACTGACCCTGCTGCAGAACTGTCCATGTTTATCTTTTCATTCACTGACCCTACTACTGAACTGTCCATGTTTATCTTGTCATTCACTTACCCTGCTACTGGACTGTACATGTTTATCTTGTCATTCACTGATCCTGCCACTGAACTGTCCTTGTTTATCTTGTCATTCACTGACCCTGCTGCAGAACGGTTCATGTTTATCTTGTCATTCACTGACCCTGCTATTGTACCGTCCATGTTTATCTTGTCATTCAGTGACCCTACTACTGAACTGTCCATGTTTATCTTGTCATTGACTGACCCTGCTACTGAACTGTCCA
Source organism: Bathymodiolus brooksi (assembly GCA_963680875.1). NCBI lineage: Eukaryota > Metazoa > Mollusca > Bivalvia > Mytilida > Modiolidae > Bathymodiolus > Bathymodiolus brooksi. Next base: position 65,325,092 of record OY804590.1, read on the forward strand.
TGTTTATCTTTTCATTCACTGACCCTACTACTGAACTGTCCATGTTTATCTTGTCATTCACTTACCCTGCTACTGGACTGTCCATGTTTATCTTGTCATTCACTGATCCTGCTACTGAACTGTCCTTGTTTATCTTGTCATTCACTGACCCTGCTATTGTACTGTCCATGTTTATCTTGTCATTCACTGACCCTGCTACTGAACTGTCCATGTTTATCTTGACATCCATTGACCCTGCTACTGAACTGTCCATATTTATCTGGTCATTCACTGACCCTGCTATTGAACTGTCTATGTTTATCTTGTCATTCACTGACCCTGCTACTGAACTGTCCATGTTTATCTTGTCATTCACCGACCCTGCTACTGAACTGTCCATATTTATCTTGTCATTCACTGAGCCTGCTACAGAACTGTCCATGCTTATGTTATCATTCACTGACCCTGCTACTGAACTGTCCATGTTTATCGTGTCATTCACTGACCCTGCTACTGAACTGTCCATGTTTATCTTATTCATTTTTGTGATAGTATGTGGTCTTTCTGACGTGGAAGCGAATCTGTACAGGTTTTATTTTGTTGTTTCTTTATATCTATATCTCTTTTGACGTTACAAATCCAATCGTCAAGAGGAGAAGAGTTGGGGTCCTATGAACCGGTGTAACCCTGTCATATGTTTGTCTATGTCCCAGGCCATAATTTGGGTTTTCAACGGCATGTGGCCATCGTGGTCGTATCGTATTTCGATTTACAAGTACCTGTGCAATTCGTGCCTATCACCACTAAAGTTATGAGTTCGAATCCTGCTCATGATGAGGTGTACTCGGTACAACATTATGTAATAAAGTTTGTCAGTGACTTCCCAATATAAGGACCATGCCTACCGTGGAAGAGTTCAGTCATATACATGTGGTTTCGGAGAAGATATGTTTTAGTTAATTTAAGCCAATCAGAGGAACATAATTGGCCACGACTACTCAGAAAACATTCCTACCAACTTTATTTCCTATTGGGTCGGTAGTTTGTAAGAAATATTTTGGAATGTTTTAATGGTTACAGACGATGACGATGGACGAAAAGTGATAATGCTTAACAATATCTTATTTTTTGCAGTTTCAGTGATGAAATCATTTGTGCATTTTTTCAGATTTTAGATCTGTTAATGGGCGGTGATATCATTGGTTCATGACGTAGCCGTTTAATGAGAGACCTATCGTGGACGTGGCCTCCTTTTACATGATTTTTTTCAAATAAGGAATTAAATAAGCACAAACATTTCATTTTTGAACATTCCATAATAGGCGTTCTTAACATAAGGATCAATTTTGGTTGCTAATTGATTTGATTGATTTGATTTTTGGTGTTTGACGCCACTTTCAGCAATATTTCAGCTATATCATGGCGATCAGTTTTAGTGGTGAAAAAAGCCGGAGAGAACCAACGACCATGGGCAAGCAACTGGTAAACTTTATTACTTGCGGTTCCGATTCGAGTTCACCCTTTTTGTAATTTACAAAGCCGGGCACGAACCCTTGCCATATAGGTGATAGGCTTGTATTAGTTGTTAGGTAATCCAACTACCTAACTCATTGAGCCACCCGGGCCCTAGGAGTACATTGATATCTCCCCTGATTTAACACTAATTAAACAGCACCGAATATGTTTATGCAACACCAGTCATGTTTATATAATAATTAACTTATTCTACTTCTGCCAACCTTTTTGTTTCTTACCTTTTTATGTTTTTTTTTAATGTTGGCATATACTGAATGAGCCCTTCACGTGTGGTGGTTTTCTTTAGGAAAATACCCTTGACAATCCCTTCGTGTGGTATTTGATATTTGTCACCTAGCTAGGAATTAACCCCACCACCTGGTTGTTCTATGAGATTTAATAAATTTCAAAAGTTTGTTCCACAATCATTACAGTTTATGTACAATAAAGGTCTATTCGTTTTTTACATTGTATTGTCTTAAAACAAAGATATCATTGCAAAGCAGAATTAAAATTAGAATCGACAGTGAGTTAAAAGAATATTATCACAGAAGAACAGACAACACAATGGCCAAAAGAAAAAGTACAAAAGGACAAACAAGGATCTCAAAACATATATATAAAACTAAAGATCGAGTAACACAAACTGCACTAAAAACCGGGGGTGAACTCAGGTGCTCCGGAAAAGTTAGCAGTTCATGTTCCACTAGTGGCACTCGTCGTGTTTATCTAGTTACAAACCCGGTGATAAGTCATGAATAGGAACCCGTGGTTCAGTATCTGCCTTGTTAGTATGAGGTAGACCTACCTGTTTCTCTGATATCCTTTACTTAAAGCTAAATAGGATATGAAACAAATTGAAAAAATCACTGATTTTAAATAAAATGGTATCATAATGCTTGTTGTTATTACGTGTGCTCAATCCCACCTACTCATGATTTGAGTTAATAAAATATGCTAGGTTAATATATCGTATGTAATCAAACAGTATCCCAAATACCAGCAAATTTTATATTTCCAAGTTTAACTTATATTATTACTAACTTTTATATTTTTCCAGCTTAACACAATGCATGAGAAGAGTTTGAAGATACAAAGGGGTAATCAGAATCCGTAAATTGAAGGACAGACAACACAATGGCCAAAAGAAAAGGGACAAACCACCATCTACAAAACATACACATAAAACTAAAGATCGAGTAACACAAACTCCACTAAAAACCGGGGGTGAACTCAGTTGCTTCTCCACAAGTGGCACCCGTCGTATTACTCTAGCTATAACCCCGGTGATACGTGATAAGTCATGAATGTGAAAAGGACCGGAAAGTGTTTACGACAAGTGGAACATATCCGTGGTCATTTGCGACGCATATGTTCCGTAACGGGTAACCAAGTCATGGTTGCTATTATTTTATGAGTTATTCTAGTTTTTATGTAAGATGTCACCCCGGACCAGGCTTTTTCATATTACTGATACAATCCAGCCCAGGTTATTACCAGACCAACCCAGCTATTACAATGTACCTTTCTTAAATTGAAACTACATAAATTTCACTGGGTATTAGTGAAGGTACCCATCGTTCAAACCAAAAGAGCTGTTCAGTGCATCCCCAGGTGGCGGAGAGGGGTGTTTTCTCGATTTTTGTGAGGGGGGTGTTGTCAGGTCATAATACGGATAGCATGACCGTGAACAATAGTGTGTGACGTATTTGGAGTGCCACGCTCCGTAACCGAGTAAAAGAGTATAGGTGTATTGTAGACGCTACGGAAGACTATGTATGCCGCCCTATCTAACTCTCCATTCTTTTACAATCAGTCATAATGTTTGACCAATCATCACACATGTCTCTATAGATCGGTTCGTCTTTACCTCCAGTTGTTTGTTGGAGGGTTTATGTCTTATTTACTTTATTTGAGTTTGTCTGCAAATAGTGGTGTCCAACATATAGAGCGAACCGTTAGACACAGTTCCAGTATAGCTCGGATGTACACATAACAAGGGATACGATTGCAAATCGATTGGAACGACGCTGGTCTCTATTCTTTTTTTTAATTGTATTGTCTTGTTCACACACGATTTTTAGTGGGGTTCGTGCTACTCGATCTTTAGCTTTATGTTTTGTAGATCGTTGTTTGTCCTTCTGTCCTTTTTCATTTGGTCATTGTGTTGTCTGTCCTACTTCGATTTACGGATTCTGAATACACGTTTGGTATCTCCAAATCACCAGTCATGTTTATATAATAATTAACTTATTCTACCTATGCCAACCTTTATTTCTTACCTTTTTATGCTTTTTTTTAATGTTGAATGAATCCTTCATATGTAATGGTTTACTTTAGGAAAATACCATTGACATTCCCTTCGTGTCATATCTGATATTTGTCACCTAGTTAGGAATTAACCCCACCATGAGACAGCTGATCACACCTGAGTGTTCTATGAGATTTAATCAATTTCAAAAGTTTGTTCCACCTTCATTACAGTTGATGTACAATAAAGGTCTATGAGTACATTTTTACTTTCATTGTCCTAGTACCTATACAGCGAACGGGTAGAAACAGTAACAGTATAGCTCGGATGTACACGTAACAAGGGACACCATTGTAAAACGATAGGAACGACGCGGGTCCCTATTCTTTCTTTAAATTGTATTGTCTTAAAACAAAAAGATCATTGCAAAGCAGAATTAAAATTAGAACTGACAGTGAGCTAAAAGGATATTATCACAGAAGAACAGACAACACGAACCTCACTAAAAAGAGTTTGAAGATACCAAAGGGTAATCACAATCCGTATAGCGAAGAAGAACAGAAAACACAATGGCCTAAACAAAAAGGACAAATGGACAAACATCGATCTACAAAACATACACATAAAACTAAAGATCGAGTAACACGAACCCAACTAACAATCGGGGGTAAACTCAGGTGCTCCGGAAGGGTAGGCAGTTCCTGTTCCACTAGTGGCACCCGTCGTGTTAATCTAGTTACAAACCCGGTGATAAGACATGACTAGGAAACCGGGGTTAAGTATTTGCCTTGTTAGCAGCAATCCTCTATCAAGGAAATCGTGATAGGAACCACAAGCTCTGGATTATAGGATTACCTGAGAGATATATACTCCATATGCAGGTGTTCACAATTGGAAAATCGAAATCATCCCTTATGTCGTAAAGTTTCGTTCTTAACTGACCATCACTGTCAATTTTGATGTGATGGTCAAAGTATGAGGTAGACCTACCTGTTTCTCTGTTATCCTTTACTTAAAGCTAAATAGGTTATGATGTGAATTGAAAAATCACTGATTTTAAATAAAATGGTATCATAATACTTATTGTAATTACGTGTGCCCAATTCCAACTACTAATGATTTGAGTTGATAAAATATGCTTGTAAATACTGTTATAGTGACAGCCGGAAACTTTGAGCCGTAATGAAAGGGGGAGGTTTGGCGCTTTAAAATCTGATTCAACCCACCATTTCTTTAGAAATGCCTCTACCAAGTCAGGGTCATTACGGTTTTCACAGTTTTCCGGTTGTCGACTGATTTTGTCTGTTTATATACTTATGAGTTTTGGCTTTCCCTTTGTTAGATTGTTCGGAGTTCGGTAATTTTGTTATTACCCTTATATATCGTATGTAATCAAACAATATCCCAAATACCAGCGACTTTTATCTTTCCAAGTTTAACTTATATTATTATTAACTTTTATATTTTTCTAGTTTAACACAATACATAAGAAGAGTCTGAAGATAGCAAAGGGGTAATCAGAATCCGTAAATTGAAGGACAGACAAGACAATGGCGAAAAGATAAAGGACAAACAACGACCTACCAAACATTACACATAAAACAAAAGATCGAGTAACACAAACTCCACTAAAAGCCGTGGATAAACTCAATTGCTTCTCCACAAGTGACACCCGTGGTGTTACTCTAGATACAAACCGGTGATAAGTGATAGGTCATGAATGAGAAAAGGACCGGAAAGTGTTTACGACAAGTGGAACATATCCGTGGTCATTTGCGACGCAGATGTTCCGTAACGGGCAACCTAGTCATGGTGACTATTATTTTATGATTTATTAGAGTGTTTATGTAAGATTTTACCCCGGACCAGGTTTTTCATATTACTGATACAATCCAGCCAAGGTTATTACTAGACCAACCCAGTTATTACAATGCGCCTTTCTTAGGTTAAACCTATAAATTATTTATTGGGTATTAGTGAAGATACCCTGTGTTCAAACCCACAGAGCTGTTCAGCGAATCCCCAGGGGTCGGATAGGTGTGTCCGCTCTCTTTTTATCTTTTGTTGGGGGGTAAGAGGTTGTTGTCATGTCATAATACGTAAAGCATGTCCGTGAACAATAGTGTGTAGCGTATTTGGAGAGTGCCACACTACCTACACATCAAATACATCTTGTGTATACTTCGTAGTAGAGTATAGGTGTATTGTAAACGCTACAAAAGACTATGTTTTCCCCTCCCTATCTAACTCTCCATTTTTTTAAAGTCATTCAAAATGTTTGACCAATCCTATATGTCTATTGTTTTTAATATATAATCGTCCAGAATATAGCTGACATACTGCTCCCTGGACGTTAATCACTAATCAATCATATATATGTTTACCATCTGAAGGATATCGTATTTTGTCTTCTATACTCGTAATTATTTGTACGTAAAACGTACCTTTTTGCATGTGTGATAAACGAATAATTGCCCGATCCATATCAGTGCCCGGGGCGAATAACCGGTTATTTTGCCCTATGTCGCCGACATCATTGTGACACGTAAGCAAACCGCATGACAGACGCGTTCCAAGCATACAACAAACAGACACAGCAGAGATGAAAAATGTCAGTACAAAACGTAAAACTGAGAGTGACATATGAATATTCAAGAATTGGATATCAACAGTGGGGGGACTCCGTAAGGGCAATCAAGAATGAATAATCCAGAGACACTGGCAACATTGGACACAGGATACAGGACGAACACAAAGAACACCCCCCCCCCCCCCCCCCTCGCAAAACAAATAAACGACAAACAAACAAACAAACAAGCAAACAAGCAAAAACACAACACAAAGCAAAACAAAAACAAAAATAACACAGAAGACTAAAAGGATAACAACGGAGCATCGTCAATCGAAGAAGATTAAAAACAAAACTCTACGATAAACGTGATGACTTCACTTTTCCAATAGTCAACTTCCCTTTTATGAGTAGCAATATTCGTTTTGCTTTCGTACACATGAAGCTTTATTCATTAACATGCAAGAACACGCAACATGATGTGGATATCAAATATTTAAAGGGACATTCCCCACAAACAGCAGAACAATCAAATTTGTTAATGCAATTAATATAAACAACATATCCTCGTGGACTTTATGACAAACACCATGGGACCTGTAACCATCTTGAGAACTGATTTTATTAATATTATGGACATGGCATCAATGACATTGTGAAGACCTATATCTCGCGGCAATACACGTTTTCAGCATTGAAACACATGTATCTTGAAAAACAAATGTCCACATGATTTGCTATGTAACTTGGATGCAAAACCTGTTTTTCATCTTTTGCACTTGCTTTTGTACATTTAGCTCCATCCATCATGAATTGAGCCTGTAAATTAAATCAGTATAATTTATAGTAAGATATTAGTAAAACATGTTACTTAAAAGATCAAACTGTCGCTTGCACAAATAACAATGACTAAGGACCAAAAGACCGAATTGTCGTTTGCTCAAATAGCAATGACTATACTATAACAAATAGGAAACCAAAGTAACCGGTGAAAACCACCGACTGTCGCAAGTCACTGACAAATTTTATCACATAATGCCGTATCGAGTGCACCTCGCGTGATCGGGCTTTTCTGTGGGGACTCAGTAATAAAACTGACCACCACAATATAACTGAATTATTTTTAAAAGTGGCGTTAAACATCATAATCCTAACCCTTAATATAAGAATCTATTCCGATTGTTAATTGAACAAATCCTTAAATATGGTATTTGATATAGGATATTTTCTTATTCTACAATATTAGTTAATATCATGCATATCTTTTTTTCTTTTTCTTTTAGAAAAACAAATTTCATCCAGTGGAGTATTTATGTTGTGATAAATCAACTAGTGGAGCAGGATCTGCTTAATCTTCCGGAGCACAAGAGTTCATCCCATGTTGTAAGTGGGGTTCGAGTTACTCAATCTTTAGTTTTATGTGTATGTTTTGTAGATCGTTATTTGTCCTTTTGTCCTTTTTCATTTGGCAATTGTGTTGTTTGTTCTTCTTCGATTTACGGATTCTGATTACCCCTTTGGTATCTTCAAACTCTTCTTAGAATGTTCATCATATAGATTAGACGTCTGAATGGCTATCTATTAACAAAGCAACATCATACAGATTTTGTATGCAGTCTTCATCCTATGACAACATTTTCAAATACCATATTCAAAGAATGCCAACAAACATATTGCAATAGGTGTTAATGTAGCAATTAATGATAATTACAGGTGAGTTTAATACCTGGGGAGATCACAAAGTAAAATATTATAATAAGTAGAGTTTGAAGACACCAAAGAGGTAATCAGAATCAGTAAATCGAAGAAGAACAGACAACATAATGGCCACAAGAACATGTACAAAGGGACACAAAGACCTACAAAGCATACACATAACACGACAGATCATAGCTATCATATCTCTAGATCACCAGGTTCATTACATCGGAATACGCTACTGGTATAACACAAATGGACATTAAGAAGAATTTGATAATACCAAAGAGGTAATCACAATCCGTAAATCGAAGAAGAACAGACAACACAATTGCCAACTGAAAAAGAACAAAAGGACAAACAACGATCCACAAAACATACACATAAAACTAAAGATCGAGTAACACGAACCCCATTTAAAACAGGGAATGAACTCGTGTGGTTTGGAAGGGTGAGTAGTTCCTGCTACACTAGTGGCACCCGTCGTGGTACTCTAGTTACAAACCCGGTGATAAGTCATGAATGAGGAAAGGACCGGTAAGTGTTTACGGCAAGTAATAATTCTGTATTGAAAAATTACCAAATGTAAATTCAATATGTATGAAACATTCTTTTAATAAATAATGATGGTGTAAGAAAACAAATGTTGATATATATAATTAAATTAAGATAGTTAGTATAATTATGTAATTCAACAACTGTTGTTAAAGAATCTGATTTGAAAATTATAGAAAATTTCTGCAAATAAAAATGTTTTTCAAAATCAGACTTTAGTTCTAAATTTACGGTTATCAATATTTTGAGAATCAGACTTTAGTTTTAAATTTAGTTATCAATATTTTTTGAAAATCAGATTTTAGTTCTAAATTCACATTTACATAATGTACTTTTCAATGTAAACTAAATTTAAACATATTGCTTAGAAAAATAATAATTGAAGCAGGACCTTAATAAATTGTGCCTTGAACAGTATTTACTCCAACCTAGTTACTGACAGTGATATTCATGATATCAAAGTACAACACTAAGTTTAATAAAGAGGGCCCGTGTGGCTCAATGAGTTAGATAGTTGAATTACCTAACAACTCATACAAGCCTATTTCCATTGCGGCGTAGGTTCGCGCCCGGCTTTGTAAATTACAAATAAGGGTACACTCGACTCGCAACCGCAAGTAATAAAGTTTACCAGTTGCTTGCTCATGATCGGTGACTCTCTTCGGGTACTCCGGCTTCTTCCACCACTAAAACTGGTGGCCATGGTAGGGCTGAAATATTGCTGAAAGTGGCGCTAAGCACAACAAATTTAAAAAAATCAACTAAATCTAATAAATGTGTATTGGTTTCTTTATATCAAATTTATGTCAAACAATTTTCTTTGGGGACATTTTGTTAGATGATGATTGCACTTAGTGCTTATAAAGTTCATATTTTTTGTTATTTACAGAAAGTATTATGATAATGTATACCTTTACTTGTTATATGATAATGTATACCTTTACTTGTATTATGATAATGTATACCTTTATTTGTTTTACATTTAAAATTAACATTATTATTATTCACTTGGAGTACATTGATATCTCCCCTGATTCAACACTAATTAAACAGCACCAAATCTGTTTATACAACACCAGTCATATTAATATTATAAATTAACTTATTTAATTTTCCCTATGCCAACCTTTTTTTTCTTACCTTTTTATGCTTATTTTTTTTAATGTTGGCATACACTGAATGAGCCTTCACGTGTGGTGGTTTTCTTTAAGAAAATAACCTTTGACAATCCCTTCGTGTCGTATCTGATATTTGTCACCTAGCTAGGAATTAACCCCACCACGAGACAGCTGATCACACCTGGGTGTTCTATGAGATTTAATCAATTTTAAAAGTTTGTTCCACAATCATTACAGTTTATGTACAATAAAGGTTTACGAGTACATTTTTACTTTCATTGTCCTAGTACCTATACAGCTAACGGGTAGAAACGGTAACAGTATAGCTCGGACGTACACGTAACAAGGGACACCATTGTAAAATGATAGGAACGACGCGGGTCCCTATTCTGTTTTTACATTGTATTGTCTTATAACAAAGATATCATTGCAAAGCAGAATTAAAATTAGAATTGACAGTGAGTTAAAGGGATATTATCACAGAAGAACAGACAACACAATAGTTTTACTGTATTAAGATATATTAGTAAACATGTTACTAAAATCATCCAACTGTTGCGTGCTCAAATAGCAATGACTAAGGATCAAAAGACCGAATTGTCGTTTGCTCAAATAGCAATGACTAAGGACCGAAAGACCGAATTTTCGTTTGCTCAAATAACAATGACTAAGGACCGAAAGACCGAATTTTCGTTTGCTAAATAGCAATGACTAAGGATCAAAAGACCAAATTGTCGTTGGCTCAAATAGCAATGACTAAGGATCAAAAGACCAAATTGTCGTTGGCTCAAATAGCAATGACTAAGGATCAAAACACCAAATTGTCGTTGGCTCAAATAGCAATGACTAAAGATCAAAAAACCAAATTGTTGTTTGCTCAAATAGCAATGACTAAGGATCAAAACACCAAATTGTCGTTGGCTCAAATAGCAATGACTAAAGATCAAAAAACCAAATTGTCGTTTGCTCAAATAGCAATGACTAAGGATCAAAACACCAAATTGTCGTTTGCTCAAATAGCAATGACTAAAGATCAAAAGACCAAATTGTCGTTGGCTCAAATAGCAATGACTAAGGATCAAAACACCAAATTGTCGTTTGCTCAAATAGCAATGACTAAAGATCAAAAGACCAAATTGTCGTTGGCTCAAATAGCAATGACTAAAGATCAAAAGACCAAATTGTCGTTGGCTCAAATAGCAATAACTAAGGATCAAAAGACCGAATTGTCGTTGGCTCAAATAGCAATGACTAAGGATCAAAACACCAAATTGTCGTTTGCTCAAATAGCAATGACTAAGGATCAAAACACCAAATTGTCGTTTGCTCAAATAGCAATAACTAAGGATCAAAAGACCGAATTGTCGTTGGCTCAAATAGCAATGACTAAGGATCAAAAGACCAAATTGTCGTTGGCTCAAATAGCAATGACTAAGGATCAAAAGACCAAATTGTCGTTGGCTCAAATAGCAATGACTAAGGATCAAAAGACCAAATTGTCGTTGGCTCAAATAGCAATGACTAAGGATCAAAAGACCAAATTGTCGTTGGCTCAAATAGCAATGACTAAAGATCAAAAAACCAAATTGTCGTTGGCTCAAATAGCAATGACTAAGGACCAAAAGATCAAATTGTCGTTGGCTCAAATAGCAATGACTAAGGATCAAAAGACCAAATTGTCGTTGGCTCAAATAGCAATGACTAAGGATCAAAACACCAAATTGTCGTTTGCTCAAATAGCAATGACTAAGGATCAAAACACCAAATTGTCGTTTGCTCAAATAGCAATAACTAAGGATCAAAAGACCAAATTGTCGTTGGCTCAAATAGCAATGACTAAGGATCAAAAGACCAAATTGTCGTTGGCTCAAATAGCAATGACTAAGGATCAAAAGACCAAATTGTCGTTGGCTCAAATAGCAATGACTAAGGATCAAAAGACCAAATTGTCGTTGGCTCAAATAGCAATGACTAAGGATCAAAAGACCAAATTGTCGTTGGCTCAAATAGCAATGACTAAGGATCAAAAGACCAAATTGTCGTTGGCTCAAATAGCAATGACTAAGGATCAAAAGACCAAATTGTCGTTGGCTCAAATAGCAATGACTAAGGATCAAAAGACCAAATTGTCGTTGGCTCAAATAGCAATGACTAAGGATCAAAAGACCAAATTGTCGTTGGCTCAAATAGCAATGACTAAGGACCAAAAGATCAAATTGTCGTTGGCTCAAATAGCAATGACTAAGGATCAAAAGACCAAATTGTCGTTGGCTCAAATAGCAATGACTAAGGATCAAAAGACAAAATTGTCGTTGGCTCAAATAGCAATGACTAAGGATCAAAAGACAAAATTGTCGTTGGCTCAAATAGCAATGACTAAGGATCAAAAGACCAAATTGTCGTTGGCTCAAATAGCAATGACTAAAGATCAAAAAACCAAATTGTCGTTTGCTCAAATAGCAATGACTAAGGATCAAAACACCAAATTGTCGTTTGCTCAAATAGCAATGACTAAAGATCAAAAGACCAAATTGTCGTTGGCTCAAATAGCAATGACTAAGGATCAAAACACCAAATTGTCGTTGGCTCAAATAGCAATGACTAAAGATCAAAAGACCAAATTGTCGTTGGCTCAAATAGCAATGACTAAGGATCAAAACACCAAATTGTCGTTGGCTCAAATAGCAATAACTAAGGATCAAAAGACCGAATTGTCGTTGGCTCAAATAGCAATGACTAAGGATCAAAACACCAAATTGTCGTTTGCTCAAATAGCAATGACTAAGGATCAAAACACCAAATTGTCGTTTGCTCAAATAGCAATAACTAAGGATCAAAAGACCGAATTGTCGTTGGCTCAAATAGCAATGACTAAGGATCAAAAGACCAAATTGTCGTTGGCTCAAATAGCAATGACTAAGGATCAAAAGACCAAATTGTCGTTGGCTCAAATAGCAATGACTAAGGATCAAAAGACCAAATTGTCGTTGGCTCAAATAGCAATGACTAAGGATCAAAAGACCAAATTGTCGTTGGCTCAAATAGCAATGACTAAAGATCAAAAAACCAAATTGTCGTTGGCTCAAATAGCAATGACTAAGGACCAAAAGATCAAATTGTCGTTGGCTCAAATAGCAATGACTAAGGATCAAAAGACCAAATTGTCGTTGGCTCAAATAGCAATGACTAAGGATCAAAAGACCAAATTGTCGTTGGCTCAAATAGCAATGACTAAGGATCAAAAGACCAAATTGTCGTTGGCTCAAATAGCAATGACTAAGGATCAAAAGACCAAATTGTCGTTGGCTCAAATAGCAATGACTAAGGATCAAAAGACCAAATTGTCGTTGGCTCAAATAGCAATGACTAAGGATCAAATGGAAGATGTATCGTGGACGTGGTCTCCTTTTACATGTTTTTTTTTCAAATAAGGAATTAAATAATCACAAAGCATTTCATTTTTGAACATTCCATAATAGGTGTTCTTAACATAAGAATCGATTTTGGTTGTGAATTGGGTAAATCTTTAAAGATAGGGGATATTTTCTCATTGAACAATATCATTTGATAGTATGCATATTATTTTTTCCGAGCAAAGAAAGTTCATTCGGTGAGTGGATTATATATGTAATAAATTAACAAAGATATAGGTACTATGGTTTCATCCATCAATAAACCTGACCGCCATGATATAACTGAAATATTGTTGAACGTGGCGTTCAGCTCCACAGCTCTAATCCTTAATATAATAATCTATTCCTATTGTTAATTGGACAAATCCTTAAGGATGGTATTTATATAAAATATTTTCTTACTGAACAATATTAGTTGATAGCATACATATTTTGTTTTAGAAAAACCAAAATTTCTTTCAGTGGAATATGGTGTGATAAATCAACCAAGTTAAATAGTTTATAGATCAAATATAAATTTCTATGGCAATACACAGGTATGTAAAGAACAGCATGGAAACAACGCCTCTATATCATATCTTACATTTGTAATTGACCACCACCACTAGACAGTTGATCACACCTTAAAGGTCTACAGTTCTATAAATGTAAAAATAATGCATGTAGGTAAATTCTAAATATATTGACACAAAATGAAAGATTTGTAGATATGTTTATTATTTAGATTTACATTTCTTAAATAATGTAATGTTATCCTGTTAGACCCTTTGGTTTACTTATTTCCAAATACTTTTAAATAATTGGGCATTCCACTCTTTTGACCTTCAACAATATATCAGTCATATCGTGTCGGTCAGTTTTATTGGTAGAGGAAACCAAAGTAACCGGTGAAAACCACCGATTGTCGCAAGTCCCTGACAAACTTCATCACATAATGCTGTATCGAGTGCACCTCGCGTGATCGGGGTTTTCTGTGGGGACTCTGGTTTCCTCCACCAATAAAGCTGACCACCACCATATAACTGAATTAATGTTAAAAGTGGCGTTAAACATCATAATCCTAACCCTTAATATAAGAATCTATTCCGATTGTTAATTGAACAAATCCTTAAATATGGTATTTGATATAGGATATTTTCTTATTCTACAATATTAGTTAATATCATGCATATCTTTTTTTTTCTTTTTTTTTAGAAAAACAAATTTCATCCTGTGGAGTATTTATGTTGTGATAATCAACTAGTGGAGCAGGATCTGCTTAACCTTCCGGAGCACAAGAGTTCATCCCATGTTTTTAATGGGGTTCGAGTTACTCAATCTTTAGTTTTATGTATATGTTTTGTAGATCGTTATTTGTTCTTTTGTCCTTTTTCATTTGGCAATTGTGTTGTTTGTTCTTCTTCGATTTACGGATTCTGATTACTCCTTTGGTATCTTCAAACTCTTCTAAAAAAAGTTCATCATATAGATTAGACGTCTGAATGGCTATCTATTAACAAAACAACATCATACAGGCTTTGCATGGTGTCTTCAACCTATGACAACATTTTCAGATACCATATTCAAAGAATGCCAACAAACATATTGCAATAGGTTTTAATATAACAATTACTGATAATTACAGGTGAGTTTAATACCTGGCGAGATCACAAAGTAAAATATTATAATAAGAAGAGTTTGAAGATACCAAAGAGATAATCAGAATCAGTAAATCGAAGAAGAACAGTAAATCGAAGAAGAACAGACAACAGAATGGCCACAAGAACAGGCACAAAGGGACACAAAGATCTACAAATTATAGATATCATATCACTAGTATCACCAGGTTCATTACATCGGAATACGCTACTGGTATAACACAAATGGACATTAATAAGAAATTGATAATGCCAAAGAGGTAATCACAATCCGTAAATCGAAGAAGAACAGACAACACAATTGCCAAATGAAAAAGAACAAAAGGACAAACAACGATCCACAAAACATACACATAAAACTAAAGATCGAGTAACACGAACCCCATTTAAAACAGGGAATGAACTCGTGTGGTCTGGAAGGGTGAGTAGTTCCTCAAATAGCCATGGCTAAGGCCCACAATTCCGAACTGTCGCTTGCTCAAATAGCAATGACTAAGGACCAAAAGACCGAACTGTTGCTTGCTCAAACAGCAATGACTAGAGCCCACAAGATCGAACTGTCGCTAGCTCAAATAGCAATGACTAGGGACCACAAGATCGAACTGTCGCTTCCTCAAATAGCAATGGCTAAGGCCCACAATTCCGAACTGTCGCTTGCTCAAATAGCAATGACTAAGGACCAAAAGACCGAATTGTCGTTTGTTCAAATAGCAATGACTAGGGTCTACAAGATCGAACTGTCGTTTGCTAAAATAGCATTGACTAATAGGTCGATACCTCTGCTGGTGAACTATTAGTCCCACTGCGCTTACATGATTTATTAAATATATTTAATGCTGAAATTTACAGTTCCGAAATAATGTAATTATTTTAAAAAAAAAACTAATGTTCTCCTCGTGCATGTGTGAAGTTAGCCGGTTTTGGCTATCCTGTTTTAGGCCCTTTTGTTTTATGGCTCCCAAAATTTTTAATTATTTGACTTTCTAGTTTTTCGATTTTGAACGTAACTGATGAAAGTTATTCAAGAAACGCGTCATGCGCATTAAATTTGAAATCTAGGTTTTCATTCCTGATGTTTATTGGAGAGGTATTTATTTCGTTAACAATAAACCATTTGTACACTCTTGTGTGTTAGCTTATCTTTGTCTCTTTGATTTGTCTCTGGATTCTCCATTATTGATTGCCCCTTCGGTTTTCTCTAACGTTTATATATGGACCAACATTTAGTTTTTAATTGATGATCTTTCATTTCTAACTTTAATATGTGTAGTCGGTAAAATATATATGCTACAAAGCTTGTCTTTAACCTTACATGGTATACTTGGTGTGAGTCTACGTGGATATTGTACCAGAGTTTCTAGATAAGGTCAGTAACATACTGTGGGACATGTATCATTAACAATGCAGAACAGCAGGAATTATGTGTATATGCGTCACGTCTTTGCTTGTGGACATATATATGTAAATATATTCTTTAATTTTACTAGACATAAGACAGTATACCAGTAAATAGTCAAGATGTCTATAGTTTTGCTGTTAAGAAAGGCATGGAAGAAATTTATCTGTAAAAAAGACTATTCACCATACCACATATTGAATAACGGATCACATGATTTATTTGAAGCAATCGCCGATTGTAACGTTACGGAAGTTAAGCTACTCATAGATAGGAAAGTTAATGTAAATTCTAGGAATAGTGACATGGCAACACCTTTGATAACTGTGTGTCAAACTGCTTCTGCTGAAAACGAAGATGACTATTTAGCATTAGGGTGTCGTCTTATTGATACTGGGGCATCTATATTTAAAAAGGACATATTTAAAAAAACAGCATTGGATTATGCAGAAGAAAATGGACTGATAAAGATACAAGAACTATTACATTGTACATATATTATTAATGAAAATATTTATCATTTGTCCTGATATAATTGTAAGTCTATGATGCTTTGATACAGCTTTTTAGTTTAATTAAATATGATTTCAAATTGAAAACGATCTTTCTGAAATCAACCGGAAATGCTGCCATGTTTTGTTTTTTTTCATTAATTAATTAATTGGTGTACAACATCCAATTCGTCCAATATAGTCATGTTTCGGTGATATCGTGGCATGAATAAATTATGTAAATTAATTTTCTTATTTAGACTGATTGATTGGTGTAATAACCAACTATAGCAGTATTTCAGCGATATTGTGGCGTGAACAAACTAGGTAATTTCCTTAAGTAAGCTAGTTGATTGGCACCATACATTGCAGTATTTTCAGCAGATGGTAAACCTATGTATGATTGATTATTGTTCAACGTCCAGGGAGCAGTATGTCAGCTATATTCAGGACGATGATATATAAAATAAGCTTTAGAGAATACCAAAGGGCAATCCAGAGAAACTAGAAAAATAGGGTACACAAGACGAAGAAAAACAAACAAAAACACAACAGTGAGTGAGTGAGTGCGTGCGTGAGTGAGTGAGTGAGTGAGTGAGTGAGTGTTGTTTAACACCAATTCAACAATTTGTCGGCTATGCCATGGCGAGAACAAGTTAATTTTCAATGAGATGATGATGAGGTCCGCTGTGTACAAAACCAACACGCCAAGTTGGATTTTAATAGTGCTAGCTCACTGAAACAACAGTCCGCGGGTAGACATGTCGCTCCACTCGGACACATTATTCTGATTTCGAGCCAACCAGTTATTGCTCTTTCTCCTTAATGCTGTGTGCTTAGCGGAGAAGCAACAAATACCAATTTTATAGTCTTTGGTTTGACCCGACCGGAGCTCGAACCCACGATATATCGCACTCGAGGCGAGCACGCAAACTATTACGCCACCGATGCGGTCAAATCTTTTACGAATTATTCACAAGAGGTCTTTGCCGTGTAGGGAGCGAAAAATATGATTAGTTCAAATTTGCAGGATTGTCCATTCTAGATTGCCCCTTACATTTTCTCTCAAGTGTATTTTATACACTACTATACGCAATAAAAGAAACACGAATAAGACAGGATCCCTACTATTAACAACTAGGGGTAAAGACAAACAGAACATCACTTCAATGTAGAAATCAGACGTCATAACACGGAAATACGAACATAAAGACATATAATAGGACAAATTTAACAACACGGAACGAAGAACATCAAGATACATAGCATAACAAAACGAAAAACACGAACCACACTTACTTTCCTCGTTCATGACTTATCACCGGGTTTGTAACTAGATTGACACGACAGGTGTCACTAGTGGAGCAGGAATTGTCATGGCGAGAACAAGTTAATTTTCAATAAGATGATGATGAGGTCCGCTGTGTACAAGACCAACACGCCAAGTTGGATTTTAATAGTGCTAGCTCACTGAAACAACAGTCCGCGGATAGACATGTCGCTCCACTCGGACACATTATTCTGATTTCGAGCCAACCAGTTATTGCTCTTTCTCCTTAATGCTGTGTGCTTAGCGGAGAAGCAACAAATACCAATTTTATAGTCTTTGGTTTGACCCGACCGGAGCTCGAACCCACGATATATCGCACTCGAGGCGAGCACGCAAACTATTACGCCACCGATGCGGTCAAATCTTTTACGAATTATACACAAGAGGTCTTTGCCGTGTAGGGAGCGAAAAATATGATTAGTTCAAATTTGCAGGATTGTCCATTCTAGATTGCCCCTTACATTTTCTCTCAAGTGTATTTTATACACTACTATACGCAATAAAACAAACACGAATAAGACAGGATCCCTACTATTAACAACTAGGGGTAAAGACAAACAGAACATCACTTCAATGTAGTAATCAGACGTCATAACACGGAAATACGAACATAAAGACATATAATAGGACAAATTTAACAACACGGAACGAAGAACATCAAGATACATAGCATAACAAAACGAAAAACACGAACCACACTTACTTTCCTCGTTCATGACTTATCACCGGGTTTGTAACTAGATTGACACGACAGGTGTCACTAGTGGAGCAGGAATTGTCATGGCGAGAACAAGTTAATTTTCAATAAGATGATGATGAGGTCCGCTTTGTACAAGACCAACACGCCAAGTTGGATTTTAATAGTGCTAGCTCACTGAAACAACAGTCCGCGGATAGACATGTCGCTCCACTCGGACACATTATTCTGATTTCGAGCCAACCAGTTATTGCTCTTTCTCCTTAATGCTGTGTGCTTAGCGGAGAAGCAACAAATACCAATTTCATAGTCCTTGGTTTGACCCGACCGGGGCTCGAATCCACGATATATCGCACTCGAGGCGAGCACGCAAACTATTACGCCACCGATGCGGTCAAATCTTTTACGAATTATACACAAGAGGTCTTTGCCGTGTAGGAAGCGAAAAATATGATTAGTTCAAATGTGCAGGATTGTCCATTCTAGATTGCCCCTTACATTTTCTCTCAAGTGTATTTTATACACTACTATACGCACTAAAACAAACACGAATAAGACAGGATCCCTACTATTAACAACTAGGGGTAAAGACAAACAGAACATCACTTCAATGTAGAAATCAGACGTCATAACACGGAAATACGAACATAAAGACATATAATAGGACAAATTTAACAACACGGAACGAAGAACATCAAGATACATAGCATAACAAAACGAAAAACACGAACCCCACTTACTTTCCTCGTTCATGACTTATCACCGGGTTTGTAACTAGATTGACGCGACAGGTGTCACTAGTGGAGCAGGAATTGCTTACCCTTCCGGAGCACCTGAGTTAACCCCGGTTCTTAGTGGGGTTCGTGTTACTCGATCTTTAGTTTTATTTGTATGTTTTGTAGATCGTTGTTTGTCCTTGTGTACTTTTTCTTTTTGGCATTGTGTTGTCAGTTCTTCTTCTATATACGGATTCTGATTACCCCTTTGGTATCCTCAAGCTCTGCTAAACAAGATAGAATTTTCCAATTTTGTTTTGTTTGCCCTTCCAGTGATGAAACTTTATTTGTTACAACGTGCATTTTAACAGATGTTACAACTGTTAATGGATATCGGTATCTTCAAACTCTTCTTAAACCCGAGACATTAAAGAGAAACAAACTTCTACAGAGTTTTAAGTGAATAATTGCAATTACACGAAATACGTTGCGGTCGTTTCTCATTATGTAATAGATAACAATATGTACAAGTATATGAAAACCAATATAGCATCTATAATATAATATTTACAGATTAATACATGGGCATTTCCATATTGGCCTGGTTATCATCCCGAGACCCCCATATTGGCCCGAGACGCAGTCGAGGGCCAATATGGGTCGAAGGGTGATAACCAGGCCAATATGGAAATGCCCATGTATTAAACTATTACATACTTCCGACATCTAGAAAAGAGACACCCATATTGGCCTGAGACGAAGTTGAGGCCCATATTGGCCCGGGGCACCCATATTGAAACACAAGATATAAAAAACGTACATTTATATTATTAGATATAAAATAGACGTTAGAGAAAACCGAAGGGACAATCCAGAGACACGGGCAATATTGGGTACAACACACAGAACGAAGACAAGACAACATAGAAAACTAACGAGACGAGTAACACGAAAACCACCAAAAAACCCGAGGGGGTGAACCCACGTGCTCCCGAAGAGTAGGAAGTGGGTTATATAGTATCAGTGTTTAGCCTCACTTTTCAGCAATACATGTATTTCAGTTATATCATGGCTGTCAACTATTTTCGAAACCGAGCGGTTTTTTCCTCCAAATACTTTAATTTAAAATTGAATTTAATATTTTCTTTTCCTTTTTACGTTTTTAAAATTCAGGTGAGAAATTACCAGTGTGGCCTAGTGTATTGGAGATGTCCATTTCATATGCTTTGGTTGTTCATAATATTATGGACGTAATTTTCTATACCACTAGTATTGCTTTTATTTATTAAAACTACTTTCTAAGCCTTGTTTATTGGTATATAGCAATTTAATTTGAAGACAAATTCCGTAGTGAGGGTTCTCCATTTTGTATTGGTGTTCTACCGAATTTTATCTGTGACGATTCGAAAATTACCGCGATTGCCTGATATAGGATTTTTATAGGAATCAAGTACATGAAGTTCTTTATATAGGAATCAAGTACATGAAGTTCTTTATATAGGAATCAAGTACATGAAGTTCTTTATATAGGAATCAAGTACATGAAGTTCTTTATATAGGAATCAAGTACATGAAGTTCTATCACTTCAGGAACAGGCAGTTAGTGTCCTGTTTATTTCTCTAATTATTGTCGTTTCGCGTAAAATTTATTGACCCTTCTTTGTTGTTGTTCCACGATATAGCTGAAATATTGTTAGAAAATGGCGTGGCTAAACCCCATAACCCTAACACTACTGTGTAGGGAAACTTTATTACCCCATAACCCTAACACTACTGT
Organism: Bathymodiolus brooksi; assembly: GCA_963680875.1. NCBI lineage: Eukaryota > Metazoa > Mollusca > Bivalvia > Mytilida > Modiolidae > Bathymodiolus > Bathymodiolus brooksi. Next base: position 65,346,234 of record OY804590.1, read on the forward strand.
GTAGGGAAACTTTATTTTAACAATCTTCAATGATAGCTTTTCGACTTTATCAATTGCCCTGAATAAAGTTGGAATAAATAGTCGTCCATAGAAATCGTTACTGTTTATCAGATAATGCATTTCACATAAAATGATAATATTAGTATCCAGTACTTAGAAAGCAGGACATGCCGGTATAAATATTTGGACTGTGATCTCTATTCTCGAAAACTGACGTTTGTTTGTTTGTTTGTTTGTTTGTTTGTTTGTTTGATGGTGCTTAACGCCACTTTCAACAATATTTCAGTTATATCGTGGCGGTCCTTTTTATTGGTGGAGAAAACCGCCGACCTATCGCAAGATTCGAACTCACAACAACAGTGGAGATAGGGAATGATTGCATAGGTGTTTGTAAATCCAACTACCATACGATCACGGCCACGATCTATACTCAAAAACTGACGAATCAGAAAACTATTTGTTTGACGATACATGATGTATTTCAGAATAAGCATAATATTGAGAACATTTTAATGTAATTTTTATTTAGATGATATTATCGTCAAATTAGTCTTCTGATTGAAAGACTGTAAAGAGAATGCCCATTTTTCAATTTTCATGTGCAACCACTGACATAATTTTCAACTTGTTGATGGTGGTCAGTATTTGGTAGAAGTAGAAGCATTGTATATATGTCTGGGTACGTCTGATATCGAACAACAAATGTGAAGAATTATAGTTTCTCCTGAGCATCATTTCCGACCCATCATATCCAGAATATCTTGTACCTGTTGATTATGAAGAAAACAATTATAAGCGAAAAAACATCCTTTGCTGTCAGTATGTTCGGTTCGTTTTTGTTTTGTAGGGGGTTCATGTTTATGTATGTTTTATATGTATTTTGTTTATGCATACACAGGTAACCAACACGATTTTCATTGCAGATGATGTTCGCGTCGTTTAACAGTAACATGACGATGCCACTTGTATAAGTGGAACTTCCACAGTGTCCGCGTTCATCCCAAGATACTAGTATTGTTCACCATCTGTAGTTTCCTGGTGTATAGGGAGCCATTGTTTGTCATTGTGTCCATTTATTTTTTATTTGGACATTGTTTTTTATCCTTCCATTTGCGGTTTCGTGATTGCCACTTTGGTGGCTTCAATAAATTGGGATTAACGAATCGAATATCGATATAACAGATGTAACATTAGAACAACACGAACACATCTGCCTTTTACATGCATCCGTTCGTTCAGCTCTCATTTACAAAATCCGTGTTAAGTACAAATCGGTCAAAGGAAGCAATGTTCTTGTAGAGAACAAACACAGTAAGATGACTATAAAACATTTTGAAACTCTCAGAGATTATATATCGTGTCGTGACATCTGCTCGGCCATGCAATAAAGTCGGTCATTTGTTTTGATTTACAATTCTCGCGCAGCACGAGACCGATGACGTCATTCTGTATATTCATAGCGTACTTAAACACAGAGGGAATTCTTTTAAACTTCAAAATTACAAGATGAGATTAAAACAGATTCCACCATTTTCTAGAAAATGGCTGATGTTACCGTGAAAATACATACAAGTGTTCTCCATTAGTCACAAAATGGCAGATTATTTTGCATTTCCACTGCTGCTTTAATATCAAATATACCCCTTACCTCTTGGTGTAATGAAATGATATTCACAGAGAAGATAGAAAAAGAATTAATTTAACAGAAATAATCAAAATTTATAGCATAAATTGAACAGAGAATTAAATTAAACCAGACAGAAAAATGAGATTATCTGGGGGGGAAAACCTGTCATTATTACAAATAGCATCAACAAAACTGTATTGTTACCATTCTGTGATAATAAATGTGATAGAAATAAACAGAAATCAGTCATTATTCTTTTTACAAAAATATGGTAGTATGTAGTCTAATATATTGCATTGACAAAAACAAAAACACCAAATTCACTGAATTAAATATTTTATTATATGGGTAAGCAAATTCAATGTTTGCATCAAATAATTAATTTTTAGTCCTTAAATTTCAAACTATTTAAAAAAAAAACATCTTTTGAAATTCTTCAGACAAAACAATTACACAGAAAAAGCTCAAATACTGTACTTTCTTAATCTGGTTTACTTTTTAAGTTTGGTTGGCCTAATACAAAATCATGTGATTTATTTACCACTGACCCGCCTTATGTCACGTTATACGACACCATTTACAAAAAGGGCAGTAAACAAATATGGGTTTAATAGTGTGTCATTGTTATCGATCTTTTTTCTATGGAACTTTACAGATGTGAGCAAGAATAGACGAGGTATATAATGTTTACTTTTCAAACATGAAAAAAATAATCAAACATTATCCAATGACTGGCCGACTTATTGTCACACGGGGAATTAACGAGTTGGTGTTTCCAGGTAAAATTTCATCGAACGACGAAGCTATCGTTAAAGAAAACACATATATCTTAAATGTTTCATGTTTGTTTCACAGTTTCCATAGTGAACAATACATGTTGTAATTAACAAACATTGATGTGTAATCTTAGGATGGTCAGAAACGTAAATTACCTACCGATTTAACAACTCCCATTATAATAACAGATTGTCCAGTTTTCATCTCCTTGGTAATGACCCTTTTCATTATTGTTACGGTCTGTTTGATATTTTCGGATTTTAGTATAAGTCCGTGCTGTCGTAGCTCTTGTAGTATTTCATCTATTTGGGAAATTGCGCTCTATATAATAAAAATCTTCACGTAATAAAAAGTCTATATTAAATGTTAGTAGTAAATTTTATATCCTCTGAACATTGGTCATACTAAATAAAGGTTAGAGAATACCGAAGGGGTAATTAAAAAAGGATAATCCAGAGAAACTGGCAACATAGGGTACACAAGACGAATAAAAACAGAACACAAGCACAACAAAATATGTGTTGGACACCACTAAACGCAAACAAACACAAATCACACGGATTGCAGAACGTAAAGACACATACTAGGACAACGCAAAAAAAACTAAAAAGATGACCGACACGGACACCACCAAAAAACAGGCGGTGGCCTCAGGTGCTCGCGAAATGTAAGCAGTTTATGCTTCTTATAAAACACCCGCCGTATTACTCATAGCTGAATTATTCACAGGATATGTTCACGCCACGATATATCTGAAATACAGCTAAAGTTGCCGTTAATCACCAATCATGGTCATATGTGAGGGAAATGACGTAATTATTAAGCATGAACATGTTAGTTTAAAATAATCTTGCTATGCAAAATATGTACATGCACCAGATGCACACTTTAATACCATCATAGGCATTACTAAAAATACACAAAAGGCCAAAAACATTTTAAACCAGGTTCACCAATAGCCGATGTATTAGCTTGTTAATGTTGGTGCTCGCCGAATTAGACAAGATATACCGCCGAATTAGACAAGATATACCACCGAATTAGACAAGATATACCGCCGAATTAGACAAGATATACCGCCGAATTAGACAAGATATACCGCCGAATTAGACAAGATATACCACCGAATTAGACAAGATATACCGCCGAATTAGACAAGATATACCGCCGAATTAGACAAGATATACCACCGAATTAGACAAGATATACCGCCGAATTAGGCAAGATATACCGCCGAATTAGACAAGATATATCGCCGAATTAGACAAGATATACCACCGAATTAGACAAGATATACCGCCGAATTAGACAAGATATACCACCGAATTAGACAAGATATACCGCCGAATTAGACAAGATATACCGCCGAATTAGACAAGATATACCACCGAATTAGACAAGATATACCGCCGAATTAGACAAGATATACCACCGAATTAGACAAGATATACCGCCGAATTAGACAAGATATACCGCCGAATTAGACAAGATATACCACCTAATTAGACAAGATATACCGCCGAATTAGACAAGATATACCGCCGAATTAGACAAGATATACCGCCGAATTAGACAAGATATACCACCGAATTAGACAAGATATACCGCCGAATTAGACAAGATATACCACCGAATTAGACAAGATATACCGCCGAATTAGACAAGATATACGGCCGAATTAGACAAGATATACCGCCGAATTAGACAAGATATACCGCCGAATTAGACAAGATATACCACCGAATTAGACAAGATATACCTTCGTCATTGTTTGGTATTTCTAAACAATCTAATTAATTAAGAGATTATAAGTGACAATGAGTGCAAATTCACAATGTTGCTGCATTACTGATAAAGTTTCAGATAACCTTTATACTTCGTACATTGGAACAACCATAGGTCGACCAATTACTTTAGGTTGTCATTGTAGTAAAGTACCCTAGTTTTTTTTATTGATTGATTTTATTCTATTTTAGTAGCTAATAATCTTGAATTTTCACATCACATACGTTATTTAGTCGTCCTGTGTCACAAATAATACCTTAATCGTAAGTCCTTATTTGTTATACTATTGTAAAGGTAGAAGGTGTGCAACTCTCCTGTTCATATTTCGCTAACTTCCATGCAAATACTAGTAATTTACCTCCGAAAACAACGTTGCTATAGTTTATGCTACAGTATTCGAATTCTAATATCCTTACATTGTCACCTGTCAAAGAGAGATGAACAAAGAAATTATTCACAAACAAAACAAACATTTGCACCATGTGACCTCTTGTTTAGTAACGGGTAGGGCTACAATTCCTGAACTCCATCCATACATTTATTCTGTGTCCATGATCATTGTGTTAAATATTCAGATCGGTCAATTAAACCAAAAGCTTGGAAACCATGGTGTGTACAAATGGATGACGAGAACAGACCCATAATATATTACGCCCGCAAATTTTTTGCGATAGTATGATAATATGTAAAGCATCTCCAATGAAAAGCAAGTAATAGAGAATTTCAGTTTCATCGTCATATGTAAGCAACAGGGTGGTCACTGCAAGCGTGAAATTACCTTTTTGCCATCAAACGACTTTCCAAGCAAAGTAACTATAGCCCATGTTGTACTTCGGAAGACATCGGCCTTCTCTGCTCTGATACTATTCCATAGCTGTGAACCACTTACTGCTGCATCACCAGATTCCAAACAGTTCTTTCGACTCAGTTGATTGCGTAACTTTTCTAAATGTTTTTATAAGTGCATGAAGATTAGTTTCATACTCGACTTGTCTAATAATGTTCAACGGTTGTAATCTGGGATCTACACTCATCTTTCGTTTCCAGCATGGTTTTTCTTAGTGAAAAGAATAGATTTGTGGAATTAAAATACAATAACAAAATGATACGTTAATTGTATTGTGGATGAAAAAAAGAAATCTACTGAAAGCCTATATAGAACAAATGTCATTTAGGCCACTATATATATATATAGACCACTAATTTCGAATAAAATTCTACGATCGTCATCACAATCTGGTTGAACATTACGAAATATCCATATCTCAAATGACAATGGATCTTATACTTGTTACGCCAATGTTTTATTTCCTCTGTCACTGCCAAGAATTTTAACGGACTTGACTGTATATATGAGTAACACGACGGGTGTCTTTTAAGAAGCAGGAACTGTTTATCCTTCACGAGCTCCTGGGTTCACTCCCGATTTATTGGTGGGAGTTCTGTGTTGGGATGTCAGTTACGATTTCTATAGAAATTATGTTCGGTTTGTCTTTACCTCCAGTTGTAGGAGAGCTTGTCTCTTATTTATGTTATTTGTGTTTGTTTGCGTGTGGTGGTGTCCACAACACGTAATGTTTTTGCTTTGTTTTTCTTCGTCTTGTGTAACCTATCTTGCCAGTTTCTCTGGATTTTTCCTATTTTATTGCCCCTTCAGTATTCTCTAACGTGTATTTAATGGAGTTAAATAAGTACAGTCATATTTTAATGTGCTTGAGGTTTTTTTTTCTTGATAATTAAATTGTCTTTGCTTTAATAAAAAAAAACCACGTACGTATCGAACTTAAAGCGCACACGACGTGTTTCCGGAATAACATTATTGCTATATAAAGTATAGCTTTAATTTTATAAGGTTTTTTTCTTCCCTATACCTAGCATGGCAACTTTTGCCCTGGCTCTTTGTACGTCAACGTCATCTTCCGGAATCCTCTTACTGGTACAGTCTTGAATTCTTATCATTATTTCTGTAACATTCCTCGTGTGTATTTCTTGGTTTAGCATTTTTCGTGCTCCTCTTTGTGCACATTTCTGCCAAAAAAAAATAAATGAAGCACATACTTTGACGTGCATGTAAAGATAATAAAGGCAGTATATATTTGGTAGTAGGTTGATTTCAAAGATGATAATACGAGTTTCTCTGGCAGACTATTGATGGCTATATGACTACATCTAATCTACTCATCTTCAGTGGCAGTCGTGATCGAGATGTTATGTCAATGGGATTTCAAATCAGTGACAATTACCATTAAAATGTGTGTTCAATTCAAGCCCAGAGTACTGGTGATTGTAACCAGGGTCCAACCCACATGTTCCGTCATGTGCCAGACAGGGCGTTATAATGTAGAAAGCCTGACTGTACCGTATTGAGCGTTAGAGTTTAGCTGCTACAAAAGGTAAACATTTTCTTCCCGACCCAAATGTAATACTATTACAATGTCCGTCAATAGTCATTGTTATCCAATTCTTCCCGACCCAAATGTAATACTATTACAATGTCCGTCAATAGTCATTGTTATCCAATTCTTCCCGACCCAAATGTAATACTATTACAATGTCCGTCAATAGTCATTGTTATCCAATTCTTCCCGACCCAAATGTAATACTATTACAATGTCCGTCAATAGTCATTGTTATCCAATTCTTCCCGACCCAAATGTAATACTATTACAATGTCCGTCAATAGTCATTGTTATCCAATTCTTCCCGACCCAAATGTAATACTATTACAATGTCCGTCAATAGTCATTGTTATCCAATTCTTCCCGACCCAAATGTAATACTATTACAATGTCCGTCAATAGTCATTGTTATCCAATTCTTCCCGACCCAAATGTAATACTATTACAATGTCCGTCAATAGTCATTGTTATCCAATTCTTCCCGACCCAAATGTAATATTATTACAATGTCCGTCAATAGTCATTGTTATCCAATTCTTCCCGACCCAAATGTAATACTATTACAATGTCCGTCAATAGTCATTGTTATCCAATTCTTCCCGACCCAAATGTAATACTATTACAATGTCCGTCGATAGTCATTGTTATCCAATTCTTCCCGACCCAAATGTAATACTATTACAATGTCCGTCGATAGTCATTGTTATCCAATTCTTCCCGACCCAAATGTAATACTATTACAATGTCCGTCAATAGTCATTGTTATCAAATTCTTCCCGACCCAAATGTAATACTATTACAATGTCCGTCAATAGTCATTGTTATCCAATTCTTCCCGACCCAAATGTAATACTATTACAATGTCCGTCAATAGTCATTGTTATCCAATTCTTCCCGACCCAAATGTAATACTATTACAATGTCCGTCAATAGTCATTGTTATCCAATTCTTCCCTCATTTCTTTCTATTTTCATACATTTCTATTGCTGAACGTAATCTCGTCGTAAATATGCATGAAATGTTTTCCTTTTTTATGGAAGGAATTTACAATCAACCAATCGATTCCAAAAAGCTATCTACAGATGTACTAATACAAATAATATTGGTATTCGTCAAGGCCTCAATCATATAGAGGCGGACTTGTTTTCTTTCAATAAACAAACTGGTCGTTACGATACAAGTGCAATATTGTTGAACGTTGTATTTAGAAGCCATAACGCAACCCATATATAATATCATTCATTCCTACGGCTACTAATGTATATCATAAAATAAATATTTGAAATATCGTTGTGACATACCTCTTGATCTTTACTTTGTGTGATATCATATATCAGAAGATAGTAACACACAATTTGATCTTCTTGTTTCCTCACAGCAGTATTTTCAGTCACTATCTCTAATAGATACTGACCATGGATTTCGGGAGCGAGGATGACAATCATTATCTCATTATATGTCCTTTTCGTCACTACTGTGCAGCGGGAATGCATACTAATATCACTGTTAGTCTGTTTTTGTGCTTCACATTCAAATGGAACTAAATTCACTCTTACATTGATATTTGATGATATTCGGAATTTTACATTTACAGTCTTTTCCAAATGGGAATGAATGATACCGTTTCTATGTGACGGGTGTGATAAACCAGCAGGTCCAGTCCGGTGATTCCGGTGTTAACAGGTAACGGAATGGCATCTGGATTGCACACATCACAAACAATATCAAAAGCACAGATTTTCAGTAATGGCATATTTAGTTTCCCAGCATAGAATAGTACTTTGTATACACCTGTCACATGTCCACGAGATGCCATTGCGTACCAGATACACAAAGTTTTGGAATTTGATATTTCGATTGTCGTTTTCTAGATCAATATCAGAAGTTAATAGCTTTAACTCACAACATAAAATCAATTCGTATGCAGACTTGTTGACTCCTTCCAATGACATTGTGATTTTACCATCTGTAGCCAAAAGTTCACGTTCCTTTTCACTCGTTAGCCTCAATCCTGTTTTCCACCATGGGTGATACAATAATTCTTGTGACAGAAATTGTTCTTTAGTTATTGCTTCCGGAAGCAGCTGCCATCTTTGATCATCCGGGTAACATTCATAAATGAAATGTTCAGGATTTGATAAAATGTAATGTTCCAAGAATGAATATTTTATCATTTCTTCCCAATCTGTGGTGTTATCATAAGAATCTGGCTTGATTAATGTTGTAGAAAGTTTACCTCTTATTGCTTGACCAACGCGGTGTGGGTGGACTAATTGCCAAGCATTCCTGATTAGAACTGCTGACCATGCACATGGTATTACTTCCCGTAATTCCCCTGTTTACACATTTAATACCTGCATCCCTTCAAAAATAATAAACTTGATTAACATGCCGGGTAACACTAGTGGAGCAGGAACTGCTCACTCTTCCGGAGCACCTGAGTTTACCCCGGTTTTTAGTGTGATTTGTGTTACTCGATCTTTTGCTTTATGTGTATGTTTTGCAGATCATTGTTTGTACATTTTCTTTTGGCCATTTTGTTGTCTGTCCTTCTTCGATTTACGGATGCTGATTAACCCTTTGGTATCTTCAAACTCTTCTTATTAACATCGACATGTCCTAATAGCGGTTAAATAATTTGAAATAATGAAAGATGTGCCTGTTCATTGCATTGCGGCTTAACTGGAGCACTAAATTTATATTAGTGTAGTTGATGTTTGATAATAAACGTTAAGCAATAGGTAATAGGAAGCCGTAATTCGAGGAAAGACAGATGAACACAATGGCCAACAGGAAAAGAACAAACGGACAAACAATGATCAAATTTCCTTGTGTTCCTAAAAATGTGACTATCTCTGTCTTTACAGAGCTTATCGGACAGGGAGCTAATGCCTATTTTATAGTCTTTGGTGATTGATCCGATCCGACTGCGGATCGGTCCTAAGGTTTTCATACCTCGAGATGAGCATCCCATTATTTCGTAAAGAAAAGTTGTATTATGATTTGTTTTGTCTCATATGCAGATAGATAATTCTATTTGGTAATGAAATGTGTGTAAGTATATGATATCAAATCAACTAAAACTGCAAATGTAATACTCATTTTCATGCCGCGTGTTGCCAGTGTCTTACTGTATATGGTTTCCAGGTTACTGTATTTCCACAATTTTTGTTTTCTTTATTACTATGCTTCAACATACCAACATAATGTATAAATAGAGTTGTAACTGTTGTTTTGTTAGTCTTTAAGAGTTTAACCAAAGCATCTGGGGTTCTGCCATCACCTTCTGCTCCATCGAAAGTGACAATGGACTGTTGGCTGTTGTCATTAATTCCGTTTACACTTTCATTGTGGTCTTCTTGTTGGCTTGCTAGCCAAACAAGAAACGACCTCATCAAAGGTTGATCCTTATTGGCATGGCCTTCAAGTGGCTCGTTGAAATAATCAATAAGGTCTTTGAAACTGTTCAATGCTGTTTTCGGTACCTGAAAAATATCATGTCAAAATAATAATGGAGTATAAAGTAAGTTTAATAATGGAGTATAAAGTAAGTTTAATAATGGAGTATATAGTAAGTTTAATAATGGAGTATAACGTAAGTTTAATAATAGAGTATAAAGTAAGTTTGATAATGGTGTATAAAGTAAGTTTAATAATGGAGTATAAAGTAAGTTTAATAATGGAGTATAAAGTAAGTTTAATAATGGAGTATAAAGTAAGTTTAATAATGGAGTATAAAGCAAGTTTAATAATGGAGTATAAAGTAAGTTTAATAATGGAGTATATAGTAAGTTTAATAATGGAGTATAACGTAAGTTTAATAATAGAGTATAAAGTAAGTTTAATAATGGAGTATAAAGTAAGTTTAATAATGGAGTATAAAGTAAGTTTAATAATGGAGTATAAAGTAAGTTTAATAATGGAGTATAAAGTAAGTTTAATAATGGAGTATAAAGTAAGTTTAATAATGGAGTATAAAGTAAGTTTAATAATGGAGTATAAAGTAAGTTTAATAATGGAGTATAACGTAAGTTTAATAATGGAGTATAAAGTAAGTTTGATAATGGAGTATAAAGTAAGTTTAATAATGGAGTATAAAGTAAGTTTAATAATGAAGTATAAAGTAAGTTTAATAATGGAGTATAAAGTAAGTTTAATAATGGAGTATAAAGTAAGTTTAATAATGGAGTATAAAGTAAGTTTAATAATGGAGTATAAAGTAAGTTTAATAATGGAGTATAACGTAAGTTTGATAATGGAGTATAAAGTAAGTTTAATAATGGGGTATAAAGTAAGCTTGATAATGGAGTATAAAGTAAGCTTGATAATGGAGTATAAAGTAAGTTTAATAATGGAGTATAAAGTAAGTTTAATAATGGAGTATAAAGTAAGTTTAATAATGGAGTATAAAGTAAGTTTAATAATGGAGTATAAAGTAAGTTTAATAATGGAGTATAACGTAAGTTTAATAATGGAGTATAAAGTAAGTTTGATAATGGAGTATAAAGTAAGTTTAATAATGGAGTATAAAGTAAGTTTAATAATGGAGTATAAAGTAAGTTTAATAATGGAGTATAAAGTAAGTTTCATAATGGAGTATAAAGTAAGCTTAATAATGGAGTATAAAGTAAGTTTAATAATGGAGTATAAAGTAAATTTAATAATGGAGTATAAAGTAAGTTTAATAATGGAGTATAAAGTAAGTTTAATAATGGAGTATAAAGTAAATTTAATAATGGAGTATAAAGTAAGTTTAATAATGGAGTATAAAGTAAGTTTAATAATGCAGTATAAAGTAAGTTTAATAATGGAGTATAAAGTAAATTTAATAATGGAGTATAAAGTAAGTTTAATAATGGAGTATAAAGTAAGTTTAATAATGGAGTATAAAGTAAGTTTAATAATGGAGTATAAAGTAAATTTAATAATGGAGTATAAAGTAAGTTTAATAATGGAGTATAAAGTAAGTTTAATAATGGAGTATAAAGTAAGTTTGATAATGGAGTATAAAGTAAGTTTAATAATGGAGTATAAAGTAAGTTTAATAATGGAGTATAAAGTAAGTTTAATAATGGAGTATAAAGTAAGTTTCATAATGGAGTATAAAGTAAGCTTAATAATGGAGTATAAAGTAAGTTTAATAATGGAGTATAAAGTAAATTTAATAATGGAGTATAAAGTAAGTTTAATAATGGAGTATAAAGTAAGTTTAATAATGGAGTATAAAGTAAATTTAATAATGGAGTATAAAGTAAGTTTAATAATGGAGTATAAAGTAAGTTTAATAATGCAGTATAAAGTAAGTTTAATAATGGAGTATAAAGTAAATTTAATAATGGAGTATAAAGTAAGTTTAATAATGGAGCATAAAGTAAGTTTAATAATGGAGTATAAAGTAAGTTTAATAATGGAGTATAAAGTAAATTTAATAATGGAGTATAAAGTAAGTTTAATAATGGAGTATAAAGTAAGTTTAATAATGGATTATAAAGTAAGTTTAATAATGGAGTATAAAGTAAGCTTAATAATGGAGTATAAAGTAAGTTTAATAATGGAGTATAAAGTAAGTTTCATAATGGAGTATAATGTAAGTTTAATAATGGAGTATAAAGTAAGTTTAATAATGGAGTATAAAGTAAGTTTAATAATGGAGTATAAAGTAAGTTTAATAATGGAGTATAAAGTAAGTTTAATAATGGAGTATAAAGTAAGCTTAATAATGGAGTATAAGGTAAGTTTAATAATGCAGTATAAAGTAAGTTTAATAATGGAGTATAAAGTAAGTTTAATAATGGAGTATAAAGTAAGCTTGATATTTTATGCATTTAGTTGACAATATACTTGTCTTGCTATTGATCTGCTTATTTTGTTGTTTTGTTTATTCTTTTGCTTTGTGTCCATAAAACTAGTTTAACCGTGACACTTTTTAATAAAGTTCCTGTACCAAGCTAGAAAGTCAGCGGTCATGTGTTTGTATGTTAAGGGTATCGATTGTCTTTGGAACTTTCCCCGAGAGTGTGATATTTTTTGGTTTTCGATTTACTGCTAACTTTATATTGACTCGCTTATTTTATTTTTCGTCTTTATATATATATGATTTTCTGAGTTTAGGAGCATGTGCTCTTTATTATTTGGCTGTGTATTTGTTTGTTTTTAATTTTATAATAAATAAAAAGTAGTGAAATTGGAACACTAGTATTAAGTCTTATTTTTTATGTACAAATACCTGTTTCGATCGTTTCTGGTGGGTTTCTGACGTTATGATTAGTAACTAGTAATATATTCTCCATCTCTTTATCTTTTGATTGTTTTATGTAAATCTTTCTATTTTTATAATATGTTTATTTATGTCTAAGGAGAGTTTGAAGATTCCAAAGTGGTAATAAGAATCCGTAAATCGTAGAAGAACAGACAATACAATGGCCAAAAGAAAAAGTACAAAAGGACAAAAAAACTATCTACAAAATATACACATTAAACTAAAGATCGAGCAACACGAACCCCACTAAAAACCGAGGGTGAACTCGGGTGCTCTTACATAGCTATCATGCTTAGGCCCTTTTGTTCCTTGGTCCCAAAATATTTGGGGTCTAAATTATTTTTTTTTTGCTTTGAGCGTACCTGATGAAGGTTTTTCCTTAAACGTGCCGAGCGCATTAAATTTGATATGTACATTTTTATTACTACCTTTTATACTGTTCTCAACGTAAAACTTTCATAAATATCACACCTAAGTATGTCAGTTTGATAGTACATATGAAAATAGTGACTCTCAGATGCATTATGGGGTATATTGTTTCCATGGATACAACTTGTCTGAATACGAGATAATGAGGTTCGGGTGTCACATTAGCATCCGCGTCACCTTAGTCTACGTTATATTGTATCCAAGCAACGTCTATTCCTAGTTCAACATATCGGGGTTCTACTGTATTTGTGTTTACCTGTATAGCATGTTCATAAATTTTCCGTACGTCATTGATTTCTGTAGAAACAGATTGAATTCTCAACATACCCCGATTAAATGCTGTCATGTTAAATGCATGTCTGGTTAGCTTGTCTTGTAGTTGACGTGTTGTTACAGGATTCGGTTCTTGGTCCAACGTCTCCACTGGTACTAGCTGAATCTAAGACATATTTGGTCAAAATGTACAAGTAATGCGTCAAAACAGAGACAGATTTTGTCGTTATGCTATATAAATTTTATTAAATGACGTCTTGGTTTGCTTTATATCTAATGGCTTACCCCCTTAGTTACGTTATCTGATATACCATTCCTATTTTTGGCACTGAACTAAACGTTAAAATAAATACATTTCTTAAAGTTTATTGAGTCAAAATGTATTTCTTGTTTGTGGATGAATCAAAATGTACGTGTTTGTTGTTAATAAAGCATGCTTAGATTACAACATTGTTTATTCTTTTAATCTAAATTAATCTTGCATTTTTACCTGAAAGAGTCAATGTATGATTGATTGTTGTTTAACTCTCAAGTGAGAATTTTTTAACTATATCATGACGAGATAATAAGATAAATTTCAATGAGATTATGATGGTGTCCGCTTTGTACTAGTCCAATACTCTTAGTTCGCAGGTAGTCATGTCGCTCCATTCGAACACATTGAATCAGACGTGGATTCTGAAGAACTCTAAAGAAGAGTTTGAAGATACCAAAGGGGCAATCAAAATCCGTATATCGAAGAAGAACAGACAACACAATGGCCAAAAGAAAAAGTACAAAAGGACAAACAACGATCTACAAAATATACATATAAAACTAAAGATCGAGTAACACGAACCCCACTAAAAGCCGGGGGTGAACTCATGTGCTCCGGAAGGGTAAGCAGTTCCTGCTCCACTAGTGGCACCCGTCGTGTCAATATAGTTACAAACTAAAGATATGTTAGAGTACATACAATATAGGCCCCTCTCCTCCTGCTACAGCATTAACACATTTGACTTATCTACCCTCTACACAACTATCCCTCACTCTGGAGGACAGATAAAGGGGGCTGGTTCGACTGCGTTTCATAAAAAAAAGAATGGCCAACGTAGATACAAAACCTTGTTCTAGGAAGGGACAGATCTTATTTTGTAAAACACCACTCTGATTCTACCAAAAAGTTCTCTGAAACTGATATCATCAACATGCTAGAGTTCTTGATTGACAACATATTTGTTATCTTTGGTGGACATGTTTTTCAACTGACAGTCGGCATACCTATGGGTACAAACTGTGCTCCTCTTCTCGTCGACTTGTTCCTTTATTCATATGAGGCAGACTTCATACAGGGTCTTCTCAAGAAAAACGAAAAGAAGCTAGCCCGATCCTTTATTTTCACGTTCCGTTATATAGATGATGTCCTTTCACTAAATAATTCTAGGTTTGGTGATTTCGTTGATCGCATCTATCCCATTGAGCTTGAAATAAAGGATACCTTAGATATAGATAGGTCTGCTTCATACCTTGATCTACACCTCGAATTTGACAGTGAGGGGCGGTTAAGAACGAACCTTTACGACAAAAGAGATGATTTAAATTTTCCCATTGTGAACGTTCCATTTATATGTAGCAACATTCCAGCAGCATCTGCATATGGAGTATATATCTCTCAGTTAATACGATATTCCAGAGTCTGTGGTTCCTATCCGGATATCCTTGATAATGGGTTGCTGCTAACAAGGAAGCTACTGAACCAAACGTTCCTCTTAGTTAAGTTGAAGTCATCACTTCGAAAGTTTTACGGTCGCCACCATGACTTGGTTGACCGTTATGGAATATCTGTGTCACAAATGACCACGGATATGTTCCACTAGTCGTAAAAACTTCCAGGTCCTTTCCTCATTCATAACTTATCACCGGGTTTGTAACTAGATTAACACGACGGGTGTCACTAGTGGAGCAGGAACTGCTAACCTTTCCGGAGCAACTGAGTTGACCCCCGGTTTTTAGTGGGGTTCGTGGAACTCGAGCTTTAGTTTTATGTGTATGTTTTGTAGATTGTTGTTTGTCCTTTTGTACTTTTTCTTTTGGCCATTGTGTTGTCTTTTCTTCTTCGATTTACGAATTCTGATTACCCTTTGGTATCTTCAAAGTCTTCTTATCCTGATTCCAAATCAACCAGTCAGTGTTCTATTCCTTAATGCAACGTGCTTAGTGGAGAAGGAACCAATAGCAATGTTATTGTCTTTGGTTTGACCCGACCGGGGCTTGAACCCTAGATCTATCGCACTCGCGGAAAGCACGATAGCCATTACGCCACCGATGCGGGGTCTTTTTGTACTTTAAGAGGGAAAGCAGCATACATATACTTTGTGCATGTATAGCATAAACTAGTCACACTGTGGGTGTCTTATAAGAAGTAGGAACTCTTTACCCTTCGCGAGAACCCCAGGATTCTGGTGGGGTCCATGTTGCTCATCTTATTAGTTTTCTGTATTCTGTATTTTGTTGTGTGTCTTCGTCCTGGGTCGTGTGTGCCAAATGCTGGCAGTTTCTCTGGATTGTCCATTCTTGATTGATCCTTCGGTTTTCTCTAACGTTTATTTGCATATTGTGTTTGGTACAAAATAAACGTTAGAGAATAGCGAAGGGGCAATCAATAATGGACAATCCAGAGAAACTGACAACATACGGTACACAAGACAAAGACACACAAACCAAAAACACAACACAATATGTGTTGGACACCACTATACGTAAACAACCACAAATAACTTAAATAAGACACGAGTCCTCCTACAAACAAGTGGAGGTAAAGACGATCCGAACATAGCTTTTATGTGGAAATCGTAACGGACGTCACAACATGGAACTCAGAATGTAAAGACACATAATAAGACAACACAAAAAACTAAACAACTGTACCATAACGAGTCAGTTTTGAATGAGTCGTATCACCAAAAGACTCAAAGCGTCGAGTAGTGATGTTGTTTATACAACTGACGAAATCTAAGGATGAAACTGCTGTTTTCGTGTTGTTGGTCAGAAGCAATTGAATACATTCTATTTAACTCGAAAACAAACAAATATGCCAACACGCATTAAGTGCGTATTAGAATGGTCTACAATAGAAAACATTGTTAAATAAGTTATCAATAAGAAAGTAGCAAGTGCCAATATTAAAGTTTTGTTTGACATGACTGTGGATGGAACGCACTATCTGTCACGCTCTGACGAACACGCTAACCATTACAGGGGGGATCAAGGGGGGCGCGCGCCAATTGGGAAAAAATATGATTTTTTGGCGTAAAATCGTGATTTTTTTCACACGAAATACCTCAAAAATGTTCGTGTCTCCCTCCGCTCGGCGCAATTTTTTTAAGTGCGCCCCCCCCCCCCCCCCCCCCCCCCCCCCCCAACTTGAAATCCTGGTTCCGCCCCTGCATTACACCACCTATGCAGTTCATTATAATAAGTAGAAAGTGTCAGTATAGATACCTTATCATTTAAATAATCATTTGTTTCTATGTCATTCTCTGATGGACCATTCTCTTCTCTTTCTTCTATTTTCCTAGTCGGATGACTTTTGTTACCGGTACTTGAATTGCTACCCATTGTGGGTTAAGCCACAAGCGCGATATGAAATTTATTTTGCGTGATCAACAAAAGTGATGTCACAAACTGTAGTTTAAACAGAGATGGTTAACAATTCAACCACTACTTGTCAACAAAACGAACAATTACATCTCACCTCAAACAATTGAATACAAAAAGACCACGACTTTAAAATCCAGGTCCTGGTTTGGGACAGGCAAAATTTACATTTCAGTACATGTGTGTGTTAATAATCCCAATAATATTTGAATATTACGTGTTACATTATTAGTTCATAATATAAAATTACAATTTAAAATTTAACGTTATTTTGTCCTGTTGATACTCGATAGTTTTTGATTATATTGCTCATTGTTCATATTATATTGATTTTCAAATTGTTAATAATGTTAAGATACTAACTGGGTGGAATAGTAAATAGGTCAAAACACCAGCGAAATATAAACTAAAAATGTATACGTAAAATATAGGACAATTCGAGATGACACCAGCCGCATCGAAAGAGTAAAATGTTGGGGGGGTTTTATAGATGGTACTCTCCGTGTGATCGTCATATACATAGGTGATATATTATGTAATAGTCGAAAAAAATAAGGAAAGGTTAAAATATCAATAGCGAAGGTGTCTGCAACCAGTTGCTGAACGGAAATCCCGTAATAGGGATGGGATCACCATTGTTGTTTAGTGCCAAATGGGCATTTGTTTAGCTATATCATGGCGAGATAATTATATCCACTTTGTACTAGACAATCATACTAAATTGGATATTTATAGTGCTAGCTCACTGAACATCAATACACTCGGACACATTATCCTGATTCTGAGCCAACCAGTCTTTGCTCTTTCTCCTAAACGCTACGTGCTTAGTGGAGCAGCAACAAATACTAATTCTATAGTCTTTGGTTTAACCCGATTGGGGTTCGAACCTGCGATCTACTGCACTCGAGGCGGGCACGTTAACTATTACTACCTAAGTCTACCTAAGTCTGTTCCAAACGCAGGAGATCAGCTTGCTCCTCTATATTTGGCTCTTCTTCGTTGTCTATTTGGTTTAACTGTCTTCTTCCGGTTGTTGTCTGTTTATCGTTATATATATGGTCGTACATCATAGGGTGGTTTTGCCACAGCTTATCTAATCTGTTTTCAAAAATCTTTACGTTTTTGGCATTGATAACTGTTTCTGGTAGATTATTCCAATCATAGACTACTCTGTTTGTGAAATAATATTTACGTATGTCCATTCTAGATCTGTTCTTGGTTAGCTTTAGTGAATGTCCACGAGTCTGATGAAAAGTACTCTTGTTGATGGGCAATAAATCCTCTGTCACACGCTTATCATAGATTTCAGTAACTATCTTGAAAGTTTCTATCATGTCGCCTCTTAATCGCCTATATCTCAGTGACGGGAGTTTTAGTTTCTTTAATCGCTCTTCATAGGTCAGGTCCTTCATATCCGGTAACATTTTTGTGGCTCTACGTTGGACATTCTCGATTGCCTCTATGTCTTTAGTTTTATATGGGTTCCAAACGCTACTCGCATATTCTAGGATAGGTCTGACAAGTGATTTGAATAATAAGCAGAATGTTTTGAAGTCCAAATATTTAAATGATCTCCTGATTATCCCAACTATTTGATTTGCCTTGTTTACTTGTGTCTGGATATGTTTTTCGAAGTTAAGCTTTGCGTCTATTGTAACTCCAATGTCTTTTTCCGATTCAACTGATTCTAAGGTGACGTGTGATCCCGAGTATGTTGGCATCGTGTATTTTGTGGTTCTTTGTTGATGGCGTTTACCAATGATTGACAGGACTTTACACTTATCAGGATGAAAGCGCAAAAGCCATTTTTCACTCCACTTAAAGAGGTTGTTGATATCATTTTGGATTATTTCAATGTCACTCTGATTGGCAATATCCCTGTATAGTTTAGTATCATCTGCAAACATGTATACATCTGATTCTACGTTCAGCGGTAAGTCGTTGATAAATATTACAAACAATACTGGGCCAAGTACCGAGCCTTGCGGTATACCACTCGTCACATTATGCCATTTTGATACAGATCCATTTAGTTGTACTCTTTGCTTGCGGTTACTCAGGAAGTTCTTAACCCATACACAAGTCTGGTTGCTTATTCCATATGAACGCAGTTTGTTGATTAGTCTGATGTGTGGTACCTTATCAAAGGCTTTCATAAAGTCTGTATATATGGTATCGATAGTTCCACCATTATCGAGTATAGTTGTCCAATGGTCAAGTACCTTTAGGAGTTGTAATGTGGTAGATCTGCCACCCATGAAACCGAATTGTCTTATACTAAATAAGTCGAATTTATCCATATGCTGGATGATTCTCTTTCTAATTAACTTTTCCATTAACTTACATATGATGCTAGTAAGACTAACTGGTCTGTAGTTTGATGCAGAGTTCTTACTTCCTTTCTTGAAGAGTGCTGTAATTTGGCCAATTCTCCATCCTTCGGGTACTGTCCCTGTTTTAAAAGAGCTGTTGAATATAGTACAAAGTGGCTTATCGATAATGTCTGTTAATTCATACAAGACTTTAGGGTGAACTTGGTCTGGACCAGGTGATTTTGTAGTATTCAATTCTTTTAATAGTTTATTTACTTCAGTCAATATAAAATTGTCGTTGTTTGAATGTTTATCATACTGTTTATTCTCGAGTAAAGTTTCATCATCATCGTTTTCTATTGTAAATACACTGCTGAAAAAAATCACCCAATATCTCAGCCTTTTCCCCATCGTCTGAAGCAATAATTTTAATTCCATCTCGTTCAGTATGTAGTTCTGAGACTCCAGATTTTGTTTTTCTCTTACTATTAACATACGACCAAAAGTGTTTACTGTTTGATTTTGCTGTTTCAGCTATTTGTTTTTCACGCTTCTTCCGCTCTCTTGTGATAATCGATTTTGCCTTATTTCGGGCTTTAGTATACTCTTTGTAGCTTTCGCTATCCTGTTTACATCTGTATTTTTCCCAGCTTCTATGTTTCTTCCTAATTGAGCGCCTAGCCTCCAGGCTCAGTGGAGTGTTACCCTTCTTATTTCCAATACGTTTAGTCTGGATGTTATGTTTCATGGCAAATGTTAGTTTACTAATAAAGATATCTATCATATCTGTTGTGTTTTTGTCATTTAATATTTCGTTCCAGTCAATATCTAGTTCCTGACGTAGCTTATCATAGTCTCCTTTAAAATAGTTAAACTTTTCAGTCTTTGTATTTTCATAGTTAAGATAGCATTTTAAGGTAAATGATAATACGCAATGATCACTGCGTCCTACTGGATCTAAGTGTTCAATATTCTGAATATAGTTGCTATCATTCACAATGATAAGGTCCAATAAAGACGACTCTTGGTTAATACGATACCTTGTAGGATTTTCCACTACCTGTTGGAAAAAGCAATCTCTAATACATTCTAAAAAGTTCAAACTCGTCTTCTCTTTTGATGTCCATGAGTTCCAGTCTATGTCTGGAAAATTATAATCACCTGCTAACAGAATATGGGTATAAGAGTCTTCAAGTTTACTAATATATAATAATAGTTCATTTAGTTTATCGTGATTTTCATCTGAAGATGACGGACTTTTATAAATACATCCAACTAAAAGTTTGTCTCTGTTTCTAAGGTTTACTTTTACTAGTACACATTCCTTAAAATCTTGGTCTATGTTCACTTCAACCGCCTTCAGATCTTGTTTAATATAAACTAATATACCTCTAGTATCTTGTATAGGAAATTTCTCTGGGAATAAGTCATAACCTTCGAGGTTAAATTCTGCTTTAGATGTACTGTATCTACTGTTTTTCGGCAACGCTTCTGTGATCATGATAATATGCGGGTCTGACTCATCGTTAATGAAAAGGGTTCTAAATTCATCAAATTTGTTCATGAAACTATCCGCATTTGTATAAACACATTTAAGTTCAGTCAAAAGTTTAAAATCCTTTCCACCAGTAACATTTGAACTAAACGCATTTACAGTTTTATATACAGACTTGGAGTGATTTATTTGATTTTTGCTACCACTCTGATTATCTTTCTTGCCCACGGGGGGCCTCTGACTATGTGACGGTGTTTCCCCGATTTCTCTTCGGTATTTAGTCTCTTAGTTTCCTCAAACATAGCTTTATTTTGATCTCTTTCATTTTTTGTCATATCATGTGAAATACTAAGGTTTTTGAATGGACTTGATTCATCTACATCTTTTAGTTTACTTAGCTGCTTCATAAAAGATTTCTTTACATCAGTGTTTGTAAATGTTACCTTCATAGGTCTTGGTTTTGTGTGAACACTACTCTCACTTTCTCCATCTATCAGTATTTCATCGCCGTTCAACAGGTCATCTGGTACGTCAACCTTGTTGCTAGTTTTCTTCTTCCCAATTCTCACTACAGATTTAATGCATGTTTCATCATTGTCTAAAAATTCAGCGAGGTTAGTTACAAATTTAGTGTCATTTTGTTTTCGAACAGATGGTTCACTACTATCAATCTCATTTACCCCATGTATAATTATGTTTTTTTCTCTCATAGTGCTTTCTCTGATTTCTGATACCTTCTTGTTTACTGTTTCTTCAATAACTTCAGTGTTACTATTAGCATGAGTATTAGTTTTCTCAGACTCGTCTACAATACGCTTGACAATCTCTACTACTTCTTCAGAATTTACCTTTGACTCAATTTTAATTTCTAATGTTTTTATTCTGCCTTCCATCTTCTGCATAAACTCTGAACAACGTTTCTCAACCTCCCTGTCTGTACGAAGGTTTTTCATAACTTTCTCCTCACAAGAGGGACAGTTCAAATGAAGTGCAGGAGTTTTAAAGTTCTGGTATTCTGATGCCGACAACCCTAAGCATTTGCTACAATAGTAATCATTACAGTACTCACATTGAACGATCTTGTCAGATGCGTTTTCGAAACCCTTTCTACATACTTTGCATTTCCATACCTCCTTGTCACTATCCCTCTCTGGTCCCTTAGATTGAGATCCTATTCGAGTGTTTTTTGGTGGCATTTCGAAGAACGTGTCAACAATCACAAATGGCGGTCTCAAATAATGTCAAAATCAACAAAGTCTATCCAACTTAATCCTTGATTGTGGTGCACAAACAGAGTAATGTTTCGATGTACTAATGTTCATTAATCATTTATCTCTATTATTTCACAATTTTTACGATGGTTTAAACACGGAAAATGGTAATTTCCACAAATTTTACTGAGCTTTAACAAAAGCATCCATTACTTTATCTCAACCGGAAGCTCAATACACCATCCATGCGAATTTCTCTTGTATGTGTCACTAATAGTAATAATAATAAAAGTGCATAATAAATCAAACATATCTTAGTATTCTTTAAATCCTCAAAAGATCTATCGAGAATGTTTTTTTCTTTTCATTTTTGAAAACCTTATACATAGATTGCAATCGTGTATAGTTGATTAGTGCATGGTATAATCTGGTGATTATAATAGATGTTTTTAAACGTGATATTATGATTTCTTTTTGTCATCAGGTCATTTAAGATTATCTACAGATAAATGTATTCTAATTCGTTGACGTATTTTAGAAATATACACTCAATGCATTTAAATACATGTCAGCATTGTTATGTGTTGTATGCATACACGGGAATTTGGTCATGTTTCGGATTACAGCTTCTGATTACCCCTTTGGTATCTTTAAATTGTTCTAATAATTGATACAGTATATTCACCGAGTCAATGTATCCCAATAGGGTCTTGTATATTTCTAACGCAACACATTATTTTGATTCCGTGTATTGTGACAGACATATAAAGGGCGGGGCCGTCCTCATCGTGATCGTATATAGTAGTTGGATTTACAACTATCTATGCAATCAGTGCATATCACCACTATTGTTGTGACATCAAATCGCTCAGGTGAGGTGTACTCGATACAACATTATGTGATAAAGATAGTCAGTGATTTGCTGCAGGTTGGTGGTTTTCTCCACCAATAAAACTGACCGCAGCGATATAACCGAAATATTAAAAGTGGCGTTAAACACCGTAGCCCTAACCCATGTAAATGGCTACTGGACTGCTATTTTGATAAATGATGACATCTAATGTTCGAATCCGTTATTATTTACGGGTATAATTTATAAATAGAGATGCGACTATTTAATATATACTGCTGGTTTTTTAATTTATTTTCTTGTTTAATATCAAACTATTGTTTCTGGTTGTGGATTTGACAGTCTCAAAGCCACTTTCAACAAAATATCAGTTATAATGTGGCGGTCAGTATTATTGGTGGAGGAAACCGGAGTATGCAGGGAAAACCAGACCTGCCGCAAATGTCACATAATGTTGTATCGAGTGCACCTCGCCCGAGTGTGCATTACTTCAGAGAGATGTGAATGTTTTTGTTCTAAAATATTGTTCACTGCTTCCTGGGATATATTCCTCATACATTTCTAGACATACCTACTAGCAAAGTGCTGCAAAAAATCGTAATCGCGTACATCCACTCACTATGGTTCACTTGTGTTGTCGCGTACATCCACTCACTATGGTTCACTTGTGTCGTCGCGTACATCCACTCACTATGGTTCACTTGTGTTGTCTCGTACATCCACTCACTATGGTTCACTTGTGTCGTCGCGTACATCCACTCACTATGGTTCACTTGTGTTGTCGCGTACATCCACTCACTATGGTTCACTTGTGTCGTCGCGTACATCCACTCACTATGGTTCACTTGTGTTGTCTCGTACATCCACTCACTATGGTTCACTTGTGTCGTCGCGTACATCCACTCACTATGGTTCACTTGTGTTGTCGGGTACATCCACTCACTATGGTTCACTTGTGTTGTCGGGTACATCCACTCACTATGGTTCACTTGTGTTGTCGTGTACATCCACTCACTATGGTTCACTTGTGTTGTCGGGTACATCCACTCATTATGGTTCACTTGTGTTGTCGGGTACATCCACTCACTATGGTTCACTTGTGTTGTCGGGTACATCCACTCACTATGGTTCACTTGTGTTGTCGTGTACATCCACTCACTATGGTTCACTTGTGTTGTCGGGTACATCCACTCATTATGGTTCACTTGTGTTGTCGGGTACATCCACTCACTATGGTTCACTTGTGTTGTCGGGTACATCCACTCACTATGGTTCACTTGTGTTGTCGCGTACATCCACTCGCTATGGTTCACTTGTGTTGTCGCGTACATCCACTCGCTATGGTTCACTTGTGTCGTCGCGTACATCCACTCACTATGGTTCACTTGTGTTGTCGCGTACATCCACTCACTATGGTTCACTTGTGTTGTCGCATACATCCACTCACTATGGTTCACTTGTGTTGTCGCATACATCCACTCACTATGGTTCACTTGTGTTGTCGCATACATCCACTCGCTATGGTTCACTTGTGTTGTTGCGTACATCCACTCACTATGGTTCACTTGTGTTGTCGCGTACATCCACTCACTATGGTTCACTCGTGTCGTCACGTACATCCACTCACTATGGTTCACTTGTGTTGTCGCGTACATCCACTCACTATGGTTCACTTGTGTTGTCGCATACATCCACTCACTATGGTTCACTTTTGTTGTCGCGTACATCCACTCACTATGGTTCACTTGTGTTGTCGGGTACATCAACTCACTATGGTTCACTTGTGTTGTCAGGTACATCCTCTCACTATGGTTCACTTGTGTTGTCGGGTACATCAACTCACTATGGTTCACTTGTGTTGTCGCGTACATCCACTCACTATGGTTCACTTGTGTTGTCGGGTACATCAACTCACTATGGTTCACTTGTGTTGTCGCGTACATCCACTCACTATGGTTCACTTGTGTCGTCGCATACATCCACTCGCTATGGTTCACTTGTGTTGTCGCGTACATCCACTCACTATGGTTCACTTGTGTTGTCGCGTACATCCACTCACTATGGTTCACTTGTGTTGTCGCGTACATCCACTCACTATGGTTCACTTGTGTTGTCTTGATGTTCTCCTTCTTTTTTTTAATGTTAAGACATTTTGGAATTTTCTTATACATATCTTTTATTTTGCAGTTCCTGCTTCGGAAAGGGTAAAACGAACATTTTCATGAAGGAAATTACTGAAAAATTGTTATTAAAACATAAAAATCTGGTTTCAAGAATTTCGTGCCCACGTGAACCTTTTTAAATGTATCATTTTCTGTGAAAAATGTTGCATTTCATTGTGTCTGTGTGTGTTGTTCTGTTGATTTAAAACAAAAACAGCATTAATCAAAATTTATTGTTAAAATATTTGAAAATTGGAGTGTTGAGTTTTAAGTCGGCCAGTATTGATGCTATGCCAACTTAATTTTAATATACATTGCAGGCACTTCATTCTGTCTCCCTCTTCTATTGAAAATTACATTAAATATATTTTATGGAAACATTGTCCAGGTTTGTTCCAAGAGTAACACCACAGGTGCCACTAGTGGAGCAGGAACTGCTTACCATTCGAGAGAACCTGACAGGTTTCAATGTAGTTTATAAACTAGAGGCTCAGTGAGCTGAGCCTGTGTCGCTCACCTTTCATTGTTTTGAGGAAACTTAATACAGAACCTACCAAATTTTGGTTCATTTAGCCAAGCGGTTTTAGAGGACAAGATATTTTTAGAAATCAACCAACCAGAAACAAGAATTGCTGGTGGTGACCATGTTTTTAACAGATCAGGACGAAATGAGCAATCTGTATAGAGGACCTTCTATAGATGCTTCCTACCAAGTTTCAGTTCATTTGGCCAAGCGGTTTTAGAGGAGAATATATTTTTTAGAAATTGAACAATCAGAAACAAGAATTGCTTGTGGCAGTCATGTTTGTTAACGGATTGAGAAGAAATGAGCAACCTTTATACAGAACCTTCCATAGATGCCTCCTACCAATTTTGGTTCATTTGGCTTAGCGGTTTCAGAGGAGAAGATTAAAATGTGAAAAGTTAACAGACGACAGACACCAAGTGATGGCAAAAGCTCACATTGTCCATTTAATTGAAAATGAATAGATAACATAAAATTTACATTTAATTGAATAAGATTAGTTAACAAAAATGTACATTTAATTGAACATGAATAATTTTAACAGATTATATACATACACCATTCATTATCACAATGAGTCTGGTACTTCTTTAAAAACAACATTAACAGCTTCAACAACATTGTTGTTACTTGGCTGCATTTGATTGGTTGAAGAAGTAGGTTCATGACCCATCAATACATGTTGTTCAGCCAGAGAGAAATCATTGAAAACTGCATTACATTCACTGCACAGATATACTGCCACATCAGATCCTACCTCCATAGCCGGGGCTTCAATATTTGTTTTAGGTAGTTCATTCGTTTCTGCAATAACCAGTGCCCCAGATTCTGGTACGACAGTGTCAGTACTAACTGTATTCTCTTCTTTATAATTAATATGTCTAGTCTGGAAAATGGATTCTCCCGCTGCTATTTCAACGTGTTGAGTACCTAAGGTTGGTGAAGAAAATATGACAACATTCCCACTCATTGGTTGTAGAAAATTTATTCCTTTACATTTTGGTTTATGATTTTTAAGTGTTGTAGACGTCGTGAACATTTTTTCACACCCGTCACACTTGTAATGACTTTGACCAGTATGTGTTGTCATGTGCTGGTTCAGTAATCTCAGAACTTTAAATGACTTGTCACATACTGTACACTTGAAAGGAGCATTGGTATTGTGACAAAATGTTTTATGTTTATAGACAGCGGTACGGTAGGAAAAACTTTTCCCACAAATTTCACATAAGAAAGGACGATCGCCAGTATGCTTATTCATGTGTTCTACGAAATTAGCCTTGCTGTTCATTTTACGGCTACAGTAATTACAAGAATAACGGTAAGACCGATCCTCTTTTTCCCTATGCGTCTCTACATGCGCCATCATATTTCCTCTTTTACGGAAACTCTTCCCACAAAAAGGACAAGGGTATTTCTTCACATCGGAATGCACAGATTTGTGCTGAAAAAACGATCGCTTATTTCTGAAAGTCTTGTCGCAAATGGTGCAGTTGTATTCTGTACGCTTAACGTGTATATTTTCCGTATGCTGATCTAGGAAATTTTTGTTTCTAAAGGTCTTACCACAAACAGTACACATTACTCCTACATGATAGTGATTTTCCTGAACATGGGTTTCCAAGTCGGGTCGGTCTTCCCCAACAAAACTACAGCGTCTACAGGAAAATTTAGAACGTTCTGGATTTCTATGAATGGAATCAACGTGAAGTTCTAAGGCATATGCATTTACATACTCTTTTTTACAATATTGGCATTGAAGTTGTTTCACGTCTAATTGAGGACCGTGCTTCGTTTCTAGATGGATCTTAAGATGGTATGATTTGTCAAAATGCCTTTCACAAATATCACATCTAAATATAGAATCTGCAGAATGCTCTTTGATCATGTGATCACTGCAACTAATGAAATTTGTGCAGGTAAATTCACATTTCATACAACCATACTTATCAACGACATTAAACCACTTCCTGCCAGAAATCTTCGATGGCTTATCACTCGTTTTTTTGGAGGGAGTAGCTACAGGCACCAAAATTTTTGGAATAACAGCACAAGTACTCAAGCGATACTTTTTAACTAAGAACGCAGTGCTTGATGAGGTTAGGGTGGCATCATCCATGTCTCCACCTCCATGAGCATCATCATCCATGTCACCATTGCCACCAGTATCATCAGCCGTTTCATCATTGTCAAGAAAATCATCTTGGACATAGGTTTCATCTTGACTTTCATCTAAATTTTCATCTTTTTCCGATTCGTCACTGGTTTGATCATCTTCAGGGGATTCTTTAGTGCTGGTTTTTTTCACTGATTTTGCTAAAAGAGCCTTTTGTCTTTTTGTTAGAGCCTTTGAGAGGTTAGAACTGGTCTTTTTCTTATTTTTATCATCACTTCTCGTAATTTCCACAGTTTCAACTTCACTGTCCTCGATCAATGCCTCTTTTCTATTTATACCTGCCAAAAGTTTGGCAAAGTCTACCTTAACTCCTCTTGTTGAATATTTTCTCCGTGGAGTATCCTCCGATGATTTATTAGAGACTTGTTCATAGGTAGAGTTCACAGGCTCTTTTTTTATTTTCTTTTTAGGAACTGAGCCAAGCTGTCTAATAATAGACCCTCTCTTCCTTCCCCTCTTGCTCTTGACAGGAGTTTCTTCAGGATCAGAGTCTACAACAATAAAAACAAAACTTAAAATTTAAGATCAAGCGAGAGGTATTTCAGCTATCTTAAAAGAACTTACAAACAATACATCATTTAATACATGTAATAATATCCCTCACGAGTAGGTAACCGTATCCGATTGGCTATCCTGTTAATGACACTTTGGTTTATGACATCCCAGAGACTTTTTTTAAAATAATTTGGCATCTATAGGCGACCTTATCCGATTTTGGCTATCCCGTTAATGACACTTTGGTTTATGACATCCCAGAGACTTTTATTAAATAATTTGGCATCTATAGGCGACCTTATCTGATTTTGGCTATCCTGTTAATGACACTTTGGTTTATGACATCCCAGAGACTTTTATTAAATAATTTGGCATCTATAGGCGACCTTATCTGATTTTGGCTATCCTGTTAATGACACTTTGGTTTATGACATCCCAGAGACTTTTATTAAATAATTTGGCATCTATAGGCGACCTTATCTGAATTTGACTATCCTGTTAATGACACTTTGGTTTATGACATCCCAGAGACTTTTATTAAATAATTTGGCATCTATAGGCGACCTTATCTGATTTTGCCTATCATGTTAAAGACACTTTGGTTTATGACATCCCAGAGACTTTTATTAAATAATTTGGCATCTATAGGCGACCTTATCTGATTTTGGCTATCATGTTAAAGACACTTTGGTTTATGACATCCCAGAGACTTTTATTAAATAATTTGGCATCTATAGGCGACCTTATCTGATTTTGCCTATCATGTTAAAGACACTTTGGTTTATGACATCCCAGAGACTTTTATTAAATAATTTGGCATCTATAGGCGACCTTATCTGATTTTGGCTATCCTGTTAATGACACTTTGGTTTACGAGCTCCCAGAGACTTTTATTAAATAATTTGGCATCTATAGGCGACCTTATCTGATTTTGCCTATCATGTTAAAGACACTTTGGTTTATGACATCCCAGAGACTTTTATTAAATAATTTGGCATCTATAGGCGACCTTATCTGATTTTGGCTATCATGTTAAAGACACTTTGGTTTATGACATCCCAGAGACTTTTATTAAATAATTTGGCATCTATAGGCGACCTTATCTGATTTTGCCTATCATGTTAAAGACACTTTGGTTTATGACATCCCAGAGACTTTTATTAAATAATTTGGCATCTATAGGCGACCTTATCTGATTTTGCCTATCATGTTAAAGACACTTTGGTTTATGACATCCCAGAGACTTTTATTAAATAATTTGGCATCTATAGGCGACCTTATCTGATTTTGGCTATCCTGTTAATGACACTTTGGTTTATGACATCCCAGAGACTTTTATTAAATAATTTGGCATCTATAGGCGACCTTATCTGATTTTGCCTATCATGTTAAAGACACTTTGGTTTATGACATCCCAGAGACTTTTATTAAATAATTTGGCATCTATAGGCGACCTTATCTGATTTTGGCTATCCTGTAAAAGACACTTTGGTTTACGAGCTCCCAGAGACTTTTATTAAATAATTTGGCATCTATAGGTGACCTTATCTGATTTTGGCTATCCTGTTAATGACACTTTGGTTTATGACATCCCAGAGACTTTTATTAAATAATTTGGCATCTATAGGCGACCTTATCTGATTTTGGCTATCCTGTTAATGACACTTTGGTTTATGACATCCCAGAGACTTTTATTAAATAATTTGGCATCTATAGGCGACCTTATCTGATTTTGGCTATCCTGTTAATGACACTTTGGTTTATGAGCTCCCAGAGACTTTTATTAAATAATTTGGCATCTATAGGCGACCTTATCTGATTTTGGCTATCCTGTTAATGACACTTTGGTTTACGAGCTCCCAGAGACTTTTATTAAATAATTTGGCATCTATAGGCGACCATATCTGATTTTGGCTATCCTGTTAATGACACTTTGGTTTACGAGCTCCCAGAGACTTTTATTAAATAATTTGGCATCTATAGGCGACCTTATCTGATTTTGGCTATCCTGTTAATGACACTTTGGTTTACGAGCTCTCAGAGACTTTTATTAAATAATTTGGCATCAATAGGCGACCTTATCTGATTTTGGCTATCCTGTTAATGACACTTTGGTTTACGAGCTCCCAGAGACTTTTATTAAATAATTTGGCATCTATAGGCGACCTTATCTGATTTTGGCTATCCTGTTAATGACACTTTGGTTTACGAGCTCCCAGAGACTTTTATTAAATAATTTGGCATCT
This sequence comes from Bathymodiolus brooksi, assembly GCA_963680875.1. Classification (NCBI taxonomy): domain Eukaryota; kingdom Metazoa; phylum Mollusca; class Bivalvia; order Mytilida; family Modiolidae; genus Bathymodiolus; species Bathymodiolus brooksi. The sequence continues at coordinate 65,376,893 of OY804590.1, forward strand.
ATAGGCGACCTTATCTGATTTTGGCTATCCTGTTAATGACACTTTGGTTTACGAGCTCCCAGAGACTTTTATTAAATAATTTGGCATCTATAGGCGACCTTATCCGATTTTGGCTATCCTGTTAATGACACTTTGGTTTATGACATCCCAGAGACTTTTATTAAATAATTTGGCATCTATAGGCGACCTTATCTGATTTTGGCTATCCTGTTAATGACACTTTGGTTTACGAGCTCCCAGAGACTTTTATTAAATAATTTGGCATCAATAGGCGACCTTATCTGATTTTGGCTATCCTGTTAATGACACTTTGGTTTATGACATCCCAGAGACTTTTATTAAATAATTTGGCATCTATAGGCCACCTTATCTGATTTTGGCTATCCTGTTAAAGACACTTTGGTTTACGAGCTCCCAGAGACTTTTATTAAATAATTTGGCATCTATAGGCGACCTTATCTGATTTTGGCTATCCTGTTAATGACACTTTGGTTTACGAGCTCCCAGAGACTTTTATTAAATAATTTGGCATCTATAGGCGACCTTATCTGATTTTGCCTATCATGTTAAAGACACTTTGGTTTATGACATCCCAGAGACTTTTATTAAATAATTTGGCATCTATAGGCGACCTTATCTGATTTTGGCTATCCTGTTAAAGACACTTTGGTTTATGACATCCCAGAGACTTTTATTAAATAATTTGGCATCTATAGGCGACCTTATCTGATTTTGGCTATCATGTTAAAGACACTTTGGTTTACGACATCCCAGAGACTTTTATTAAATAATTTGGCATCTATAGGCGACCTTATCTGATTTTGGCTATCCTGTTAATGACACTTTGGTTTATGACATCCCAGAGACTTTTATTAAATAATTTGGCATCTATAGGCGACCTTATCTGATTTTGGCTATCCTGTTAAAGACACTTTGGTTGATGACATCCCAGAGACTTTTATTAAATAATTTGGCATCTATAGGTGACCTTATCTGATTTTGGCTATCCTGTTAATGACACTTTGGTTTACGACATCCCAGAGACTTTTATTAAATAATTTGGCATCTATAGGCGACCTTATCTGATTTTGGCTATCCTGTTAAAGACACTTTGGTTTACGAGCTCCCAGAGACTTTTATTAAATAATTTGGCATCTATAGGCGACCTTATCTGATTTTGGCTATCCTGTTAATGACACTTTGGTTTACGAGCTCCCAGAGACTTTTATTAAATAATTTGGCATCTATAGGTGACCTTATCTGATTTTGGCTATCCTGTTAATGACACTTTGGTTTACGACATCCCAGAGACTTTTATTAAATAATTTGGCATCTATAGGCGACCTTATCTGATTTTGGCTATCCTGTTAATGACACTTTGGTTTATGACATCCCAGAGACTTTTATTAAATAATTTGGCATCTATAGGCGACCTTATCTGATTTTGCCTATCATGTTAAAGACACTTTGGTTTACGAGCTCCCAGAGACTTTTATTAAATAATTTGGCATCTATAGGCGACCTTATCTGATTTTGCCTATCATGTTAAAGACACTTTGGTTTATGACATCCCAGAGACTTTTATTAAATAATTTGGCATCTATAGGCGACCTTATCTGATTTTGGCTATCCTGTTAATGACACTTTGGTTTACGAGCTCCCAGAGACTTTTATTAAATAATTTGGCATCTATAGGTGACCTTATCTGATTTTGGCTATCCTGTTAATGACACTTTGGTTTACGACATCCCAGAGACTTTTATTAAATAATTTGGCATCTATAGGCGACCTTATCTGATTTTGGCTATCCTGTTAATGACACTTTGGTTTATGACATCCCAGAGACTTTTATTAAATAATTTGGCATCTATAGGCGACCTTATCTGATTTTGCCTATCATGTTAAAGACACTTTGGTTTACGAGCTCCCAGAGACTTTTATTAAATAATTTGGCATCTATAGGCGACCTTATCTGATTTTGCCTATCATGTTAAAGACACTTTTGGCTTACTTGCTCCCAGAGACTTTCAAATTATTTGTCTTTCCAATCTATTGACTATGATCCTACCTGATGAAGGTTATGAGAGAAACAATTTTTGTACACTAAATAAGATATGTATGTTTTTATCAGAGACTCCTAAATGAACTCAACTGATTATATATGGTTCATTAAGGAAGGGAATACAAAACTTGGAATGATTTAATAGTAGTTTTGTCATATTAAAAATATCTAAAATATTGTTGTTATAGTTGCTCCCATCTTGTAAGGCTTCTACAATAAAAGATAGTGGTTTTATAAGGTCTCTCTGGAGGGGGACAATTTAGTATCTAACTATCTCAAGAGTATCTAGAATCCAGTCTGATAAGAAGGGAGGCCTCTCTTGAAGGCCACCCCTTTCTACAATAAAAGATAAGTGGTTTTATAATGAGGTCTCTCTGGAGGGGGACAATTTAGTATCTAACTATCTCAGAGTATCTAGAATCCAGTCTGATAAGAAGGGAGGTCTCTCTGGAGGGGGACAATTTAGTATCTAACTATCTCAGAGTATCTAGAATCCAGTCTGATAAGAAGGGAGGCCTCTCTGGAGGGGGACAATTTAGTATCTAACTATCTCAGAGTATCTAGAATCCAGTCTGATAAGAAGGGAGGCCTCTCTGGAGGGGGACAATTTAGTATCTAACTATCTCAGAGTATCTAGAATCCAGTCTGATAAGAAGGGAGGCCTCTCTGGAGGGGGACAATTTAGTATCTAACTATCTCAGAGTATCTAGAATCCAGTCTGATAAGAAGGGAGGCCTCTCTGGAGGGGGACAATTTAGTATCTAACTATCTCAGAGTATCTAGAATCCAGTCTGATAAGAAGGGAGGCCTCTCTTGAGTATTTAATAGTATTTAACTATCTCAGAGTATCTGGAATCCAGCCTGATAAGAAGGGATGCCTCTCTTCAAAATTTAATAGTATTTAACTATCTCAGAGTATCTGGAATCCAGTCTGATAAGAAGGGAGGCCTCTCTTGAGTATTTAATAGTTTTTAACTATCTCAGAGTATCTGGAATCTAGTCTGATAAGAAGGGAGGCCTCTCTTGAGTATTTAATAGTATTTAACTATCTCAGAGTATCTGGAATCCAGCCTGATAAGAAGGGAGGCCTCTCTTGAGTATTTAATAGTTTTTAACTATCTCAGAGTATCTGGAATCCAGTCTGATAAGAAGGGAGGCCTCTCTTGAGTATTTAATAGTATTTAACTATCTCAGAGTATCTGGAATCTAGTCTGATAAGAAGGGATGCCTCTCTTCAAAATTTAATAGTATTTAACTATCTCAGAGTATCTGGACTCCAGCCTGATAAGAAGGGAGGCCTCTCTTGAAAATTTAATAGTATTTAACTATCTTGGTGCATCTTAAATCTGAACTGACAAGTGGGGTGGCCTTTGGTTCGAGTGGTCTAATGAGAGAGGTGGCCTTTGGTTTGAGTGGTCTAATGAGAGAGGTGGCCTTATAAGAAGGGGAGACTACTGTAGAACAAATGTAATTATAGCAAGTTCTTGTCTAGATAAAGCTATAACATTGAGATAGTAATTGCTGTTTAACACCAACCCAGCAATTTTTCAGTTATATCATGGTGGTAATGTTCAATGAGATGATGATGAGTTCCACTTTGTACTAGACCACCATGCTTAGTTGGCTTTTTATAGTGCTAGCTCACTGAAACAACCATCCGCGGATAGACATGTTGTCCCACTTGGACGCATTATCCTGATTCCGAGCCAACCAATCTTTGCTCTTTCTCCTTAATGCAGTATGCTTAGTAAAGAAGCAACAAAATTTTTTATAGTCTTTGGTTTGAACCGATCAGGGCTCGAACCCAAGATCTACCGCACTCGAGGCGGTAACATTGACAAAGCTGACATAAAACACTACATTTTGAACTCCCACAGATCATCACTATATAACCTTTATGTAACATCATTTCTCTATTCACTCACAATTTATAATTTAACCAGACTTAACCTATGTTATAACTTATGTAAACCTAAATAGTCCAAACTGAAAACCTGTTTATTCTCAACAGTTTGTTCAAAGGAAATTCAATTTAGGGAAGTTTCACTGTAAAAAATTAATATTCACAAGATTTATCAGTTACAGTACAAACCTTCATGGACGTCTGCTTGGTGATCGTCAGTAGGTGGTATACTACTAGAAGATTCATAACTTCCATCAGTGTTAGTGGACTTTTCTACCTTCCCATTTTCTTCAATTCCCAAAATCTAAAAAGATATACATGTATTTATATTAGCTGTACTTATTGTTTATAAGTGTTTACATAGCACTACTAGGGGTCGTAGCGGTCGTGATCTTATGGTAGTTTGATTTACAACTACTTGTGTAATGAGTGTCTAGTGTCTATCACCACTAAAGCTGTGAGTTCAAATCCTGCTCATGGCGAGGTGTACTTGATGCAACTTTTTGTGATAGTTTGTCAGTGACTTGAGACAGGTCGGTGGTTTTCTCCGAGTACTTCGGTTTCCTTCACTAATAAAACTGACCGCCACAATATAACTGAAATATTGTTGAAAGTGACGTTAAACATCATAACCCTAACCCTAAAAAGTGTTTACATATCACTACTACTTTTGTGAGTGCGATACTCGCTCATGGATGTTGTAGTGTATATAACATTATATAACTGAAATATTGTTGAAAGTGGCAGTACACACCAATCAATAACTCTAACTAAATTATAAGGGTTTATTTAACTTATTTGTAGCTATCAGTCAAACTTATATTCAACAGTCAGCCTTGGGAATAATGACCGCATAAGACAACTGACCATTTACTTAAGATAGGTCGATCCAGGTTCTGGTCCGAAATTATCGTGGATTTCTGTTACCGAAAGGCATTTTACTGGAAAACCATTTACCGGTCAATGTGAAGTCAAAACACATTATGATGTTACTGATAAAAACAATAATGTCAGTTTCGAAGATCTCGACAAACGTTATCACACTTATCACAGCTGGTCCTATCAGACTCGCTGCGATACTAGTGATAATTACAGGTCTTGACCTTCAAAAATATCGTTATTCTATAATTATTTAGTACATTACCTTTGATATCATCTGTTTTGCCTTTGTTATAGCCTTCAGTTCTCCATGTAGACTGTGTACAGCTGATATAGTACCTGGTGACACTAAGTAAAAAGCACCTGTTTGACCTGATACATCATTTAAAACATTATCTAATCCTCTTGACTTTAACACGGACAGTAGCTGATCAGAAATATCTGCTGTTACATTACTAAAAATCTATAAAAGAAAAAAAAGTGTACACTTTCAAACAATAAAATAAAACAGGACAAACCTTGCTATACAAGTCAAGCATTGCTATACCACAATCAAACTTCATTTTTTTCTAGGATTCTACTTGCTCAATTTTTAGTTTTCTGTGTGGTCTTTTGTAGATCACTGTTTGTCTATTTGTCGTTTTTCATTTGTATTATCTGTCCTTTGATTTACGGCATCTTTTCTACATTTAAATTTGGTTGTGTATGCAAATATTTCTATTTATTTCAATGGTATTCTATCTCTGACAATAACAATCTCTATAAAAAGACAGGGGTCGGTCATTGTAGTCGCATAGTAGTTGGATTTACAACTCCCCATGCAATCAGTGCCTATCACCACTAATATTGTGAGTTTGAATCCCACTCATAGTGAGGTGTACTCGGTACAACATTATGTGATACAGTTCGTCAGTGAGTTGTGACAGGTCTGTGTTTTTCCGGGTACTCCTGTTTACTCTATAAATAAAACTGACCACCGTGATATAACTGGTGTTAAACACCATAGCCCTAAGCCTATAAAAAGACATGCACAAACCTTTAAATTTTTCGGTTCAAAATCATTTTGTTCTTCCTCCGTATCTGCTGTGGTGTCAGCAAGACCTATTTTTGGAGAATCATCTGAATTTTCTACAAAATCTAAAATTCAAAACAAAATTATTTGTTAATAGATATATATTTTTACATGACCAATTAAAAAAGTTCTCTAAAATCTAATACAGTGGAACCTCTGAAAACCGACTACGTCCGGGGACAAAGAAATCAGTCGGTTTTCAGAGGTACCGGTTTTAGGAGGTTCCGTAAATAGACGTTTCTGTTCCGCATACTGTTACCGGAAGTATAAGTCTCGTGAAGGTTAATTATGCTGTGATTACGCTATTTATGTATGTTTCTTTACATTCTTTCAATGTGTTATATTTGCGATTGTTTTTAAATTTGTTTTAAATAAAAAATAAATACTGTCGTAACTTGTTTTAAAAATGTGTACATGTATTGAGTGTACAATCAACCACGAGATTTCAGGTCACTGACCTTGAATTGAATTAGTAGCCTGTTGCAGGATATTTTTCATGCTATACAAAAATCATAGGGCACGTTGTTCTAATAATGGAATAAAGTATAATATTCAGCTAATGACATTGTTGACAGAAATGATCCCTGAAACCACAGGTGTGAAAATACGACTAAATACCAAACGACCTCATACCAAAAAACAAAAACAAAAATAACAAGATGAACTGTGAGCTAATGCTCACTTATGATACCCCCGCTCATTGGCAAACAGGAAGTAGGAATCTGACAGGTCCAAAAACGCTTCCCACGATATGGGGTACCTATATGAAGCTTGTGACCAAATATCAGATTTCTGCCATCAATAGTTGCAGAGAAAAATGCGACGAAAAATGAGCATATATGTTCAATGTGTATAAAAATCAACAAAATCAGCAAACAGGAAGTAGGAATCTGATGGGTCCAAAAACGCTTCCCACGATATGGGGTACCTATATGAAGCTTGTGACCAAATATCAGATTTCTGCCATCAATAGTTGCAGAGAAAAATTTGACGAAAAATGTGCATATATGTTCAATGTGTATAAAAACCAACTAAGTCGGCAAACAGGAAGTAGGAATCTGATGGGTCCAAAAACGCTTCCCACAATATGGGGTACCTATATGAAGCTTGTGACCAAATATCAGATTTCTGCCATCAATAGTTGCCGAGAAAAATGTGACGAAAAATGTGCATATAAGTTCAATGTGTATAAAAACCAACTAAGTCGGCAAACAGGAAGTAGGAATCTGACGGTTCCAAAAACGCTACCCACAATATGGTATACCTATATGACGCTTGTGACCAAATATCAGATTTCTGCCATCAACAGTTACTGAGAAAAATGTGACGAAAAATATCTTGGACGGACGGACGGACAGAGGTAAAACAGTATACCCCTCTCCCCCGTCGGGGAGCGGGGGTATTAAAAGGACTAAAAATAATTTAATAATTTTTTTTTAACAAAGGCAATGTCTAATTGACTAGCGAATTCTAATGCTTTACTTTGCAGAATAGGTCCTGAAAGTGGAATGGCCTTGTCACGAGCTTGACGGAACCAGTCCCACATAAGATCATTTAGATTGTCATGTTTACTTTTATTTCCAAATCTGAATTTCTGAACATTTTCATTGGCAAGATATTCGGACTTGCGTTTTAAAATATCGGAAACTGTTGCTTTGCCTACTCCAAATTTCTCGCTTAAAGATTTCTGAGATGGTTTCGGAAAACTTTCTGACTCTTTAATCAAATTAATTTTGTCTTGAAGGTTTAGTTCAACATGACGACGTTTAGACGACAGTTTCGACATTTTAGCATCAATTTAACAGATTAACATAAATAATGTTAATTTCAGAATGAATTCAAAATATCAACACCCACAATTTATAACAAATCTACTTGAAACCATACATTTAATTTTTTTTTACTTGACTAACAATAGAATGCAAGTGGTCGGTACAACATATTTGATCTTTTATATTTTTTGTTTTTATAAAACTCTTTTGAAGTATTAAAAATTTTAAGTATAAAAACATGCTTCAGATTAATTACACATATGCAAAGACGCTGTCAAATAACTGTATTGTTTTTAATACATTGTAATCATGTTTACAACTCTTTTAATGTTTGATAATTAGTTGATTGACAAGTGTCACACCTTGTTTATTTCAATCAATACTGGCGGTAATCTTTTGTTGTAAAACTGGATTGATCTATTCGGTGATTGACATCTGGGCACCTATAAAGTGCGAAACAAAATAGAAACGAAATCAACGAAAACGAAACGAAATGAAATCAACAAAAACGAAACGAAACGAAATCAACGAAATGAAAACGAAACCAACGAAAGCAAAACGAAATCAACGAAAACAAAACGAAATAGGAAATGGAAGAAAAATAATAGGGGCCTAAAAGAAATCAAACTTATTTTCACAATTACGATGCTAGACTACTTCCCACACATGTCTGTCTTTCATCGGGAGAGGACAGGATTTGATCACCATTGAACAAGAATACTATGCATTTATTCAGTGGGAGTCTGTCCTTTTCACTTAGTGGCTTCTTTTAAATTTGGGAACCATAAAAGCAACGTCAAGTCTGTTGAAAGGAGAGGAATTAAAATAACAGAAGTGCAGTAGTTAAAGTTCACTAATAAATACCCCCGTCCGAGCAAAATTTAAAAGTGTGTCGGAGAGACGAAAAAGTGTGACGACCAGACGGACAAACCAACGAACGGACAGCAGAAGTCCTATATACCCTCATCTTTTTTTGGCGGAGGTATACAAATCCTTTCAAAAATTAACTTTAGAAATTAAAAAAAAATCTACATATCTTGTAAAAGTACCTTTTTTCGCTTTGATCCCTTTTCATATAAAAAAAACCCAAATCACCCCCCTTCCAAAAATGTTTCTGGTATTAATAAAATTTGATACGGCACATATTTTTATACCCTCCGCTATCCAGCGGGAGGGGGGTATATAGTATATGTCCGTTTGTCCGTGAGTGCTTCCCTCACTGCCTATGCAATTCCTCCTTAACAGCTTGATGAAATTGAATGAATCTTACAGGAAATCTTTAATACCATATGGCAAGGTTCATTAATTTCATGAATTCTTTAGTATCAAATGGCATTGTGCACCTTCTATTTTTGTTTTCCCATTTTAACAGTTCTTGCTAAAATTTCTTCACTTTTGGACTTTGTCATTTAAGGCTATGTAATTGTCATACAAGGCTATACAATAGAGAGAGGATACTGTTGCGTTATCCATAACTCTTCCTAAACAACAGAATGGATTTCAATAAAACTTCCAGAGTTTTTTATGTTTAGTTTTTGCAAGCATTATTTTTTCCAGAAGTTCTTCTGTAAGGAGGGCGCTCACTGTACGTCCTGTTATGTTGCTGTTGGTTTTTTTTTTAGTTCTTTAAAATAGAACAATTGGATTTGAAATAAAAAGTTTATAGTGTTGGGTCTTTTTGACCCCTGTATATCTCGGAAAGAACAACGGTAAGACATTACGCCAGATCTGTTGGCACACTACCGAATAAAGGTAATAACAATGGTACCGTACTCCAAGGAGCATTCAAAAGGGAAAGTCCACAAAAACAGACAAAACCGATAAGAAGCTCAACCATCTAAGTTTTCAATCAACAGAACAACTGAAAAACAACACATTCCTGACTTGGTACAGGCATTTTCCCAGGAAAATGGTGGGTTCTGATAGCAGATAGGCAGATGCCACTCGTCTAACCCTAAGATGTTACCAGGTATAAAAACAATCGGTACCTGTAAATTCTCTAATCCCAAGACATTACCAAATGTGAAACTAGAAAACAACTATCATATTCCCGACTTGGTACAGGCATTTCCCAAGAAAATGGTGGGTCAAACCTCCCACTTGCATGACAGTCGTTAATAGTTCCGTCATATTGACAAATGAGGGGGGGGGGGGGAGATTAAACGTGACAAGTCGGGAAAATCCAGTAGTCAAATAGTGCCCAGAATCTGAAACTCAAGACCATCCTGTTAGATTTTTGCAAATAGGCAAATTTATGTAAAATACAAACGAAAAACGTAATAAAATCAGACGAATAATGAACCCTCAATATCCCAATCTATGAAAATACCCCTTCATATCCCCCCTTTTTTTCTATATGCCCACTCCGGAAACTTTATAATTCATAAATACTGCCACACACACAAACACAAATAAAAATATGACATTTGTACTTCTGAAAGTTTGTCGGCAAGCAAACCCGGTTTGGATTGAGTTGCAGGTAATGTACGTGAGGAGTACTGTAACGGACAGACATGCAAGATGGGTTATAATTAATCAAAATTATTGTATTTAAAAAATCGAATTATCTTCCTTTTTTTTTTATTTCTTTATTTCGTTTTGTCTTTTATTTTTTTCCTTCCATTTTCTTCATATCAGTCTATTTCGTTTCATTTCATTGATTTCGTTTCGTTTCGCACTTTATAGGTACCCTTGACATCTAGCATGGTTCACTGACTTACCTGTCAGCAAATTTGTCGTGTGGTTTTCAGAGGGGAATTTTACAAGAAAATATATTTTCTGGACCGGACAGTACCACCGTTGTTCGGAATACAGAGACATGACCAAATGTGAAAGTAGACATGACTAAATTTTTAGAAGAACATTTTACTTAAATATATAGGGGAATATTCCGGAAAACTAAATGTTCGGTTTTCAGAGAGGCCGGTTTTGGGGAGTTCCACTATACAGTGAAACCTGTGTAAACCGAAATTAAAAAAAACCAGAATCCTGTTTAAAATGAACTTTAAATAAAATCCCAAAGTTCGCAATCTTAGTCCCAAGAAGATTTCACTGTATAATAATGTTTTCTAGGTCAGATTTTCTACCTCTCTTTGATCCCACAGACAAAAAAAGCAGTGGTAGTTTATTATATTTAATCATGTAAGGCCTATTATTGGTAATTTATTCACTTTGCAATTGGTCTTGTGTCTCCCCAATGTTGCTTGGCCTATCCAGATTGTTAATGTTGGTCCTATTTCCTCTAATAGGTATTTTTCTGTTTCCCTGGATTCTAATTTTTTGTACTGTTCCATCTAATCAGTAATCTATATAAACTTCTGAATTTATAACACTTTTCAGATAGTTGTGCATTTGTGTACAAAAATATAGCCATCTTAAAACTTTTTCTCCATTTACGTGGACCTGATTTGACAACATACCAGTTTGATGGTTTAGCTTAAGTTTATGGTGTTTAACACCACTTTCAACAATATTTCAGCTATATCGTGGGATTAAAACTCACGTTACTGGTGATAGGTACTGTTATGACCACGACGCCCCCCCCCCCCCATACCAGTTTGAGTTTTACCAGAGGAGTTGTTACATTGTAGTACTTTTTTTGTATTTTCAAGTACATGTTGTGTCTACATACACTGCTGTGATTTTAATTATGTACTGTCAACAAGTGGCTAGTAAACCCAGCCTGTTTACCCATAATTGATTACTATGGAAAACTAACCATTATCATCTTGTTGATCAAGTATAGCATGATTTATCTCCCCTTCTATAGACTGATCCACTTCCTCTAACATCTTATCTTCAAGGCCAATCTGTTCTATATGACTTTTATCAAATGGAATTCTGTCAATAAAGGTATTAGTGAAATAAATTATATATATCACGAGTCCTAAGGCAACTCACTTAGTTACGATTTTTATAGTGCCAGCTCACTGTAACAATAATCCACGGACAGACATATCTCTCCACTCGAGATAGATTATTCTGATTCCAAGCAGCCAACCAGTCTTTGCTCTTACTCCTAAATGCTGCGTGCTTAGCAAATAAGCAATAAATACCTATTTTAGTCTTTGGTTTGACCTGAACGGGACTCGATTCAACAAACTACCACACTCAAGGCGAGCATTCTAACCATTACACCACCGATGTGCCACTCTGCGATGTGATTATGTACAAAATAAATGGGCAGAAAGTCAACAAACATCTTAGTCTTTGTCAATCCATGCACATTGATAAATACAAAATAAAACTTATCAACACTGTGGTGGCAGCAACAACAGAAAGCTAGCAAAGACAGCTTTAAAATATCTTATAATACCTGGAAACAGGTTTGTCTTTCCCGCGACAGATCGTCAGATGATGTAAAAAACAATCCCTCCGTCTACGTGTCCCTCCACAGATAGGACAATGGAAATGATGCCATATCTTTGTTGCAGTCCCATCCAATATCTGACAATCTTTATAACACGTTAAAATAAAATATCCTACAAACACACAAAACATTTGACAATTATTAAAACTAACAAGTCAAAAAATTTGAAGGGTTAGAAGACTGATATCAAAAGATTACAACTGGTTTTTTTTTTACTATATAGTGAAACGTTAAATATACTGTATTTCCTGTATAAACCGATCTTTGAATCCAATGAAGGAAATCTTTAACCTGTATAAACCCTTGTCTATTTCGAACATAACGCTTGCCCCAAGTAATAACCTTTTTCGTCTGCCCTACTGCACTTTTTTACACATTCGTGAATTACTGCTTTGCTCCGTTACTCATTATTTATTTTTGATATTTGGAATGCGGTTATGGTTTTTAAAATCACTTTCAACAATATTTCAGCTATATCGTGTCGGTCAGTTTTATTGGTGGAGGAAACCACCGACCTGTTACTGATAAACTCTATCACATAATGTTGTATCGAGCACACCTCGCCTGAGTGGGATTCGAACTAACAGTGTTAGTGGTGATAGGCACTGATTGCATAGGTAGTTATAAATCCAACAACCATACGATCATGACCACGATGGCCCTGATGTATTGGGTACCAATGCTGTATGTAGATGTTACTTTATGTTATGCTTGTGGTCAAAACATACAGAAGTTTGCAAGTAAAGGAACTCCAATATGAAATAAGGTATTGCAACTTTGACAAGTGACTGGGTGATTGTTTTTTCTGCTATATCATGGCGGGAACAAGCAGTAAGAAAAGAAACTGCATCGATGGTGTAATGGTTCGAGTGCTCGTCTTGAATGCAGTAGATTCCTGGTCTATACAATTGGTATTTGCTGCTTCTCTGTTAAGCACACAGCATCAATCACATTCATGACGGCTCCCTCTATATTAGCAATGCAAGTGTAGATATACTATAAATTACCTTTATAATGAATCCTTCTGTTCCAGTGAGAATAATGGTGCATTTGTATTTTCTTCAGATAGGTAGGTTTAAATTTCTCTTTAAAACATAGGAGACAGTGTCTCTTGTTCCCACAACAATTATCTTCTGTACATTTCTCTGTTGAAATATCCTTTAAATTTCTAACTATTGAAATATGTCCCTATAAAAGATCGACATAAAATATAATACATATTTCCTCTGAAAAAAAAAAAAAAAAATTTTTAAATGAATCTCATTTCCTCATATTCCTATCATTTTACTTTCATTTCATGATCGCTAAATTTTGTAATCTGCAAAATTCAACAGAAACAGTTCCACGTACACAACAGAATGGAACTGCCATTATTTATAAAGATAAACGTAAGAGTCAATATCTGGGAAAGTTCAAACTTCTTATATGGTCTCTGACCTTGCACATAAATTTCAAATAATTTTCTCAAATGGAGCTCAAGTTAGCGGAAACCACATGTGGGATGAACATACAGGGTAAATCTTAATGCCTAGTGACAGGGATATAAAAATGCATAATTGTATTTTAAAACCTACCACTATTTCTTCGTTCTCCGCAACTGGTGGTAAATCACTTGTAATGCTGTAAGCCTTTTCAAGCTGTTCCGTTATCTGTTTAATATTTTTCCCTTTATCTTTGTTTCCTTCAGAATGTTTACCCTCCTTTGACACTTCACATCTCCACAGATGACATACGATTGACTTCCTGTCACAATACACAGCTTTACACATGGGACAATGGTAATGTGGGTCAGCCGAGTCAGTACCTTGACAATCTTCTTTACACACATCAACCTCATGACCTACAAACAGAACATATACATACAAATAAAAACCAATATCCTGAATCTTCTAATATTTGAAAAGAAATGAAAGCTGTCGAGCACTTTGAAGGCTATTCTGCTCATTATAAATATATAACTGAAATATTGTTGAAAGTGGCATTAAACACCATAAACCCCAAACCCATTATGAATGTTATCAAAGGACATCACTCTAGTTTGGCATGCAGTAGTTGTGCAGAGTGATTGCTCCAAGTTACATTTCGATGAGATCAGGTCCACTTTGTACTAGACCAACATGCATAGTTGGATTTTTATAGTGGTAGCTCACTGAAACACAGTCGTCTGGTAGATATATATAGGCTCCACTCGGACACATTATTCTGATTCCAAGCCAACCAGTCTGCTTTTACTCCTTAATGCTGCCTGCTTAGCAGAGAAGCAACAAATTATTTACAAACACCAATTTTATAGTCTTTGGTTTGACTCATTAACCATTATACCACCGACCCTGAGTAGTTATGTAGAAGAAATCATAAATGTCTCTGCCAATCAGAGGCCAAGACAGCAATTTTGAACCCAGGGTTACAGTTCTGGCATGTCTAGTGACTTCACATGGAGTAGTTCTGGAAAGACGGAAATGTCTCATCCAATCAGAGCCATTTAAAGGCCTGAGCAGGCATCTTGATTTTGATCCACTCCAAAAATATACAATACTTCTGGACACTCAGAACATTTGTGGTAAGTTTTGAAGAAACAACACTTCCTCAGGATCCCTAAAGGCAGTTTCTGTCAAGTAAATTGTGCAGTTGTATAAATAAAATCACTCTGAACAGTGGATATTAATAGAAAATGATAACGCTTATAAATAAATTGCTAATACATACCATTAACAGTAACTGTTGAGGGGTGCTTGATGTCTGGAACTTTAACTACAGTAGACTTCTTACCCTGGAGATAAAAAAAAATCATTACACTTTTGGAACGATTAGAATAATATATGCATATGAATGAAGGGGATAATACTGATACATGCATAAAACAAGCCACAAGGCAGAAATGATATATTAATGAATGAAGAACAGGGTAGTTGGCAATAATCTTAAAAGTGGACCAGCCCAATTTGATTTCATTTAAATCAATGGTTTCCAAAGTCAAAGACCAGATATTCATTTTTTTTTTTAAATTAAATTAAGCCCGATTTGCATTATCGGTATAAATTGGCACCACACAAATATTCACAGAAAATCTCTGGAAGATGTGTTCGAATAATGGACTACTACTTGTCATGTTGAAGTTTAAATTTGAACTCAGTCTGACTTGAAATAAAGCAGGAATGGTCAAATAAAGAAATTTCTAATTTTAGTAACGGTGACCATCTTGGATGGTTTAGGTGTCAGAAACAATTCTGAAAGGGAACCACTTAAAGACCATTACAGTGAAGTTTGGTCTTATTTTACAGCACAGTGGTGTGAAGAGATTTAGATGTGAAAATTTACACTTTTCAATCAATGTATAGCTACATTTAGTAACAACCAAATAATCAAGGTGTTTGTAGAAGAAAACACCATGTGACATTGAACTGACCAATCAGATTACAAATTATATCAAAAATGATAATGCATGTTAATAATTTACCTGTTTACGAGCATGCGAGATAAGATGACGGATTAATCCAATTCGTTTTAGAAATGTTACATCTTTACACACAGGACAATGAAAATGGCAATCTGATCTCTTGAAGCAAGTCTTGTAACACTTTAATATCAGCAAATCTACAATCAAAATTAAATAGAACAATTTTTAATATTATTACAATTTACAATTACAAATACAAAAAAATCTAATTATAACAAAATGAGAAAGACATAGGGATAAAATCAGTTAGATTATGAAAAGAAAGTTTAACTGTGATGGTCAACAATTCTACCAATAACAACAAAATGAACAATCAATTTTAAAACTACAATGTATGACCTAAAATTTCACTGGGCTGTAGGTTGATGTGCCTATGAAATCAGTGCTCTATTTATTACAACTGAGTTTCATTCCTGCACATGTATATGGTGTGGTATACTCAATACAACATTATTTTAAAGTGTGTCAGTTTTTTGGGATGTAGGTCAATGATTTTCACTGGGATATCAGGTTATATCAATATATGCTGGTGTCCCACCAATTCTTGCAACCCAAATACAGTACACTCAAGGACATATTGTGGTGGATCACCTTCAGATACGGACTGCATGTCATGTCTGACTTGGAGTCTACAGGTGTTTGTTGATTGCACACCTGTTGTGTGAATATCTGATTGTGTCTAAATTGGGGGTCGTAAATTTGTACCTGAAGGTGATAAAGCTATGACTTACATGTACCTGTTCTTGTATTTATTTAATCACACATTACAATTTTAATTCAATAATGTTAGACAAATAAAAAAATATTTATGGTTTTTTTTCCAAGTATTCATGGCCATGTTTGTGAAAAAAGATGAAGAAAATAAAATTAGTTATTCTCATTTGTTTTCTTTATACTGAAAAAAAAAATTTAATTCAATATTTATAAATACTAATAAAAGACAATTTTATCATCAATATACTACTTGAATTTTTACATTTTTATCACCTTACTTTGATCATTTACATTAAAAGAATTATTAGTTTCAAATTAATCAAGCTGTCTTAAAACAAGTTACAGATGTTTTTTTACAGGTAAAGCTACTAAATGTGTAAAATAATTTGTATTTTTTCTAATAATGAAGAATGAATGAATAAAGATGATTATTAAAAATCAAAGCAATGAATGTGTATTTACTTTAAATAGTAAAGAATGATTTATCAAAATTGATTGCACAGAAAAACTAATATGGTTAAAAATCATATAATCCACTTAATTTATCACTTCAAAACTAGTCCTATAGAAGTTTAATAAATATGTTGGTTTTTTTTACACATTCATGTACACATATAATTGCAAAATAAAGGACCATAGTCAGACAAAATGATTTATTCAAACAATTTTTTTTTTGGTATGTCAAATAGTATTTCAAATTTAAAAGAGAAAGAGACAGTCAGATGGGGGTTGGGGAAAAGCTAACATTAATTTGAGAATTGACAACAACTTTTGTTACTATTTGAAATATTTGTGTAGCCCTGAAAAGGGCAGTTCTCTTTATACGTTGTTACTGCTGTTTGATGCCAGTGATCTTTGCCTGGAATTCTGGTTGCTGAAGCTTTTCTGCAAAGTACTTGAGCGATCTGTGTCTGGATCTTTCAGGGAAAACTTGTTTCAATTTTGGTTGTTGATTCCCGGATTTGTCTGTTTCACAGACTTCGATTTTTTTCCATATTTTGTATTATTTTTGTCACTCTAGACAGCTTCCTTGGTGATCGGTATTTTGTTGTTACTTGTTATTATATCGGTTGGGTAAATCAATAAGTTTCAGCAGATTTAAGTTAAAAAATTGCAAACCTTCACATCAAACAACATTGAAGTTTTGTATTATTAAGATAAAATCTGCTGAAATTTAGTTGCGAACGGAAAAAATGTACATATAAATTTAGGTCACATTGTACACTCTTGTAAAATTATGTGAACGAAAATCCATGATTCAGCTGTAGGTTTAAATGTTTGACGCAAATGACACACCTGTAAAACAAAAAAACGATCATACTTCTGAAAGTCAGCAAATTTTGCCACAATGGAAGTAACACCGCAAGATTAAATCTAAAAATAGATAGATTCCAGGTAAATAATGAATATTCAAGAGATGGGATGCGAATGGAACAAATACACATCAAAATTTTAAATCATATTTCACACACTTGTAAAATTATGTGCACACATAAAACAAAAAAAAACAACAACAAAAAAACGATCGTACTTCTAAATGTCAACAAATTTTGCCACAATGGAGTAGTGTAGATTCAGTGAGAAAAGACTGCTAAATAAGGTCTAAAAATAGATAGATTCCAAGTAAAAAATGAATATTCAAGAGATGAGCTTAGAGTTGGAAAAAAACCACGAAAATAGAATAAATTGTAAAATATATTTAGTGAAGGACTACTGATTTTCATAAAATTCGACAGAAATAAATTATTTTCTACATGCTTCCACAAACAAGAATAGTTTGATTCTAATAAATATTGATGACCCATGACCCATGTCTCATTTTATCCAAACCACGTTACATGAAAAAGAAATTTTATTCAAAATTAACCTAATCAGGTCATATCCTGTCACAGGTAGCAATTAAACATTTAATCTTGTTAACTACACCTGTTGGCTCAACTCTCTAGTTTTATGACCCTTTTTATTGCACCTGTCTCCATCCGACATGTTGTCTGACATGTCAGACACGTCGGACATCTATCACAATATGTCCTTGAGTGTACTGTAGTATCTGTTTATTCATAAAAATGATAACGGTGGCGAGAATTAGTAGACTATTTAGTGAGGAAGGTGTGACACCAGCATGGCTTTCCAATAAATACACTGTAATTACTTCACATACTGTACCTTCATACTGTACAGCATGGGAGAAATGTTTATTCTCCAGGTGATCTCTAACCCTGGATGGCATGGTTGGTTTAAACCGATTAGGGGCACAGAAAGGACAGTGAACAGCATTACATCCACACTTATCATCATCACATTTGGTCAGTTCTATGGTTTGGTCGATGGGAAAAATAGAATCTATTGTTTTATTGGGTGTCTTTGAAGGGCTGTCATCTTCATCATTGTATGGTACTTGACTTGACTTGTTATTTCCGATGTTGTCCTCCGACTCCATAACAGTTTCAATGGATTGAGTATCAGTTATAGACTTGCTTCCTTTTTTATTTTTGTCATATGCATGATCGGCAAATTTTTCACTTGACATTTCATCATTTTCGTGTCTTTCCTGTTCAGCGTCCTGTTTGCCTTCTTGTTCATTTGTAGGTTGCTTAGAGCTAACATCTTTGGGGTTTAATATAGAAACTAAACGTTTCCCTGCAAACTTTGGTGTCAAATTAGATTTGCTTGGACTATTTTTTGGACTCTGATCTTTCTTATTTTGTTCATTTTTTGGACTCTGATCTTTCTTATTTTGTTCATTTTTATCTTCTGAAAGATTCTGAAATATATTATTAAAGATAATACATTTGTATAAAGTCTGGATAAATTCAGCTTTTTGTTCAAACAAGACATTTTCTAAAAAGTTCAGTACAGTCAGAGACGTGGCATGATAAATCATGCTAGAAATATATATAATAATATTTCAAAATATTTTTGTGGCAATAATTTTCCGATAAAAAATAAAAATAGTGCTATACGACAAAGGTTGTAACACTCTTATTTCGATATTGAGCGTACCTGATGAAGGTTATTCCAGAAACAGGTTGCACTATTATGTTTTTATTTCACCGTATTGATAAGGGGGTTCTAAAGGGGGGTACCAATCATGCAATCACACTTAAAATTTGACAAAATCACGCTTCACGCTTAGATATTTGGATATTTCATGTTTCACGCTTAATCAACCATGATTTGAATTTTCCCTCTTCATAACTTCATTCAATATTGATATTTACTGATAATATTGTTTTCATATTATTTCAAACGGTTATCCGATTAAGAATATCGCTGCCCTGGTTAAATTTTAACTTGTCAGAGAGTCTAGCGTAAAAAGTCTCCTAAAAACGGGATGCAGTAAAAGAAATGTAGAGTCACAAATCAAGTTCCCACGCAGCGAAGTATCAGAATACGGACTTTGATTTTTGTCTTCACGCTTAAAAGTAAGTTATATTTTCACACATTCACGTACAGAATAATTTTTCACGAATCACGTTTATATTTTGTTTTTCACGTGTCACGCTTCCGAAAAAAAACCATTCACGTATCACGACCCACTGATAATAATATAAAAGAACATAATAAAATTTGGAAATTCTTGAAAGTGCTTTATATAATATATATGTTAGTTGCATTGTGTTCCATATCTGTATTTTGTAATAATTTACAGAACTTTTCTGTGTTTATGCTGTCCTTTGGCGTACAACTGTAATACATTATTAATATTAGTATATATATAAGCATGTCTGACCCCTAATCCCTTTTGGGATTCGAAGTCAGAGTTGTTTTCTGATATTGTCTGCCTCCGAATCCCTTATCAACCATGCATAGTTCTATTCGGGAATTTTTTTTCAGGTACCTCCACCTCGAACCGGCGTGAATTATGCCTTCACCTCAATGTCGTGCCAACCACCACTGGAGTATTCAAAAGTAGACATATTTTGCTGCATAAATATGTAAATAGAATCATGATCACCTACCTATGATGCCAAATACAGCTCATCATTCCCAGCCGCCGCTTCAGATCCATTGCCATTTTGACTTGTTTTGAAAGTATGTCATGTGATCGCTTTTTCCATTACGTGGCATAGTCTATTCTATACATCTGATTTATCGGTATTGAAGCATTCTTTTCTTTTTACACGAGGAACTTCTTCTGTTAATATTTAAACTAGAGGCTCCCAGGAGCCTGTAATCGCTCACCTGGTTTTCAATTTGACATATAAAGTTGATAGAAAATGGGGGTGTTACACATAATTTTGAAAGTGGGCCACCCAAAGATCATTTCAACTCAAAATTCTGAGTAAAAGATTTAGATGTGATTTTTATCTCATAATATTCCTAAACTGAATAAACTGGCTGAAAAAATCTCACAGAAAAACCCAGAATATATATGTTAAACTACTCATTGCCATATAGCTGCAGTTAAAATTAAGAGTTCATTTTGATTTGTAATAAAGCAAAAATTTCTATTTTAAGTAACAGCAGCCATTTTGAATGGAGGGCGGAGCTGTCGGACACAATATTGAAAGGGGACTATCCAAGGACCATCCCAGCCAAATTTGCTTTAATTTGGTTCAGCGGTTTCAGAGGAAAAGATTTACATGTGATCTTTTATCAAAATATGTCTAATTTGTATAATCAGTATAAATTGGTTGAAAGAAAAATTTCACAGAAAAACCCAGAATAAATGTTAATCTACTCACTGCCATATAGCTGCAGTTAAAATTAGAGTTCATTTTGATTTGTAATAAAGCAGAAATTTCTATTTTTAGTAACAGCAGCCATTCTGAATGGAGGGCGGAGCTGTCGGACACAATATTGAAAGGGGACTACCCAAGGACCATCCCAGCCAAATTTGCTTTAATTTGGTTCAGCGGTTTCAGAGGAAAAGATTTAAATGTGATCTTTTATCAAAATATGTCTAATTTGTATAATCAGTATAAATCGGATGAAAGAAAAATTTCACAGAAAAACCCAGAATAAATGTTAATCTACTCATTGTCATGTAGCTGCAGTTAAAATTTGAGCTCATTTTGATTTATAATAGAGCAGCAATGGACAATTGAAGAAATTTCTATTTTTAGTAACAGCAGCCATCTTGAATGGAGGGTGGAGCTGTCGGACACAATTTTGAAATGGGACTACCCAAGGACTATCCCTGCCAGGTTTGGTTTAATTTGGTTCAGCGGTTTCAGAGGAAAAGATTTAAATGTGATCTTTTATCAAAATATGCCTAATTTGCATAATCGGCTGAAAGAAAAATTTCACAGAAAAGCCCGGAATATATGTTAAACTACTCATTGCCATATAACTGCAGTTAAAATTAGAGTTCATTTTGATTTGTAATAAAGCGGAAATTGACAACTAAAGAAATTTCTATTTTTAGTAACAGCAGCCATTTTGAATGGAGGGCTGGGCTGTCGGACACAATATTGAAAGGGGACTACCCAAGGACCATCCCAGCCAAATTTGCTTTAATTTGGTTCAGCGGTTTCAGAGGAGAAGATTTAAATGTGATCTTTTATCAAAATATGCCTAATTTGTATAATCGGTATAAATCGGCTGAAAGAAAAATTTCATACAAAACCTCAGAATAAAAGTTAATCTACTCATTGTCATGTAGCTGCAGTTAAAATTTGAGCTCATTTTGATTTATAATAAAGCAGCAATGGACTATTGAAGAAATTTCTATTTTTAGTAACAGCAGCCATCTTGAATGGAGGGTGGAGCTGTCTGACACAATATTGAAATGGGACTACCCAAGGACTATCCCTGCCAGGTTTGGTTTAACTTGGTTCTGCAGTTTCAGAGGAAAAGATTTAAATGTGATCTTTTATCAAAATATGCCTAATTTGCATAATCTGGCGTCATAGGTAGGTGATCATGATTCTATTTACATATTTATGCAGTAAAATATGTCTACTTTTGAATACTCCAGCGGCAGTTGGCACGACATTGAGGTGCAGACGTAATTCATGCTGGTTCAAGGCAGGGGTACCTGAAAAAAAATTCACGAATAGAACTATGCATGGTTGATAAGGGATTCGGAGGCAGGCAATATCAAAAAACCACTCTGGCTTCGAATCCCAAAAGGGATTAGTTTGACCCCTGGCTGTCCTCATTCTTGACTTTTGATCACACAATTAACTTTACAGGCTTTTGTGGTTGTACTAGAATGAATAAATTATAAAACTTTTATTAAAGAAGGAATATATAACCGAGCTGAAATATAATATAAAGCAGAACTATGGCCGAAAAGATAAATGCCGAGATTACATCATGGCCGAAACAACTTGTGACGAAGTTGTGTTGCAACGTGGTTGGTACAAGTTATGTTTAATACCTTCAAAATGTAGCTCGCTAGCATTGTATCTAATCAATACGGAACAATAAAAATTTGTAACTTTGATTCTTCTGACGACTTCTGTCCAGAGGATGTACCACTTCCGTGGTAATATTGGCTTACACAGCAGATAAAAGGCGTCCCAACATGGCGCCAGGTTCGAACCAAAAGGGAGTTAATAAATTTAAAAATCGTTTCTGGAAACGAGTATGGAGTGAATCCGGTATTATTTTTCAAATTTATTTTTGATACATTTTGCCAATTTTCCACTTAATTTCATGTTTTATATCAACCTAAGATGATAAAATTTTAACATAGATTTAATACATTATCTATTTGTTTTTATTTTAAATAGTTTAATTGGGATTAAGAAAATTCCGTAAATTTTCAAATCCACACCCCATTTTCGATTTGAGTATTATAAAATGTTTTATTTGGAAAATGCCTCCAAAGAAACAGCAGATTATACCAGATGTATCCGCCTCTCAAAATCAAGACCCAGTAAATATAATATTAAAATCAATAGAGAAACCCACATATTTCATGAACATCGTGTCAAACAAGCTAAAAGCTCCACTATACAAGCCCAACCCACTGTTGTCACTGTACACTAATTTGACTAAACACAGAACTCGGAACTTAGAAGTCGGGCTAAGATTAAAAATTCTAAAAAATCACCCAATTATAGATAAATTAATATGACAGTACATACAAAATGTAAAACATAAACAAAAGTTAAATGAGCCAAAAAGTGGTTGATTTCTAGTTTGGGGAAAAAGGTTAAACAAAAATTGCAACCACATCCATGCCCATGGTGAAATAATAGTTTTCGTCACTTCTCTAAGCATGCAGCATTAATGAGAAAGAGCAAAGACTTGTTGGATCTGTATCACAATAATGTGTCAGAGTGGAGTGACATGTCTACCTGCAGACTGTTGTTTCAGTGAGCTAGCACTACAAAAATCCAACTGAATTTGTTGGTCTAGAACAAAGTGGACTTCATCATCATCTTATTGATAAATAACTTGTTATTGTCATGATATAGCTGAAAAGTTGCTAAATTAGCATTAAACAACAATCACTAAACAAAAATTACCTAATAGGTTTACATGTTTTATTCTGTAGTAATATATGTGTCCTCTTTAGACTTCAAAAATAGGTATTGTACTTGCATGTATTTATGTTCTATGAAAGAAATTCTTGAGTTTTAAACATTAAAATTTTCCTTTAGACTTGGTTTTTTTATTATGTCAGTCTGTGTCAAAAACATTTTGATAAACTAGCAAGAACCGCAATTTATAAGAATTTTTTCTATTTGATTAAAGGGGCATTATCTGCCAAAATCGTAAATTTTTGTTACCCATAAAAACTATCGGATAAGATTGATGCCTTAATAAAACGTGTTTCTGTAACTTATAAATGTTATGAAATGTACATGCATCGGGGGGAAAAAAGGTGCAACTGCTCGTGTTTTGAGATCGATCAAGAAATGGACGCCATCTTATTAATTATCGGCATTGTTTACAGAGTTTGCCGAATCATCATTAAATCAGAACAACAGTGCACTTATTTCTTATTTTCTGTGAATCTGCTTTTAGCCGGCATTAATTATGGACAAAGAACCATGCAAATTTGCAGTTAATAAGCGACAAAATACAAATTATTCTTTTTTACCTGTCACTAGTAAGATCAGTTGCATACGGAGAAAGCGAGGTCAAATTATTTGCTTGCAAGGAAATAATAAATTGATGGTAATTTTAGTTCTCAAAAGGCAAAAAGTGGTACGATAAGCTGTTTAATGTGAAATATTTACCTTTATTTCATCATTTTAAAGCTATTAACCAATTTCCAAGACATATAATTTTTTTGGTCAAAAATCGTAGCTAATGCCTCTTTGTCTTTAAGCAAATTTTATGCAATTTTTACTAGCCTGAACCAATTTTTACTAGACTGGGTCTTAGGGCAGACTGTTATGTGTCAACAGGCTGTTTGTTTTTTTGTGGTCAAGTAATCTTCAGGAATCTTTGAAAAATAATAATGTTGTTTATCATCCAAATATGAAAAATTGCGGAATTTGGGTCCCTTTAAGCCCCTTTTCCTTTTAAAGTAAATAGATCATTTACTTCATTGTCTCAAAAATAATTCATAAAGATGAGTATTTTTTACCCCAAAAAAAGGCATTAAAATTGGATGAAAAAGTAGAAAGTTAAAATTTTGAAATTGGCACTTTTATGTTGAATTTATCACAGAAACCATCAAAGATAGAGTAATACATCCACATACAACCGAAAGTTCAGAAACACAATCTATTCAAAGAAAATACATCGAAATTGACTGAAAAATAAAAAAAAATATATCTTCCAAAATTGTGAAATGTTGGAATTTGGGGCCTATATATACCCCTTTTCAACAAAAAAAGGCTAATTTTCTTTAACGACCCATAAATAATCTATTAAGATGAACATTTTGCAATAAACTGCATTAAAATTGGATGAAAAATTAAAAAAAAGTTCAAATTTTAAACTCCCCCCCCCCCCCCTTAATCTCCTTTTATATAAAAAATAGTTACATAATAATGTTATGCATGTTTTTGAAATGGATTTTCTTCAGGAATTCATTAATAAAAAAATTAATAAAAAACAGATCAGAAATAGATTATTTATATCCATATATATCCACACTATGGACTTATTTGGCTTTTTTGTGCCTCTTTTTTCTGTAAAAATAAATAATTGGTCGAGTGGTTTCAGAGAAGAAGACTAAAATGTAAATGTTTACAGACGGTGATGACACATGGCCTTTTGTGTTAGGGTGAGCTAGAAAGAAACTACCCTGATTTTTAGGTATAGTCAAACCTGTATTAAGAGGTCACCTTTGGGTCAAAGAAATAGTGGCCTTATAAGACAGATGACCTTTTAAAAGAGGTTCAATTCTTATGAAATTTCTATGGCAGGTCAAGAAAAAGGTGGTTTTAATACAAGTGACTGCTTAATAGAGGTGACCTCATGGGCAGGTTTGACTTAATAGAGGTGACCTCATGGGTAGGTTTGACTTAATAGAGGTGACCTCATGGGCAGGTTTGACTTAATAGAGGTGACCTCATGGACAGGTTTGACTTAATAGAGGTGACCTCATGGGCAGTTTTGACTTAATAGAGGTGACCTCATGGGCAGGTTTGACTTAATAGAGGTGACCTCATGGGTAGGTTTGACTTAATAGAGGTGACCTCATGGGCAGGTTTGACTTAATAGAGGTGACCTCATGGACAGGTTTGACTTAATAGAGGTGACCTCATGGGCAGGTTTGACTTAATAGAGGTGACCTCATGGGCAGGTTTGACTTAATAGAGGTGATCTCATGGGCAGGTTTGACTTAATAGAGGTGACCTCATGGGCAGGTTTGACTTAATAGAGGTGACCTCATGGGCAGGTTTGACTTAATAGAGGTGACCTCATGGGAAGGTTTGACTTAATAGAGGTGACCTCATGGGCAGGTTTGACTTAATAGAGGTGACCTCATGGGCAGGTTTGACTTAATAGAGATGACCTCATGGGCAGGTTTGACTTAATAGAGGTGACCTCATGGGCAGGTTTGACTTAATAGAGGTGACCTCATGGGCAGGTTTGACTTAATAGAGGTGACCTCATGGGCAGGTTTGACTTAATAGAGGTGACCTCATGGGCAGGTTTGACTTAATAGAGGTGACCTCATGGGCAGGTTTGACTTAATAGAGGTGACCTCATGGGCAGGTTTGACTTAAGAGGTGACCTCATGGACAGGTTTGACTTAATAGAGGTGACCTCATGGACAGGTTTGACTTAATAGAGGTGACCTCATGGGCAGGTTTGACTTAATAGAGGTGACCTCATGGGCAGGTTTGACTCTATGTGTATGTTAAATATTAGAGGAAATACATACATTGATTAATTTGAAACTTCCTTGCAGTTTTTACAATGACCTCATGCACCTGCATCCAAATGCAGATGATATAATTAACACCTGCATGTTGACATTTACTATTATTTGTTGTTTTATTATTAATTAACTGTGAAAACTGACTACAATAAAACAAATTTACAATAGTTAAGATTTTTAACAAATTTTATAGGTTTTTTAAAAAAATGTTAGCATGGTTTATTTACCAAAAATATTAGTACAAAAAAAAATGTATTATAAAGGTAAATAAATTTAGTTAAAAGTTTTCAATAATTTGATGATGTTAATTTGCTTTTTAATATAAACATGATAAATTGGTATTAAATTTCTTACAAAGTGGTTTTACTTTTTAAAAGATATCACATATTTAACTTCCCTCACTATTTAAAAGATATCCCAGATCCCTTCATATTTAACTTCCCTGACATTTTAAAGTATATCCCAGATTCCTTCATGTTTAACTTTCCTCACCTTTTAAAGGATATCCCAGATCCCTTCACATTTAACTTCCCTCACTTTTTAAAAGATATAAAATCCCAGATCCCTTCATATTTAACTTCTCTCACTTTTTAAAAGGTATCCCAGATCCCTTCATATTTAACTTCCCTCACTTTTTAAAAGCGATGTCACTTTGTGCAGACTTTCGAGTTGAATCAACGATACTGCACCTACACGGATATAGGTTAATAAAATAATTTGGAGGTGAACATGAAATGAAATGTCTGAAACTTGAGTAAAATTACAAAAGTTAAAGGGGCATTATCTGCCAAAATCGTAAATTTTTGTTACCCATAAAAACTATCAGATATGATTGATGCCTTAAAAAAACGTGTTTCTGTAACTTATAAATGTTATGAAATGTACGTGCATCGGGGAAAAAGGTGCAACTGCTCGTGTTTTGAGATCGATCAAGAAATGGACGCCATCTTATTAATTATCGGCATTGTTTACGGAGTTTGCCGAATCGTCATTAAATCAGTACAACAATGCACTTATTTCTTATTTTCTGTGAATCTGCTTTTAGTCTGCATTAATTACGGACAAAGAACCATGCAAGTTTGCAGTTAATAAGCGACGAAATACAAATTATTCGTTTTTACCTGTCACTAGTAAGGTCAGTTGCATACGGAGAAAGCGAGGTCAAATTATTTGCTTGCAAGGAAATAATAAATAGATGGTAATTTTCGTTCTCAAAAGGCGAAATGTGGTACGATAAGCTGTTTAATGTGAAATATTTACCTTTATTTCATTATTTTAAAGCTATTTACCAATTTCCAAAACATCATTTTTTTTGTCAAAATCGTAGCTAATGCCCCTTTAAGTAATAGAAGAGCATAATAGGTTCTTACATACGTTCTTGGGAAAGACCGGGTGTTCTTCCACGAGTGATAGAAATTTTATGTCTTTTTGCGAGTGGAGCGCAGCGAAATTTCTATCATGAGTGAAAGATCACCCGGGTTTTCCCAACAACGCATGTAAGTACCTATTTCTTCCGTAAACCAACAACTTTCACTATCACGAACTCCTAGAGACCCCCGCCATTGATCAGTAACTAATTTGCATAAATTATCAGATCAATATATAAAATTGAGCGTTATGAAATACACATCACATAAAATTGACTTTTGTGACACCGATTGATAAACTAAGTAGCTTTCTACTGATATTTGAGCTTTTCTCACTAATATTTTGTTGAAAGTACAGTATTTTCCTTCATGAGAAACCCCATACATGAAATATGACGTGCCACATATTTTGACGTCAATGAAGAATGACGTCAAAGGTACGGAAAAGGACATCTAGAAATACGAAAAAAGGAAAATAAAAGACGCAAATATATTTAATACGGTTGGAGTCTGTATTTGAAAAAAAAACCAATGGTTAAATCCGTAATATATCTGTTATTCAGCTATCAGACAGGGTATATAATGTGACATTCCCGGCTTAAGATATATATTTAAACAATTTTTTTCTTGTTAGAGGCGTTCTGATTGGATGTCACAACGAGTAAAGACGAGTGCACGTGCACTCGTCTTAACTCGGTCATCTCAACCCGAAAACGACCATTTACGGAAGAAGTGGTGTTCTTCATCACACTGTCACTGTGAGGACTTCAATGATTTGAGTGAGATGTCTTCCCAGTGTGTAAATAAATAGTATTCTTTATCTTTTAACAGATAAGTGCTGCATCTGTTGTTTATAAGCTCACAAATTTTAAAGTGAAACAATCAATCAATCAATCTAAAGTTTAGGGGGGGAAATTTAATTGTAGTCAAACCTGTATTAAGAGGTCACCTTTGTGACAAAGTAAAAGTGGTCTTATGAGACAGGTGACCTCTTAAAAGAGGCTCAATTCATATGAAATGCTCTACGACAGGACAAGAAAATGGTGACCTTTTAATACAGGTGACTGCTTAATAGAGGTGACCACATGGGCAGGTTTGACTACATACTTGTAGTAAAGTAAAAACAATTTATCATTTATATGATATTTTGTATTTTAAAGAATAATGAAAACCAGTTTGAAACTGAGCTGTCTTGGTGTATCAGACAACTGGAACTTGGAATATGTAACAAGACAGGAGAAACCAGACAAGGTAAAATGTGACATGTATTTATTCCTTTTCTGCCTTCATCAGTCAGGTGGGGGGGGGGGGGGGGGGGGTCTCGTGCAACTACCTATGAAATCAGTGCCTATCACAACAGATGTTGTGAGTTCGAATCTCGATCAGGGCGAGGTGTACAACATTATGTGATAAAGTTTGTCGGTGACTTGCGACAGGTTGGTGGTTTCCTCCACCAATAAATCTGACCTCCACAATATAACTGAAATACTGTTGAAAGTGGCGTTAAACACAAACAAACATCACTTACATTGTAGGTGCGACATGCATCAGTATATGGGTATAAAATGATAAACAAAAACTACCACATTGTTGGAACAATTCCAAAATCCATTCAGAAAATTGTAGAGACAAAAGTGATGTCCCTAACACATGTATTCATGACTGCTCAATTTCCTGGATTGGTACAGGCAGTGTTCAACTGAATTTATGACATATGTTTTTGTCCTTTTTCAACCTTGGTAGGTCATTTTTCTTCTGTATTCTTGAATGACATACAAAATCAAATTGCATGTGAAAGTCATTTTCAATTTATCATATGAAAGGGAGATAAGCGAAATCTCAATCAAGATTTGACATATCTTCCTACAAAGATACCAGTAATCTCCCTTTTTCATCTCTGTCATGAAAGATACCAGAGTAACCAGACAGTTGCAACAATTCCAATATCTAATTATAAAAATCTTAGAAGCAGATCAATACCTCTAACACACATATACATGACCGCATCGGTGGCGTAATGGTTAGCATGCTCGTTTCGAGTGCAGTAGATCGTGGGTTCGTGCCCGGTCGGGTCATACCAAAGATAATAAAATTGGTATTTGTTACTTCTCTGCTAAGCATGCAGCACTAAGGAGAAAGAGTAAAGACTGGTTGGCTCGGAATCAGAATAATGTGTCCGAGTGGAGCGACATGTCTACCCGCGGACTGTTGTTTCAGTGAGCTAGCACTATAAAAATCCAACTCAGTGTGTTGGTCTAGTATAGAGCGGACCTCATCATCATCTCATTGAAAATTAACTTGTTCTCGCCATGATATAACTGAAAAATTGCTGAATTGGTGTTAAACAACAATCACTCACTCAATCATACCCTCTGTCTCACCTCATTCTTGTTGTCACTTACCTTATACTTTTATGAAAAGAAAGTTTAAACAGTGATTGTCATCAATATCACCTCTCATCTTATATACTGAATACAAAAAAAGACAATAATGACATATGACATTGGAAATCCAGGTCCTGGACAAATTCACTTCCACAGTAGAATTTTTTTAGTTTTTTTAAGAAAACATAAACCATATATATCAGTATTGATAAATAATAAATGTTTATGTTTTTAGTGACAGAAGCCATCAAAGTATTAAAAATTCTGAGAAGTGACAAAGCACCATTAGTTAAGAAACGACAAGCAATGAGGAATACGTTTGGAGATTATAGACAAAAAATAAAGGAAGAAGAAAAAAAGAATGCTACAAGTAGGTCTATTTTATTTTTAGATAATTAATTATATTAAAATTCATCAGATAATTATGAATAACAGCTGGAGAGATGCATAGCGTAGAGGTATTGGTATAGATGTATTAGATAGGGTTAGGATTATGGTGTTTAACACCACTTTCAACAATATTTCAGTAATATCGTGGCGGTCTGTTTTATTGATGGAGGAAGCCCATGACCAATTTTACCATATAATGTATCAAGTACACCTCGCCATGAGTGGTATTCAAACTCACAGCTTTAGTGATGATTGGCACCGATTGCATAGGTACAAATATATTGGGTACCCATGTTGTATGTAAAGTTACTTTATGTTATGGTTGTGGTCAAGACATATAAACCGCATCAGTGCCGTAATGGTTAGCGTGCTCATCTCGAGTGTGGTAGATCGTGGGTTCAAGCCCCGGTCGGGTCAAACCAACAAATATAAAATTGGTATTTGTTGCTTCTCCACTAAGCACACAGCATTAAGGAGTGAGAGCAAAGACTGGTTGGCTCGGAATCAGAATAATGTGTCCGAGTGGAGCGACATGTCTATCCGCGGACTGTTGTTTCAGTGAGCTAGCACTATAAAAATCCAACTCAGCGTGTTGGTCTAGAACAAAGCGGACCTCATCATCATCTCATTGAAAATTAACTGGTTCTCGCCATGATATAGCTGAAAAATTGCTGAGTTGGCGTTAAACAACACTCACTCACTCAAGACATACAGAACATTGCAAATAAAGCAACTCAAATATGAAATAAGATATTGATATCTTTAACAAGTGACTCAGGGTGATTATTATTTAACATAAAATGAGCTTTTTATGTGCAATATTATCACAGGAACATGTTACTTTTTGATCAGCTGATCATGAAATCGCTTTTGTACTAAACCCAACACTATTTTTATTGTGCTACGTCACTGAAACAACAGTGCTCAGTCGCTCGACTGAAAAACATTTTATTCCTGACTTGGAGCCAGCCATTCTTTGCTCTTATTCTTTAATGCTGCTTTCTTAGTGGAGAAGCAACAAATACCAATTTTATAGTGATTTGATTTATTGTGTTTAATGCCACTTTCAGCAAAATTTCAACTATATCATGACGACCATGTTTTAGTGGTGAAAGTAGTCAGAGTACCCAAAGCAAACCACCGACCATGAGCAATCAACTGGTAAACTTTATCACTTGCGGCTGCGAGTCGAGTGCCTTATTTTATAGTCTTTGGTTTGTCAAGCATGTTATTATTACGACACCTAGGTGGTTTTCATGTTTACAATCTCAGTCTGGAAAAGTTGAAAAATATAATTTTAAGACAAAATAAGTTAATGAAGAAATGAGATTTTGTAATATCTTGTTCTGGATGGTTCTTAAAAAATTGTGTCTGTTGACCTTGTCCTTCATTCAAGGTTGCCATCAAGGCATCTGATTGGTTGGTTGAAACTGGAAATCTTTGAAAATCCTCTGCAGAACCAATGGATGGCAGAAAGTTCATTCTGAAGCAAAATGTTCTTGGGTGGTTCCCTTTCTATGTGACTGAAGGATTTCAGGACATATTTTTTAATCACTGCTGTAATTGTCCATCTTATTATTATTATTTTTTTTTACAGAAATGAAGAAGCTTAAAGTAACACCAGTTTCTACCAGCTCTCAAAGTAAATGTCTATTTTACAAAAAATCATTGAAAAAGGCAAATGACTCATATGTAACCATGATGGCTTCTGTAAATGTTAATGGTGATGAAGTCGTAGGTACAGATGTTAAACAAGAGGCTCCATGTGGTTTCAAATTTGGATTTTCCATCCCAACCTCATGTGATTCAAAAACTGAAATTGACAACAAGATGACGCTCAAAAGTGATATTGACGGTACTGATATGTGTCAAGGTCGTGATATTGTCACATGTCATTCAGACGATATCAAATGTGAAGGAAGTGACATCATAACAACTAAATTTGTGATGCCTAAAACAGACAACAATTTCAGATTTAATTTTGATTTACCTCCGTAATAAATATGTTCTGGCTTAAAAATGTTTTTGAATTTTGAATGTCTAGTGAGTTTTGTAAGTTCAGATATGAGATATAAGACAAAAAAAAAAATTCGGCTTCCAGTAATTCATACCAATAAAGTTTGCAATTTTTCAGCACAAGAGCCAAACTGTAGTTGTGAGATGAAAGAATGGCAAAATAAATGCCAGTTTTTTCTCTTTCTCATCAATGATGCATGCTGTGACACAGCAAAAACAAATTTATAGTACCGGGTATTTGGTTTTAACTGAAACAAGGCTCATACCCCTACAATTTGAACAATTCAAATTACCTTTCAAGTTGAAATATCAACCAATTCCTCCAAGGCTTTTTTTTCTATTTAACCAGGTCATAAGCGTGAAAATGTTTGACTTTTAATTTCATTTGAAAAAGCTTTTATTAACAAGTTTTTGCAAATAATTTTATCACCACGCTATTGGGAATTTTCCCCCGGGAAAAACGTTTTTCACATTGGGACTGGGGCCGATATTCGGCCCAAAAAACAGTCTGGGAAAATCACTGCAATTGTTTTAACTCTGTTCTCCGAACTCTTACCAAATTTGTATTATTCTCCAATCAAAAAGTCAAAAAATATTTTCATCTTTAAAATTGCTAGGCAACAGCATCCATAATTACAAAAGTAGGTCAAAAGCGATGGTATACGACTTTGTCGAAAAAACGGAAAAGAAATCAGAAGTAAAAAGAAGTAGTTATTTGTCTACAAAAGTACTATCAATGTAATGTTTCTGGATGAAATCAATTCAGTTTTGTATTTAACTTGTGTATTCTCAAAATTTTAAGCTGAAAAAATTGTATTGAAGTACAGATTAAAACTATATTTATTCTGCTTTTGTCGATAAGTTTTTTTTATTATTATTAAAAAAATACTTACATGGTTGGAAAGCTGCATGGAGATGTCAAGATTCTATATTTATAAACTATTGACCTGAGTAACCTTGCTAAACCATGTGGAGTCGGTGTGTTTTAAATCAGTCATCCAATCAGGACGCTCATTTTTCTTGTCCAAGATGAAAATACATCGCTAAAATTACCATGCTACTCACAGTGACCTGTGACCCACTTTAGCACGTTCTACCAGTTTATTCTTAATATGTTGTTTAAATATGATTGAATTTTATTTTGAGTACCTCTTCTAGAAATTAAAGTGGTCATCAATACATCATTGATTGATTGATTTATTGATTATTGATTATTGACGTCCCGAGAGCAGAAGTTCAGCTATATTCAGGATGAGAACATAAGTACAAGTCCAGTGATATATAAAAACTATATAGAAATGAGGGAAAACATGGGTCAACAACTGGGTCAACGACTTTTGACTGCCACTTAAAAAGTATGAAGAGTTGGGTAGGGACAAACAAAATTTAGTCTTTTATAGCAGCTACAATGTGTCTACTCTTTTTTGAAATCTACAAAAGAGGTCTTTAACGTGCAGGGAGCATGGTACTCTTCAAACTGGTTACCCACTATTGTCTATGGTCAGACTTTCCATGTTATAACCTAACCCCCACCCACCCATATCGAGAGGGCTTCCCCTATCTGCCACCCGGGATGCATTGAGCAACTCTACTGGTTTTAGCTCTGGGAACCTTCACCGTTACCCAGGGTCATCAATACAATAGGAACATTAACTCTCTAAATGGAAAAAGGAAAGTTTGGAGATACTAAAGGGTGATCAGAAGCAGTAAAAGGACAGACAATACAATGGCAAAAAACAGAAAAAAAGGACAAACAAAGGTCAACAAAAAATAAGCAGAAAATGTAATATTCAGCAACCAGTGCTTTGGAAGGGTAAGCAGTTCCTGCTCCACTAATGATTTTCTAATTCCAGCTGATCAAGAGCCTCACAGTAAAACGTTATCATCACTTTTTATTAATCTCTCTCAGAAATCACTAAAACAAATGAAACCTTACATGGTGTAAATGTTACTTGTACAGTCCTTAATATCATTGGTTATTTTCATTTCATTTGGAAATTCACAATAGCTACTCAACCAATTAAATTATGCCTTTTGATAGGCTCAATTTTTTTTAAATCTACATACATGTATGATGTGAATTGTTACATGGTAGTGCGAGTAATATTACTCCCAGAATGGTAGGAATGTTCATTACACAACCATTTACAAAGATTTTTTATCGAAATTTTAAGATGTGACCACTGCTGGACATAGTTTAACATTGGAATATATATATGTTAAATTTCATTTTTCTCAAAATCTAGTACTAGGCGTCTTTCAAAATTTCCATTTTTTATATGGATTGGATATCCAAGATGGCTGACATCGTAGTCCATCAACAAAAGCAAGAAATCACAAACTTGATTGACCCCAACTGTGTAAGAATAAATGATACAAGCTCAGGTGGGCCTCTGGTTTGCCAATAACATGGGTTTCATTTTGGATGGTTACTACTTACAGCAATTCAGGTAAAAATGATGATTTCCAGTACTGTTCAGAGTTATGCCCCTTTAAAAAGTGAACACTTAACATATGATTTGCTGATAATTATAATAATTTTGGGATTTGCTTAAAATACACCATTGTCTGTGTGGTGATGTTATCATACACAACAAAATTGAGCTGAAGTTAATACCTTATATCATTTAAGGATTATGACCCTTCATATAGTGAAACAAACTGTTAGAGAATGGAATAAACTTGAGAACTACCTGTATGTCCATAACCTTGATACCCCATTAAAATTCAAACGTGTGTTACTAAATAATGCAAATGAAATAAATATTATTACCAAACATTTCATGTATCACGCCGGGTATTCGGACACTTGGAACCGGGTCGAACACTAAGAACCGGGTAAGACAAGTGACAACAACGTTTTCGGGTGAGTATGCTATTTTTATCTTCAGCGACCGTCAGCGATATTAACAACAGAAATAAATTGACACATTGTCTGTGCTATTAAAGTACTAGGTTTATGCCAAGTTTTGAGTATTATAAGTGGATAATAAATCGACAAGAACGTTTTAATATCGGAAGTTTCAGAAAAAATATGTGAATCTTTAACTTTAGTCGCTTATATCTACTCACGGAGAGCGAGTTCCTTGATTGTTTTGGTCGATATACCTCCCATAATCTATACTAGACTATTAATTAAAAAATAGGCTTTTGACTAGCGGTTTCTAGCGCAACATCTATCTTTTTATAACAACGGGTGCATGAAATCGGACACAAAGGACCGCGGGTTATGATACAATGGAACGCGGGATCTTGTGTGTCCGTGGATACTAAGAACGCGGATTACATTCACTAATTATAACATTGAAATTGTAGTTTTGTTTCAAAAAAGCAACGTAGCAGGCTGAATAGACTAACAACGTAATAAATCTTACAGACTAGCTATCCAAATATATTTTTTTAAGGCATGCCGCTTCTCACCTATCAACAAGTTGAAGTACGAAGAAAACATGTACAAGTGTTATTATTGTGGAATAAAAGAAAGTCCCTTGCAGAGTATTATTGAACATTGTAAACTGTCACACGGAGAAGAAACATTAAAATATCGGCAACTGGTATTAGACGAAAACACAGGAATACAAAGATATCAAACAAAAATACACGAAGGAGTAGTACCATCTAATTTAACCAAATATGGCAAATGCATTACCGTCAATGATGGCTTAACTTACATACCTGATAAGGAATCCAACAAAAAGAAGCTGAATACTCCAGTAAAGGAGAACTTCTGTAAGAATCTTTTTCAAACTCCGAAAAGTAACCAAAATGAAGGAAATGACTTTGAGAATGATGAAATGTTGTCCTTCAGGGAAAGAAATATCCTAATGCGATTCAGAATCTATTGAGATCAATGACATGATTGATTTGTTGCTTAAGGTACTGAAATCTCTTAAAGATGTTGGACAAAAAGAATCATTCTTAAAATGTATGGGACTATTAGCATCCGGAACATTTCCGTTACATAACATATGCTACCTTCTCTTCTTAGATATTGTTGAATGGTTTTCGTGCGATTCAACCACACATAAGAGATATGGACACGAAACCGTTAAGTTTTGGCAAATTGGATATCGGTTATTTCATGTAAAATTCCTCCGTTTTATGTCCGGGATCCGCAACTTTGGACAGGTTTAGGATTGAACGTCGGAGAGAGGTTTTTTTTGATCCGTTAAAATCTAAGGTGAACTGTGCCGTACCAAATGGGCTTTACGTCTGAAAACCGTATTACAAACACCGCAGCAGTAGTTCTCTTGTGAATTTGAGTTCACCTCTTCTACAAGAGATACGTCCAAAAAGGACCTTCAACTGGCTACGCCTCCTCCAGTTCAATATTATCTATGGGTTCCTCTGACATTTCTGTTTGAAAAAGGGAAAAGATAGGTTATAATATTGCACTATCACAAGCGGAGGTGTGGAGTAAATAGTGTACAACAAAATTTACTTTGATTTTTTTAATGATAGTACTGCTTTGTTATTTTTTTAAGTCTTACATTTGTAGGTTTTGGGCATAAAAGAATACACAATTAAAAATTGTTTTGAGTGTAAAATAATTCCCTAGGAACGAGCGTATTGTACAGAAGTTAGGGGATTAAACCCCATATGTTTAACAGCTAATTATTCATGATTCTCATGTCCCCTTGAATTTTGTTTCATATATCATACATGTATAACCCATTCTAATACGACATTTTAAAGGCTTTAGAGAACATCCGTTTTACCACGGTTAGTCACTTTACGCCTATATTTTAAAATATTTGAAATAAGGTGACTGACTTGTGGTAAAACGGCGATAAATTCAAGCCAACTCAAATAAATTAGGACATTTTCCCATATCCAAACATCCTTAAAACAGGCATCTTATTAAATAAATTTCATAAGGGAACGACTTAAATTTAACAGTCTCGCCTGACAACCGCCGGATTATAATCCTATGTTGGCCATCCACGGCTTAAATCCCCGAACTGTCCTTGCATACGATTTGTTCTTAGTGTCCGACACCCGCGTTCTTAGATCTTTCACTTACGGTTACCCGATTTCGTGCACCCGTTGTTATAAAACGATAGATGTTGCGCTAGAAACCGCTATTCAAAAGCCTATTTTTTTTAATGAATAGTCTAGTATAGATTATGGGAGGTATATCGACCAAATAATCATGGAACTCGCTCTCCCTGAGTAGATATAAGCGACTAAAGTTAAAGATTCACATATTTTTTTCCGAAACTTCCGATATTAAAACGTTCTTGTCGATTTATTATCCACTTGTAATACTCAAAACTTGGCATAAACCTAATACGTTAATAGCAAAGGCGATGTGTCAAATTATTTTTGTTGTTAATATCGCTGACGGTCGCCGAGGATAAAAATAGCATACTTACTCGAAAACGTTGTTGTCACTTGTCTTACCCGGTTCTTAGTGTCCGACACCCGCGTTCTTAGTATCTTTCACTTAAGGTTACCCGCGGTCCTTTGTGTCCGATTTCATGCACCCGTTGTTATAAAAAGATAGATGTTGCGCTAGAAACCGCAAGTCAAAAGCCTATTTTTTAATGAATAGTTTAGTATAGATTATGGGAGGTATATCGACCAAAACAATCATGGAACTCGCTCTCCCTGAGTAGATATAAGCGACTAAAGTTAAAGATTCACATATTTATTCTGAAACTTCCGATATTAAAACGTTCTTTTCGATTTATTATCCACTTATAATACTCAAAACTTGGCATAAACCTAGTACGTTAATAGCAAAGACGATGTGTCAATTTATTTCTGTTGTTAATATCGCTGACGGTCGCTGAGGATAAAAATAGCATACTCACCCGAAAACGTTGTTGTCACTTGTCTGACCCGGTTCTTAGTGTTCGACCCGGTTCCAAGTATCCGAATACCCGGCGTGATGTATTGTCCACGGAAGTTAAATGTGATATTAACACAACTTCGATGTTCAGCCTCTTTCTTGAACAACGATTTATATAAATCAAATATACTATCTAGTTCAAATTGTGCGTGTGGTGTTCCTCGAGAAGATGCATATCATTTCTTCTTTGAATGTAGTAAATACATCGATATTAGGAGGGATCTGTTAATTTGTGTAAATCGATTTGGAATGAAAATCGTTCTTGCTTTACTTACTTTGTAAATTACAAAAAGGGTGCACTCGACTCGCAGCTGCAAGTGATAAAGTTTACCAGTTTCTTGCCCATGGTCAGTGGTTCTCTCCGGCTTCTTCCACCACTAAACCTGGTCGCCATGATATAGCTGAAATATTGTTGAAAGTGACGTTAAGCACAATAAATCAAATCATTAATAAAGTCTGCAGTGTTCACCTCCGATTTCATTTCCTTCAGATTAATGTCCTTTTTCTCTTGGCCATTATAGTGTCTGTCAATAGTCGATTTATGACTTCTGGTTACCTTTTTGGTAGTTTCAATTTTTTCTTAAATATAATTGCTCATTCACAGTGCAGCGGTTAGCATGGTCACCGTGTTTCGTGTTTTCAGGTAATTTCCTCCATAAGTTGGAACACTCCAATTTCCGGTCTGCTCAAACCAAAGACTGAACATTGAGATTTACTGCTTCTCCCCTAAGTGCATTGCATTAAAGAGTAAGAACACAGATTGCTTGGCTCGAGGTAAGGATAATGTGTGTGAGTGGAATGACATGTCTACTACCTGTAGTTTCAGTGAGCTATAGTACTAGGCTAAAAAAAAAAAAACAAACAAACGAACAAAAATAACACAAACAAACAAACAAAAATCATAAAACAAAAACAACAAACAACTCAATATATTGTATAGTACAAAACAGACATATCATCATCGTGTCATAATTAATAAATAATTTGTTTTTACCTTAGTATAGGTGAACAATTATTATCAATCAAAATGAAGCCATACAAGGGAAATTAAAACTGAACATTGGCGAGTTGTGGAGAGAATGTTAGAATGACGATTTGAGCAACATTGGCGAGTTGTGGAGAGAATGTTAGAATGACGATTTGAGCAACATTGGCGAGTTGTGGAGAGAATGCTAGAATGACGATTTGTGGAGAGAATGTTAGAATGACGAGTTGTGGAGAGAATGTTAGAATGACGAGTTGTGGAGAGAATGCTAGAATGACGAGTTGTGGAGAGAATGTTAGAATGACGATTTGTGGAGAGAATGTTAGAATGACGAGTTGTGGAGAGAATGTTAGAATGACGATTTGTGGAGAGAATGTTAGAATGACGAGTTGTGGAGAGAATGTTAGAATGACGATTTGTGGAGAGAATGTTAGAATGACGAGTTGTGGAGAGAATGTTAGAATGACGAGTTGTGGAGAGAATGTTAGAATGACGAGTTGTGGAGAGAATGTTAGAATGACGAGTTGTGGAGAGAATGTTAGAATGACGATTTGTGGAGAGAATGTTAGAATGACGAGTTGTGGAGAGAATGTTAGAATGACGATTTGAGCAATTTGTAACTGTTACTGCACGAATTACAAAATATCATAGAAATAAAAAAATATATATAAATAAAATAAAAAGCAAAACAAATATATACCATACGTCGGAACAATTCCAAAATCTGTTAGAAAAATCGTAGAAAGAGGGAAAATCGATACCTCTAATACACAAATACACGACCTCTCCCTGGTCTGGCTCTGTACAGACACTTCATTTAAAATATAAATAATCCATTGTAAATGTGCACGTAGTTATGATGTAGTCTATATTTAGTATCTAACTGACGACACGATTACCAGACTATTTCTACAGGGTGGACCTTTTAAATGTTATAATCATGGAACTGGGGCCAATAATACTGATGCAGCCGGAATAACCATTGTTATGATGTGATATATTTAACTGACGACAAAACGAACGACCAGACTTTGTACATGGCGGACCTTTAATTTATATATGGATGCGGGTGAATGACTTTGACGCATTCAGAATAGTCGTGTATTGGGGGAAAATGGCATTTTTACTGGGATTTTTTTTTTCTTTAATTCAAATTTCAATATTTATATCAAAACTTGCTTTAAAGCAAAATTTGCTGTATAAATTATAACTTCATAATTAATGTCTTTATTTATTAATTAGAATTATGTGAAATTGATCTGTAAATGGGTTTGGGAAATATTATAAAGAATTTTTTATTCTGGAAAAGATATTTCAGTTATATCGTGACGGTCAGTTTTATCAGTGTAGGAAACCATGGTATCTGTCGCAAGTCACTGACAAACTTTATCACATAATGTTGTATCAAGAACACCTCGCCATGAGCGGTATTCGAATTCACAACGTTCGGTTAAAGATTGAATCCATGTTTTATGAAATACCAAAATATTATTGAAATTGTAAAACAGTGGGGGGGGGGGGGGGGGGGGGGGTAAGCCAGTCTAGAGATGGGTTTCTTGGTATTGCAACATTATATACGACGAACACTTATCAAGGGCCTTAAACATGGTGACAGAAATCTCATTATTGGTTACTTCTTTTCACTTAAGAAATGTTTCAAGATACCAAATGTGTAATCAGAAGCCGTGAATCGATTAAACAGACAATACAATGGACAAAAGAGAAAAAGTCCAAGCAATGATCTACAAAACACTACACAAAAAATTAAAGATTTAGCAACACCAACCCCACTAAAAACAACCACTAGTGGCAACCGTCATGTTACTTTTGTTACAAACCCGCAGACAAGTCACGAATGAGGAAAGGATCGGATTATGACTACGACAAACAGAATATATCCGTGTCCATTTGTATCACAGATATTTAGTAACGGTTAACCAAGTCATGTTGGCGACGTTAAAAGTTTTGAAGCGATGACTTCAACTTAGCCACTAAGAACCTTTAGTTCTGTATATTTCCAGTTGTTGATAGCAACCAGCTATCAGAGAAATCATGATATAGGAACCACGAGATCTTGAACATCATATCAACTGAGAGGTATATATTTAATTCATTGAAACGGATACAGCCACTTCCGGTCCGGTTTAAATCGATTTAGAAAATTTAATAAAAGGTGCTTTAAAAATTAAATGTCAGTAATTTGGAGTTGAACATATTTTTATTATCTGCATTGGAACAATTATCTGTATTTTAAAGGCTTACTTTACATTTGAGAGGAGATGATCATGTGGCACTGTTACACATGGCCGGTCTAGAGATTTCCGAATGCATATGCAAAATCCAGCGCAAACCGGAAGTGACTGTATCCGTTTCAATGACTGAAATTTTCACTAAGCCACGTTCGCTGACTATTCTTGCCCAATTCGTCTGAGGGGGCCCCGGTAGGTATATTTAAATGTGGCAGTCGAAAAGAGAAATATCTCGGGAGTGTAACGATATAATTGAGTCAGCGAAAGGATCACAAATAAGCGAAAAATATTGAGGCGAAGCGGGGAAGGGGAAAAGGGTAGATGTTTACCTTGAAGAAAGGAAGAGGAGGGGGCATATATTTTTTGAATGAAACAAGTGCCTGTGTCAAATACTCCTGAAAATAAATGTCAAAAATAATATGTGTACAAACACTTCTATAGACAGTAGAACAAAAAAGTAACAGATTACAAAAACTTTCAAAAATGAGGAGTAAAATACCCCCTGTACTTGAAAATTATCTGGAGCTCTGTGCCTTACCATCTGTCTGAGTATTTTTTTATTTTTGTAGTTCACCGATTGGTTGGGACATATTTTGTGAAAAGTCACATTTTTATAGACTGAAATGATTTACCTCTGTATATCATTAGTAGTTAGTGCACACTATTGAATTCTTTAAAAATAAGGGGAAAATATGTAATATCCAAGGGACCGTCGTGATCATGATCGTACGGTAATTGAATTTACAACTACTTGTACAATCAGTGCCTATCACCACTAAAGTTTTGAGTTCAAATCACGCTCATGGCGAGATGTACTCGATACAACATTATGTGATAACGTTTGTCAGTGACTTGCGGCAGGTCTGTGGGTTTCTCCTGATACTCCGGTTTCCTCCCCCTATATAACTGAAATTATGTCGAAAGTTACATCATAACCCTATATAGCTAACTTTATTTAACCATAATATCCAAATGTGATATTGATGTTAAAATAGTTAAGGACTAGTTTTGAAAGAAATGTAATTGAATTGAAACTAAAGCTGTTCTTTTTAAAAAATAAATTAAACATAATTTTAGACTAATACCTGGGTTTCTGCTGATCCTACAGACCCTAATTTTTAGTACCTACCCTAAAGTTGTTATTGCCATTTTTTTACAAACACTGTTAAAGTCAGATCCTTGTCCTGTATAACCCAGGTAAAAATTAAAACAAACAAAAATATTTTGCCTACATACCTACATATGTACCTACCTTTTTTTTATATCAGTAACACAGATAATTTTTACTTGGCCTTAAATGAGGAAAACAATTTTAGCTAGACAACTTATAGCTGTTTCTTGTTGGTAGAGTAAGGAGGAAACATGGTTTACAGATGAGGTTTTCCGTCAGAGAGACTTAACTGTGTCGTTCAATGTTATAACAACTAATTGTTCACATCATACTATTACACTCTGTGTCAAGTGTTTTTATACATTACTGTATCTTTACAGAGAAATGTATGTCTATCATCATAATTATTGGTAAAACAAATGTCCTTGATAGTGTATTAAACTAAGGGTGGGGTACATACATAGTTAAGCACGAGTTTCAGATATACGAGTGTGATACTCAAGTGTGCGATCACGATATGATTTTTCCTTGTACAGCAAAAATCCTGTATTGTGTCAACACAAAACTTGAATGTGGAAAGTCGATTGTTTCAAAATCGGTTAAAGTCCTATTTCCATCGGATAATATGATGAGATTGGTATCGTGAGAATGATAAAAGAAATTTGAAATTGTATCAAATTGAATGGAAAGTCGGACTGTGTGAACATTTTGCCATTGAACTTACCTGGGCTGCAGATGCAATTTTTTTTTTAGAAATTAGACAAAAGATTGTATCGTGCTACCACACCTTTACTGTTTCGAGACACCTACCAATCTTGTAAGGGAGATAACTCGCTTGTATATCTTCTTTAAATAGATGATGAAATGTATAGTTTAGTTTAGAATTGTTGGCAATTCTGAAAGAAAAACATGCTGTTTTTTTATAATTCTTAAATCAATTCAAATCAAACTTTATTGCCAAATAAATCAACAATGATTTGTGACATATAGCATATAATGCTAGTGAGAGAAAAAAAAACAAGTGAAACATGATTAATAGATAATATTAAACACGTTCTTGATAGTAAATAATATTGTACGATGTTGCATTTATTTGACGACCTATGATTGGATAAAACCATTCCTAAAAATAACGATAGATACAGAGCCATATATGGAAATCTAGAGAATAAGATTAATACGCTTTATTGGACAGTGAAAAATTCCATTCATAAAAATAACGATGCAGTTACGAAACGATGCAGACGGAAAATGAAAGTTTAAACAGTAACGGTCAATTGTTTAATTCTACCAATATCAACATAATGATCAACCATCTCTCACCTCAAACCACTGAACACAAAAAAAGACCATGACTATGATGT
The DNA here is from genome assembly GCA_963680875.1 of Bathymodiolus brooksi. Taxonomy (NCBI): domain Eukaryota; kingdom Metazoa; phylum Mollusca; class Bivalvia; order Mytilida; family Modiolidae; genus Bathymodiolus; species Bathymodiolus brooksi. The sequence continues at coordinate 65,421,084 of OY804590.1, forward strand.
TGGAAATCCAGGTACTGGCTTGGTAGATGCACAATAATGAGGTGGGGTTAAACTGGTTAATGGGATCACAACCCTCCCCATTACTGATGATTATGTCAGTAGTGTATTCAAATTTCATAAATTTATTGTTAGATATTGCCAGTATTATCAGCCACTAGATGGAATGTAAAATTATTGTTAAGATATTGCCAGTATTATCAGCCACTAGATGGAATGTAAAATTATTGTTAAGATATTGCCAGTATTATCACCCACTAGATGGAATGTAAAATTATTGTTAGATATTGTCAGTATTATCAGCCACTAGATGGAATGTAAAATTATTGTTAGATATTGTCAGTATTATCAGCCACTAGATGGAGTGTAAAATTATTGTTAGATATTGTCAGTATTATCAGCCACTAGATGGAATGTAAAATTATTGTTAGATATTGTCAGTATTGTGAGGTCTGCCATTTGAGTCCAATTTGGGGGGAGGGGGGTAGATTTTTTATTTTGTATATTTACTTGTATGTGTCAGAAAACACAATTGTTGATATTCATTTCTGTATAGTAATCAGAAATATTGTTTCATTCGAATTCAGAATGAATTAAGTGATAAAGTTTACCGCTGATATTAATTAGCACATGGTGTTGACAATATTATGGTTATTTTGTATTTTGAGATGTCCCCTTCTTGTAGCGATACAGAGATCAACCCATGTTTCATAAAATTTGTCATTTCTTAGGGCATGGCATATTAACTTACAAATATCTATTGTTTCTTTACGTCATATTTGTTCCTAGAATTATATTCTGAAGTCGATAGTATTTAGTTAAACGTGTTAATTTGTCGATCTCTGTGTTGGCTAACACTTCCACTTTCTCGTCGTCGGTCATTATTGACATTTGAACTCAGAGGTTATATTACATAATTGCTATTGCTGACATTTGTTTTGATGAATCTTATAGTTATGTAAAATGGACATAATTTATTGTTTTATTATAATTGATGATATATTGTTATAATTCGCTTTTGAGTATTTGATGTATCGATTTTTCTGATTGGTTCGAGATTATTAGATACGTTATTTCTGATTGATTATTGATTTAGGCTTTCATGCACAAGCCTGCACCAACTTTTGGTGCACTTATTTCTGATTGGTCAAAGATTTTTCGATACACTATTTTGATTGATTAATAAATGTATATTCAATGCGCGAGCCTGCACCAGATTTTTGGTGCACTGCACAGAAATTGTAGTGCAACTATAAATAGCGACGTAACGCTGAAATTGACGTCACTCCACATTCATTTAATTTCATGCTCATTTATTTTCAATCGTAACTACTCGGCCATTCTCGCTACCCTGCAAATAACCTCGTACGTACATAGTAGAAATTCTTCTTAAATTGTTTGCCGGAAGTTAAGTTAAGTTAAGCCGCACAAAAATATAGTCCACGAAAATCCAATATGGAAGATATACTAAGTAAGATCTAATCATGCAAAACTAATTAAAACTTTAATTGAAATATAGAAAATTGCTTAAAATATAACTTTATCAAACTTTCATGTAACTGACATGTGAAAAGTAGTGCGATTTATACGCCTAATGCATACGAGGTTGTTTGCAGGGTAACGAGAATGGCCGAGTAGTTACGATTGATTTATTTTCGAAAGCACACGTCACTTTAAATTATTTTCAAAAGCAGGATTGTGTTAAATTTTCTGAATATTTAAAGTAAGATATTTTCTTGACTGATAATAGTAAATTAAGGTTTAAATACATTTTTTTTAATAATTCATTACTAAATTTTTGGTGAAAATCAAAATGTTCAAGTTCTTTGTTATTTTTAGGGAAAAGTTCAGACTTGACCAAATTAGTTTAATTTTTGTTTTGCATTGAAGAACCAATTCAGTAAATAAATTGAGTGGTTTAGGTTAATGTTTTAGCCAGAATTTTGTCTATATGAGGTATTGAAATTATATTGGTTATGAGTGTAATTATTTTGTCACTGATCTCCAGTTATACAAAAATATGAGTCACTATTTAGAAACTCAAGACATACATTACTAGCGAGGTAGTTAGTACTTGTCTTGTCCAAATTTAAATAGATAATATGAGACAGGCAACCTGTTTGAAGGACGAAGTCCTAAAATTTAAATAACACGATGATCCGTACTGTACACGTTAGCCTCACCGAACGCAATTACGAACAATTTCGATGATATTGACCGTGGCATTTGATAATAATTTATAAATTTGACCAAATTGATGAAGCTGATTGCATGTTCATATTTCAGATTAAACACCAATATTCCTTTTGAATCATAGCCCATATATTATTCAATGCATTGTTACGGGTTTTCATGACCCCGTTCTAGTCACTCTGTGACCTAGATTCGGACACAATTTCGAACGACATCATAATAACCTTTCTAGTGTAAATTATTTAATGAGTCATGACAACTGTTAAAATTGAAAGAGCATTCATTCATTTACGTTCACATATCTATTTGTATATAATACACATGACATAAAAACCTTTCCTTTATTCATACCATAGATGTGTGCCAGTTTGCATTCGGAATTCCTTGGACTCTTCAACGAATAAGGTACATCACGGATTTTGACATTTTGGGATAGATCAAGATAAGGAAAATGTATTATATTGACTGTTTTTGTTTTAATTTCAATGTGTTCTACATATGCATAGAACCAGGAGATCATATTCTTTCCAATTACAGGCATAAGATAACAAAATATGCGTACCTCAATGAATTTTAGCGATAGATTCCAAGTGCAATTGTCGATCGTTTCCTGTTTACAAATATGAAAACCCGTCGTCTGCAACATTCAACAACTGCGCATGAATAATTTTCTCCCAAAACGCGAGTAATTTAGCGGGGTATCTATTTATAAAAGCATTTTTTTAATTCATGTTTTGAAGGAACAATTAGGGGACATACTTTTTATTTCGTTCGTAATTGCGTCCGGTGAGGCTATTATCTTTTATTTTGAATGAATTGTGTAGCCGATTTGTTATGGCGTTCATTTTACCTACGCCGCTCTACCATCGGGAGTTTCGTAGAAAGAGATTTTTTTATTAGAATTTTATTTCAAGTTTATTTCGATTTTGCATAGAGTAAATAATCAAAGAATTGGGTATTTTTCATTGAAATAGATTTCTTTTGCGTTTCTAAATTATCAATTGATCTATTTTTTAAACTTCCGGTGAGCAGATTTTTGGCTATCAATATAGAAGGAAAAATCGGACAGCTTACCGTTAGAAGGACTTCGTCCTTTATAAACATATTTTAAATAGTATAGCCCACTTATATATTTTAATTAATATGAGACAGGCAACCTGTTTGAAGGACGAAGTCCTAAAATTTCAATAATACAATGATCCGTACACGTTAGCCTCACCGCCACCGGACGCAATTACGAACAATTTCGATGATATTGACCGTGGCATTTGATAATAATTTATAAATTTGACCAAATTGATGAAGCTGATTGCATGTTCATATTTCAGATTAAACACCAATATTCCTTTTGAATCATAGCCCATATATTATTCAATGCATTGTTACGGGTTTTAACTTGGAACAGATTTTCATGACCCCGCTCTAGTCACTCTGTGACCTAGATCCAGACACAATTTCGAACATCATAATAACCTTTATAGTGTAAATTATTTAATGACAACTGTTAAAATTGAAAGAGCATTCATTCATTTACGTTCACATATCTATTTGTATATAATACACATGACATAAAAACCTTTCCTTTATTCATACCATAAATGTGTGCCAGTTTGCATTCGGAATTCCTTGGACTCTTCAATGAATAAGGTACATCACGGATTTTGACATAGATCAATGTAAGGAAAATGTATTATATTGACTGTTTTTGTTTTAATTTCAATGTGTTCTACATATGCACACAGGGGCTAGGTGCGTCCGAAAAAAAAAAAAAAAAAAAAATTATATATAATACTACAAGGGGGCGAACTCACTTGCTTCCATTTTTTAAGTCGTCGTGTTAAATTGATCGTAACTTCGGAACGCCTTAATATTTTCAAAAAATGTTTCCACCAGTCGAAAGTCAAGTAATTTTCCTTTCCAAAGAGACCCCAATTGTTAGTGTAGGCCTCCGAACTGCTGAGGTATCATACACGAACCAAAACAAAACGGCGTGAAAATCCGAAGTCGTACAAACGCTGGGATGACCACTTCCCATCTGTGTACAGACTTTCCCATGCGTAAACGAGTCATTTTGACTAGCTAAATATTTTCATCCATTCAAATTATGATAACATTTCTTACCTTACGCCAATTTATATGTCCTTTAAGTCTGTTTTTGAAAGAAATCCCATTTGCATCCTTGACAAACGCCATAGACGTGAAAATTGAGAGAGTTCTAACGGGCTTTTTGATTGGCTGAACAATCTGTTCGTTTGTCAAGGATGCAAATGGGATTTCTTTCAAAAACAGACTTAAAGGACATATAAATTGGCGTAAGGTAAGAAATGTTATCATAATTTGAATGGATGAAAATATTTAGCTAGTCAAAATGACTCGTTTACGCATGGGAAAGTCTGTACACAGATGGGAAGTGGTCATCCCAGCGTTTGTACGACTTCGGATTTTCACACCGTTTTGTTTTGGTTCATGTATGATACCTCAGCAGTTCGGAGGCCTACACTAACAATTGGGGTCTCTTTGGAAAGGAAAATTACTTGACTTTCGACTGGTGGAAACATTTTTTGAAAATATTAAGGCGTTCCGAAGTTACGATCAATTTAACACGACGACTTAAAAAAATGGAAGCAAGTGAGTTCGCCCCCTTGTAGTATTATATAGTAGTTTTTTTTTGTTTTTTTCGGACGCACCTAGCCCCTGTGCATATCCATAGAACCAGGAGATCAAATTCTTTCCAATTACAGGCATAAGATAACAAAATATGCGAACCTCAATGAATTTTAGCGATAGATTCCAAGTGCAATTATCGATCGTTTTCTGTTTACAAATATGAAAACCCGTCGTCTGCAACATTCAACAACTGCGCATGAATAATGAATAATTTTCTCCCAAAACACGAGTAATTTAGTGGGGTATCTATTTATAAAAGCATTTTTTTTTAATTCATGTTTTGAAGGAACAATTAGGGGACATACTTTTTATTTCTATCGTAATTGCGTTCGGTGAGGCTATTATCTTTTATTTTGAATGAATTGTATAGCCGATTTGTTATGGCGTTCATTTTACCTACGCCGCTCTTCCATCGGTAAACTGACGAGTTCTGTCCCCTGGCTCGTATCTCGGCTAGATTGAGACAGATTGAGTCAGTCTATTCCATCGGGAGTTTCGTAGAAAGAGATTTTTTTATTAGAATTTTAATAAAAGTTTATTTCGATTTTGCATAGAGTAAATAATCAAAGAATTGGGATTTTTTCATTGAAATAGATTTCTTTTGCGTTTCTAAATTATCAATTGATCTATTTTTTAAACTTCCGGTGAGCAGATTTTTGGCTATCAATATAGACGGAAAAATCGCAGAGCTCACCGTTAGAAGGACTTCGTCCTTTATAAACTTGTAATAATTCAAGACATACATTACTAGCGAGATTGTTAGTACCTGTCTTGTTAAACTATATGTAAAATACCAATACTTTAGAAATTCAAGACATACATTACTAGCGAGGTTGTTAGTACTTGTCTTGTCCAAATTTAAATAGATATAAACTTGTAATAATTCAAGACATACATTACTAGCGGGATTGTTAGTACCTGTCTTGTTAAACTATGTAACATATTCAATTCTTTAGAAATTCAAGACATACATTACTAACGAGGTTGTTAGTACCTGTCTTGTCCAAATTTAAATAGATAATATAAGAAACTTGAAATTCTAGTGTTTAATCCTTAAACACTTCATAAAGCTATATAAGATTTGTTAGTTAGAGTATTAATTAATAGAATATCAGTTTGCTCTGAGTAAATTTTGAGATCAACAGTATATGATTAACTATTAAACACATATTGCATAATCTCTGTATTAGTGTTTAGTCAGTAAACACTTTCAATTGTAATAGATTTTACTCAATGAAAGGCAGAACCATTATAAGAACTAAAAAACAGGTCTCAATTCTGTTTAAACAGATATATAATTACAAAACACAATACTACATAAACACCTTAAAACCTAATACTACATAAACACCTTAAAACCTAATATTGAGACATCAATTCATGTTTGTGTACAATAAGTGTATCTGGAGACATATATTTTGTTAATTTGTATTTATCCACATATCCTGTAAGGTCTCAGGATCCGGATAATTGTTTTATTGCTGAATATTGAATTATCAAATATAGTATAAAAACAAACTATTTATAACTGAACATGTTTTCCATCAATGTTGCCATGTTTTCCGTTCGCCTTAGTGAAGTTTAAATGACCCGGTACTGAAAGTTAGTACCGTACGCGAGACATATATAGCGACACATAGAATCACTTTGTCCATATTTTCATATCAGTTATATCTTGGTATATTTGAGGATTCTATCAAGGGATAGAATAGAACTTGTGGTCTATCTATTTCACCAGCTAGCCCGCTACAGTATTATCACCCACTAGATGGAATGTAAATTTATTGTTAGATATTGCCAGTATTATCACCCACTAGATGGAATGTAAAATTATTGTTAGATATTGTCAGTATTATCAGCCACTAGATGGAATGTAAAAGTATTGTTAGATATTGTCAGTATTATCACCCACTAGATGGAATGTAAATTTATTGTTAGATATTGCCAGTATTATCACCCACTAGATGGAATGTAAAATTATTGTTAGATATTGCCAGTATTATCAGCCACTAGATGGAATGTAAATTTATTGTTAGATATTGCCAGTATTATCAGCCACTAGATGGAATGTAAAATTATTGTTAGATATTGCCAGTATTATCACCCACTAGATGGAATGTAAAATTATTGTTAGATATTGCCAGTATTATCACCCACTAGATGGAATGTAAAATTATTGTTAGATATTGCCAGTATTATCAGCCACTAGATGGAATGTAAAATTATTGTTAGATATTGCCAGTATTATCACCCACTAGATGGAATGTAAAATTATTGTTAGATATTGCCAGTATTATCACCCACTAGATGGAATGTAAAATTATTGTTAGATATTGCCAGTATTATCACCCACTAGATGGAATGTAAAATTATTGTTAGATATTGCCAGTATTATCACCCACTAGATGGAATGTAAAATTATTGTTAGATATTGTCAGTATTATCACCCACTAGATGGAATGTAAAATGATTGTTAGATATTGCCAGTATTATCACCCACTAGATGGAATGTAAAATTATTGTTAGATATTGCCAGTATTATCACCCACTAGATGGAATGTAAAATGATTGTTAGATATTGCCAGTATTATCAGCCACTAGATGGAATGTGGTTGGTTGGTTTATGGTGTTTTATGCCACTTTCAACAATATTTCAGTGTTATCTTGGCGGTCAGTTTTATTGGTGGAGGAAAATGGAGTACTCGGAGAAAACCATCGACCTGTCGCAAGTCACTGACAAACGGTATCACATTATGTTGTATCGAGTACACCTCGGCATGAACGGGGTTCGAACTTACAACTTTAGTGGGGATAAGCACTGATTGCAAAGGTAGTAGTAAATCCAACTACCATGCGCCCACGACGACCCCAGATGAAATATGAGGCTTGCTGTCATGTTTTCTGTATCTCATATCTATTACACTAGGTAAACATTTTAAGGAAGAGGAGAGGGCATATATTTTTTGAATGAAACAAGTGTCTGTGGTATATATGCCACATGCAGATGTTACTAGAATGTCACTACATAGAAATGGAAAATTCACTATGGGAAAATTGAAATGATCTCTTTTGTCGTAACCGGCCCTCACTGTCGATTTCGAGGTGTAGGTCAAGGTATGAAGCAGTCAAAGTGGTATTCTTTATTTCAAGCTCTATGGGATATGATAGATCAGCAAATCATCAAACTTAGAATTATTTAGTGAAAGGACATCATCTATATAGCGGAACGTGCTATTAAAGGATCGGACTAGCTTCTTTCCTTTTATCTTGAGAAGTCCCTGTATGGAGCCTGCCTTAAAGATAGGAGTATGCAAATTCTTATAAGAGGACTTTTAAAATCATTAAAACAGTAAATAAATCCTCATATTTAGCTCAAAACTGGTAGAAATCTTTCTTCTTTTCTTTTTAAACATTTCCTTCTCTTCTTTTTTGCTTTTTTTTTGCTTTGCCATATACACCTGTTTGTCATAATAATAATATTGATTTCTATTGATAAGTCGATACATTATGTTATGAATTGTCCGATCCCAATGATATATACATGTACATGTATTGTTGATTAACACTACAACCACAAATATTCTATATAATGGCAATCAAATACATAGCAGATAATAGATGTATATCTAAATGATTAGAGCTACATTATGTGTAATACATTTATATAAAATAAAGAAAGGTAGGAGCGTAACGTATGTATACAGGTTAATAATAATTTACATGTCTGTTCAGGTCAAGATACAAGCGTTTCTTTAAGTGATATTTTCAATTTTTGTACAGGTTATACAAGTATTCAAAAATTTCAAATATTCCTGATAATTTGATTTTTACAACAGAATTTAATGATTCCTCGATTTTAATTACGATTATTTCATGGGACTATTTGAATTTGTCATTGGCGAATGAATATGCTGGCGACGTCACAACACCAATCTAGATTATCAAGTATAACCAATGTTGCTCCAGGCGGATTGGCCAATCAGATTTCAGTATTCACATCAAATTAAATTATATATACTAGTAATTAAAATGATTTTGTTTTCATTCAAGTTTGTAATAGCAGCCATGTCTATTATAAACTAAAAACCAACAATCAGCGCCGGATTTACCTATAGGCTTGACAGATTGAAGCCTAGGTCCTCAACATTTGGGAGCCTCCGGCCAACGTGTATAATATGTTTTACACTGTCATTGGACTTCATACATATGCTGTCACAACGCACTGTACTCTCTATAGGCAACACTTCAGAATTGTGCTTGCACAGTTGCACTTCTTTTTTTTAATAAAGAATATTACAGAATTTTATAAACACTCCTCATCAACCTTGCTTTTCTTCAGATTGATTAAACATTCTTCAATCTTCCTCTAGTCGTGAGGGTGGGGGTTGGGAGGAGCCTAGCGAAGTGGCCTAGAGCCTCTCTTCATCTAAATCCGACACTGCCAACAATAAATTTACATAGACTAATTTCGTATTTTGCATCATATAAAATCTAATCTAATTCTAGCCTTACATTAAAATAATTCTAGACAGTACCAGTTTCATCGACTTGTGTTCTAAATGTAAACAATTCCTTTAAAACAGTTTAAATTTTTCGTCAAAGAAGTTTCCTATTTTATCATTAAATGTATATCCCAAGTCACCAATAATGAATTGTATTGGTATTTGTATAAAAGGAAGCAATCCAATGAAATCAAGTGACATAATTTCTTCGGAGAAAAAAATCATTAATTAATTGCAAAAAGTGATAAACGGGCGTTTGCATATGCAGGGCAGTCTAATAGTACGTGATATAATTCTTCGCTAACGTTGACGTGATTTCATACGATACAGGACACTACTAGGCAGAGAGTCCTAGCAAGTAGCTTTAACCTAGAGCATTCAAACTGGTCTACATTAAACAATTTATTAAGTATTTTTTAGCGCCCTGGAGACATGATAATCGTTATAATGCCCTAAACTTGCTTTAGAGGAGATTATTTCAAGAGAAATTTGTAAATGTAATCAAACTCCGGACAGTTTTCAGATCCACACCGAATATGATTCTCCGCTGAATCGGAGCTGGAACCAAACTCCCTTGCCGTTCAAGCTCCGATCCGCATACTACTCTCCAACAGAAGAAGAATATTCGGCGAGGATACGAAAAATGTCCGGAGTTTGAGCTGGAACCGCAACAAACTCTGGACTTTTTTTTGTATCAGCTCGGAATATGATGTTTCCGCTGACTCGGAATTGGAAAGGCAAGGGGGTTTGGTATGTAATCTGATTTGAGCAGATTGGGGAAACCTTGTGTAATTGACACTGTCAATATTTGACGTTCTTAAAATAAAAAAATAATGCGTGTACTTAAAATCATTGGCTGCAATTTTGATTTGTTTTTATAATTTTTTTTCCAGAAAAAAACACTTCATTTGCGAAATTGAATCTTTTGTCAGGAGACATAATTTGCGGTTTATAATAATCATTGTAAATGGAACATGATATTTGTTAATCTATATATCTTACATGTTACTCGTTCTCATGACAGTCACACAGACAGTCATGTTTTTATTTCAATATTCAAAACTATGGTATATATCATCCTGTGAATGATACAGATTTTATTTTTCATACCTTTTATTTACTTTATTTTATTTTTTGGGAAATTATATAACTTATTACAAATAAAAACTTATTATTTCATTGGGTGCAATTTTAGTTTTTAAGTCAGTAGATATTTGTGGTTTAAAATTGTAAATAGAACACAATATTTATTTAGTTCTGTGACGGACATGTTTTACTCGTTCTCATGTCAGTCAGTCATGTTTTATTTCAGTATTCAAATCGTTGAATGGACTGTTACGGATTTCCTATTATTTATTTATTTATTTATTTATTCATTTATTTATTTATTTATTTATTTATTTATTTATTTATTTATTTATTTATTTATTTATTTATTTATTTATTTATTTATTTATTTATTTATTCATTCATTCATTCATTCATTCATTCATTCATTCATTCATTCATTCATTCATTCATTCATTCATTCATTCATTCATTCATTCATTCATTCATTCATTCATTCATTCATTCATTCATTCATTCATTCATTCATTCATTCATTCATTCATTCGTTCATTCATTCATTCATTCATTTATTTTAATTATATTTATTTATTTATTTATTTATTTATTTTCATATATAATACACCATCAGCTGAGATAAGAAATATTTAATTGAGTATGTCTGGTGCCAATGAAATTCTCAAAGTCGTGTACTGTATAACACAGATTCGACGACATTTAATAGAAATGATATTTTAGTATAATACTAAATGCAATGTAGCCGAAACATATCATTTCTAACGTATTCTATTTTCTAAACTTCTAACAAATAATAGAAATATTGTCTTTTGTGCTTCCTCTATTACAGAGACTACCCCATGCTTTGAATCTTTGAGTATATCCTTATAGACATAGGCCTAAAAAAAAATAAAGTTTGCAGTAATTAAAATCAAAATGCAAAACGTTCGATCAGTTTTGAACAAAATGGTGTGGGTTTTTTTTTTCATGATTGAAATTATTTCAATTTATTTTGACAACTTTGAGATAATTACAACAATATTAAATATTAAAGAAAATATTTATTTCAAATTGTATAAGTTTTATATTTCAAAAGAAATTGTAAAGCTTAGTTTTGTTTTTTTAATTTTGACAACTAAAAGTAAGCCGTTCATTTGAACCTCATTTTTCATTTCTGTTTATTTTTACTAAAAAATAGTGAATAAATAATAAATAAAAACAATGCGACTGTCTGTCATCAGGTGAAATCGTCAAAATTCTAACTTCTATCTGAAATATGACAGAATGATAGTAAAGGCTGGTATTTTGGTAACTGGCAGAGACATTATGGACGTCAAGATAAGGTACGGTACGTTCCCTGATTGGTACGGAGGTATGTCATTTGGGTGGTTCTAAGCCTGAAACTGACATCTGCTTGAACACGTGGCCAGAAACATAAATATACAAATATATTTACTTAATTACTAAAAACATTCATTATGATATATTTGTGATTTGTAAACGGTTGTTTTTTGAAAAATGGAGAATATGAAAATAAAACACAGTTTAGATGACAGTTTCCAAGACCCGGATTTAGATTTTAAATTAAGGCTTTACAGGTCTGCCAAATCACAATTTGGTGACAGTTTTATGGATTCTAAAATGTGGAAACCGGCCATTTCTGAACATAGTAAATTTAGTGAAAAATGTGGAATTGCTGCTAGGATGGAAAATAATTTAAAACAATCGGACAATAAATTACCATCTGATGAAAAGAAAGCAATTCAACCCAAAGAGGAACCAAAGGAAACCGGAAAAACACAGACAAGAAAAAATGACGAATATTCTGATCCCGATGTTAAACCACCTTATTCTTATGTTGCCCTCATTGCCATGGCAATAAAAGAATGTGATGATAAAAGACTTACTTTAAGTGGAATATATCAGTACATCATGAAAAAATTTCCATATTACGAGAAAAATAAGAAAGGTTGGCAAAACAGTATCCGCCATAATCTTAGTCTTAACGAATGTTTTGTAAAAGTGCCTAGAGAGGGTGGCGGGGAACGGAAGGGTAACTACTGGACATTAGACCCTGCATTTGAAGACATGTTCGAGAAAGGAAATTACAGACGTCGACGAAGGATGCGTCGTCCATATCGGGCATCAATATCTTTACCTAAGCCGTTATTCGTGGACGGACATTGTTCGCCGTATAATCAGTTTTCGTTGACAAAGCCGTACTTTTCTCCACCATCTTACTCACAGTATTCTCAGTACTCGCCATGGTCTTTAGGTCCTAACTCTAACTCACCAATGTCACAAATAAACAGTTGTAACCAGTCCCGGGTACCACCTCCGGGCCCAAGTCTAGCAGCATGTAGTTACAGCGCCATGCAATCAGCCATGCAGATGAACAATCCAGGACCAACATTTCCACAGTTTAACGACTACAGTTCTATGGGATCTAGCTCGTTTCCCTTCCCGTACAGACAACAAGGAGAGGCGGTGCACTACACATACTGGAGCGAAAGGTTAGTTGTATTTATTGTCAACAGAAAATGTTCACAGGAGAAATATCTTATAGTACATATATATATATATATATATATATATATATATAAACGTTGGATTCCGTCGTTTATTGAAGAAAGTTTATTTGTTAAAGAGGAAATTTTGTGGTTGGGGAGGGGGTCAAGAAATAACAAGCTGTATATGACTATCCTCCTCATACAATTTCCCTAGTTTGCACACAGAAATAAAAACTTATGATACATGTAGGTTACGTAACTATTTAATTATTTTATTTCAATATCACACTTAAAATATAGTCTCTGCTTATCAATAAAAAAAAAGTTTAAAAAAAAACATAATTTTGAAATGTCTATCATAAGTAATTATATAATTTACATCTAATTGTTGAGACCTTTTCACAATTCAAATTTTAAAAATATTTTTTTCTAACTAGAAGCCAAAAAAACATTACACCATATATAAGTGAATAGCAGATTTTTTTTTATATTAAATATATTCTTTTTTTCCCCGCCAATTACAAACGAATGATCTGAAATTCTTACAGAAAAAAAATTAAACCATTCTCCCCAAAGAATGTAAAACAAATATAAATATATTGTTAAAATGTTTAACAGTGAAGCTCGTTATTTAATTGAACATTATAATTTCAAACTGAAGACATTTGAAATGTTTCATCATTTTCACCGTTGAGGTGTTTAAACACTACATTATTATATATCAACTTTTCATTGCTTTACAAATGACATGTATGGTTTGTTGAAATTTATAAACCTAATAAAAATGTAGTTATTTAAACTTAGTGCGAACGACGCGTTTCTGTAATAACCTTCAATAGGTACGCTCAAAGCCAAAATATTTGAAAGCGAAATGATTTAAAGGTCTTTTGGAGTAAGAAAAGCAAAAAAGGCCTAAGCATGATAGCCAAAATCGGCTGAGGTCACCTATTCCCGAGGAAGGAAACCTTAGTTTTAATAATAATTACGTGATTTAGGAAATGTAAATTTCGATAAAAACATATTTAAATAATGCATTGAAACAAACACCATTTTCAGTGTTGACTAGTTTTTTTTTTCTTGTTAGATAATTTTGCATCGATTTTACTTTTGTTTTCGGACTCAAAGTCAAATGATGAATTCAAGAAAATATTATAATTGAAAACAACGTATTTATTACAGATCCCCTGGGGAATTGTAGAATCAGGTTGGTGATTTAATTTATAAACTCCGTATATTTATTTTTATAAATGATTTGATTAGACCACACTTGTCGCATATTTAAAGTAAGAGAAAGGTTAGGACAAACTTTTAATATTTGCATCGGTTTTTGTAGTTGTCAATTCTGTGTGTTTATGTGGTGAAGTTTGCCAGCAGGTGGTTTATATTGTAAAATATTACTATTTAAATGTTCATTACATAATTCTAAATTTGGTTTATTTATTTTTCCATCAATGTAAATAAACATCTCCCACAGTTGTTTTTGTTCATGGTCATCTAATAACCCAGGTGTTTTTTTTCTCTCCAAAAATGTTATTTCGACTAAATATATATTTTGTTTTCATGAAATTAAAGATAACAACCATTTTCGTAATTTGTAATTTAATCATTTATTTTCTTATTATTTGAGGCGTGAAGTGGCATGCCAAAACCCTCGCTTCTGAAAAAAGCAAATTCATGTTTTTTCAATTAATTTATTTTTCTGATAGTAATATTTTTGTTAATGTAGGACGTTTATAATGCTTCTTTATTCCCCTCATTTTAGTCATTGGTGATTAAAAGTAGGAAATGCAGAAAACGTTATACTTTGACCGAGTTTGAAAGACTCGTTTTTTTATGTTGTTGAAGATGAATGTCATGTTATATTGAAGTGTCAATGATTTTCGAAGCAATTTCTAATAATATATAATTTAATTTTCAGTGTTTTAATTTTGGAAGTAGTTTTTTTAATTTGGCACTTCCTACGTTTCAGCAAAAAATTAAGGATTTTTAGAAATTAAATTTTCATACTTGAATATTTCATGAAATGATCAGGAATTTGACAATTATGTTTCAAACAATACATGTATGAAATTTGAACATAAAATGAAAGCTGCTGTCGTTATTTGATAAAAAATGTGTAACAATATATTAGACGATTCCCTTTTTTTTATGTATTTTCTGATTCTCTTCATAATATTTTTTTTTATGAAATCCTGAACTGCAAAAAATCATGGATTTTGAGAATTACATTTCAAATTTTCTAATTATGCTGTGAAATGTGATAAAAGTGATTCTACTCTGGAGTAGAAAGCAGTTGTTTTATGTTAAAATCAACATTTTTTTAATAATTACATTTACGATTAAACCTATTGAAATAGTTATATTTTTTTGTTTTGCAATTTGTTTTTTCCATATATACCCAACATAATAAAAATCAAAGCAGTGATACCTGTCATTGATGTCTCCCTACCTTTATGTTCTGTAAGAAATAATAATTATTATTTGTTTATTCAGTTTCTTACAATTCTCTTAATTTTATGTCTTTTACATTTATGAGCTTTATTTCTTTCTTTTTTTTTTTTCCTTTTTAGAAAAAATATTTATATCAAGTGTTGATCAAGGCTTTATTTGATAGCATGTTGAATTGAATTGGATATTTGATTAGTTAAAGAGGATTTCTTAAATAAGTTCAAATGGATTCTTAACACAAAGTTGTCTGTTTTTGGAATATTTCTTATATAGAAATAAAGGTTAAGAAATGAGTTATCAAATAAATAGATTGTTATGCTATTTTGCTATTCACCCATGAGAATGAACTTTTATGTATTATTGGGTCTCCATTGGTAGCAGGAGATTAGTCTCTGTAGAGAGAGAGAGAGAGAGAGAGAGAGAGAGAGAGAGAGAGAGAGAGAGAGAGAGAGGGAGAGAACACCATTATGTTTTATATAATTCGTCCAAAATACATTAAATTTTAAAAGGCTAAAGATATGTTTTGTAATTGGTAGTTATTACGGTCATTTGCACATTCCCGACTTTGATTCTAAAATTATACATTTTATAGGAGTTATTTCCCTTTTAGGCAAAAATGCAAAGTTCAAATACAATCAAATACAATATTATATATTTTCCTCATAATCTGTTCAAAATATTAATGTTGTAGCAACTTGTAAATGTTCTATTTGCTATAAAAAATATCCTCTTATTTTTGACAAGGTTCAAATATCTACAAAGTATGAGAAAACTATATTCAAATGCGTCATCCTTTCCATTGCTCTTGCTAAAACGGGTACCATGTTGCCCATCGTAAGCAATCGTAACTACTCGGCCATTCTCGCTACCCTGCAAATAACCTCGTACGTACATAGTAGAAATTCTTCTTAAATTGTTTGCCGGAAGTTAAGTTAAGTTAAGCCGCACAAAAATATAGTCCACGAAAATCCAATATGGAAGACATACTAAGTAAAATCTAATCATGCAAAACTAATTAAAGCTTTAATTGAAATATAGAAAATTGCTTAAAATATAACTTTATCAAACTTTCATGTAACTGACATGTGAAAAGTAGTGCGATTTATACGCCTAATGCATACGAGGTTATTTGCAGGGTAGCGAGAATGGCCGAGTAGTTACGATTGCATCGTAAGGGGAAATATGTCACGTCCCGAAGCGGAACACGCTCGGATTCGGAATCGAGACAGCCCCAAACGGAATTCCGCTTTGGAACATCCCAAATCGGAATAGGATTCATTACAATATTTACAATGAAATATTCTGGCCTATAATATTAAAGTTTCAAATTATTGTGAGATGTTAAATTTAGAATGCACAAATTCTCGGATACTTATTTATCAAATCAATTTACAATTAAAAGCACATGTAATATGGTTATAACACGCCACAAAAAAATAATACATTAAAAAAAGAAAATATATACACAAATATATTTTTTATTTAGTTCTTAATTGATATTATTTTAAAAAGGTATGTTTATATAATACGCCAAAATACTTGAATGGAAATCTTGTAATGAATCCTCTTTCGATTTGGGACGTCCCAATGCGGAATTCCCATGCTGAGCACACCAATTCCGAATTCGGACGTATTCCGCTTAGGGGCGTCACAAAGGTCTAATAGCGTACAATTTTGGAATCAAATCGGGAATGTATAAAAGATCTATAAAATGCCTCTTTGTTGAAATTTGTTTCAAAGCTTATGCGTTCACTGAATATCTTACCAGTAAAATATATGAACAATCTTTCGTATTTAATACAGAGAATCGCGGTTTTCGTAGTTCGTTAGTAATTTGCAAGCATGTCTAATATCTAAAAAATATATTTCGCCATCTCTTGAAAATAAATCGAGCAAAGAAGCGGAAAAAATGGAAAAATTAAAATTTTGCATAAAGACATTAAATGATTATGAAAATAGATAGTTATTAATTGGAAAGGACAATTATTCCCAGGCTTTGTTGTCCATTCAACACGTTCGTGTATGTACGTTATCTTTTACTTAAATATGTTGTGGCCGCGATCCCATGGTAACTTGATTTCTATCTCGCGAACGATAAGAAACGACAACAGTATAAGCGCGGACGTGTTAGAGAACACATTTCAAAAACTAATAGAACAACGATTGTTTCAGTAAAAATTGTCAGTTGTTTTGGACTTTTTGACATTGCAGGATAAACACGAAAAAGTACATTGTCGGTAAAAATAGAATGTCTTTACACTCCCTGCGACACATGCCAGAAAGACTTGCCAAAGGCTCAATTTTCTATATGTTTCTAAAGCTTTCAGAAATAAATTTCATATGTTTATCCGACAATATACATATATTGCATATTTCTTTGACAATTTATGTCGCTACAAATGCCCCCACTTTCTACTTGTTGTACACTATTCCAGTAATTTTTATTTTTTGTAGTTTCAATATATATAATAAATATTTCTTGAAATAAAGCAATATTCACTATTCTTGCGATTGTAAGGTTGATTTTTTCTAGTTTCCAGTTAATCATGCATAAGTAACAGAAAACCATGAATTTAAAGTATAAGGCGAGATTTTGGCTCATAAATCTAGCCACTTTTATTTTTATTTAAGTAATACTATTCGTCACAAAACGCAAAGAGGGGAATTAAAACAAAAACAGTCCAACCATCTTTGATAAAAAATAAATAATATTTCACATCAAGATGACATAACACTCTTCAATGGGCTAATTGTTCCTATAATAACAAGTATAAACATATATAAACACACATAATTCCCCTAATAATGTCTTAATTAGTAACAGTAGGCAAATCATATCTAATTATTTTATCTCGTTAGAGAAATATAAACATGTTATTTTCTCTCTAGGGACGAACTTCGAACTTGAGAAGGGGGGATTGTAATGTAGACACACGCTCTTTATTTACATAAGTTAGATAATTATTTATTTTGCACGTACATGTTAAACAATCGTTAAGAGTGTACAGACACGCATTCTAGTATATATCAATATTTTGTCTCATTTTGTAAATATTTTATGTAATTCTTTGTTTGCAGTCCTTAGAAACATAAACTAGAGATGTTTTTACTGAGAGGCAAAATAAACCACTCACCATGTGTCTTTTTATTTAAAGTTCCCCGTCAGATATTAGCTTTGCATTTCTCTATTTAATATCATGTTTCTTTTCATAATATACTTAAAACTTATAATATAGTTAATGATAGCTACAGCTGACTTTTTATATTGAATTCTTTTTCTTTCTCTCTCTTCAAATTTAGTATTTCTCTATTTTTATTTAATTATTTATTCATTTCTACCATGTTTTGGTCCTTTGGTTAACTTGCTCCCCAAGACTTTTAAATTATTTGGCTTTCCATTCTTACCTGAAGAATGCTATTCCAGAAACGCGTCGTGCGCACTAAATTTAATATTTACATGTTTATATTATTTTATTTAAAAAAAAAAAAAAAAAAAAAAAAAAAAATTATTATCATCATTCATTAATTTTGCTCTTTGATTTCATCAACATCCTGCATTTTAAATTGATTGGGAATAAATTTCCGATTTATGTGGATTAATAAAGCCGTCATCTTTAGATGTTGTCAATAAAAAACGAATAGCAAAAAGTGTCGTGACAAATTTCTGTAAATCATTTTTTTCTAGCTGTCAGATTTTAGGGTTTTACAGTATTGTATGCCTAAAACATTCAAACTAGACCAACGAAACATAAGAATACGATTTCTTGATGATATTACATGAATATTATTGAATTTGATTTTTTTTTTTCACTTTGTAGATAAAAGGCCACAAAGAAGGTGATCTCTGCATATTTGATGACACACGAATGACACATGAAGCTGCAGATTGATGACACACGAGTGACATATGGATCGTATAATGTGTCTGATGCTCACAGAAGTCGTGACATTTACCCCAGGTTTTCACAAACATATCTGATCCACGGAGATGAAATAGAGATGACAGCTTGATCTGATGTGTTCATATCTACAATGTATATCTGTAATTTATTGTTATTTTCATCAAATGAATTATAAAGTTTTATTCCGTTTGAACACGTCTTTAAACTTTAATTCGACTTGAGATATACGAGGATAGTAGTTAGTATTACACACAAAATCATAGGGACCGTCGTGGTCGTGATCGTATGGTAGTGGGTTGTTAGTTAGAACCCCGTTCAGGAGAAGTGTACTCGATACAACGTTATGTGATAAAGTTTGTCAGCCACATGTCGGTGGTTTTCTTCGGATATTCCGGTTTCCTCCATCAATAAAACTGACCGCCATGGTTAGCTGAAATATTGTTGAAAATGGCGTTAAACACAATAACCCTTATTCCTTACATTTGAATTACACACAACCCAAATAACCTGTGGAATATACTGTTCACAATAAAGCGATATGTTGCACAGCATACACACATTTCTGAGGCATTGTTTGCTAAAAGTGGGATTTGATATTACTTTTGTTTTATTTTTGGTGTTACAATGTCTGTTGCATTTTGAGAAAGAGGTTTGCACTGAATCCGTACAAAGAGTTTGAACATACCAAAGGGAGGTAATTAGAATCCGTAAATCGAAGGACAAACAACACAATGGCCAAAAGAAAAAGAACAAAAGGACAAACAACGATCTACAAAACATTACACAAATATCAAAAGATCGAATAACACGAACCCCACTAAAACATGGGGTGAACAAAGGTGGTCCGGAAGTGTAAGCAGTTCCTGATCCACTATTGGCACCCGTAAATCTGTCTACTTTCATTCATTTATGTTCTGGAATTGTTTGGAGTTTTATTGAGACAGCATTCCACTCTTTTTTTCCTCACATCAAATATCAAAACATACAAAATACTTTTTATTTAACATACAATTTCATGGCAGATATTAGTAGTATAAAATTGCATAACATCATTATTAAACATACAACATAACTTTTTATCATCAGACATATATATAAAACTATTATTAATAAGATTTATTTATGTAAACAAAATGTATTTATTTGTTTTACGAGTTTTATATGAATCAAATAGAATAAGCTGGAAATATAGTATTTTATGAAATAAATATTAGTAAAAAACGAAGGGCAATCCATAATGAACAATCCAGAGACGCTGGCAACATTGGACACGCAAGACACAGGACAAAGACAGACAAAACACAACACAGATATATTAAATGATGAACATCACGGACCCCCTCCCCCCCCCCAAAAAAAAAACAAAAAACAAAAAAAACAAATTGGGAGTGAATCTAGGTGCTCATGAATGGTAAGCAGTTCCTGCTTCTTATCAGAAAGGTTATCAATTATGGCTAACAAGTCCACCACTGTGTGGACCAGTAATGCAAAACTAATTGGTGTGACTTTTAAACTGTTGAACTGACACTGTGGAGTACAGACGAATATGGCAGTCCACGTTTATACGTTTACTTTAGTGTTGTTCTGTGTGTTGTTTATATGTTCTTGTATGTAGATAAAGGGGCAAGTTTATTTTTAATGTTACTTTTTGGGCTATTTCGTTTGATGGCTTTGGTTTTCTTGCCTCCAAGGACTTTTAGATTATTTGGCTTGTAAATAGTTTGGCTCTGAGTGTACCTGATATAGGTTATTCAAGAAACGCATCGTCCGCACTAAATTTGATATCTACGTTTTTATTACAACCCATATTTAGATTTTTAAATGATGGCGGGGTCACTCTTACACCATTTTTCAAGTAACTTTGAATTTCTTTTGATTGTTTTCGAAATCTTCGTTTCACTTCACATGTTTATTCTGGCTGGTTAAAGTTTAGTATTGAACTGTCATTGTATAGAAGCTCTCCAGTAACGATAAAATGGTATAACTACTTAGAAAAGTTTCTTCACAGATAATAACTGTGAAAGCATTAGTAAACCATGCCACTCCATCAACTAACTGATAAGTTTACCAATCATTATAACAGATAACACGGGTTTCCTGCTTATTTTATAGAGATAAGGTTAGGCATAGGTACATAATGTACTTCAATTAGCCATTTCTTAAATGGCAATTGATATTTTCTATTTTTCGTAGATTTTTTTCTTCCCTCGATCACCCACAATAATTTTTTACAAGTCTTGGCTTTGATTAACCTATAAGAAAGAGAAACTGCTTACCTTTCGCGAGTACTTGGGTTCATTGCGTGTTGTTTGTTTAGTGGGGTCCTCAGTTTTTGCACAATCCAGAGACACAAACAACATTGAACTCAAGACGCAGAACGAAGACAAACAAAGCAATAAAGACACAACACAGAAAACAAAAAAGATGAGCAACATGGACAGCACAAAAAACCGGGTTGAATCTAGGTGCACGCGCAGGATAAGCAGTTCCTGTTTCTTATTAGAAGACACATGCCGTATTTTTCATACAGTCAAGTCCGTTAAAAATCAAGTAGGTGATAAAGGAAACAAAATGATTTACGTAAAGGGAAAAGATCTATTGCCATTTGAGAAATTGCCATTTCGTAACGGTCAGCCCGTTCGTGATGGCGAGCGTAGAACGTTTGTAGCGATGACTTCAACCTAGGAACATCGTAGCTTTGTTTGAGCAGCTTATGCATCAGCTGCTCAGCTTTGTCAGAAAACTACTGTGATGGGAACAAGTTCTAGAATAACGTACGAGATGTGAAATGTAAACTCTATACGCTAGTGTCACTGATGAAAGGGAATTTGACTATTGGAAAAGTGAAGTCACCACCTTTGTCGTAGAGCTTTGTTTTTAATCTTCCTTCGTTGTCGATTTCAAGGTGAATGTCAAGGTAAGAAGCAGACGTTCGAGTGTCAGCAGCATCTTAAATGGCATGTTCATTTGGATAGATGAGATGCAGATAATCACCGAATCGATAATTGTTCAGTGACATAACATTATCTATTTAGCGGAAGATGGAATTAAAGGTTTGGGCTCATTTTCTCTCTATATTCTTGAGAAACACCTGACGGAAGTCTTCCCTATAAACGTGTAGAAAGAAATCAGCTAGTGAGAGATGCTTGGATACTCGTATATGCAAAGTTGTATACACAGACATGACATGTTCAACATCGGGTACACAATCACGTTACAGTAATTCCTCCTGCATGCTTATATAATTGGTAATCATCATTGTTGGGATGCTAGATATGTTTGAATAGATATTGTAAGTATGTATTAGGGTTATAATTACTGGCGTTTAACACCACTTTTAACACTATTTCAGTCCACTTCCTAGAAATATTTCCATCATTCCAAAAATTTATAACAACGTTGAGGTATATGGTATATTAAGGCAAATAATAATAATTTCAATTGTATTTAATAATGGAAAAGTTTTATTATAAAAATTGAATATGAAGCCCTATTACAAGCAGCATCGGTAATGGTTAGCGTGGTTTCGAGTCCCGATCAGGTCAAACCAAAGACTATGAAATTGGTATTTGTTGCTTCTCTGCTAAGCACGCAGCATTAAGGAGAAATAGTAAAGACTGGTTGGCTCGGAATCAGGATGATGTGTCGGAGTGGAGCGACATGTCTATCGACAGACTGTTGTTTAGATTAGATTAAACGTATTTTATTGTTAACTATATAACATTTGGATCGGACACAAGTTATTCCAACTTACAAAGGTCCTCTCCACATATTTACATACAATTTTATATTCCATGCACCAGCAAGTAATAATGTATAATTAACAATTACATTTTATAACAACATTGAAAAAAAAAAAGAAAAAAAAGATTTTTGAAATTATATAATATATTGAGTTATAACAGTACAGAATTGTCATATTCGTGGGGGTAATTCAACAATGGAGAAAATGTTCACAAAAGAAAATAGTTAAATTCAATATATGAAGTGTGATCACTGTGGGGTAAAACGTTTCGTTTGTTTGATGTACAACTGCACTGATTTGAATATTTGTGCATTTTGTTCCTCAGATAAGCTATCATCGCCAAATAGTAAAGTTTCAATAAGTAAACTGTCAAGAAATTGCAGATTATTTGTCAACTGTTCACGAGCTTCAACATATAAGCAACACTCTAGAAAAAAGTGAATCGCATCCTCTATTACCCATCCACAGACACAACCTGGGTCATTAATTAAATTTACCCTAAAAAGGTCGGCATTCAAGTTACTAGATCTATGTCTTAGTCTAGTGTGTAGGACATTTAACACTCTACAACCATATGAATAGTATCTAGATGGTTTCAATAAATTAACATCATTTATTAGTGACTTTTTAAAACTACTAACTGTCGGGGCACTTCTTATCTCTGGTGTCAAATTGTTGTTTCAGTGAGTTAGTAGTATATAAATCCAACTAAGGATGTCGGTCTACTACAAAGCGGACCTCATCATCATTTCATTGAAAATTATCTTGTTCTCGCCATGATATAGCTGACAAAATGCTGAGTTGGCGTTAAACAACAATTATTCACGCATTCACTCAAGACGCACTTCCATCAATGCGTGAGTCTACAAATGTTAAATGTTGTGATAGTAGGTATTTTTTTAACTTGTATTTACAAGTGAACAATATAACAAGACAATGTAACAGAAATTAAATGCGAGAAGACCAGGTGAAATGTGGGTTTCAAAAACAGCCTTTGTAATACAGATTTACGTTATTTGTGTTTGTTTGTTATAGTGGTGTCCAACATATGTTGTGTTGTGTTGTTGTTTTACTTTTCTTTGTCTTGTGTATCTTATGTTGCCGGTTTCTCTGGAATGTCCATTATTTTTTATTGTCCCTTGGGTATTCTCTAACGTTCATTTGATTATATTTTAAAAGCGGTGTACAATTAACGAAAAATTATTGAATTGACAATTAACGCACAAAACAAAATGAAGCATTAAACTGTAGGTTTTTTTTCCTCAATATGTATATGCTATGCTTAAAGAGAAATATCATGAAATCATATTCACAGCTTGCAGAAAATAATAAATTAATTGGGCATGCAGCAATTTGCATAACATTTTTATTTCCTTTACGTAAGTCACAAGGAAACAGCAATAATTCACAGTAATTTGTTGAAAATGAAATGAAAAATAAATTGCAATGTTGCAGTTTAATTTTGCTTCAAAAGAAAGCATTGTCAGAAATTTATGAAGAATTATATATTGTAGAAATGAGTCGTAACTTTATAGATGTATATTTATATCACTGATGTATTTACAAACGCTTGAAACATCGTTATAATTACATAGTAATTGATATAAGTAAAATAACATTCAACATCGCATAATAAACTGTAATTATGCCAGACTAGTTTTATAAGAAGAGCTAGAAGATACCAAAGCGGAATCCGTTAATCAAAGAAGGACAGACAACACAATGGCCAAAAGTACAACAAAAACTAAAAAACAAACAACGATCTACAAAGTTACTCTAGGGGTGGTGTGAATCAGATTGGGATTCTGCAATTCTTTTTAGAGATCTATTAGAGTACATAAGGGTAATAACAAATTTACCGAACTCCGAACAATCTTCCAAAGGGAAAGTCAAAACTCATAAGTATATAAACAGACAAAATCAGTCAACAACCGGAAAACTGTGAAAACCGTAATGACCCTGACTTGGTACAGGCATTTCTAAAGAAATGGTGGGTTGAATCAGATTTTAAAGCGCCAAACCTCCCGCTTTCATTACGGCTCAAAAGTTCCGGCTGTCACTATAACAGTATGTATAACAATACTGGAACAAAATAGGTAAAATAGTTGTCAAAGCAGTACCAAATTCAGTCACATGCAATCGAGATCACTCTCATCATGCAGTATCATTAAAGTATTTGACTACTCAACCATCTACACACCTAATCTCCACCCAAAACTTAACACAGATAAAAAGAATTAGTTCAACTGTTTTTTAATATAAAAAAAAAGAATGACCAACGAAAATGCAAATATTATATTTTCGAAAGGTACTGATCTTACTTTGTAACCAACCACTTTGATTCTAATAAAAAGTTCTCAAACACTGATATCATCAAAATTCTCGTGTTTTTATTGACAACATATTTGTTATGTTTGGTTGATGCGTTTTTCAACAGTCGATATTCACATGGATACCAAATGTGTTCATCATCTCGCTGACTTGTCCTTTATTCGTATGAAGCACACTTCACCCCGGGGCTTCTGATGAAAAAATAAATGAATTTAGCCCAATCCTTCAAATTTACGTTCCGCTATATATATATAATGTCCTTCCACTAAATAATTCCAAATGTGGTAACTATATATCCCCTTGAAATTGGAATATAGGACACCACAGATAAATCTGCTTCATACCTTGGGTCCGTGTTGTTCATCTTTTTAACTTTTTTGTGTTATCATATTATGTGTCTTTTCGTTCGGTGTTTTGTGATGCCCGTTACGATTTCCGCATAAAAACGATGTTCGGTTCGTCTTTACCGCCAGTTGTTTGTAGGAGCGCTCATGTTTTATTTACGTTATTTGTGTTTGTTTGTGCATAGTGATGTCCAACACATATTGTATTGTGTTTTTGCTTTGTTTTTCTTCGTCTTGTGTACGCTATGCTGCCAGTTTCTCTGATTTGTTCATTTTTGATTGCCACTTCGGTATTCTCAAGAAGAGTTTGAAGATACCGAAGGGGCAATCAGAATCCGTATATCGAAGAAGAACAGACAACACAATGGCCGAAAGAAAAAGTACAAAGGGACAAACAACGATCTACAAAACATACACATAAAACTAAAGATCGAGTAACACGAACCCCACTAAAAACCGGGGGTGAACTCAGGTGCAGAAAAAACCCGTTTATTTGGCATACAGATGGAAATTGACCGAGTCGAATTTACGACAAAAGAGATGATTTCCATTTTCCCATTGTGCAATTGTATGTAGCAAAAGGAAGCTAGTGGTTTACCTGAGGTAATCACTTCGAAAGTTTTACGGTCGCTATCATGACCTGGTTAACCTTTACGGAATATCTGTGTCACAAATAACCACGGATATGTTTGTAGTGCTTACAATCCCGTTCTAGTAGATTTTTCTTTACTCCCATTTGTTCACCCCTGATATTTAGTTTTCTGTGTAATGTTTGGTTGATGATTATTTGTCTTTTTGCCTGAGGGAGATCTTAGTAGTAAATTGCAAACATAAATATATCTAATAAACCATGTCAGTGCCGACTATTGGATGGATGGTACCCTTCGTCAGGGTCAGTGCCGACTATTGGGTGAATGGTACCCTTCGTCAGGGTCAGTGCCGACTATTGGGTGGATGGTACCATTCGTCAGGGTCAGTGCTGACTATTGGGTGGATGGTACCCTTCGTCAGGGTCAGTGCTGACTATTGGGTGGATGGTACCCTTCGTCAGGGTCAGTGACGACTATTGGGTGGATGGTACCCTTCGTCAGGGTCAGTGCCGACTATTGGGTGGATGGTACCCTTCGTCAGGGTCAGTGCCGACTATTGGGTGGATGGTACCCTTCGTCAGGGTCAGTGCCGACTATTGGGTGGATGGTACCCTTCGTCAGGTACGTCCATAGCCAAACGATCGAAATGTCAAATAATATAAAAGTCTTTGGGAGCAAGAAAACCAAATGTTATGAAATGACAGCCATGAAATCTAAGATATTATTGTAACACGACAGTGCCACTAGTGGAACTATTGTAACACGGCAATGTCACTAGTGGAACTAGTAACCTTTCCTTAAAGTTCACGCCTAAGATTTTAGTGGGTTCGTGGTGCCCAATCCTTATTTTTCTGTATAGTGCTTTATAGAAGATTGTTTGGTTTTGTTGTCTTTTTTCTTTTGGCCATTGTATTGTCTGTTCTTCGATTTACGGCTTCTGATTACCCCTTTGCCTTTGGCATCTTCAAACTTTTCTTACACTTTTTAAACAGATCAACCTAATATGTTTCGAGTAACAATACAATACGCTGATTGCTAAACTAAATAAAAGTAAAATTACTTCATTCAGTATAATTATATTTTTAATTTACATGATTCTTGGCACAAGAAACATTTGTCTTCATTCATTGCTAGTTATTTTGATATTAGAAGGTCAGGAATATAGATATTATACTTTGATATTAGAAGGTCAGGAATATAGATATTATACTTTGATATTAGAAGGTCAGGAATATAGATATTATATTTTGATATTAGAAGGTCAGGAATATAGATATTATACTTTGATATTAGAAGGTCAGGAATATAGATATTATACTTTGATATTAGAAGGTCGGGAATATAGATATTATACTTTGATATTAGAAGGTCGGGAATATAGATATTATACTTTGATATTAGAAGGTCAGGAATATAGATATTATACTTTGATATTAGAAGGTCAGGAATATAGATATTATACTTTGATATTAGAAGGTCAGGAATATAGATATTATACTTTGATATTAGAAGGTCAGGAATATAGATATTATACTTTGATATTAGAAGGTCAGGAATATAGATATTATATTTTGATATTAGAAGGTCAGAAATATAGATATTATACTTTGATATTAGAAGGTCAGGAATATAGATATTATACTTTGATATTAGAAGGACAGGAATATAGATATTATACTTTGATATTAGAAGGTCAGGAATATAGATATTATACTTTGATATTAGAAGGTCAGGAATATAGATATTATACTTTGATATTAGAAGGTCAGGAATATAGATATTATATTTTGATATTAGAAGGTCAGAAATATAGATATTATACTTTGATATTAGAAGGTCAGGAATATAGATATTATACTTTGATATTAGAAGGACAGGAATATAGATATTATACTTTAATATTAGAAGGTCAGGAATATAGATATTATACTTTGATATTAGAAGGTCAGGAATATAGATATTATACATTAAATGCGTATAACATCCATTTCATTGTACTTTTTTTGAATGCCGTTGATAATGACTCTGATTCTGACTTTGGCTCATTATGTTTTCTCTCACTAGCGTTGTAGTGTTTATTGTATTTTATGTCAAATCATTGCAATCATTGTATCCGATTTATACGTCCTTTATGGTTCCTGTAATTTGGGTTTAACGTTGCGATTTCGAATCCCGATCAGGCAAGGTGCACAACATTATGTGCCGATAAAGTTTGTCAGTGACTTGCGATAGGTCAATGATTTTCTCCGGGTAGCCCGGTTTCCTCCATCAATAAAACTGACAGTCACGATATAACTGAAATATTGTTGAAAGTGACATTAAAAACCATACCCCTGTAATTTGGGAAATAAAAGTATTCTTATTCTATTCCATTTGATGAGAATATTTCAATCCTAAAATGAACATTTTATATCTTTTCATTTCACTTATACAATAAATATCTATAAAAATAATAAAATAATTCTCACAAAGAAATTTTTTACCAATTTCTGTAAAAGTTGTCATATTCTTTAGTTGACGCTGTTGTGATTTGATACCTAATTATTTATCAACCTTAACTAACGGTGACAACTCTAAAAACATGTAAATGAAATTATTCTTATATTTCCACGTCAAATCAACACTTACAATCATATATGCCAAAACTGTGTGCTATTTGAGAGGAGTTTGTTTTCAATTTCATGGTTATTGCCAAGCGACACGTTCGGCAGAAAAGTAAACTTAACTTGATTCAATTTGCACACCGCGTGTCAAAATTACTACAGAGGGGGCACGAACGGCAAAACACATCATCCTCATCACTTATGTGTTTTCTTTAGTTGTATATTTGTATATAATTTGCAGAAATACAATAACAACAAACCGCGGTGTTCCGAAAGATCGGCATTCTGTTTAAAGGAAATGGGAGGTTTGAAAATGTGTTATTCTTTTTAATGTCGATTTTTTTGTTTTGGCAGAAAATTGGTTTGAATTTTTTTATGTTGAAAACAGTGTTCAAACAAATTTGACATATCTGTATTTGTTTATATCTGTCGATCAACAAAATTATGTAGGACCAATATTGTTACGGAAATGTTTGACTTTCAAATAAAAATAATGTAGATTGCGGAAATAATATTTTGAAATAGTAAAAATTAGTTAAATCAATATAACACATTTTCCTTCGAAAAATAAATAAATATGATGTACATTTTGTAATTTGAAAAGGAAATCTTTAAGGGAATGACCATTTAACTTGAAGGGGGGGGGTTATGGTTTTTTTTCCAAAAAAATATTCTGATTCCCAATGTTGCTGAAAAAAATATTCTGATGTTGGTGGAGGAAAAAAAAAAATAATCTGATTCAGAGTTTTTGTCATATAACCTAATGTTGAATTCTGGAAAAAAAATTCGCGCTTTGCGCGACAAAAAAAATAAATATTTTAACTCTCGTGTTGTCGGAAAAATAAATTCTGAACGAAACAAAAAACCATATCCCCCTCACCCTTCAAGTTAAATGGTCGGTCCCTAAGCTCTATCAACAGTACACGCAGTTTAGTTTTTTTGAATATTCGTGTTTAAGTGAAAGGGAATTCAGATGTTAAACATGAAAATGGTTGAAAATTCGACAATAATATTGTAAAAACATTATGCAACTGCCAATTGTTCCATTGACTAAATCTCACATAAATTTTATCCATATGGAATTTATATAGAGTGTCAAAAATGTTGTTTTTTATTGTTTGTTTGTTTTTGTTGTTGTTTTTGGGGGGGGGGGGGCGGTTTTTTGTTTTTTGTTTTTTGTTTGTTTGTTTGTTTGTTTTTGTTTTTGTTTTTTTAAATTAAATTTAATTAGTCCAGTACGTATGTACTTCACTCAAAAGCTCGAGGATGCGTCTTTTTTATATACATGTATGTGAAAATGTGCTTTTTCATACTGTGTAGATTACTTAAGATTAATCAGCTTTATTTTAACTATATCGCGTTATAAACATTCTCCAAATTAGCAACTCCCATCCATCATAAACATAACTCTTCTGATGGTAGATGGACATTAACATTGTACATGGTCAATTAGATCCGTCATCTTTATATAGACAGGTCCATATATCAAGCCTCAAGTAAAAATGCTAGTTCATTTACAAAAACTAATATATTTGCTGCTCCTGCGCTAAGCACGCAGCATGAATGAGAAAGAGCAAATACTGGTTCGCTCGGAATCAAGGTAATATGTCTGAGTGGAGCGACATATCAAACCCACTGACTGTTGTTTCAGTGTGCTAGCTCAATATATATATAAATCCAACTACGCCTGTTGGTCTGGTACAAAGCGGTCAGCAGTGTTGGTCTGGTACAAAGCTGTCAGCCTCATCATCTCATCGAAATGAACTTGTTCTCTTCATGAAAGAGCTGGAAAATCACCAAAACTCACGAGATTAATAAACAATGAACGAGCTGAAAAAGATGTCTACACAAAAAGATTTTTATGGGATTCGTGTCACTCGATCTTTAGTTTTCGCTTGTAATATATTTTGTAGATCATTATTTTTCCTTTTGTCCTTTTTCTTTTGGCCATCACATTGTCTGTACTTCTTCATTTCATGGCGTTTGATTATCCCATTGGTATTTTCAAATTTCCTTTCTATGTAAAAAAAAAGTTCGTAATTTTCACTAATTCCACCGTTTATTCAATTATTAGTAAGAAAAGTGTGGACGTAAGTGAACATGAAAGACAATTCAACTTTACACTTAAACAGACATTAAAGTAAAGGAACGACGGATTGCTGTTTCACATTTCATAGTCACAGTAGGGGCCTCAATAACGAGCACAATTATTCCCTAAAGTGAGTGGGAAACAGCCCCTAGTCTGCAGTTGAATATTTGGGCATCTTTGTCGTTCTGCTGTTATTTGGTGTATATACAGATTAATACATGGGCATTACCATATTGGCCTGGTTATCATCCCGAGACCCCCATATTGGCCAGAGACGGAGTCGAGGGCCAATATGGGTCGAGGGATGATAACCAGGCCAATATGGAAATGCCCATGTATTAAACTATTTAAAACATACTTCCGACATCTAGAAAAGAGA
The DNA here is from genome assembly GCA_963680875.1 of Bathymodiolus brooksi. Lineage (NCBI taxonomy): Eukaryota > Metazoa > Mollusca > Bivalvia > Mytilida > Modiolidae > Bathymodiolus > Bathymodiolus brooksi. The sequence goes on from OY804590.1 coordinate 65,452,449, forward strand.
CACCCATATTGGCCTGAGACGAAGTCGAGGCCCATACTGGCCCGGGCAATATGGGCCTCGATATGGAAATGATCTTGTAGTAATCCAATAACTGGTTATTTTCCCGGGTGTGAAAATATGGACAGTTTACTTCCGGTCATATTGACCATACAAAAATGCCTTTATTTGAACTAAGTATGTAATAAAGAACTGTATTTCTCAGATGCTGGGTTATCAACAAAAAAACACAATACTGTTATACCGTCATCATTGTTACCGACATCATTGTTACCGTCATCATTGTTACCGACATCATTGTTACCGACATCATTGTTACCGTCATCATTGTTACCGACATCATTGTTACCGTCATCATTGTTACCGACAATCCTTGTTACCGACATCATTGTTACCGTCATCATTGTTACCGACATCATTGTTACCGTCATCATTGTTACCGACATCATTGTTACCGACATCACATTATGAGACTGTTACAAATACAGACAAAAATAACCATAGTACATTATTGACTGGTCACGTGATACATTTGTACATCAGTTAGTAATATTGTAATCTGTAAAAGTGTGTTGAAGCATATAATAGATACCCGGAGATGGCATCATAAGTTTTGATAACTTGTGTCCTGTCTATTTTGCTGAATAAATATGTTTAAACCAGTAATTCATTTATATTCATGACAAATACACTATTATATAACAATAAATAGCGGGAAAAGGTGGCACTCGGGTGGATCTCTGGACGGATGGTGTGATTGCCTTACAGAAAAGAGGACACGATGGAAAAGATCGTGCATTTGGTTCCTCTCACAAAACTAGCGGACGACGGTCAATTGCGATATGTGACATATCTGACATATTTACTACATAACATTTAAATTATTGTTTTCACATTTATTTTGTACTAAAGGGTTATATTCCGAAATAATAAGGGTTATGGATATGGTGTTTAACACCACTTTCAACAATATTTCAGTTAACTGTTATCGTGTCGGTCAGATTTATTGAAAATGTTGCACGTCACTCGCAATATGTTGTATCGAGTAATTAGGTTGGATATTAGGAATGTAACAAAAACATTTTATGATGAACTATTTTCGATATGTTGTTTGATTATTTTCAGGAAAGGCACAGTTCACTAAATAAGAATAGAAAGAGTCTGTGTAAATTGCCAAGAGATTATACTGTATGCCCTATTATTAACTGTTTAAGAAATATTCTTCAGAAGTAATATCTAGTATTTTTTGTACATCGTCAATATATACTTTATGCTCTTTTATACCCTTATAGGGTTGACGGCATAAAACAAACATACAAACATGGATATATATACATATACAAACATGAACATACCAATCAATCACACATTAAAACAAACATAATAATAATACAGCTATATTGAATCCACTCTCCTCAGTGCTAATGACTTTTGAATACATACTGTCTAAAAATATATAATTATAACAGGAAGCGATTTTTTAAAAGCAAAATCTTCCGAATGTGTAATCAATTCTTGACAGATATTTCTCAAAGTTCAAATAATTTAAAATATGAAAATTTAACTATCTAGAATCTGTTTCTCGTGTGACCAATATGACTAATATTACGGCCAATGTGACTAATATTACGACCAATATGACTAATATTACGACCAATATGACTAATATTACGACCAAGATGACTAATATTACGACCAATATTACTAATATTACGACCAATACGACTAATATTACGACCAATATTACTAATATTACGACCAATATGACTAATATTACGGCCATTGTGTTGTCTGTTCTTCGATTTACATAATCTGATTACCCCTTTGGTATTACGACAATTTAACCAACTGGTTAAACACGCTAAACATAGAAGAAATGATAATAATTTCGCTTTCTAAGCATAGAATAAGACTTTGTTTTCTGTTGATGCACATTCATAGTCCTTTATTAATGTGTAATAAAATATGCATTCAAATTTATTCTGTAATTAATTGAACGGTTGAATTTAAAATTTCAATTGTTAATCATTTTTTTTTTTTTGCTATTAAACCCACGATGTCAACATGCACTTTTGAAAATGTGCAAATGCACATGTATTTTACACCTGGACTAAGCATGGATTGTTTTGACAACCGTTTATAGATAATCAAATGTTGTCATTCCAAAATATCATAATTCAAAAAGTACACTGTCAAATGATCACGGAACGGTTACATAATCTAAAAGTACAAATCTGGAATGTAGTGAATTAGGGTTACAACACCTACATGTACAACTTGTTAGCGAAAAATGTCTGTTTAAAACAATGGGGAGGGGATATTAAATGCTGTTCAAGCACAATTTAAAAAATATTCGAAATTCAATCAAACAATATTTGATTTACTTCCATTGTTTTTTTAATTTATTTATATCTTTTAATTTATTTATTTCAATTAATTAATTTATTTATTTATTTATTCCAAATTTAAGCTTTAAACTGAATATTACAATATTAGAAGTTTAATTACATAATATGTTATTTTCTTATATTGTTTTTATTTATTTATTTATTTATTTATTTATTTATTTATTTATTTATTTATTCATTTATTTATTTATTTATTTATTTATTTATTTATTTATTTATTTATTTATTTGTTTGTTTGTTTGTCTTTATTATTTATTGTTTTGCAAAATTATAAATTCATGGTTTTCATGTCCTATATACACTGTAAACCAGTAATGTGCATCTATAAGTTATATACCATTCATAAAGATAACTGCAGTATTGTTCAAAGTTCTATTTTCATAGCAGGCCAGTCCACGAAAGCTTTTAGTAAAACACAAAAATTTTGAACCTGCCACACACATTTCCTTGACTAATTATTCAAACGTCTAATAGATTTGGTGCTCTCTTTATCAACATGTGTTTTACCATCTCGTTAAGAATAACATATGGTATTTAAATACTTCTACAGAAAATCTACGAATTTTGAATCCCAACTTCCGTTGCAAAAAATCTCAAGTATCACAGATAATGTTACGCTATTCCTCACAAGTTGTCATCTTGTTTCAACAAACATGGCTGTGTATTTACTTTTCTACAAAACATACAACTTATTACGTATTTCTTTACAATGCAGGGGATTTACGTATTATCTGAAAGTTTTTAAAAGATTTTTTTCAATCGTCTTTGACTACAGGAAGACAATCTTCTGTAATCCCCGGATGAACATTTCAAAGGAAATATGACAACAAAGCTGACGAATAACTCGCGCGTTTGTTTTTGTAACAATCTGGCGTGTTTTCCTTCCAAAGTCAAAATAACAAAATTCTATGTAGTCAGTATATACGATAATAGTTTATAGTTTATTTGCCAAACTTTCCAGTAGTTTGAATAAAACTGTGGCAAAATAAAACATACATTTATAATACCGATAATTGCTTCGTCAGATGTACACATTTCATTGTTTCTACGAAGTTTAAAACACTCGCTCTTCAGACCCATTTCTCACTGAATTATTAAATTCTGAAATGATGTGGATGAGCATTGAATCAATACACACCTTTCATTTTAGGGGCACAATAGGTTTGAATATATCAGAGAGGTAAGTAGAAGCCGTAAATCAAACGACAGACAATGTAATGACCTAAAGAAAGAGGATAAACAGACACACAGTAATCCACAAAATACTACACAGAAAACTAAAGTTTTAGTAACACGAAATCCACAAAGCAACGGTGGATGACGTCAGGCGGCCGGAAGGGTAGGCAGTTCATGTTCTACCAGTGGTCCAGGGGGGGGGGCTAAAATTGGAAAAAATATGATTTTTTGGCGTAAAATCGTGATTTTTCACACGAAATACCCCACAAATTTTCGCGCTTCCCTCCGCTCGGCGCAATTTTTTTAAGTGCTCCCCCACCCTAACTTAAAATCCTGAATCCGCCCCTGGTACCTGTCAATATTCTTCATAGCACATGAAGATACTGTGCATGTTGTTAGGTGTGTTATTCCTTTGTTAAATACATGTATATATAGTTGTTTTCTAATTTTGCCACAAACGACTTCCATCACTTATGAAAAAAGCTTAAATAGTGATGGTCAATAATTCCACCAATATCAACAAGACTAACAACTATCTCTCGCATCAAACCATTGAAAATTAGACCACGACATATGCCGATGGAAATCCACGACGTATGGCGGGGTTAAATTGAGTAATTGGATTCGAACTCTCAAATATAAATGAACAAAAAAGACATGCACAGATTCGTTTACATCCAAAAAGACCAAAAACATAAAAATGAATTACAATATAAACACAGACAGTACATTAGTAGGGTCATTGAATGTTCGTAGTTAGCTAGCTACTAAATAAGAATGTAAAAAATGTTGGTTAAAGACCATCACTCTTAGGACAAAAAAGTCATAACTGATACTTGTGTATGTACATACTGTATGTAGGACCATCACTCTTAGGACAAAAAAGTCATAACTGATACTTGTGTATGTACATACTGTATGTAGGACCATCACTCTTAGGACAAAAAAGTCATAACTGATACTTGTGTATGTACATACTGTATGTAGGACCATCACTCTTAGGACAAAAAAGTCATAACTGATACTTGTGTATGTACATACTGTATGTAGGACCATCACTCTTAGGACAAAAAAGTCATAACTGATACTTGTGTATGTACATACTGTATGTAGGACCATCACTCTTAGGACAAAAAAGTCATAACTGATACTTGTGTATGTACATACTGTATGTAGGACCATCACTCTTAGGACAAAAAAGTCATAACTGATACTTGTGTATGTACATACTGTATGTAGGAATCTTTATGCTCTTCCATCCGTTCATCACTTCTCGGTTACTGGATAATAAAAAAATATGTTGTCCTACTAGGAGTTAATTCATATTGAGAAAGTGGTGACAAAAGCCTGGCTTAGTGTTGAAACCAACACGGACGTCACACGAGGGTTGGGTGAGTCTATGGTTTTATATTAGACCGATGGCAAAATACGTAAAATTAACGTCTTCTTAAATCCGCTGCATGGACCAGTTGTAACCAAATTTGACAAAAATGTTCCCTGTTGCATACTAACAAATTGGTCTTACTTTAGTATCTATAGTCCCATCTCAAGGGATTAGGATTCCAAATGCTACGAGATTCACCCCCGGTTTTTAGTGGAGTTCGTCTTACTAGATCTTTAGTTTTTATGTGTATGTTTTGTAGATCGTTGTTTGTCCTTTTCTTCTTTGTTCTTTTGGTCATTGTGTTGTCTGTTCTTCTTCGATATACGGATTCTGATTACTCCTTTGGTATCTTCAAACTCTTCATATGCAAATAGCCTGCAATTTTGATCATTCTAGGTTGATCATTCAGATGGAAAATTTTAACAATAGCAGATCCATGATTTAGAAGAAAAAAAATTTGACATTTCTTCTTGAATACCGTGCCTTCGACTTTGGTACTGTACTTTCGACCTCTATAATGTACATTCGTTTTCGACGTTGTACCTCCAAATTGGGAATAGTACATTCGTCTTAGATACTCTACTTATAATTGGATAGGTACTGTACCTTCGACTTGTGTACTGCACCTTCGACTTGCGTACTGCACCTTCGTCTTAAGTAGCTTTTTTATTTTCTATATCAATCATACATTCTTATGAAATTAGGAAGCGTTTCAGAATAATAATTAATTTCATTTCTTACGTAGATTTACAAAATCTAACGTCAGATGCGTTAGATACACAAAGACACATGTCTTATTTAATTACACGCTAAAACATTTTTGTCTCCGTCAAATTTGACGGCTCATTTCATCTAATAGCTAGATGTGGAGAAATCATAGGTTGAATGACTTTACAGCCGGTGTATATATAACAAAATGTCGTGCATGTCTGTATAAATAACGTAAAATAAACAAAATTCTTTTCTCGCGTTAGTAAAGGTTCACTTCTAATACTAACAGTATTAAAATGTATCTTTGTATAAAGCTTGTCATGGTTAATCTAATGAAGAAAATATACTTCGTGAAATCATTGCGTTTTTTTACACCACAAAAAGAGATTTTAAGTATTTAATCTCAGAAAGAATATTAATTTCGCACAGGTTTTGTTTTACATGGCTTTGGATCACACACTTTGATTTTTTTTTCTTGGACTGTCGACAGCCGCGAAAAATGCACACCTAGTATAAAGTACAAATGAGAAATTATACATGTTACATGTATGTAGAATTATACATGTTGATATTCTATCAAAACAGATTTATGAGGGACGATTAGGCAAATATATAATAAATATCCCCTTTTCCCTCCCCCAAAACAAAAAAAAACAACAACAACAAAAAACAAGTACATACGGATAATATAGCTTTATTTTATTTGCTAAACAAAAATCCAATTGGTTTGAAGCAATACAAATTACAAACAAACAAAAAGACATGTACTGTATAATTATTTATAAAATATACATGCTATGTATGTGTCTCATTTCCTCAGTTCTAATGACTGTTTAATAAAAGAAAACACGGTTTTAATATCTTCAGGTGTTGCTGGATTTAGTATTATATTTAATTTATTAATTGTATTAAAGTTATTAAAATTATAGTATTTTAAAATGTTGCTCTTATATTTTCATTAATATCACAGTAAAAAAAAAGAAAGAAATGAGATTCATCATCTAGATAATAAATAAGGGTAATAACAAAATTACCGAACTCCGAACAACCTTACAAAGGGAAAGTCAAAACTCATAAGTATATAAACAGACAAAATCAGTCAACAACCGGAAAACTGTGAAAACCGTAATGACCCTGACTTGGTACAGGCATTTCTAAAGAAATGGTGGGTTGAATCAGATTTTAAAGCGCCAAACCTCCCGCTTTCATTACGGTTAGACAGTAACATATTTTATATTTCCTTTGATACCTTGGTGTTTTGTTTATCTTCCAGGTTCTATTAACATTTGATGGTCACTTTTTCTAAATTTTGCTATGATATTTCTAGTTTCTTTGTTAGGATTAGAATAATATTATTTCAAATTATTATTTTTTACTATATAAATATTAATCCAAATATAAAATGTCTCAATATTATTAAGTTTTGACGCATACTCCAAAAAGAAATAAAAATACAATCTTCTGAATCTGTCAAATTAATCAAATTTGCATTAATTTATATAAAAATAAAAACATTGTTATCTAAAATCAGAATAAACAGGACATGGTAAATAACGTGGGTTTCATCTTCAATTAAATTTCAACAATTACGACATCTATCTTCCAGTTTTAAATGTTCATAGCGGCCAGTTTCCTATTTTATACACCTCAATATGACATACCCATTACGGTCATTAAAAGGCACTAAAACTTTACAAAAACTTTCAACATCATATTCAAGTTTACGGTAGTTTATAGGTTCTTTCTAATTTTCTGTCTCGTTTCCATTTTTTTTTCGGGCTAAAAAGTGGCAGAGTTAAATTTGATATTGCATGACGTTAAACAACATCAACCCAATTCATTGTCTCTAATATATTACACATGCTTTAGGGAAAGACCATGTTACTTTTAGGGGGAGGGGTGGCTATGGGTTTTTTTTTTTAATTTTCTGTCGCCAAATTGTCTAGAAAACAAGATTTTGATCTCAAAGATACAACAAATAAATAATCTGACCCGCACTTTTCACCAAGAAATTTCTGACTCGAGGGGGAGGGGGCATAGCTCCTCCTACAAGTTAAATGATCGGTCCCTTGTAGCCATTAGTTTAAACATATTTTATTGTCCAAAAACATGACAACAGGATCAGATACAAGTTTTTCAACTTTAGCCATTGACGTGAATATATGGTAAAATACACTTTTCATTTATTTCAAAAGTTTTATGAGAAAATTGTTATATTTGTTTGTTGTTTTTGGAAGAAAACTTCAGAGGAATAATAATATTTGACTTAGTAAGTAGACACGCCGTCTTAGGGTGGTCTGTTCTATATTTCCATCTAAATGTAACAAATAAATGTTTGTCTGTGTACATACAAATGTTTGTAATCTTTTGCTAAATGTTTAAATACAAACACTATCGAATATAATCATATACTATTTCTACAGATAACGATATAAAAGGTCCCAAAAGAAAACAAAACGTACGGAATCCATTATCTGTGATGCATGGTTTGAAATTTGAATCTTTATTTGTGCTTCTGGTTAACGCTGATGTCAAAACGATTCTGATCAGTTAGAAAACGAGCTTGGGCGATGATTATGTTGGAGTAATTTGTGCTAATGAAGTATATATGCTTAGTATTAATAACAAACGAGAACTGATTGATTACCAAGTGAAGCGATGTTGACTTGTCAAATACGTAACACTATCGTTCATGTTTTAACGTAATGCCAGTATAAAGTTATGGCCTGGATATTGTGCCAAGCAAATTTTTCGGATTTTCGGTATGCAAAGATGGTCATGATCTTTAAAAAAACCATTGTTTTAATTTTCTTTTTTTTAATAATTATTTTCAATAAAATTTCTATTTCATTCAAAAATATTTAATTAGCTTATCATTTATTGTCTTTAACTTCTGAAAAACCATTTTTCAAATCAACATTTTTGTATATATTTCTAAAATTTTGAAAAGTTATTTTAAGTGACTTCACACAATTTTGTTTGCCAGTAAATCGATTTTAGTTTTGATTTTATAAATCGTCCTGGTGTTATCTTGTATCTGTCATAAAATTGAAATAACAAGGAAATGCAAATGAGTTGTCGTCCTTATACTGTGAATTTGGCCATTCTACTTCTTGAAAAGGATATTAACAACATCCGTCAAGTACAATGATGTTTTATTTATCCGCCTTTGTAGTTGAATGAATATTATAATATATTGTTACATAATATTATTCATGATAGCTATCGTAACATCACTTTAGTGTGTATTTTCAGAGGGGTAAAGTATATCGGAAAGTGGGGTGCACGCTTTTTGAGGGGACTTGAAAGTGGGGGTAAAAACTTTATAAATGAATTTGAAAGTGAAGGTAGGGCAAACGTTGTAAGTGAAATGGAAAGTGTGGAGGCAAGCTTCATGAGATGATGCAAAAAGTGGAGAAGGAGGGAAGCTTTCACGCTTTCAAAACTGAGAAGCAAAAATAAAAACGGCCATTTAACTTTAAGCGTAGCCTTTTAGCTCTTCCTTTTTGATAACTTTTGGCTCCCATGCTTACATTTTCCTCCAAAAAGAGAGGAGGGAATGCGCTTTCTACGCCCCTGATTTTGCTATAACCATGTTGTATATATGTAAAACATCTATCTATATAGACGATCTTTGACATACTGAAACAGTAGTTAATTAGTTCAATCCAATTAACAAAAACAAGAAAACAAAACAAAACAAACATAATATCAAGTTGGGACTGTGGTAAGATATATATTAAAAGAGTAACTTTCCATCAAATGGGGGAGACGTAGTCAAATGAACAACAAAAACAAACACAAATACCACACTGTCGGAACAGTTCTAAAATCCAAATGAAAAATTGTAGAAACCTGAAAACCGATACCTTTACCACATATCTAACAATGAACATTTTCTTTTGTTGTATTTATTTATTTTAAATTATGACTACTGAGAGATCAAAGACGTCAGATGAGACATCAAACAAGGTGTACTCTTTACAGAAAAATGTCGATGAAAGATGGTGATATTGTTTTCGCAAGGCATTAAGTTATGTTGAGGACAAATCGCAAATTAGTTTTTTTTAATGCAGATGCGTGATAGTCGCGGTCCTTTCATATTATCCATTGCCTACGCAGTGCATGAATTAGGACATTATGTTGAGGACAAATCATACATTAGGTTTTTTTCATGCAGATGCGCGATGGTCGCGATCCTTTACAGATTATTCACATTGGCAACAAGGTTATGTTACTTGTGTTAGCTAAGACGAACACAGGATACCCGAGCCGATAGAAACATTCATGCAACCACAACAACAACAAACCTGACTCTCCGGGTGTGTTTCCACTTATTACTGAATTATTGGTACCTGTAGTGTACTGCTAATTTTCGCTACGAGCAAGAGAAACATATAGGAAACTAATATAAAATCAATTCAGAGCAGGCCATTTCATTCGGATCAAAATGGTGAATGCATGTTAACCACCACACTCCTTGCACATAAAAACAGATTGTTATGTGTAGTCGTTTGTGATGGTTTACTGAACATAAAAATGTCCGGCCCTATCCCTTCATCTTCTGTTTTTCTTGTGACAATCAATATATTTATCCATAGGCTCATCTTACTGACATGTCTGATTTATCTGTTTCTAGTTTTCTTTGTTTCGTCTGTCATCGACATGATAATCACATGATTTTACTATATGAATAATACCTGGTTGTCTTATGAAAAAACAGAAACTGCTTACCCTTCGTGATTAACGGGTTTCACCCTCTGTGTTGGGGTTACTACGCTTCGTGCGCACCTAAGTTGATATTTACGTTTCTGTGGCTCATCTTTTTAATTTTGGGTTGTGTTTTTTGTTTTGTTTGTCTTCGGTTTTGTCTCTTGTGGCCAATGTTGCCCGTGTCTTTGGATTATTCATTCTCGATTGCTGAGATAACTAAACACTTGATATTAAAATAGGACCGGTTAAGGAGCTATGAATTAGCCACCGAGTGTTTATTTTGTCGCTTGAAGTCGGTATAATATGACGAAATTAGTAATACGTACCTACATATTTATATACCAAAACTACATATAGAAATATCACTTGAACAAACAACAATACTCTGTCACCTTTAAAGTAATTTACATATATGCTTCTTTTTAATTCAATTCATTTTGTCATTATTTACATACTTTATGTCACTTTATTTGGAGTGTAATTCAAATTGACCTTTTAGTATTACTTTCAAACTTGGATATTGCTGGAATTCACGATTAATTAGATTGATACCCATGGCATAGCATTATTCTAATATTGTGTAAACAGAGACGGTCAATTCCTAGTTAATGCATCAACTGTTCATATTTCCACAAAATGGGGATGTTTGATTCGACCTTAAATCTTGTACATGTTTGATGTTGTGGTATACAATACGTCGTCAATAAGATATCCTCTTTTCGATGCATCATCTTTTAACGTACTTTTGAATGTTTGAAGGAGCTGTTGCAATCAACCCGAACAACGAAACCTATTGTCGGCTGATTGGGGGTATAATGTTTAATGCCACTTTCAACAATATTTCAGTTATATCGTGGCGGTCAGTTTTATTGGTGGGGGAAACCGGAGTACCGGAGAAATCCACCGACCTGTCGCAAGTATCTGGCAAACTTTATCACACAATGTTGTATCGAGTACACCTCGCCATCAGCAAGATTCGGACATACAACTTTAGTCTTGAAATTTATGTTAAAAGAGGTCTTGCTATTTTATTTTTCGGATAATATCTATCCTTACCATTTTTGGAGATATCTGGTGTTGTGACGTTTCACATCTCTTCTTCACAATGTCTCTTGTACTGCGAGATGTATCTTGGAAAAACTATTTACACAATACAATATAAGAATCATCTTAAGAGAACTGATTGTATGGTTAATTGACACGTACCTGAATGTCACATAATCAAGCGTTGTTTGAACCTAATTACACTTTCTTCTTTCTATTTTATGAATACTTTGGTATTTAATATTGTTTGTCGATAAACACGAATCCCACAAAGTCGGGGTGAATTCAGGTGTTTCAGGAGGGGATGCAGTTTCTGCTACATTTGTGATCTCTGTCGTGCTAGTGGTAAGACGACACGAACATCATGTGATATGAAGGGCCTATGAGAGGGTGGTTCAGCCGGTACATCGGTCCGTGGCAAGAAAGGGCATATAAATCTCTGAAGGGCCCCATAGCCTTAGCCATAGACGTTTTATTTAGATTTTTGGGGTCTTTTCAATTATTTTTAGTTTATTCAGAAAATAATTTTGAAAAATTCACTTAGACTTTTATGAAAGTTTACCAGTGGTTTTATTGGACAGCAAGTCCTCAATTTTGAGGGAAGTCTCAGTCTGTCCCCTGGGTCCCAAAACAGTCTTGTTCCGCCATACAAGATTTCTCTTGGAGGCCCTGGAGGTACGTAAATCGTGGTAGACACTAGTATACGTAAATAGGTACGAATTACAGATAAAACATGACCCCTACAAAACAAATGGGTGTAACGACGAACCGAACATCTTTTTTTTACGCGAAAATCGTAGAGGACATCACAACACAGAAATAAAACGTGAAGACATGTAATTAGACGACATGAAAACTACGAACCCCACTGAAAACCGGGAATAAACTCAGGAGCTCCGGAAGGGTGGGCAGTTTATGAACCGCTAGAGGCACTCGTGTTACAAAATCGGTAAATAAGTCGTGAATGAGAAAAGGACGGGATTATCATTGCGAAAAACGAACATATCCGTGATCATTTGTGTCGCATATATTCCGTACTGGTTAATCAAGTCATGGTGGCGACTGTAAGTCTTTCGAAGTAATGCCTTCAGCTTAACCACTAGGAACCTGTACTTCAGAAGCTTCTTTGTTAGCAGCAACCCTACATCACGGAAATTCTGATATGAACCACAAGCTCTGGAATATCGCATCACCTGAGGGTCATATGCTCAACAAGTGTTGCTGGATTATTGCTACGTATAAAGGGAAATAATACCTTATTCAAATTAGGTTTTAGGTTTAGGTTTTATGGTGTTTAAGGCCACTATCAACAATATTTCAGTTATTTGTCTGGGGAAACCGGAGTACCCGAAGAAAACCACCGACCTGTCGCAAGTTACTGACAAACTTGATCACATAATGTTGTATCGAGTACACCTCGCCACTTAGAATAGCATTAAATACCTAATTTTAGAATACAACATCAGCACATTTCCACTAACAAAGTCTCATCGGTAACTGAAAAATATTAAACGGACAAATGCCGAATAATATAATGAACGAGAAAGTAAAAATGGGACAAATATAACAACCAATAAAAACGTAGATATCTAATTTAGTGCTCACACGGCGCGTTAATGGAATAACCATCATTAGGTAGACCCAAAGTCAATAGATTGTTGTTGGTAACATACAAATATAATAAGGTAAATTTAAATTTTGAATTCAAATAACTATATTTATTTAACAAATTAAAATATGAAATTGAAATTGAACAATTTACAGGGTGCATCTCCCCCCCCCCCCCCCCCCCCCCCCCCCCCCCCCCCCCAAGGACTTGTGGTTTTTAGGTTAATGAAACCCGCGGGTAACTAACACTCCAACAACAGTGGTGTAGACATGGATGCAATCGGTATTCATATCTTAAAATAAAAACGTAGATATCAAATTTAGTGCGCACGACGCGTTTCTGGAATAACCTTCAAGTTATAATTCATGTTGACCAATAGCATCTAATGTAAGCACAAATAAAGTTTGAAGATACCAAAGTGTTAATTAGAAGCTGTAACACGAAGAAGGTTAGACAATACAATAGTCAAATTAAAAAGGACAAAATGACATAAATCATGTACAAAACACAGTGAACTAGAAATTGAGAAAGTGGAAAATCCTTTATGTTTTGAGTGTTTTAAGTTTAATATTGAAGTAGTTTTAGTCGTGGCCCAATTATAATATAGAATAGACAAACACGTTTAAATTACAAAATTACATACAAAGATTATCCTTTGTACATACAAAAATAAAATTCATATCTTTAAAGCTAACTTTAACACACATACTTCAATAATTATAGGTAGCCATATCGATATTAAAGTTTTTAAGACACTATGACGGATTGGATGATAGTTTGACGTGTCTCTCTAATTCATATGTCCCATATTGAAGAACCAATCGATATTTAAAGTAGTTTGTTTTTCTATAAGATTCTATCACTGCTATTCGAAGGATTTTATGTGGGTTTAATATTTACGAATTATTTGTTATCAGCAAGAAACGTTTACAAATCTAATGTGTTATACACGGTCCACTGACTTATAGTACAACAATACAAACTGTTTTTTATAGAGTGCAGTATGTTTTAGTAAGGGGTACCAGTCGTGTCAATACCGAGTACAAGTTGCATTCGGTGATGAACGGTGACTTTAGCTCTGATGCAACGGTGAATGGATACGGGAATGTAAAGGACAATCTGATGGATAAAGAAACGTCATATTATGCCAGGAATCGACCGAAACCAAAGAAGCATTCTGATAAACATAGAGTGGTAAGTAGACTTGAGAATATAAAATGCATGCATTTTCAATTTCTTTTATGTTTATAACGCTGATCTCTTTTTTTTAACGATTGAAAAATAAGATCAATTGTGACTTGTGTTATGCTAATTACATATTTCCTTTGCCGTGAATATTGTCATTTCTTTTTACTTTTAAACCCATTGCGCCTGCTATTATTCTCATTTCTATTACATTTCTATATTGTAATTTCTCCAATTTTCAACCTTCAATAATAATATCTTAATAAACGGTAGGCATATTGAAAATTGTATAGTCTGAACAATAATATATTCGTATAGACCATTGACAAGGATGTTGTCCTTAGAAGATTTATTTTCTCTTGTTTCTGCGAACTAAATGAATGCGAAATAAATACCTCTGATTATTAATGAATACAAGTGAATCGGGAAGAGTTGCTTCTTAGTCCGTCTCGTAGGAGATCGTGATACGAGGATAGTAAAACCACAATAATGATGCCGAGTCGAAAACTAACAATGCCTGGAAACTCGTAATAGACTTGCAACCTAGGTCGGATTATGACCTTTTGGGGGCCCTAGGTTCATGAAATTATAGCAACCTCAGACGGCGCCACCCTCCAACTAACCCGCACCCGCACCCGTCTTGAATATTTTTACTGGTAAAATATTTCAGCGACATTTACATTACTTAAAGTAAACTTTTTTGTGCCCAAGCTCGAGGAGCCCTAGGCTGCAGCCTATTCTAGCCTATATGATAATGCGGGCCTGATTGCAAGGCATCACAGTCTCTGATTATAAGCTTCAAAGGAAGTAATTAATTTACCATCGTCTATAATATAAAGCAAAGAAACTGCATTGTTACGAGCCCTTAGCCGATTTTGGCTATTATATTAAGGCCCTTCGGTTTACTTCCTGAAAGAGACTTTTAAACTATACGGCTTTCCAATTATTTGACTTTATTTTTCAATAGTCAGGATTTTACAATCCCCTGTACATTACCACCTGACTAGGGTATACAGGGGTATTCAAAAGAAATCAGTGAAAAAATAATGACTATTTCATTTTTTGCAAATTAAATTTCAAAAGAGTTACACAAAAAAAAATTAAATATTAAAGTGAAAAGGTAGACATTTACTCTCTACATTCTGTCTGTTACAACTTGTACATCTTCAAATATTTGCTAATACTGTAAAAAGTGTATTCTTGTTCCTATCATATACAATTGCTTTACAATACCTTTTTATTCAGGATGATATATATAGGTGCCCAAAATTTTTCATAGGCTTGAACCGTATTATTTGACTTTATGCGTATCTAATGAAGGTTATTTCAGAATACGACGTGCACACTAAATTAGATATACACGTTTTTATTTTCTACAATTCAATATCTCGACAAACACTCTACGACCATAACATTAGATTAACACATAACTGTCGTTATTGTCATGGGAGAAGCATAATGGTCAGCATAAAGGGAATATGATATTACAAACTATAAGAACGTAGATATCCAATTTAGTATCCACGATTCATTCATTTCTGTACTAACCTTTATCAGGTACATTTTGTACGTTCAAAATCAAAAGATTGGAACATCAAACGAACCCCATCCCCTGAGTGGTGTTTGTGTTCCTCAATCTTTAGTTTTCTGTGTAGAGTTTGGTCGTTCATCAGTTTGTCATTTTTGTCATTTTATTACCTGTCTTTTTTGTCATTTTATTACCTGTCTTTCTTAGAATACGGTCTCTTATTAGCCCATTAGTATCGTCAAACTTTTTAGATATTGCAAATTTATCTTTGAGTTGTAGTAATGTTCGTGTTGCTCAAATTTTAGTGTTCTGTTTGGTGTTTGTTGATCATTACTTGTATTTTCGTCCTAGTTGTGGTCACTGCCCGTCCTTCGTTTTTTACGGCTTCTGATAACACCTTTGGCATCTTCTTCAAACATTATTTTAACATATAAACAACCTTCCAAAGAAAAGAGCGTCAATAGTTTATTAACTTCTTGTATAGCATATTTGCCTTTCAGGATTTTATTTTGTCAACAAACAATCATACGAAAAGTCTATTCATGAAACCTTATTAAGTGGTACATATATTTACACTTGTATTATTAGAGCCGACGTTTCTGTAGAAAATATTCAGCTTTAAATTACTTATTCATAAAGATAAAATTTAGGTTTTTCGTCAACGTATTCAATTACTTGTATAACTTGTCAAATCTATAGTTTAAATCAGTTGATGATATGTAAATATATAAAACTGTAAAACTGCCAATTCTTAGCAAAAGTATACATGAAAGATATTCATTTAAGATCAATAGTGATGTAAATTATGATAATTAACGTCAGGTATGTACGTGAATGGAAATTGTTTGTAAACTAGAAATATACCTGATGTAAATCAATTCATCAAACCCACACACACACACTTGAATCTAGAATTTACTAGAAAACAGTATCCTGTAGAATAGGGTTATTATTATGGATAAGCAATAATGCAATGAAAAGCAAAAAAAAATAATACCACACTGTCGGAACAGTTCGAAAATCCAATAGCA
This sequence comes from Bathymodiolus brooksi, assembly GCA_963680875.1. Classification (NCBI taxonomy): domain Eukaryota; kingdom Metazoa; phylum Mollusca; class Bivalvia; order Mytilida; family Modiolidae; genus Bathymodiolus; species Bathymodiolus brooksi. Next base: position 65,469,235 of record OY804590.1, read on the forward strand.
CAATCGTCGAAAAGGCATAAATGATACAACTAATACATAGATACACTACCGCTCACTTTTCTTACTAGACACAGACCTTTCAATAAAACGTAGAGGAGTTAAACTAGATTTATGGCCCAAATCTCCCCTATGAGAACTACAAGATATGAAGTGAAATTCTTATTTTGTCTAATTAATATCGATAACTTAGCTAACGGAGAAGAACAACAACATGTTTTTTTTAGAATTTTGTTTTGGCAAGAATAACGATGTTTGATACTCAAGACAAATACAGGAACAAATACTGCACGGTTGTGGGAGGAGAAATTCATTTTGATGAGTTATGTCAATACTTTCATGTCTAATACATTGATTGTGTTAATAAACGTTTAGAAGTGGGGATCGAAAATAGATAATCAGAGAAACTGGCAACAATGGAAAGAAAATACAGAATGACCGACAAACTAAGCAAAAACACAACACAGAAAACTACATATATGAGCAATACGGACCTTTGAAAGGTGTTATGGGTACCGATTCTGCCTCTGTTTTTACGATAGGCTTGTTTTAGCTGTTCTAACGATGTTATATGTTTAGATTCCCATTTGACTATGTTAATGGTACATTGGATTAAACAGCTGCAAACCAACGGATAGGGTTTTAAGCACTTCGTTCTATGGACTAGTTTTCTCCCTACAATATCATATCATTGAGAAGTAAAACATAATCCGTAAGACATAATTAGCTACATATATTTATTCAAGGCATTATATATAAAATTTAGCCAACAAATTCCACATTTCTAGCTAGTAGTTATTTAATTACGAGCAATCAATAACCATGATACTGTATTGTCCATGTTTATTTTATCATTTATTATTGTGATGCTGTGTAGTCTTTTGGAATGGAAGCGAATATGTGCAGGTTTTGTTATTGTTTGTTTATATCTGTATTGTCGATGGAAATCAAATTATCAAAGGAAAGGCTTGGAATCCCATTTACCGGTTGAACACATTCGCCTTTGTGTGTCTGTCTTAAGCCAGATTTAGATTTCCAACGCCATATCTCGCGGTTCTGATTTTGTGTTCAATGATTTAAGGTGAAAGGTGGGTTGTTCATTTTGTTGATATTGGTAGAATTGTTGACCATCACTGTTTAAACATTCTTTTCAACAATAATATTTAGAAATCGAATTCGATGTAAATGTAAGGCAGTGTGACCTTAGCTTGTCATTAACTTATTAACAGGAATCTTGCCAATATCATATTTATCAGGTGTTTAAAATTGAGAATTGGAAAGTAATCTAGTTTAAATACTTTGTATAACACTTGACGTAAAATTAAGACATCAATTATATGTCATTATATTTAGTCGCGTGGGGGCTATTTATAGTAATAATTATTGTGAAGACTATTTTGCTTAAAGACTCATTCCGTTCGAATGAATTCAAGGTTCTGGGGAGACCTCAACAAAAAATGATTTTAGGCTCCACGGTTTATTTATGTATACAGGTATCAAACACGATTTCCATATCTTTTGATGTTCGTGTTGTTTAACAGCATCACGACGGGTGTCATTAGTGGAGTAGGAACTACTTATCCTTCCGGAGCACCCACGTTCACTCCCAGTTATTAGTCGGGTTCGTGTTGCTCAATCTTTAGTCATGTGTCGTGTTTTGTAGAGTAGATCATTGTCTGTCCCTTTTCTTTTGGCCATTGTATTGTTTGTCCTTTCTCTCTTGGCCATTGTATTGTCTGTCCGTTCTCTCTTGGCCATTGTATTGTCTGTCCTTTTTCGGTTTACGGCTTCAAGTTACCACTTTGATGTCTTCTCCTTGACATTAAAGACATATTTTGTTCAAATTACAGTTTCTGGACAGATTATTTACTATATTTTCACCAAGAGATACTTTTTCTCCAAAGTATATGACGTCATATCTGTTGGGTTATAGAGTTTATTTTACCAAGAAGAGTTTGAAGATATTAAAGGAGTAATCAGAATCTGTATATCGAAGAAGAACAGACAACATAATGGCCAAAAGAAAAAGTACAAAATGACAAACAACGATCTATAAAACATCCATATAAGACTAAAGTTCGAGTAACACAAACCCCACTAAAAATCAGGGGTGAACTCGGGTGCTCCGGAGGGGTAAGCAGTTCCTACTCCACTGGTGACACCCGTCGCGTTAACTAAGTTACAAAACCCGGCGACAAGACATGAATGAGGAAAGGACGGGAAGTGTCTACGACAAGAGAAACATAGCGGTGGTCATTTGTGACACAGATAACGGTCAACCACGTCAAAACGTTCATTCTGTTTAGTTTCGTTGTATATGTATTTGTATTGTAGACGAATTTTGTTTATTTGGGCTGTTTGTTGACTGAGTAAGGTTGATCTTCTACTAACCACAAACCGATTTCTCCTGGCATCGCGCCCCGATAACCCTCTCAGATGTTAAGTTGTCCAGACGCCTTTTGTATAACTGTCCGTGCTTTCATTCCCATGATGGGAGAAGACTTCATAAGTTGGTAAAACTTGTGTCCTATCCCTTTTGTTAATTTAACAAATAAAATCATCATAAACTTCATTCCCATTAGGTCTGGCAGTCACGGCATTAGTTTTGGTCGTTTGCTCAGACGGATCAGAACAAGACATATTCGCCTGTTCACCCGAATGTGCATGTATTTCGAGAAAGTTCATAAAAACAACCGAAACTAGGAGAAATGCCGAAGGAAATAAATAAATATATAATGTTAAACAATAATGAAAATGATCAGACAATGCTCTTTACTTAATTCGATATGAAATACATAGTAATAATAAAATAATTGATATTTCTGAAAATATGAAGGAAGGCTTGACTTTAAATTTACTTAAACATATAAAGTTTGAATTAAATTAAAATTTGAGCTTAAGTTTTAATTGTTTTATTACTTATCAAAAACAGCAGGAGGCCAAAATAAATTAAAACCACAAAAATCTCAAATGTCATGGTTGACGTCTTACCAGCATATCGACACCATTTAAATTACTACTTCATTTCACTAAGAGGAGAGATTTGGGCCCATAAAGCTAGTTTAGCAGCACCACTTTTTCTTAAAGTGCCTGGTCTAAGCCAGGAAGGTGAGTGGTGATGTATATATATGTGTGTTAAAGGTATCACTTTGGTCTCTATATTTCTCTATATTTACAGTTTTTCAGTTGGATTTTGGAACTGTTTATATTGTGGGATATTTACTGTTTTTCATTTCATTCATTTTCTGGGATACTAGTACTTATATTGTAAGATCGTCATCTAAAATGGTAAAATATTATAAATAAAAACAAATTGTCTGTGTTAGATTTGACAAATAGGTGATAAAATCGAAGGACTCATGATCATCCTATTTACCTTTTTACCTTTTACCAATCCCAGTTAAGTTTTCAATTTAATTGAAAAATAGAGCTATAAAACTTCAATAAAAACCTATAAAGAACATATTGTACTTCAACCCACATACGACTGTTTAATTAAGTGACCCCTGTCATTCTTAGAGTCATAGTGTAGCCATTTTGTAGGTGATCTAGGCGCCATATTGATTCATATTGGATTAGATCTGCTATTGTTTTATACAACTTTTTGTGTATTTTCTGCATGTAATTACATCCAATATATTTCCTACCAAGCTATTTTTGTTCCTTTATGTTGCAACAAGCCAAAGTCAATATGATAGTTCAACTCCCAAATAAAATATAGATCATAGAGTACCAACACGTGTTATAACCCCAAATGGGTTGGGTCGCCCCTTCGAAAACCCCATGGTATATAAATAATACCTTTATAGAAGGTGCGTCCAATGTTTGTAGAATGCATATGAAAGATAACGTTATTTGGGTGTTGCGGTTTCGACTACCAATTTTAATGTTTACCACGAAATATTACTGAAATATTGTTAAGCGGATAAAATTCCAAGATTGGTTAATTGAATCACGGAATATCACAGGAGGCATACCACTTCCTTTCAACGTTGTAAGAAAAGTTAAAAGACAACAAAAGAGTACATCAGAAGCCGTAAACAGGACGGACGATACAATGGCCAAAAGAAAAAAAATGATCTACAAAACACTACACGTTGAAATGACGTCGCGTGCCTGCTGGGATAGTTAATTTTAATCAAACTAAATAATTTATCTTTGTATTCATTATATTCACGAATATTGTAACAAATATCTTTACTGTACGATCTATTACCGTTACCAAGGTATCAATGCTACACTATCATTTCCAGTAATTTGTTTTTTGATTTGATTTCATTCTTAGTGTAGTTTTATATTGGTGTTTTGATCAATATGTTTCATATAATGTTCCACTTGTAACCAAAATTATCACATGGTTACCACATATTATAATTAAGCTGAAATTGATTTTACGCATAATTTTATCATATTAATGTTGTTTCAGTGTTAATGGCATAAAAACGTAGATATGTTACTTACTGCACACGAACATGTCTTGGATAATCTGTATTGGGTACACTCAAAGTATACAGATTGGGACATCAAATAATTTCAATGTTTTGGAAGCATGAAAACTGAATGACAGACGCTGGATAGCCAAAATAGGCCAAGGTCACCAATGTTTGAAGGAAGGAGAACCTTAGTTTTATTACATTAATTACATTAATTAATTAATTACATTACATAATTACATTAATTGATTAATTACATAATTACATTAATTAATTTATTAATTACATAATTACATTATTTAGGATTATTGATAATAAATACAAACTTTGTAAGGTGTTGCTAATTTTAAAATACCTTGTTAAAATCCGTCGGAATAAATAAATTAAATATATTGATTGTCGCCCAAATGTAATATAAATGAGATAGAGGACTTTTAATATCTTAGAGGGATATTATAGCCAGTCCACAGGTAGAAATTGTGACATGTTATTAAGGTTACATATTCAGCAATACGTACTTGATAGGCAAATTAACAAAGGACCAACACCTTTAATACTTTAAAGAATAATATAGGTTTTAAAGCATTTATTAAAATTACAAAGTAGCGTAATGAAAAAGATTTTATCGGGCGAGTTTTTCTTGTTCTGTCGAGGTTGAAGTCTTATCATCATCGAAGAATCAAAAAAGGCATATTCTCTTTCCTGTTACATTATCTGTGTTTGTTTGCGCATAGTGCTGTCCAACACATACTGTGTTGTGGTTTTTTTGTGTGTTTTTTTGTTTGTTTGTTGGTTTTTGTTTGTCTTCGTCTTATGCACCTTATGTTGTCAGTTTCTCTGGATTGTCCAATTTGATTGCCTTCTCGGTATTCTCTAATGTTTATTTCCTACATGTAGTTGATATTTTTTGGCCGAAGAACAAAAGGTTAAATCCCACCATACCATTTTTTAATTAATGATTTCAATAGTTATGTTATAGTAAAGGGGATAACTTGAAGTATCTGTACCAAGGAGGGAAAGTGTGCGGCCATGTATATATGTTCTAGGGGCGTCGTAGCGATGTTGCTTCTGTTTCTACGCCTTTCTATTAGATTTTAGAACTGTGTTGACGGTGTGATATTTTCATATTTAACCTCATTTCATAATACAGAAACATTATCAACACGGCGAACACCCACCAATGTTTCTTTTGTTCAAATACAATATAATCGTATAAAAAAGTCAGTATCTGGTGTTGTTTAGTATGGTTGTCAATGGTTCTGGAGTTTGTGTCTACAATATTTTATTTAATTAAATGAAGTGAGAATTTGTGGATGTAGTGTTATATATCAAAAGGCCTAATTTGAATAGGGTATAAGCTTAATTTAAGTTGTAAAATGATCAGCTGATGGTATTTATTAACTTGACTGACAGTGTTATTTGGATTGGATTAAAGTCACAATAACATTCCTATAGCTATCTCTTAAATGGAGTCTATACGTTCTCTTTATTACATACTAGTATATAAAGTATACAATGACACCGAAAATATTTCAAATTCAGCCGATATTGTAGAATACCAGAATCACATGAGATTGTCTAGTAAAGAAATATTCTCCATGCTAATTTTTAAACATCAATACTTCCTCACTTGCAAAGCACAAGACCAAATAAAACCTTATATATCTAATTTAGTGCGCACGGCGGGTTTCAGGAATAATTTACATCAGTCAAAGGAGTGGCTGTTAATTGATTGGTGTTTAACGCCAAACTTTAGCAGTTCAAATGATTTGAAATCCAAAGAATTGAATAGTCATTGTGGACTAGGAAACCAAATGGCCTAAGCAAGATAGCCTAAGATTACCACCTATGCCTAAGTGGCCTAAACAAGATAGCCTAAGATTACCACCTATGCCTAAGTGGCCTAAGCAAGATAGCCTAAGATTACCACCTATGCCTAAGTGGCCTAAACAAGATAGCCTAAGATTACCACCTATGCCTAAGTGGCCTAAACAAGATAGCCTAAGATTACCACCTATGCCTAAGTGATATTCTTACTCGTATAGTAAAGTCATATAAAGTATTATCGATGATAGAGGAATGAAAAAAATCTACTTTTTGTCAACTTCACGATAATTTGAAATACAGATTAATTAGAATTAAGTAATTACTAGTTTTACTGGTCGTTCAGAGGAAGTAGGCCCACATACTAATTGATTATAGCTAAATAATCATGAGCCTTAATGGTCTATCATACAAATTGGATAGTGCGACCCTTTTATAATTTTTGCACTCAAAGATTTTACTGCGTATTGATGAAGCTGCACAATGCTTAATTCACAAATCTTTCCAGCGCTTCCTCAGGCGACGGAAAGCGCATGATGTCTCGATGTGAGATGCCACGTTGGAGAAGGCCTTTGTAGATTAGCCGCATTGTAGGCGCTAAAAAGACTAAAAACAATTTCTTCTTTTCCAGGCTCTCCTTGCTTTTCTAGTCGGTGCACGGGTTGTCCCATTCCTCCCTCATTTCTGCATATTCTGTATAATTATTGCATATTATCAACGTGTTTTCGTGATTATGCATGTAATATGTGCCACTGATCAATCAATTAAATATGTAGACTGCGGGAGACTTCAACAAGATCTCCTGCTTTATTGACGGCATGTAATTAAATCCAAATTATCGATTTCACATGCATGAACTGTAACCGTATTATATTTTAATATATTAAAAGTTGACATGAATCCAATAAAAAATAATCCGTTGCTTTTATCAAATGCAATATTGTATTTACAATCGGCGGTGACGTAATTATGCTGAAGGACTTTCATCTTTATGCAAATAATCGTAAGCAAAATTATTATCAAGATTTAGACAACCTGTTTAGGGGGGTTTACAAGCAATAAATAACTAATAAATCATATATGTAAGGCACTTTACATATCAATTATAAGTATAATTCACTAATGTTTGCCACATTTATATATACGTGTTTATAACTCTCACTGGGTTGAAACCCCTGCTGGTGGAGGACAGTTTTTGCAATGACCTACGTGATGGATTATACTAACTTAATTATAGAACGACAATTTAGTATAAATAATCTTAGTAGCCTCAACCAGTTTAGATTGAAGAGGGTCATCGATCATTCTCAGCCTGTTGCCTATTTAGAACATGTTCCAAATTAGAAGTATCACCACTCAAGTTATATGTTCGAACTCCGTTCATAGCGAGGTGTACTCGATACAACCTTATGTGATAATGTTTGTCAGTGACTTACGGCAGTTCGGTGGTTTTCTCCGGATACTCCGGTTTCCTCCACCAAGTGGCGTTAAACTCCATAACCCCAAAACCAAATCCAATAGCAATGAGAAGTATTTGAGATTTTAATTTATGATTTTTGGCAATTATTGATAGTTTTGTGGGGGGGAGAGGGAGGAATACTTGAAGATACCAAAAGGGGTAATCACAAGTCGTAAATTGAAGGATTGACAATGCAAAGACCTAAAGAAAAAGAACAAAAAGACAAACACAGATCTACAAAACACTACACCGAGACAAAAAGACAAACACAGATCTACAAAACACTACACCGAGACAAAAAGACAAACACAGATCTACAAAACACTACACCGAGACAAAAAGACAAACACAGATCTACAAAACACTACACCGAGACAAAAAGACAACACAGATCTACAAAACACTACACCGAGACAAAAAGACAAAAACAGATCTACAAAACACTACACCGAGACAAAAAGACAAACACAGATCTACAAAACACTACACCGAGACAAAAAGACAAACACAGATCTACAAAACACTACACCGAGACAAAAAGACAAACACAGATCTACAAAACACTACACCGAGACAAAAAGACAAACACAGATCTACAAAACACTACACCGAGACAAAAAGACAAACACAGATCTACAAAACACTACACCGAGACAAAAAGACAACACAGATCTACAAAACACTACACTGAGACAAAAAGACAAACACAGATCTACAAAACACTAGAACCGAGACAAAAAGACAAACACAGATCTACAAAACACTACACCGAGACAAAAAGACAAACACAGATCTACAAAACACTACACCGAGACAAAAAGACAACACAGATCTACAAAACACTACACCGAGACAAAAAGACAAACACAGATCTACAAAACACTACACCGAGACAAAAAGACAAACACAGATCTACAAAACACTACACCGAGACAAAAAGACAAACACAGATCTACAAAACACTACACCGAGACAAAAAGACAACACAGATCTACAAAACACTACACTGAGACAAAAAGACAAACACAGATCTACAAAACACTAGAACCGAGACAAAAAGACAAACACAGATCTACAAACACTACACCGAGACAAAAAGACAAACACAGATCTACAAAACACTACACCGAGACAAAAAGACAACACAGATCTACAAAACACTACACCGAGACAAAAAGACAAACACAGATCTACAAAACACTACACCGAGACAAAAAGACAAACACAGATCTACAAAACACTACACCGAGACAAAAAGACAAACACAGATCTACAAAACACTAGAACCGAGACAAAAAGACAAACACAGATCTACAAAACACTACACCGAGACAAAAAGACAAACACAGATCTACAAAACACTACACCGAGACAAAAAGACAAACACAGATCTACAAAACACTACACCGAGACAAAAAGACAAACACAGATCTACAAAACACTACACCGAGACAAAAAGACAACACAGATCTACAAAACACTACACTGAGACAAAAAGACAAACACAGATCTACAAAACACTAGAACCGAGACAAAAAGACAAACACAGATCTACAAAACACTACACCGAGACAAAAAGACAACACAGATCTACAAAACACTACACCGAGACAAAAAGACAAACACAGATCTACAAAACACTACACCGAGACAAAAAGACAAACACAGATCTACAAAACACTACACCGAGACAAAAAGACAAACACAGATCTACAAAACACTAGAACCGAGACAAAAAGACAACACAGATCTACAAAACACTATACCGAGACAAAAAGACAAACACAGATCTACAAAACACTACACCGAGACAAAAAGACACACAGATCTACAAAACACTACACTGAGACAAAAAGACAGCACAGATCTACAAAACACTACACCGAGACAAAAAGACAACACAGATCTACAAAACACTACACCGAGACAAAAAGACAAACACAGATCTACAAAACACTACACTGAGACAAAAAGACAAACACAGATCTACAAAACACTACACTGAAAGCTGTTTTTGATCGTTTGATAACTATAACATGTACATAATAAATGTGTTACTTCAGTAAAATGTACGTTTTATCTAGTAAGATCAAGCGTATTTAAATTTTGCTACGTTACTTAGTATTAAATAATGAATTTTTTGATATTGGTGATCAAAAGGTCTATTTATAAATAACACACATATCCGGCACTTGAATAGTCGGTTAAACATTAATGTTTGATACATACGTCAAAACAGCAATTTTAAAATTATTTTAAGTACATGTACCACCAAACGCCATAATAGGTGATTGAAAATAGATTGTCCTATTTTGATTGCTCCCATTCGGTATTCCCTAACGTTACATTACTTCCGCGATACTTTTAGACCATTTGATAGAAACACGAGAAAGAAATTATTCAGATAGATGATTGACATGTGAAATTGTATCGCTATAACATTCAATGAATTATTACTTATTATGTGAGAAATAATTAATGGAAGCCATAAGTTTGTTGGCAGTTTTAACATGGGTGACATTATGTTCGTAAAACATTTATTCCGAACGACAGGCACAAAAATGTGGCGTGGTTAAACCGGTTAATGGGATCTCAATCGTACGTTGATTCGTAATTGGATCTCCACCTATAATACAGAAATAAACAAAAACAAAAAACTGCATAGATCAGCTTCCACTCAAAAAAATACATGATTGCATGTTGAATAGTTGTGTCTGTGTAAATATGTAATATTCACTATGTCATAGACATATCAGCTGTGGTGTAATACATTTATGATACTGAACTTGTTGACTTCCAACCTTTTAAAGATAAGCACTTTTGGCTATTGCGTCAGTGTACTATTAGACTTGAGCACTGTACTTTCTGTGATATTAAAATGACCACAAATGTCGAAATAATAGAGTATTCATATATCGTTCCATATATTCTCCATTATACCACAATTTTCTTCAAAATACATACATATACACCTGCGTTCTTGCGTTATATAATGTTTTGTAGATTGTTGTTTGTCCTTTTTTGTTTAGCCGTTATGTTGTCTATATCCCACGATTTACGGCTTCTGATTATCCCTTTGATATCTTTAACTTTTCTTACCCAAATAGTTTGTACATATTGGAAATAAACATCAAAATAGCTATGCTGCCTTAGTACATCCGATGCGCACGTCTGTAGTTAACCTCTTCCCTGTGCCTACCACCAAACTGTTGAAAATCTAAATTTAAATATCAGAAGATGTTATTGTCGCTTAATGTGGTACCATACACTTCGGGTAAAATTTGATCTGCTCCTTTAATTTTCTTATTTTTTTGGCAGTGTGTTTGAATATATCCACTAATAAATATCAAAATTATAACAAATTCCAACCAACAGACTCAGAGCTATAGATTCACTAGCCACATAGCAGCTTTTCTCTCTGTGGTTTTGATCACCGAGATGCTTGAAATCTGCATACAAACATCATATGATCAAAACGTTCAACTGATTTTAAAGAGTTATCTCCCTGTAGTGTATGGTACCACATTAACAGTAACACGACGGGTGCTACTAGGAGAATCGACTACCCTCTCGAAGGACCCGAATTCGTCACCGGTTTTTGGCACAGGCGCTCGTGGCACGGACTCACCCCCCTCCCCCCACTTTTTTCTAACTTTCTGTTTACAAATTTATTTTCAATAAAATTTCTTTATTTCTTAATTATTACATCTCTTTGTCCTTATTTCCTTATTTTAAAATAAGGAAAAAGAGATGAAATAATAAAGAGATAAAGAAATGTTATTGAAAACAAATTTGTAAACAGAAAGTTAGAAAAAAAGGGGGGTGGTAAGTCCGTGTCACGAGCGCCTGTGGTTTTTGGTGGTGTTTATGTTGCTCAAGCTTTAGTTGTAATGTTTCTCCTTTTTTGTTGCTCTTTCATTTGTCTGTCCTTCGAGATATACGACTTCTGATTACCCGTGTGGCATCTTCAAGCTTTTCTTTCACAATATTGTCTCAAATTTATGTCACTATATTTTTTTAATTAATAACTTCATGTCAGAAGTAATTGGCTGCTGTACAAGACTTTATCGTAAATGACAATCAAGTGGAATCCGAATGTCATCATGTATATTTTCAGACTGGCACACCCATTGTTAACATTACACCTATGTTAATAACTTAGACTAGGTTTTATCTAATTAAAGATAAAAAGATTAATATTATAAGTACAACCTTATAAAACCCATTGTGATATAGTATTTTACTGTGTTTGCAGAATATCACTTCTTAATTAATTATGTCAAAAGTTCATTAAAGTAAATCAGATATACAAGATTTAATACTGTCTGAGGGAAGTCAACTTAAATGTATTACAAAGTACATAGAGACTTGGGAAGAGTTTGAAGATACCAAAGGGGTAATCAGAATCTGTGAATCGAAGAAGAACAAATAACACAATGGCCAAAAAAGAAAAAGTATAAAAGGACAAACAACGATCTACAAAACATACACATAAAACTAAAGATCGAGTAACACGAACACTAAAAAAACTGGGGGGGGGGGGGGGGGGGGGGGGTTGTGAACTCATGTGCTCCGGAACGGTTAGTAGTTCCTGCTCTACTAAGTGTATTACAAAGTACATAAAGAAGATACCTTTGTTTTATCTATGTATCTATATACGTATAATGATGTCCAACGCCATTTTTATATCATATTCTGTACGTGTTGTTTTACAGTAACACAACAGGTACCGCTAGTGGTACAGGAACTGCTTGTCCTTCCGGAGCACATCAGTTCAAGTTTGTGTTTAGTGGTGTTTATGTTTCTCAATCTTTAGTTTTCTGTGTAGTGTTTTGTAGATCATTGTTTGATATTTTGTCCTTTTCTCATTTGGTCATTGTATTGTCTGTTCTTCTTCGATTTACGACTTTTGATTACCCCCTTTGGTATATTTCTTTTGAAAATATGGTGTCTTTTGTCATATTTCTATAACAATAGTTGAAATTCCACCTAATAACAAGCATGTTAGTTTCAACATCATTGGTCGTTCTTTTTTTGTTTGTTGTAATATTCAAAACATATTTAATTAGTTTATCCAGTCTTTATACTATACACGTTATATTTTACAGCCTTTTTAAGTTATATCAATTGTATCTAAACTATAAAATCATAGTTTATATAAATAATTTAATAATAAAAGTAATCATAACTGTCAGACAGGAACTTCATATACAAATATTTCTATTGTAAGGTAAACATCCTTTATCAGATAATCTTTTACATTTTATGACTTTTTAATTTGCTTTCTAATCTTGATTTATATCAATTGCGTCTTTTTACACCTGTAATAAGTCCATTATCATTATTTTGAAAGTCAATTACTGTGGTTTTTATTTAAATAAAGATTACGGATGTACCTAGATCAATTTTATTGTTTTCCCTCTTTACACAGTATCATTGTATTTGACACATCCAGAAAAGTTCGAAGACACCAAAGGTATAATCATAATTGGCAATAATAAAGGGACGAAAAGACAAAAATCATCTACACAATACTACTCTGAAAATTAAAGATTGGGCAACACGAAACCCACAAAAAATAGAGGTTATCTCATGTTTTCCGGAAGTATAAGAGTTATCTGAGAAGTAGAAAAAAAATCACACAATGTCATCCTATTATATGCGTGTTTTAGAATGGGAGATTGACCCGTTCGAATAACCTGAGAACCGTGAGGTTGGGTCTCATCGGATCCATTAGCAGTTCATGAGGCCAGAGACTTCGTTCTTTGTTGATTAAATCCGGTTTGTAGCATTAATCAAAAATATTTAAAGAATATTTGAAATTGTTGAACAGGTTATACGATATAACCTGGTTTGGGTCAGTTTACGCTTAATAAAGCGCGAAGCTGTTTATGAAAAGCGTAAACTGACCCAAAACAGGTTATGCAAGTATAACCTGTTCAACAATTTCAAATATTCCTTATAATTTAATTTTTACAACAAAATTTAATGATTTTAATTACGATTATTTCATGTGATTATTTGAATTTGTCGTTGGCGGATGAATACGTTGGTAACGTCACAATACCAACCCAGGTTATCGAGTATAGCCAAAATTTTCTCCAGGCGGATTATCCAATCAGATTTAAATATTCAAATCAAATTAAATTATATAAAACTAATTTCTGTAAAATATTTACTAATAAGGAAATTTAGAAATTACCAAACAAAAACAAGTGTGGCCGTCCCAAGCCACGACCTGGATTTCTAATGCATTGTGTCGTTGTTCCACCTTTCTTGCGTTCAGACAGTTAAAGAGATAGGTATTTGTTCGTTTTGTTGACATTGGTGGAATTGTTGACAATCAATGTTAATACTGTCTTTAGGTGAGAGGTGATTGTGTTATTGATATTGGTGGAACATGTTAACAATCACTGTTTAAACTTTCTTTTCAAATTAAATAAACATTGAAAAGGTAACCCGAAACTGACGTCAACAAACTGACGTCAACACATGCATTTCTTGAGTACCTCTACTTCTTTTGAGATAAGAAAAAACATGGTGTTGACATACATGATAATGTACCATGTATATATTGATTTGATATAAATCTTGATAGATTGACACAAATAATACAAAATACGAAATATTGTGTGGAATTTGTCAACGCTTAGAAATTCCTTAGCTAATATAATGATAACCTATATGTAGCTGGCTTGCTTCAAAACAAAATTATGTCTTCGTGAATGTTTGACCAGTCAGGCATAGACCTTATTTGGCCTTTAACCATGAATTTTATCTCAATCCATTTAAGATCAATTGGTCATAAGCCAATAGTGTGTTGTCTGATATATTCTTTGTCATATAAGCATAATTATGTTTTGTTGATATACTTATTCATTTATTTTCCGTGGTATGAAATTGAACAGCAAGTCATTTATGATACATTATCACCTTGTACACATGTCAACTTATAAGCGCATTTGTGACTTTGTCAATTCTCTACACATGTGAACATATGAGCACATTTATTCTTTGCAAAAGATATACATTTTGTATTAAGAATAACCGCATCTGTAGTGTAATAGTTAGCGTGCTTACATTCGATTGTGGTAGATCATGGGTTTGAACACTGATCTGGTCAAACCAAAGACTATAATATTGGCATTTGCTCAATCACTGCTAAGCACGCAGTATTAAGAAGAAAATCTGCTTGGCTCCGAATCACTATGAAAATCCATATTAGCGTTTTGATCTTTATGCAAAGCTGACATCATCATCATCTTATCAAAATGTAGCGTGTTCTCGCCATGATATGGCTGAAACAAATTACGCACGTGGCATTAAACAATAATCAATCACTCACTTTGTATTAAATATTGAACCCTGCTCTGCAATTTAAAATTGAAGCTTATACTAAAGTCAAACGATGTAACACAATGTTGTGGATAATTAGCAACGCCATCTTCCCCTTTGTTTTAAATATATAGTCACGTCACTATGCCACCCGTTGTTGACAATTAGCAACGCCATCTTCCCCTTTGTTTTAAATATATAGTCACGTCACTATGCCGCCCGTTGTTGACAATTAGCTATGTCATCTTCCCCTTTCTTTAATATGCTATACCCCCTGCTGTAGATAATTAGGCATGTCACCCAAACCCGCAGTAGTAGATGATTAGAGAAATATACACTTCACACTTCTACTTTAGTTATTAACGCCTTTCAATATACATTTATATTTCATAGGTTTATAAATGATGGTATATATCAAAATGTCAGTACCACAAAATAGAACAGAAAATAACTGCAATTGCTGTAGTACCGCCCTAGCTGGTTTTGATTACCTAAAGAACAGTTTAGACACATACAATGACAATTCAACCACCGATCTTTCTAATGTTATGTAAAATTATAAGGTGTTTAACAAGAACAGCTTTCTAAAGTGACCAAATGTTCTCAAAAGTGACAAACACAGGATTATTGGGTGAGGGGTTTGAGGTTAGAACTATGGTGTTTAACACCACTTTCAACAAAATTTCAGTTATATCGTGATGGTCAGTTGTATTGGTGGAGGAAACCAGAGTACCCGGAGAAAACCACCAACCTGTCGCAAGTCACTGACAAACTTGATCACATAATGTTGCATAGAGTACACTTCGTCATGAGCGGGATTCGAACTTACAACGTTAGTGCTGATAGACACTGATTACACAAGTAATTGTAAATCCAACTGCTATGCGATTACTACCACATCGACACCTCATAAGCATAGAAGACTTTACTGTACAATATCAGAATATTCCATAAAGCGTTCTTTTTTTTCTTTCTTTTTAGCGATTTAATTATCCAGAGAAAATAGCAGACATTTTGTTAGAAGATGAGACACTGACGTTATGGCGTCCAGCGAAAACTACCACTCAGTATTGTTTGATTCCGGAAACCATTCTAGAAGAACATTGGCCTAATATACTACAAGTGTATTACACAAGATTTGACTGTGTTAGTAGTGTAATGCCCTTTGATGACGCAATACAAATCATAGCCCACCAAGCAACTACAATCCTCCCCACGCAAGATTACTCTGTATTACGAGACTTTCCGAGAATTCGGGGGCTATGGTACAAACCCGATAAATCCGAATGTATTGGGTTGACAGATGAATCTAGGATAGGAAATGTAAAATTTTCGTTTTCTTTTCCAAGATCTGAAAAAGAGAATTTATTGAGTCAGTTGAATATCTATTATTTAGAGGTGCTGGACTACCAATCAGAAAACAAGTCCGTGTCTAGATTTCTGTTAACTAAAAATATTTACAGTAACCTACCTCTGTACGATGTACATAAACCAGGAGGGCCTATATTCGTGAGAAACAATGAAACCCTGGAGGGAATCACAGAAACGTACTTTTTTCTTAAAACATGTCGGAATTTTCAAGGTAAAATTATGGAACATGTTGTTGAGTTTATGCTTGAAGAGGACCCATGGCCACTTTGTCAACTCTCTACGTCAACACATTGTCCTTTCAAAAAACCTCAGGACTTTTTGGACTTCGATAGTGTAAGAGACGCTGGTCGTCTACACACCCGATATCTTGGAGCTAGCTGGGACAGAGCTATGGCCGGTATGTTTGTGTGGGCCCTGCAATCTAAGGTTCCATGGCTCGTATATGAACGTCTACATGACAATATCAAGAGCACTGTGAATCTAGTGGCATGTGAGGCTCCTTTAGAAGACATCTTCACGGCGTCTCCACCTATACTGTGTAAGAAATTATTAGATCTTCTAGTCGACTTGTATCCATTTATAGTGAAATGCCATAATGATCAAGATTTAGCAGAACTTTTACAGTTGTTTAAAACAATACACACGTGTGACGATGAGTGCTCGATGGTCAGCTTAAAATATGTTGACATACCAATTACCCGAATACTGAATTCATACTTGACTCTTCTTGAAAAGGTAATCGCATCATGTTCCTTTTCTTTAAAACAAGCTGTGATATCAACCTTGTTGCCATGGTCTATTTTAGCATATCATTATTACGATCACAAGATAGACAGTTGTCGTAAAATGGTGGCTTTTATCAGTCAGATAGATGATTTAAGTTGTAAACTTCTTCCAGGAACCTACGAAACACGTGACTTTTTAAATTCAGCGTCCACTGATCTCACAGGAAGAACTTCCGGTTTTGCGTCAATGTCGTCATATTTTGACGAAGATGAAGACGAATCACTCAGATATTTACCGTCATGATAAAGTTTAAAGTTTTTATACATTGTTTTCAGTCAATATGTTGAAAACAAAGATAACAATAATTTCATAGAAAACAAATTGTCAATTTCTCAACTATTTTAAATTTCGCGCTAGAATATCAAACTAAAAACTGGAAATATTCATTGTCCGAGTGCTATTACGTTCCGACTACGTGATGGTCTAGAATACCACAAATTTTAGTCGTGAATTGTAAGGGAAAAAATCCGTAAAAATCTGAAAATTATTTAAATCCGTGATAATAAGCGCAAGATAAATTAATACATGTTTGAAATATTAGCTTAATATACTTTATTATTGAATATTTAGTGTGAATTAATTTAGTTTTAGTTTTACAAAAATATTGTAAAAGTTTAGAAAATGACAGAAGTGAATGTAAGAGCAAGGAACGCTAACTCTGGCAGAAATTGATCTCATTGTATATAAACAGATAGTGTTTAGAATGCGAAGAATATAGTTTCGTATTTGTTTCGTCGCGTGTATTTAACCCTATGTTAATATTATTATTTTGTCCTCAGATGGTGTTAATTTATTTATAGTCAAATGTCTCTAGGATGTTCAATGTCTTATTAATTATCGGTGTTTTGTGTACCCAATGTTGCCGGTGTCTCTGGATTGTTCATTCCTGATTGTTCCTTTGGGTTTTTCTAACGCTTATATATGTACGCATTTAGACACATTTTCGGTTGTTCAAGGGAGAGAATTGTTGTGAAATAAATAGTTGAATATTACTTTCTTACGGGAAACACAATAAGAAATACATTGTGCCCTCGTCATACAGCCCTTCTTTAATCGTCCATCCTCCCTCATCACCATTACATTTTAAAGTCCAAATTTTATAAATTCATGTAGTTTATGTGTAAATTTCTTCCTCGACATATTGTCATCCTCACTTATAGTCACCAAGATATAGCTTGGTCCAAAAGACGGTGGTATTACGAGGGTGCACTGTATATCATTACATGTGAAATCTACAAACTAGTATGTCAGTTACATAATACAGTAACAACCTGTCTAATTCGAACCCCTTTGAGACTGAAGAATTTGTTCGGTTTAGACAGGTGTTTGCTTTACACAGGTTCAAATTACGTAGACATTTAGTGGATGGGACTGTAAAGTCTGTATGGTTTAGGCAGGTGTTCGGTTTACTCAGGGTTCGGTTTAGACAGGCTTCACTGTATACCGTTGTATATATGGATACGATGTACCAATTAAAGATTTAATTCCCTGATTATTGGTAAAAAATACTTAGATATTGGTAGAATTGTTGACTATCATTGTGTAAGCTTTCTTTTCATAGCATCTAACTTAGTGCGCACGACACGTTTCTGGAATAAGAACCTTCATCGGGTACGCTGAAAGTCGGAAGATTGGAAGGCCAAATAATTTAAAATGGCTTTGGGAACAAGTAAGCCAAAAGGTCTAAACGAAACAGCCACAGTCAGCTAAGTTAATCTATATATTGGCGAGAATTTGTTTAATAATTAATTACATTATTAAGGAATTTCAAGTTTCAAGCATAAATATATCAAATAAATCGTGTCACTGCTGAAACACTAATGGCGGATGATATCCTCAGGGACTAACAGTAGCGAATCAGTGATTTTAATACAAATGTAGAAATTTAACTTAGTGTCCAAGACGTGATTCTGGACTAACCTTCATCAGGTACGCTAAGAGTCAAAAGATTAAAGTAATATAGATATCAACATTATGTATTCTCAGAATTATTTTGAGAAATTTGAAAGTTATTGTGAATTATCATGTGTTACAGTTATAGTGCATTTGTTATGATCACGTGTTACAGTTATAGTGCATTTGTTATGATCACGTGTTACAGTTATAGTGCATTTGTTATGATCATGTGTTACAGTTATAGTGCATTTGTTATGATCATGTGTTACAGTTATAGTGCATTTGTTATGATCACGTGTTACAGTTATAGTGCATTTGTTATGATCACGTGTTACAGTTATAGTGCATTTGTTATGATCACGTGTTACAGTTATAGTGCATTTGTTATGATCACGTGTTACAGTTATAGTGCATTTGTTATGATCATGTGTTACAGTTATAGTGCATTTGTTATGATCACGTGTTACAGTTATAGTGCATTTGTTATGATCACGTGTTACAGTTATAGTGCATTTGCTATGATCACGTGTTACAGTTATAGTGCATTTGTTATGATCATGTGTTACAGTTATAGTGCATTTGTTATGATCACGTGTTACAGTTATAGTGCATTTGTTATGATCACGTGTTACAGTTATAGTGCATTTGTTATGATCACGTGTTACAGTTATAGTGCATTTGTTATGATCATGTGTTACAGTTATAGTGCATTTGTTATGATCACGTGTTACAGTTATAGTGCATTTGTTATGTTTTACAGTTATAATGCATTTGGTTATTAAAATGGAATATATATTGGTCATATTCTCTTATTTTATTGTGTCTCCGGTACGTAGCATGGTGGTGCTATATAATCAACCTTGTCCGTCAGTTGTTGCTGCACTGCGTTTAAATTAATTTCAGAGGTATAAATAAGATTAAGATGTCACTGAAGATTAAACTAAAGTAGCTACAGTTGTAAACATAACTGCTCTACGAACCCATGTCAAAGGGGACTTCCTGGTGTCATTAGTGCTGCAGGAACAGCTTACCCTTCCGGAGTACCTGTGCGACAGTCTCTGGGACTAATATTCCATAGGTAGTAGTAGAAACGTAGATATCTAATTTAGTGCGCACCTTGAGTTTCTGGAATAACCTTTATGAGGTACGCTCAACGTCAACAGATTGGAAATCCAAGTAGGTTAAAAAAAATCTTTGGACTTGGAACAAGTAAACTAAAGAGTCTTAAGTAGGATGGCCAAATTATGAAAGATAAACTCATTTCATTCTATTTTAATGTACATTTTTATGTAATAAAGTGTTCAATAACTTCCATTTAAATTGATCTGTCATTATGACTTTGAAATGCATACCTGTAGTATTTAATCAAGTGTACATTTTGTGGATAATTCCTTTATATAGTAAAAGGGAAACTTTGTAAACATGTAAGCTTAATTTACGTCATTCAATCTTATAACAGAGGATGTTCAACCAATGAAAACATTACTACATTGTACATCTTATTAATCTAATATTCACCATAGGAAATGTCTATATAACCCCGAAGAAAATAGCTACCTATGGTGGTTGCACTTGTCAAGTTTATAAAGCTGGTAACGGTATTGAAAAAAAACAATAACGGTATTGAATAATAATTTCCATTAGAATTATATATCATAATATAAAGATATCTTTCATTTCAAGATTTGTATTTGATTATTAGCATACTATTTCAGACATTTAAATGTAGCGCATTGATCCATTTTATGTACTATTCACAAAGCCATGGACCTCGTTGAACTTTCGACCGATTTCAATTTCCTTAATATCCTTAAGATAATATTTGATCAAAAATCAAGGTTGTTGTCTTTTAAATGAAATGTTATTGTACTTTTGCTTTGGATACTATAAGCAACACAACGACTTGTTATATTATTATACCAAAAGTCAAGGAATGTATTCCTAAACCCGCGTTAATAATACAAATAATTATATAACTTGTGTCTATTATATCATTTGAGTATACCAACAGTTTGAAGATACCAATGGAGTAATCAAAAGCCTTAAATCGAAGAAGGACAGACAATACAGTGGCCAAAGGAAAAAGGATAGACAACGATCTACAAAACATTACACATAAAACTAAAGATCGAGCAACACTAATCCCACTAAAACCGGGGTTATGGTCAGGTGTTCCGGAAGGGTAGGCAGTTCCTGCTCCATAAGTGGAACCCGTCGTATTACTCATGTTACAATCCCGTAATTTGTTAGATATACATTGTATCTGTGTCTAAAATTTGTCGTTCCTGAATAAACTAATTAAGTAAAATTAAGGTCATTATCCACGGCCATATGTAATCGTAGCCAATTTCGGTTATCCTTATCTTTTTGGTTTTGTTGTTCTCAAAGACATTTGAATTATTGGCTTTCCAAACGTTTTCAAGACCGATTGACCAGATGACAGTTACATTGGAAACACGTCATATGCACTTAATTAGATATGTAGTATATAATAATCTACGGTTTATATCAAGCACTCGTCTTAATCTTCATAAACAAAACGGAAACATTGCACTGTGATTGTCAAGACAAAACAACGTAAGACAGACACTAAACATACTACAATCCGAACAATCCGAAAACATGACATTAAAGTGAAGACGTTTTAAAAGAAAATGTACAAACCATCACAATCCAGCAAAACAACGTATACAAAACGTAAAATCAGACAAAAACAAACATTTCATTTGAAAGTTCATTGTAACAATACAGCTATAACTGATTTAATAAAAGGAAAAGCAAAACATATCACACAATCGGAACTGTTCCAAAATCTTATAGAAAAACCGTGTCAATGTACGATTTTACTTTCTGTCAACACCACTTATACATATTGTGTCAACGAACGTTTTAACTTTCTTTAAACACTTTGGAGTTTATTCAAATATTAGGAACATATCATAACTTACAACATGTTATTTAATAATTGAACTGATTTAGTGGGGATAGGCTATAGAATTAGCGAAACGTCGGTTAGAAGTAAAGAAGTAAATATTGTTTATCATTGTAAATTATAATGTGAGTGTACGATGATATACAGCTATTAAATCTCTATTACTTGGATATGCACAAGGTTCTCCTCCCTCGGGCATAGGTGATCTTTGCCGATTATTGCTATTCTGTTTCAACCATTTGGTTTTCTTGCTCGCAAAGACATTTAGATTATTTGGCTGTCAAAACGTTTGGATTTGAGCGTACCCGATGAAGGTTATTCCAGAGACGCGTCGTGCGCACCAAATTTGATATCTACTTTTTCATTGCTCAAGCTTAATTTTGTATTTGTCTGTTTTAGACTGACAAGTTTGTTTTCTAAAACAAACCAACCAAATTTTACTTCAGGTTTTAGTTTTGCTGCATTTTCATATCTCATTGTAAATAGAGATAGACCCATAAATATATCGCTCGAAATTAAAGAACATGAATTTGAACATCATTATATGTTTACATGTGTCAGAGTAAAACTTATTTCACACATTAGGTGCCATCACAACATATGTATCGTAACGGTGTCATTATCAACTGATTTGTGCATATAACACTACTTTTAATAAGAGCCACGGTTATGTGTGTTTAACGCCACTTTCAACAATATTTCAGCTATATCGTGGTGGTCAGTTTTATTGGTAGAGGAAACCGGAGTACCAGGTGAAACCAACGGAGTACCAGGTGAAACCACCGGAGTACCAGGTGAAACCACCTAAGTACCAGGTGAAACCACCAAACTTCCACTGATCACTGAAATATTACAACGCTTGGACTTGTACAGTCTTGAAGACAAGCGCAGCGATGCACAACGTGTCATTATGTATAAAACGGAGAGAAACTAAAAAAGACGATCACAGAACATGCATTCCTCTTGTTTCATTACCCTTCCTTGTAAGACTCAACAAAGACAAGAATTGTTTTCCCTCGTACGAACTGATATCTGACTGGAACCGGCTATCACAGCCCATAGTTATGGGTAGTTCGACTGACACATTCAAGGCCGCTGTCTCCTATATCAAGTTATGAGTAGTTCTAATTAAGTACTAATTTATAAAACCTGTAACGTTTTAGTGCATTTACCATTTTCAATGGCCATGTGCAACTTCTGACTAAATCTTCAACTTGTTGAAGGCGGTTAGTATTTGATAGAAGACGAAGTTGAACTTTGTCACATTAATTTGTATCGAGTACCTCGCTATGAGATGGAATCAAACTCACAACTTTAGTGGTAATAGGCACCGAAGTTGTATATGAAATTAAGTGTTACAATTTGTTTACTTTACATTTTTAGCTTAATCGTGCGTTTGTATGTTTGATAGAGGGTTGATGCTAACAAGAAAGCTACTGAACCACGGGTTCCTAGTGGTTTAGTTGATGTCATTACTTCGATAGATTTACAGTCACTACCTTGACTTGCTAACCGTGACGGAATATCTGTGTCATTGTATGCTTTGTCGTAATCACTATCATGTTCTTTCCGCATTCATGACTTATCACCGAATTTGCAACACGAGTATCACGACATGTGCCACTAGTGGAGCAGGAACTGGTTATCCTTTGGAGCACCTGACCTCATGCACCGTTTGTAGTGGAGTCGCTCAATTATTAGTTTTCTATATCGTGTTATACCGACCATTGTTTGTGTTATTGTTCTTTTTCTTTTGGCCATTGTATTGTCTGTTCTTCAGAATACCCCTTTGGCATCTCCAATTTTTGTTTTATAATACTGTAAGGAAATCTTAAAGTGTTCCTATTGTTAGGAATGAAAAATCAAAACAACAATCCTTCCATGTTACTTTATTGTGTGTTGTGACTGTTAATTAACTCAAATATAAATGATATAAGGGAAGCAACTCGAGTTAACTAATTTTCATAAATAACATGACATATGATTTCATGGAAATATTTGTGTAAAAGTAGACTGGTGTGCTAATTATATATTGTAAGTCTTGACAATTGTGGTATGATAAGCTACAATTAGATAGTAACGAATATATATAGGAAAACACAATTTCGTTCACTTCCTTTAGAGTACAATATCAATCAGCAGTCTATTATTGAGGACCGCGTGGCTCAATGAGTTAGGTAGTTGGATTACCTAACCACTCATACAAGCCTATCACCAATACGGCGTGGGTTCGCGCCCAGCTTTGTAAATTACGAAAAAGGATGCGCTCTACTCGCAGCTGCAAGTGATAAAGTTTACCAGTTGCTTTCCCATGGTCGATGGTTCTCTCCGGGTACTAAAGCTGGTCTCCATAATACAGTTGAAATATTTCTGAAAGTGGCGTTAAACACAATAAATCAAATCAAATCAAATTTATTGTTATTTCTGCTATAGAGATAATAAATTTGATTTGATTTGATTTATTGTGTTTAACGCCACTTTCAGCAATATTTCATTGGAGTTTCTGACGGCTGACTGTGTAGTTTTAGCAATTTTAATTAAAATATGTCACTTCACTTTACAAAACTTTTTGAACGAATGATTATAATACAGATGTACATTATAATATAATGTAAAACATAATACATAGTGTACATAATTTAATGATATACATATTAATCATTTAATAACCAAATCCACAATTATTGTGGTTCTTTCTAATGTGAAAACCACGGAACTGTCCTCTCGTGTCTCCTCTTTTCTTTCCATGCTATAAGCATTTGAATTAACACATCTGGCTGTCCGTATTCATTCCATTATGAAAATGGAAATGTCGCGAGTACCAAAAAAAAAGTTAAAAATACATGTGCTTGCAATTTTTGCACATACAAAAATGTACCTTAGTATATGAAATAATAATACAGTGAAGCCTATCTAATCCGAACATCCATGGAACCTTTTCTGTGTCCGGAATTGACAGGTGCATATGTTCCTTTTATAGAGGATAAGTTAATAAATATGTCCTCCATTGGGACTTCATTTAACATTCGGTTTATGCAGGGTTCGGTTTACACAGGTTCCATTGTGTTATCATCAAAATACATTAAAACGTTATTTTACATTTCCGTTATTTCATTAAAATCATTGATAGCAGGGACACTATTTTCACTTCCGTTTTCAGACGACAAATTTGGAGGAGGAAGATTATCGTCTATACTTGGAGAGCGACTCTTATTATCTACAAGCTTATCTGTCTCTTTTAATTGTCCTAAAGATTCTACCGAAGTTCCTCCAGAAGGTTCAACTTTGAGTCCAATGAATGTTGCTGGGCTTTCCTCATCGTCGGACACCTCTTTGTCGGAATCCTCCTCACGCAACAGATTATTGACAGATCCAGTATCATTGTGTTTTAAGAATGAGGCATTAGTAGCTCCCTCTCTTTGTACCTGATTTGTTGTAAATGTACTTGTACCAGTGCCATTTCCTATGTTTCTGAAAATATAAACAGAGACAGCGTAAGCACATAGAACCCATAGAACGGTGTATGGGGACGTGGGTATTTTTTTAAACAGCAAATTAAAATGAAAAACAAAAAATACCACACAGACGGAACAGTTCAGGAACTGCTTACCCATCCGAAGCACCTAAGTTCACCTCCGGTTTTTAGTTGGGTTCGTGTTACTCAATCTTTAGTTTTATGTGTTGTGTTTTGTAGATCGTTGTTTGTCCATTTGTACCTTCTTTTGGCAATTGTATTGTCTGTTCTTCTTCGATATACGGATTATGATTACTCCGTTGGTATCTTCAAACTCTTCTTCCAATATCCATTGGATACATCGTAGAAAGAGACAAAATATATACACCTAACTTACATATACCTGCGTGATCGCTCACATTCCTGGATTATTACAGCCAATTAAATAAAAAGTGAAGGAATAAACTAGTTTTATGAGTGCATACATCACAAAAGAGAGTACTTATTTACTTTCTAGCACGAATGCATTGGAATAACACTTTCAAAACAAATATTGCAATATGCAATTCGATTCTTTGTGTATACCAGAGAGTTATTGCACAAATATTGGTAATTCTTAAATAATAATCAAAATAAAATATGAAAAATAAATATTAATACTAAATTATTGAAATATAAACATTAATAAAACAGCAATGACTGTTCCCCTCTTGATGGTTTTTTTAAAATTAAATATTCTCTGAAAGTTCTTTGATTAATACTTATGATAATAAATGGAAAATGTGTTGTTTACATCATCAATGGCGTTAGCCAAAGTGTGAATGAGATCTCGAATTTGATTGGTCAAATTTTCAAGAACAAAAACTAGCTATTGCATTGAGGATAATAAATATCTATTTTTGGTCATCTAAGGTTTATGCAAATCACGGCTTTTAAATAATATGTAATTAAAATGATGAAATGTATAAGCTAGTGTGACGTCAAGCACAGATTGACGTTACCTAGATATAAACAATAGCCTCAGTTTTAACATAATTCACAATTTATCCTATCAGACTTGCTGCTACACTAGTCATATTGTTCGTCTCGACCTTCATAGCTGCTGTTACTCTCTCTCTCTCTATATATATATATATGATAGACTCCAATAGCGTCGGACTAAAATTGGGGTGTCCACTCCTTAAATCAATTCTACTGCCGTCATTATCTAAAATCACTGTCCGATTTAAGGGTATTCTCAAATCGGCGTCCTTTCTAAATTCTCAGATCTATGGCCGATTTACTGGTTAGGGTTAGGGTAAGTGATAAAGCATACGTCAGTGACGTCATTGGGAAAGTGAAAAACCACCATAGATAGGAAAAGGACTTGGATTTGAGAATTGGACGCCGATTTGATGCTGGACTTCGATCTGAGTCCTTCATATATTCATGATGATTGATAATGTACGTCTTGATTAATTTAATAGATAAATAATAGTATTATATGTACCTGTTACTGCTTGTCTTTTCTAAGTCTATTATTTGAACATGTTCAAATTCGCTATCATTCATTGGCATAGACATTGGTATATCACCGATCATTCGCTTCGGGCTGTTTCCCTCATCAGTGAGGTAGACACCAGATTTCCTCCTCCTTCGAACTAGTATAATTATAAGAGTAATCAGAAGGATAACAGCTATAGAAAAGGTGATTCCAAACGCTATAAAGCCTACTCTCCCAAATTCAGATTCTTGATTCTGAGGTATTTCTGTAAGAAATAAAAATGCTTAAAATGGTTACAAGCAATAAAGGTACGAACAAATAATACCACACTGTCGTAACAATTCAGAAATCAAACAGAAAAATCGTAGAAACAGAATCAAAATGGATGCCCCTAACACACTTTTACATGACCGCTCACTTTCTGGGCTTGATACAGGCACTTCAACAAAAAATGACGGGAATAAGCCAGTGTTATGGGTCCAGACTTTCTCTCCTAGAGATATGATTCGGTCACATAAGTGTCTTGCACAAGTGAATTAATACCATTTATTGCAATCAAGCTCAACTGTATTCAGAGTGTTTTTAAATATGGTATACAAGATCACCTTTGATTGACAATTAAGGTGGTACCATACACTACAGGGAGATAACTCTTTAAAATCAGTTGAACGTTTTGGTCATATGATGTTTGTATGCAGATTTCAAGCATCTCGGTGATCAAAACCACAGAGAGAAAAGCTGCTATGTGGCTAGTGAAATTATAGCTCTGAGTCTGTTGGTTGGAATTTGTTAAAATTTTGATATTTATTACAGTGGATATATTCAAACACACTGCCAAAAAAATAAGAAAATTAAACGAGCGGATCAAATTTTACCTGAAGTGTATGGTACCACCTTAATAGTATAATTTTTTATATGGAGGTTAACCACGTGACACAAGTTTTTCTCCGTCAGCCAAGGTCACTAACCATGGAAGTCGGGACATTGGAAAGGGTCAATTCTCACTGTGCATATTAAAGAGATATAAGTTGATAATTAAGAAGTGTTTGAAGATACTGAATGGGGTAATCAGAAGCCATAAAACAAAGAAGGACAGACAGTACAATGAATGGCCAAAAGATAAAAGACTACAGGGCAAACAACGATCTACAAAGCTAATGATCGAGCACCACGAACCCCGCAAAAAACCGGGAATGAACTCAGGTGCTCCAGAAGTGTATGCAGTTTCTGCTCCACTAGTGGCATCCGTCGTGTTACTCTTGTTACAAACTCGGTGATAAGTCATGAATGGGGAAAGGACAGGATTTTGATTACGACAAATGGAACATTTCCGTGGTCATTTGTTACACAGATATTCCGTAATGGTTAACCAGGTCATTTTGACTTCAACGTAACCTCTAGGAACCAGCCATTGATTCAGTAGCTTCCTTGTTAGCAGCAATCCTCATTCAAGGAAATTACTATATGAACCACAAGCCCTGGAATATCTGATCAACTGAGAGATATATTTTCCATTTGCAGATTCTGCTAGAATGCTACTATATGAAAATGGAAATTTCATAATTGGAAAATTTAAATCATCTCTTTTGTCGTAAAGTTTCGTTCTTAACCGGCCCTTGTTGTTAATTTTGAGGTCTAGCTCAAGGTATGAAGCAGACCTAGCTGTATCTCTGGTATCCTTTTTTCTAGTGTAATGGTCGATCTTCGAGTAACTAATAAAACATGCCACACTGTCGTAACAGTTTGAACTAAATAATAGAACAAATAAGTAAGAAAGGATAGGGATGTAAATGAACATATGATAATATCCAACATTATACTAAGCCACAAAATAAAGTAAAAGAACCGCGCTTTTATTGCTGTCCTTATATTTTCTCAACATTTTCCATAGTAAGGATCCATCCCGCAAAGTCTGTGGACGCTCCTTAGTTTCGGAGAAGATTCGCCCATCACATTATGTGGACGCTCTTTAGTTTCGGAGAAATTAAGTCATATGTCTATTCCACCATGATTACATTTAAAAGTGTCACATATTCATGAAAAGAATAAATAAACAATTACAACTCCACAAAATACTACCACCATCTTGCTTGATAATTGGCTGATGTGAAAGAAATGTGTCGCATAACAAACATACAATGTAAATCACAAATATAATAGTGATCAATCAATAAGTTTAATATACCTGTAACACGGGGTGGGAGTGGGGTTGTTGTTGTTGTCGTCGTTGTTGTTGTTGTTGCTGTAGTCGTCGTAGGTGACATGCTCCTTTCTGTTGCTGTAGACATATCTGTCATCCTTGCAGTAGACATAGAGACACCTGATGTAGTTGTTGAGTCGCTAGACATCATCGATGTCGCTGTTGAGTCACTATGCATCATCGATGTCGCTGTTGAGTCACTATGCATCATC
This sequence comes from Bathymodiolus brooksi, assembly GCA_963680875.1. NCBI lineage: Eukaryota > Metazoa > Mollusca > Bivalvia > Mytilida > Modiolidae > Bathymodiolus > Bathymodiolus brooksi. The sequence goes on from OY804590.1 coordinate 65,498,617, forward strand.
GATGTTGCTGTTGAGTCGCTAGGCATCATCGATGCAGTAGTGGAGTCGGTAGACATCATCGATGTTGTCGTTGAGTCGGTAGACATCATCGGTGTTGTCGTTGAACCTGTAGACATCATTGATGTAGTCGTTGAACCTGTAGACATCATCGATGTAGTCGTTGAACCTGTAGACATCATCGGTGTTGTCGTTGAACCTGTAGACATCATCGGTGTTGTCGTTGAACCTGTAGACATCATCGATGTAGTCGTTGAACCTGTAGACATCATCGATGTTGTCGTTGAGTCGGTAGACATCATCGGTGTTGTCGTTGAACCTGTAGACATCATCGATGTAGTCGTTGTGTCGCTAGACATCATCGATGTCGTCGTTGAACCTGTAGACATCATCGATGTTGTCGTTGAGTCGGTAGACATCATCGGTGTTGTCGTTGAACCTGTAGACATCATCGATGTAGTCGTTGTGTCGCTAGACATCATCGATGTCGTCGTTGAACCTGTAGACATTATCGATGTAGTCGTTGAGTCGGTAGACATCGTGGTACTGACATCAGTAGAGGATCCCATTGTGTCGCTAGCTGTAGTCATTGCATTTGAAGTGACAATTACCACTAATTAAATAAAATAAAATATCATTTATATTATTATACCTCTTTGTGTATAAATGTTTTCTATTGGATCATTAATAGTTACAAGACTTTAGACAATTATTGATGTTTTCAGTTACAACCTTATTATTCCCTCTTGACCATTATACAATCCTATTGTCTACCACGACGACCCATATTTTACTTCCACAGAGGTATAACAATATGCTTGCTATCCGCGACGACCCATATTTTGCTTCAACAGATGTATGACAATCTCTCTGTTTTTGTAATTATTTTTACCGACAATGTACGTATATTTTATTATCAAACAGTGTCAAAAAGTCCAAAGCAAATGCCAAATGGACTGACATGAACAAAATCAAGCGTCATTCCAAAGATTTCAAAGGTGTCCTCTTTCACGTCCGCGCTTTACTTCAAAATCAAAAATGACTGTTACCATGTATTACCTTTCGTAAACATTTGTCGGGAAACCCAACGCTCGACAATTATTGATGTGCACCTCCTAAGAAGGCCGTAATTGTATAATCATGCATCCTTACATTATGACTGATATTGCCATTGAGTACTGACCTTAATTCAAACTACTATTTTAAAACATGTGAACTGTTATTAAATCGAAAACATTTTTTTTTTTAAATTAAAAGAAATACAAGAGATGAACATAGTCTCTAAGTATCTGCGGGATCGTCGTTGTCTTGATAGTATGGTAATTGGATTTTCAACTACCTGTGCAATCAGTGTCTATCACCACTAAAGGTGTGAGTTCGAATCCCGTTCATGGCGAGGCGTACTCGGTACAATATTATTTGATAAAGTTTGTCAGTGACATGCGGCAGGTCTGTAGTTTCCTCCATCAGTACATCTGATCGCCACGATATAACGATATATCGATATAACTGAAATATTGTTGAAAATGGTGTTAAACATCATAACCTTAACCATAACACTAATTATCTGTTGATATCAACATGTATCTGGCGTATTGTATGCCAACAAGCATACACAAGGGTACTCAAGTGATAAGACGTCGTATATTACGAGTGGGTGGGTGAGTAATGGGCACTTTGTTCAACTATATCATGGCCAAAGCAAGTTACATTCGACGAGGTGATTGTTCTAAACCAACACGCTTAGTGTGATTTTTATAGTGCTAGTTCACTGTAACGACAGCCCGCGGTGGGTAGACATGTTGCTCAGCCAATCAGACACGTTATCCAGATTCCGAACCAACCTGAATTTCCTTTACTCCTTAATGATACGAGCTTATCGTTGAACCAACAAATACCAATATCATAGTCTTTGGTTTCAACCTAAGATCTACCGCACTCTAGGCGAGCATACGAAACATTGCACCATCCTGTATATGAACACCCTTCGGGATGTCATAATGTACACTGTTAGTTATATACACGGTCATTCGCGTCATTCAAGTCGAGAAAACTGTCATTACAGTTGTTTGATTACAACCTTGCCTTTTTTTCTTTTTTCTTTTTTTAATATGATAACCATTTAGGCCTTTAAATTATTTGTCTTTCCAACCTTTCTATTTTGAGCGTACCTGATGAATGTTATTCCAGAAACGCGTCGTGCGCACTAAATTTAATATCTACGGTTTTATGATAAGAAAGTTTAAACAATGATGGTCTTTGTGTGGATAAAAGCGAATACCAAAGAAAATTCATAAGCAACACAGAACAATAAAAGACAAGGAATATCGTTTTATGACTGTTCGTCATCTCACCGTAACCATAGATATTATTCGAATGATAAGTGAGTGACTGGTTGTTACTTAACTCAAAATGAGCCATTTTGTCAGGACTGTCATGGCGTGAAAAAGTGATATTTTGATGACACGATGCTTGTATTACACTTGACCAATACGCTGAGATTGAACACTGAAACAATAGTTTTCAGGTGGACATGAACCGATCGATCGGACACATTATCCTATTTACGGTCGAAACCAGTCTTCCATTAGTCATTAAGTATGCATGTCTAATAGATGAGCAGCATCTATCGATTTTATAGTCTGGTTTGAGGCGAGTGGGTATCAAATCTCTGCTCTTCCTCCTTCTAGGCGAGCGCACTATCATTACACTACTGCGGTGTTTGGTTAATAAAACAAATCATTAATCTTGTTTGACCCTACTTATTTATACTAAACACCCACGAATTCATAAGAGAAACTAAAACAAAAAAGGACCAATGTTCGATATCACTATATACATTTTAATACATATTTTAATAAGCTTACAATTCGTTGTTTTAAGTGGTAAACATATCCTTGTTACGAAATCCGGTTATTAGATATAAAACAAAGTAAATAAGATATATCCTTAAAATAATCATTAAGGGTAATCATTTTGATTAGTTATCGATTATATGTATATCACAGTATAAAATACTGTCCTAGAGATCGGAGTTTGTCAGCTTGACATGTTAACATGTGACGAAAAGTTTTCTATTAATTCTGATGTTGTTGAGGACGAAACTCACGTTTAATTACAATGTCCAATATACCGGTATGCGGTCTTACCTAATTGTGTTTTAATAATGCTAGTCTTATAAATAATTGTTTTATGAAAATGTTTAATGATGACAATTTATTTTTATGCTTAATAATAAAGATATGCATTTTTACACTGCCAAAATCTGCTACGAAATTTTATTATATATTAAAAGTATTAATTCTCCAGCGACATTATGTAGGTTTAATTGGAAAAAGGATCAATATGTAAATTCCTTATCTTTGTTTTCTATAAATTATTATCACAGGTAATTGAGCAAAAATTCGTTTGGGATATCTGATAAATAAAAGTCTGAAGAAAAGGTCACATATTATCATAGAATGCCGTGGATTATTAACATGACACTACAATGACAGTGTCAATGAATGTTTGTATTCTTAAAACAGCTGACTACTAGCTAAGCTGGTTTTTACAAATATTCTAAGAAAAAAAACTACAATGCGTTAAGCATAACTTTATAATTTATAAAGATACGTCTTATAAAAGATGATCTATATTGTAGAACGACAAACAGATACACTACTAGCCAATATTTAAACAGAATGTACAGTTCACTGACTTACCTGTCAGCTTTGTTGTGTGGTTTAATTTTCAGAGGTGAATTTTACAAGAAAATATATTTTCTGGACCGGACAGTACCACTGATGTTCGGAATACAGAGGGACCGGTTTTTAGAGCAACATTTTACTTAGATATATAGGGGAATATTCCGGACCAAAACTAAATGTTCGGTTTTCAGAGGAATCCGGTTTTCAAATAGGCCGGTTTTGGGAAGTTCCACTGTACACTTGAAATTAATGGTAATCAAAAAACGAAGAAAACAAGGTATCAATTGTGTCTTATCTTATGTAGAGGATTGTATTTTGTCTTTTTGCAATCATTAATATAGCTATTTTGTATTTTATTCTCTTGTGTATTTTGAAGGTTTTGTCTTTCTTTCGATCCTTTCGTAAATAAACGTTAGAGAACATCGAAGGGGCAATCAAAAATGGACCATCCAGAGAAACTGGCTGGCAACATAGAGTACACAAGACGAAGAAAAACATAGCACAATATGTGTTGGCTACCACTATGCGCAAACAAAGCTACACTATTGCCGAGAAACTGATTGTCTACTGTACAGTTACCTGTCTAAAATATCACCTCTATATAGCAATCACTGTCTATAAAGGGCAGCCTCATTTTTCCATTAATGAATAGTGTATATAATTTTAACCTGTATATAAGGGGCAACCACTTTTAAAGGGTACATTTTCACGTTCCTTTAAGTGTCCTTTATTTACAGGTTTATCTGTATATTATGTTCTGTAAATCATTGTTTGTCCTTCGATTTACAAATTCTGATTACCCCCCTTTGGTATCTTCAGACTTTTTTCACTCTGGTATAACATCAAAATGTTACAATAAGAAATTGCACCAATGTATTCATCATTCAAACAGTCATATTTTTGAAAGCTCAAATGAAATAAATTTAAAAAAAAAACATCCTTATTGAATTGAACTTATTTATTTATCTGTAATTACATGTATGGCAATATATAGTATAATATAGCAAATAGTTCATGACACTGAGGATCATATGGCAGTATATGGACCGGTCCGTCACCAAAAAATATTATATGGACCGAAGCTTATGGCAGTATATGGATCGATTCGTCACCAAAAAAATATTATATGGACCGAAGCTTCTGAGGTCCATATAATATTTTTTTGGTGACGGACCGGTCCATATACTGCCATATGACCCGAAGTGACATGAACTATTTGCTATATTATACTTTTTATCTAAAATAAGGGTAATAGCAAAATTACCGAACTCCGAAAAATCTAACAAAGGGAAAGTTAAAACTAATAAGTATATAAACAGACAAAATCAGTCAACAACCGGAAAAATGTGAAAACCGTAATGACCCTGACTTGGTACAGGCATTTCTAATAATGCAGGTACCTGGCCGGTCCATATACTAAAATAGTGACCGGTCCATATACGAAAATAGTGACCGGCTGCGCTAGCAAAGACAAATAGGGAAAATAAAAACGTAAAGTGTAATATAACTTATTATATAGTACTCATTTCCGATGAGGAAGCCATGATGCATTTTACGGAAATAAGTAAAATTTTAGGCGTAACTTTTTACCAAGTTATTTACTAACTTCCTGGTTTAACAGCTTAAAGTAGTATTTTTTGCACAAATTACAAATTAAAAAATACATTTATGCAATTGTTATGTAAGACAGGTTTGAAGATATCAAAGGGGTAACTGGAAGTCGTATATCAAATAAGGACAGAAAACACAATGGCCGAAAGAAGAAGGACAAGCATTTTTAAAATAAATACTCCAATGAAGGCATAAAACAAGAAACTTGAAGCCACACAAGAGTATAAACACTGCAAAATTAGTCATTTGTTTTGTAGTAAAACGTGAAATGTTAGACCCGCTTGGGACCGTATATTCCCCGTCTACAAAATACATTTTGTATGTGCCTTCTGTCATAAAATCAATTTTCTCCGGCTGTGGCTGTTTCTTACAAGGGACTCAGACCACGTGATACGGTGATATGGGTTTAGCATATCCCTGGTTCGGAACTGATATCAGTATATAGTTGACAGAGATTATGGTGGTAGGTACTATCATATTCCTGATCTGAACAGGAGGTACGATGGTAGAGATTTATCTATCTGATTTCTGACCAGGAACTTAGACCAGCAGCTAAGTATACGATGGCAGGGATTTATTTGTCTGATTCCTGGCCAGTGACTCAGATCAGGGGTTTAGGTGGTAGAGATTATGGTACCCCTGGACAGGTACTGAGAACATGTAGTGCCATCTTAACGCATGGGCACGCTGCGCAGTTGCTCGGGGCTCCACGATCATAGAGGCACCATGCTAATCTATGAATGTTGTATACAACATGCTATTTAATATTTAAACACTGATTTTATTGGAAGTACCAATACAATAGATACATGTTTATTTTAACGACATTTACAGTTTTATTCCTGTGAGTGGTTGTGTAGGTATGGGACCTTAGTGCACTACTTTTTCCGGGGGCCTATGATAATGTTTAGATGGCCCAGAGAACATGAGTTACGGAGGTATATGTACTATCATATTCCTGACTTGAACAGGTGCTACGGTGGTATGAGGTTTATTTATTTTATTCCTGGCCAGGAACTTAGACCAGCAGATAAGAATGCAGGAATTTGTTTTCGGATTCCTGCACAAGGACTCAGACTAGAACTACGGTGGTAGGGATTTATTTATCTTATTCCTGGCCAGGACTAAAAAAACAGTAGCATCGATGGTATGGATTGTCATATCCCTGGCCAGATACTGAAGAAAATGAGCTATGATGGTAGGGATGGCCATAGCCGATAGGTACATGTACTTATATTAATTTTAGAATTAGATGCTTAGCTGATACATACTTATATTATTTTCAGATGTTTAGCTGATACGTACTTATATTATTGTCAGATGTTTAGCTGATACGTACTTATATTATTGTCAGATGTTTAGCTGATACGTACTTATATTATTGTCAGATGTTTAGCTGATACGTACTTATATCATTGTCAGATGTTTAGCTGATACGTACTTACTATTAATTTCAGATGTTTATCTGATATGTACTTATACAGTGAGAACGGCTGACAGCATACACTGGTAAATGCTGAGCATAATCTGGATGCTGAGCCAGGCTCAACATTTTCGCTGATGGTCTGCTAATTAACCCCAAGTTTTGTGTAACCTTAATACTTGGTAATTGGCATTTAAATGCTATCTAAGAATTATAGCCAGATCAATTAAAGTATGGATAGTTGGATCCAGTATTGTGAAAGATGCCTTCATCGAAGCCCGTCACACACCAGGTGGCATTGATTTGGGGCTATATGTATAAGTGGAGTGAAAATATAAGAATTACAGATCTTAAGGTGTGGTTAGTTGGGTCATTCATTATTTAAAGAGTAGTTATTGAGGTAAGCCATATATTGAGTTAAGAAACTGGCACGGGAGAATCCATTTGGGATTGGCTAGACTTGGGGATGAGCCTATAGCTATGGCTGCAGGGAAGACTTGGAATGTAACTGTATGGTTTGAGAACCTACCCTAATTTATTTTCATTCATACCAGTGTCGACATTTTTCAAACTTTAGAAAGTTTCATTATTACAAATTTACGAGAAGACCAATGTTCTGAAATTAAACACATTACGAGTGCTTCTCAAAAACACACTAGAAAAATTATGTAAATTTATACAAGCTATAAATAAATCTATTGTTCTCTAGGATGTCTTACACCCCTGTCTCTGTTGTATATATATTGTAAATATATTTATATCCAGTCTTCGAAGTTAGACTTTCGAATTTACTGGCCCGAAAAATTCAATATTAGAATATTTATATAGATTCTATTGGAAAAATTTGGCAAAAGTCACTGGTCCGAATCAATTTTCACTGGCCGTGGGCCACCAGACCACTGCTAAAGTCGATGACTGTATATCCCATTTAGCATTTGTTATTGTATATGTACCGTTGAATTTACATGGCTTATCAGATTAAAGATGATTAATTGAGTGGTAATGAATTATGATATTGGGAAATTATCTCTGAAAGAACAGAGGAAGAAACTAAATGATGAATTTAAGTGCGCCCAGAGAAAGTCGCAGGGGTCAGTTATATAATTCTCCCCAAATATCACATAGAATCGAGAGTATTAAAAAAAAAAATGATAGGGTGCATTTTAATTAATTAGGTAGGGGTGTATTACTGAGCACAATTTACAGGACCCTTGAAACTAATGCAAAAGTATATAAATTATCTGGATGTGCAGAAACTTTTTCACTCAACTACTATGTACATTGTGCATGGTAAATAATTGGTTTGTCAGTTTTAATTGACATTATCTTTACTTAATAATTTTACATTAATTGCAGTATTGGCACAGCATAACGCAGCTCCCCCCACATTGTGGCGGCTGTCTGGCAAGCTGAAAAGTTTCAGTTGCTCAGCCAGTTTGGCATAATTCGCTGCGTTATATCAAATTTCAAGTCAATAACAAGCGTCTCTGTTCCCAGGGCGTCTTGGTTTTCAAATGGATAACATTAGTTACCTCTGTTTCCCAGGGCGACTTGTGAATTTCCTACAATTTCCATATTGATAGTATCTATCTAGTTGTTGCCATTTACAAAATTCGGCAACCGTTGAACATTTGAAAGTACGAAGCTAGTTGTCTTCATTTAATCTAACTAACTATATATTTATACAAAATGTACTATTATCTATTTATTTATTTATGTATTTATCTATCTATATATATGTACAATTGAATTAAAGCTGTGGCCAATAACTGCCAATAATCGTGTATACTATTTGTTTTTATTCTAAAGGTTTTCAAAGGATAATACAGTTATATCGTGGCGGTCAGTTTTATTGATGAAGGAAACCGGAGGACCCGGAGAAAACCACCGACCTGTCGTAAGTCACTGACAAACTTTATCACATAATGTTGTACACCTCACCCTGATCGAGATTCGAACTCACAACATAATGGTGATATGCACTGATTGCATAGGTAGTTGTAAATCCAACTACAATACGATCACGGCCACGATTGATGAAAAATTACCATAAGAAAAGGTTAATTATGATATATTTTGTCTATTTAAAATACGGTAAAGACTTTACTTACCTATGAAAGTAATTATTGATAATATTCCTGGTGTGTGCATTATGTTTTATTCCGCCGGGTATTTTCCCCCTACATTCATATGTTGTTTATCGTGAATGTATTAATTTTGCATGTTAACAAGAAGCGGATCCTTAAAAACCGGAAGTTAGATTTTAAACCGGACGCTGACAAAGAGGAGATATGCTATTTAACAGAAGAAAATATATATTTCTTTTTTTCCGTTAAATTCCACATTTAAAGGAGTTCGAACATTTAAATTTTCCAAGCATATATTTTGGATAGTCATATAAAGACAATATGATTTATTCGAAGTAAAATATTAAATTAAATATAACAAATGTTATAAAACTGTTAGTGCTGGCTATATTGTTGTTTGTATTTGTTTTTTTTTGAGGGGGGTTATCTGTTGCTTTTTGTTGATTTTTTTAATACTTTTATGTCTGTTTTGATTTGTTTGTTTTGTCTTTTTTTTTTTCTTTTTTTTTTTTATTATTTATTTACCTTCTGTACTTTTTTTCAAATAACGAACTTTTTTCCTTCTCATTTTCTTTTCAAATGAGCTTATCTATTTGCCTATTCTAAGACTGCCATTTTCCTATTTCCAAATTAACGTTGGCATGGGAAATGCTTCCTTGTATGATACAACACGCTACGGTTTCACATTACCTAATTCAAGTCAATTAATATCTATTTCCACATGTTTAAAAAAAAAACTGTTTAACCGACTTGAAATCAATCTATGAAAAATATTTTTTGGAACGCTGCTCTGCAAGTGCCAATACTTGTAATTTTTTGACAACTGTTAAACCTTTCTTTTCTAAAAAAAAAATGTAACTCTGGTGAACAGAAAATTATCCTTTGTGAAAACAATAAAATCATAAATGATGCAAAAGAAGTTTCAGAAAACTTTAACTCTTTTTTCTCGACTGTAGCAGATAAAATTGGGCAAAATGTGGTATATGACCCCTCTACACACCCTAGTATAGTGGAAATAAAAAATCATGTGGATATTGATAACAATTTTGACTTTCAAAATATTACAGCAGAGAGAGTTGAAAAAATTATAAATACTATTAATATCAAAAAAGCTACTGGTGCAGATAACATTCCTGCCAAAGTAGTCAAGACAGTGTAAGGTCACAGTAGCTCAGCAGTTATCATCATTGATCAATTTATCTATAAACACTGGTGTATTTCCAGACTCTTTGAAAGTAGCTCAGGTACCTCCCATACACACAAAAAATGATCTCCTAAATAAATCAAATTACAGGCCCGTTAGTGTATTACCTATTTTTTCAAAAGTATATGAAAAGGTAATTGAAATTCAGTTAGCTGACTATTTTTATAAAATATTCAACCCTTTTTTATGTGCTTTTAAACGTGGCCATGGATGTCAGACCACACTGCTCCGACTTCTGAAAGACTGGCGTGAAGCCCTTGATAAAAACCAATATGTAGCTGCAGTATTGATGGCTCTCTCGAAGGCGTTTGACTGCCTATCTCATGACATATTGCTTGACAAATTGTCAGCATATGGTATATCATCTCATTCGGTCTCTTTTGAAATCTTACTTGTCAAATAGAAAACAACAAATTAAAGTTAACAGAGTAGTACTGAGTAGCTGGGCTGACATCCATAAAGGAGTGCCCCAAGAATATATCCTGGGCCCCCTCTTATTTAATGCCTTTATTAATGACACATTTCACTTTATTTCTGATAGCTCCTTGTATGATTATGCAGACAATACCCTTTCATTCTGTAATCCAGATTTTGATGCACTTATATCTACTTTGGAGACTAACTCAAATCAACTAATTTGAATGGTTCAGAATAAATAAAATGCAGGCTAATCCAGACAAATTTCAGTTTTTGGCTGTAGGCAGAAAAACTTATGACAAAAATCCATCCATTCATATTCAGAATTTTGATCTTACATGTGAAAGTACTGTGAAACTCATTGGGATTGATATTGATTATCAAATTAATTTGTTTTAGTATAATATGCAGGAAGGCATCCCAACAACTAAATATTCTCAAAAGTGTGGGTTCATATTTGAATAGATTAAATAAGTTAACTATATTTCATACTTTCAAACTTAGGAATTTTAACTTTTAGCCATTGACCTGGCATTTCTGTAATGATAAAAATTCAACAAAATTAGAAAAAGTGCAGGAAAGAGCACTCCGTTTTGTATATGAAGACTATAATAGTTCTGATGAGGAATTACTACAAAAAGCTAAGGTGCCTTCCTTGCAGATTAGAAGAATGAGAACCATGGCTTTGGAAACATATAAAATAATTAATAAACTTGCACCTGTCTGTCTTCATGATCTTGTCCATATGAAAAACTCTAAATATTCTTTCAGATACAACAACATTTTGGAAATACCACAGATCAAATCCATACGGTACGGTAAAAAATCTTTCAGATTTGCTGCACCTACATTGTGGAACAGCCTCCCAGATCATTTCAGGACTTTCAGATTCAACAACATTTTGGAAATACCACAGATCAAATCCACACGGTACGGTAAAAAAATCTTTCAGATTTGCTGCACCTACATTGTGGAACAGCCTCCCAGATCATTTCAGGACTGAAAATAGCTTTTTTCAATTCAAGAGTCGTTTGCAGTCCTGGAATGGGTCCAAATGCCGCTGTTCTGCATGTAGATGATTATAATTTTGCTTCCTGTTTTTTGTTTTTTTTTTAGATTATTTGTTTGCTTTGCAAATGTTTTTAGGTTGGCTTGAACATTTTTTATTCTTTGATTTTTTAATTAGACAGTGCTGCTTTTACTGATTATATTGGTGCCAGTTTTAAGTATTCAGTATTATCTTTTAACTGCTCTTCTTCTTTAACTGCTGCTTTATGTTGGAGCATCTGTGTGTGGATCTTGAACAAGAGTCCAAAGAGGCGCTTGCCACGTGGGTTCTTGTTCAGATCTATACACAGTCCTCCTTTTTCTTGCCTGTATGTCTTAGCTTATTTTAGTTTGTAACATTGCATGTGACTTGTGTTGTTTTATTATTAATGTATATTCGGTAAAAAGCTCTGTAGAGCTTATGTTGTACTGTTTTTATTATGTGCCGAATCAAAATAAAGTTTTCTTAATCTTATTATTATAATACACAATGTTATCTTCAAATTTTTCTTCAAATTAAAATGATTGGCCCCGTTGTTTAAAATAGTAATAAAAAATTACTATTGTGACAGTATGCTAGCACGTTATAACCACATAATTGTAATATTGAATAGGCTTACCTAGAGTGATGTAGATCGTAGGCTCGATCCCCGGTGGGGTCAAACAAAAGACGATTCATTGATATTGGCTGCTTCAACGCTAGACACACAGCTTTAAGTAATAAGATCAAAAACTGGTTGACTCGGTGTCAGGATAATATGTCACAGAGGCGTAGGAGCGAATCGGAAAGTGGGGGAGGGGGGTCAAGCTGTTGGAGACGACCTAAAAGTGGGGGAAGCTTTGCAAGTTGACTGGAAATCTGGAGAGTAGGGTACCAAACATTGGAATTGGACTTGAAAGTGGAGTAGCAAACTTCATGAGAGGACGGGCCGAGCTTTCAAAACTGACAAGAAAAAAAGTCATTTGGCTTCAAACACGCCCTTTTCCTCTTGACTTATTGAAAACATTTGGCTTCCATACTGCAAATTCAGGTAGGGGGCAAAACATAGAGCACATATATTTGTAATGACGTAATACGCGTTGGAAAATATCATCTTATTCTGGGGAATTGACATCAGATAAACATAATCCCTGAGGTTTTAAATATAATGTTATGAAACAATAGCATGGGATTTAAATGGTGAAGTAAAAATGTTTACCTGAAAAATCTTGAATGATGACTATTACCTTGGAAAATATATAATTGCCGTCAACATTGAAGCGAGACATGTATTACGTAGTCGGGCATATTGTTTACCGTTAAAAGGAAAGTATTTCCGACTAAGCAATTTATCACAAAATAAAATCGATAACTGGGAGTTCGTGTAGCCAATAACATAGTTATATTTGGAGATGCTAATAAGATATATAAATTATTAAATGTTAAACAAATACTTAATGAAACAATCGAGTTGAATTCATGGAAAAACTTATTTTAACAGAAGTTTGATTCTGGTGTCGTATGAATCTGAGCTACTGTGAAATCAAGCTAATTTTTGTCATTCGGAATACGATTTTCCTAAAAAAAACAGAGTTGCTCCAAATGATAGCAATGAAAATTTGCTACCTTCAAAATACATTAAAAATACTTTATTGACGTCAATAGAAATAACTTGTGTCATGTTGTCATTAAGACTAAAAAAATTAAGCTCTTCCTGTTTAAGCCGGAAGTAGGGGTGTGATGGAAATCGTAACAAAATTAGAAATTTTTCTTAGAAAAATTTACTTTTATTAAATAAATACTTACCACTATAAATTTTGAGACACTCCCACAAGCGACCTTCACCCACAGTAGTAGAAAACCGCAATAAAAATAACATTGAGATACTCAACACCGGATATATCCCAACAATTCACCCATAAACCTCATTCCATTTCCCCCAAGAGAAGCCTCATCAGGGGATGAAGGGGAGGAAAGGGTGGGACCTATAATTTATAGTGGTAAGTATTTATTTAATAAAAGTAAATTTTACTTAGAAAAAATTCTAATTTTATATCAATAAATAGCTTACCACAATAAATTCTGAGAAACTCAGAATCTAACAGACAGCTGAATCCCCTGATCACTCAGAAACCAAAGGAACACCGACATGTTGAGCAGCAACTATAGGTCCAAGTGAAAAAAGACTGTCTGCTTGTGCAGACATAGACCTAAGATAAAAGGAAGTAAAAGAATCCTGACATCTCCAAAACCCAGCCGACAAAACCTCTGAAATAAAGGCTGAATTAAAAAGTGCCCAGGAAGAAGCAAGAGCACGAACTTCATGAGCTTTAACCGAGTGGCGGTTAAGAAATTTTCCCCCTGAAGACTCGTAATCCAGAAGAATAGTACGGCAAATCCAAGAGGAAATAGTCTTGGCAGAGATATCAGAAATTCCCTTTTTCAAAGGAAGAAAAAGCCTCGAATTCTTGGCAGGACGAGCATTCTTAGTTCTATCTAGATATATGCTAAGGATTCTGAATGAGCAAGACAACCTAAAAGAAGTATTTTCTGGCAACGCTGGAATAATGACTGGCTCGGCACCCCTATCTGGAATCTGATTCTTTCCAAGGAAACAAGGATCTGTTAACTGGGTTACAGAAGATGTTTTTCTGTTAAAACGTAGACAAGAGTCAGAAACAGAAAAATCATGAATCTCACTTCTCCTTCTGCCTGAAGCTAAGGCAAGCAAGAAACAGCACTTGTAGTAGAGAAAACGTAAATCTACTTCCTCTGCTGGTTCAAAAGGGGGAGAGTTTAGGGAAGCTAGGACTAACCCTAAATTCCACGGAGGAACCAACTTATTCTGGTTAGGTCTCTCCAGACTAAAACTTCTAACCAGTAAAGAAATATATTCATTTTGCTCAAAATCAGGTCCACCAAGTAAAGAAATAATCCTGCCAATAGCTGATCTGTATCCCTTAATAGTAGAGGGTACTAACTGTTTAATCTCAAATAAGTAAACTAGAAAATCAGTTAACTGTTGAACAGTGACTCGGACTGGATCAATATCCCGTCCATTACACCAATCACAGAAGATTGCCCACTTAGCCTCATACTCGATCCCTGTAGACTGTCTGACAGACTTCGAGATGTGTGAGGTTGCTCGTTCAGAAAAGCCTTTCTGACGTAGTCCCTTCCTGAGAGTAGCCAATCGTGAAGATGAAGAGACTCTGGCCTTGGATGTACCACTTTTCTCTTGAACTGAGACAGAAGATCTCGTCTGAAAGGAAGTTTTAGAGGCCTGGCACAAGACAGAAGCAGAAGTTCTGGAAACCATGCTTGTTTTGGCCAGTTTGGTGCAATAAGTATGATCTTGCAATCTGATTGCTTGATCTTGAGAAGCACTTGAAGAAGAAAGCGGAATGGAGGAAAGGCATAGGCAAACATTCCGTCCCAAGAGAGAGACCTGGCGTCTACTGCGAAGAACAGAGTGTCTGGAACTGGAGATACAAAGGTTTCCAGTTTGTGATTCAGACTGGTAGCAAAGAAATCTACATGAGGACGATCCCACTGCAGAATAACTGAGTCGAACACTACTTGCCGTAGTACCCACTCTGTGTTGACTGGATTGTGGAAGCGAGACAAACAATCTGATAGTACATTGAAGGTCCCTGGAATATGCCTGACTACCAGATGAATGTGCGATAGAAGACAAAGAAGAAGAATTTCTTTGCAAAGAAGAAAAAGAGCATGACAGCGATTTCCTCCTTGATTCTGCAAATAGGCCACTACTGTTGTATTGTCCGTCGCTAGCACTACTGCTTTCGAAAATAGAAGAGTCTTCAAATGTTGTAACGCTAATAGGACAGCTCTCATCTCTAGCAAATTGATGTGTTCTTGTTGCTGAACAAGAGACCACACTCCCGACACAGACTTTCCCTCTAGAAAAGCTCCCCATCCTTCAAGACTGGAATCTGTATACAGAGTTAGAGACGGAACTGGGTGAAGCAAAGCTACACCTGTCAAAACATTTCACCTGCGAGTCCACCAATCTAGGTGAGGCAGTAAGACAGGAGGAAAAGGTACTAGAGCCTCCCAAACTTGAGAAGCGGAGTCCCAAAGTTCCTGAAGAAAAAACTGGAGAGGTCGAATGTGAAAGCGACCTATAGGAACCACATCGGCTAGAGAATTCAGAAAGCCCAGTAGTTGAGAGAATTGTCGAGCCATGTCTGAAGGACTGTTGCTGAAAATAAGAATTTTCTGGCAAAGTGACTGAAATTTGTCCTTTGGGGGAAATATCAGATCTACATCTGTCCTGTAATGTTCCCCCAAAAACAGGAAGTCTTGGGAAGGAAGTATCTGAGATTTTTTTCCAAGAAATAAGGAAGCCTAGGTCCAGAAGAAGTCTGATAAACAGGCAAGTGTGACGAGAAAGAATTTCTGAATCGAATTCCTTCAGAAGAGAATCATCCAGAAAAGAATGAACTTGAACCGACAGAGTATGCAAGTGAGCTATAACCGTCTGGAAAACTCGAGTAAAAACATGTGGTGCAACCGCCAGGCCAAACGGGACAGCCAGAATATGGTAAACCTTGTTGTTCCAGACAAATCGGAGAAATTTCCTGGAAGCCAAAGAAATTGGGATATGGAAATAAGCATCCGAAAGGTCCAGTTGGGTGGTCAACATACCTGGAAGAATACAAGCTCTGATAGATCTGTTGAAATGGGGAACCGAAAGGTAACTGTTCAGAATAGAGAGATCTATCACAGGTCTCATTCCCTCAGTTTTCTTGGGAACCAAGAAGAGACGAGAATAAAACCCTGGTGTCAACTGAGTCAGAGGAATTTCCTCTATTATTCTTTTCAGTAATAGAGATTAAACTTCCTCTGACAGAAGACGGAACTTCTCCTTGTCTGAGGTCTGAGACATAGGAATCGGACTGTCTGACAAAGGAGGGCGTTCCTGAAACACAAGATCCAATCCCCCTCGAATTACTGACAAAACCCATACATCTGTGGTGAACTTCTCCCAATGATGTAGAAACTGGGTAAGCCTCCCTCCCACTGGAACAGAGGGAAGAGGAACAGGAAACTGCTCCTCTCCTAAGGGAGGTGTCAGCAACATACAAGGGGGCAACAACCTATTTACGAGACCCAGGCTTCTTGGCACCTTTATAACCTTCTTTCTGATGGGGTTTCTTAGGACCAGAAGCATTGGGAACAAACACTTTCCTCCTCTTGTCAAGACCCGTTGGGGCAGAAGATGAAACAGAAGCTGACTTCTTACCATTAGTCAATTGCACATTGAACCTAAGAGGCTGAGGTGTCTTATTGTCCTCCTCCTGAACCTTCTGTAAAGATAAACCAAAAACCTTATCAGAAAGAGAACAAAGTAAAGAGTCCTGAAGAATTTCATTGACAGAAGACTTCTCTAGTATTTCACGCTTTTTAGAAAGAGTGAAATTGGCTAGAGTGCCCATGAGAAGGCACTGAGAGGACCCAAGGGCCTGATCTACTTGCAGAAGAAGAGACTTTACCTCTGCTAGATCATAACCTTCTTTGTCCTGAAGCAAAGCGCCAACTGCTGAAAGAAAGAACTCAGCAGTACCCAGAACATGTGAAGCACTACGGAGCAAGTTCTCCGATTTGGCCCACAAGGACTGAGAAAGGCGAAGCCCATCAACTGGCTTGGCCCCAAGAAGTGGTGAAAAAGACTTATCACAAACTGGGGCCGTTTTCCCGATAGAAGAGTCATGGATTTCAAAATCTTTACTCTTGAAATTACCGGGAAAAGAACTGGCACCAAACCCAGAAAAAGAAGAGCCCTGAAAAGACTTGTCATTTACCTTCACTGAAAGACAGTCATTCACAAACTGAATTGCAGAAGAAGCGTGATTAGATTCTGGAAAAGAGCCAAAAGTATTGGGTTTATCCTGAACCAAGCCACAAGAAGTCTCAAAGATAGAACTAGTCTTCTTAAGTATAGGAGGAGTGGACATGGGCACATGAGCAACTTCTCTCAAGAGAGAGTAAACTCTAGTCCTCAACTGGTCTTTAGAAGACACAAGAATCCTCCGCCTCCGATTCCCTAGGGGAACCAACATCCGTAGATGTAACAGACTTAGTCTGACCAGCCAAAGGGACCTTATCAGCGACTCTAGCCATTGAAGACTCACCTTTCTCGTGTTCATCTTCACTGAGGAAGGTAGCTTCTTGACTCCCTGGTGCCATATAAATGAGATCAGATACTTCCTCATAAGGAGTGGGAAGAAAGACCCGATGGCCAGCTTCCAAAGAAGAAATCCTGGAAGAAATGGTAGCCAAATCATCAGACATCGACTTCTTAAAGTCAGATAAAACCTCCTTAACAGAACTAACCAACTCAGAATTCTGTGAGACAGAAGAAGAGCTAGACTGACTACAAGTAACCGGAGTCCTTATGGTATCCCGACTGAAACGAACTGGCTAACGCCAGTAAGCAAAGGGGTTAACACCCCGAGAGCCAGGATAAGACTGGGTGGGTACAGCCCATGGTGGACGAGCCCAAGTCTGCACAGGAGGTATGGAAGGACCCGGTAAGCAGTACCCATATGAAAAAACTGGTGGTCTAGAACCAGGAAGGTTCAAACCCATAGACGAACCAGGTGCTGTAGAAAAAGACCCTGTAGTGTGTACTGGTCTAGAAAAGGCATGGGTAACAGTAGATAAGGTAGGTATACCCACCTTTGGTCTTGACGGAACTGGGTCCGCAAGACCGCCGACTCTCGCACCTGCTCCAGAAGGCTCAGGCATATTGGAGGAGACGGACATAGTTGGGCTACTTACCGTCACTAAAGGATTGGGCACAGACCCATTCCAAAACAATCCCGACCCGTTATACTAATCGCCTCGTAGGACAAAGTATCACTTACACTAGACACACTTTGTAAGTTGTCGAAATCCATTATTTAATCCAACAAGTCAAATTACACTCTATTTTACCTGTTCCTCGGTAAAAGCAGTAAGAATAATAATAAATACTAATATATCTAGTATTAAACAACAATTTAAGCAATGATAATAAAGTTATCTTTGGTTTTCAATTTCAAAATCATAAATTTTCCAAATATGTGTAGCAATATACCAGCTTCTCCTGCATATGGTGTTTACATCTTGCAATTGATTCGCTATGCAAGGGCCAGTATCAATTATTCTGATTTCCTGAAACGTCATCTTCATTTGAGAAACAGGCTACTGGACCAGGGCTATAAAAAGATTCGCCTTATTCGATCTCTTAGCAAGTTTATATTCCGATACCAAGATCTTGTCGAAATATATTCCGTCTCTGCATATAGTGAAAATGTATAAAGATAAGGATGTCAACAAAAATTTCAAAAATATTTGTTTATCAATGTGTGACGTAAAATTGTTTTTGACATTTGTTTCACTGGGTTTGGTACAGCTTTGACAACTATTTTACCTATTTTGTTCCAGTATTTAAATACTGTTACAGTGACAGCCGGAACCTTTGAACCGTAATGAGAGCGGGAGGTTTGGCGCCTTAAAATCTGATTCAACCCACCATTTCTTTAGAAATGCCTGTACCAAGTCAGGGTCATTACGGTTTTCACAGTTTTCCAGTTGTTGACTGATTTTGTCTGTTTATATAATTATGAGTTTTGACTTTCCCTTTGTAAGATTGTTCGGAGTTCGGTAATTTTGTTATTACCTTTATAAATTTATAACATGAAGCCATGCAATATCACATCTAGGTCGTTGAATATTGCAATGCTCTCTGAGAGTAATAAAACAGCCCAGATTTAAAGTGTGAAATATCTCGTATTTGTGTGTATTGTTTCATAGCTCTTATCTGTTGCCTACATTCTGGTATATAAACCATAAAAAGAACGAGATAAATTTAATACAAATATACATGATCACTCATTTATGAGTTTATGAGAATAAAGATCATTCATTCATTCATTCATTTTGTGTGGGTATGTATTTACAGTAAGTATAATTAAGGATCAAAGGAATTAAAAACTTGTTTCATTCATATTACCGGTAATATATTTCTGGTTTCTACAAAATTTGTGAATACAAATGTGTACTAAAGTAAAAAAAATTACGGGAAAACATTTTACCCTTATACAATCGGATACACAAACTCTAGAATGACTGTCTTATTTGTTACCAGACAAATTATTTGTTAGATTTATCGACAGCATATTTATGAACAATATTAATGTTGATTGAGGAAGGTGACGATTTGTCAGTTGATACTACTTTATAATTGTAATCGTAGGACAGACTATACAATGACCAAGAGAAAAAGAACAAAAAGACAAAGAATGATCTATACTACGAAACACTACACAGAAAACTAAAGATTGTAACAGATATTCTGTAACGGTTAACTAGGTCACGGCTACCGGCAGTAGACAGTTTCGCAGTGATGTATTCAATAAAAACGTAGACATCCAATTTAGTGCACATGACGCGTTTCTGGAATAACATTAATCGGGCACACTTAAAATCGACTTGATCACTGGAAACCCCTGTTTCAGAAGCTTCTTATTAAGCAGCAACTATATATCAAGGAAATCATGATAGGAACCACAAGTTCTGAAATATCGATGGAACTGGGCATCACTGACGCTAGGAAGCGTTTGAAGATACCAAAGGGGTAATCAGAATCCGTAAATCGAAGAAAAACAGACAACACAATGCCAATGGCCAAAAGAAAAAGGACATAAGGACAAACAACGATCTACAAAACATACACATGAAACTAATGATCGAGTAAAACGAACCCCACTAAAAACCAGGGGTGAACTCAGGTGCTCCGGAAGGGTAAGCAGTTCCTGCTCCACCAGTGGCACCCGTTGTGTTAATCTAGTTACAAATATAAAAAAGTTTGAAAGTGTTTATTATACCGGTACATACTAATTTATAAACAAATCATAAGAAAATATATAAGACAATAACTAAATAATTCTTAGAATCTCCAACTACCCATAGTCCATGTTCTGTATTTGTTGGAAAGAAATGTCGAAATGTAGTAACAATATACACAGTTAAACCTGCCTATGTGGTCACCTCTATTAAGCCATCACCTTGTTTAACTTACCAATGTAATGCAAAATAATATTTACAAAATAACGTTTCTTCATTGAGGTGAACATGTTTTATCGGAGTACCAGTGGTAAAGCACCGGCCTACTGCAGTTGTTATTGAGTACACACTTCTCCAACAACGGGAATAACACTCGCAACTTTATCAGTGATAGGAACTGATTCCATATATAAATTGATGGAAACACAACTACCATTAAATCGTGGCCGCGATGAACCCTTGTTCTTCACCACATATAGCACCAGTCGATACTATCATATTAAACATGATGTTTACGAGTTTCTCCACGACAATTGTCAGCGAGTCATTTACAAGTCCAGAATTATACACGAGTCACTGGTTATTACAAGAATAAGCTATTTCAGATGTCAATTCAACATCAGTGACATGGAACAACACGACATGTGCCACTAGTGGAGTGGGAACTTCGTACCCTTCCGGAGCACCTGAGTTCGCCCTCGGTTTGTAGTGGGGTTCGTATTGCTCGATCTTTTGTTTTCTGTGTAGTGTTATGTAGATCTTTATTTGTCCTTTTGTACTTTTTTATTTGGCCATTGTGTTGTCTGTCCTTCGAATTACGGTTTCAGATTACCCCTTTGGTATCTTCAAACTCTTCTGTAAATTCACAAATCTATATGCACAACAATGAATATCAACATGAAATATCAAAATATTACATTTTCTACAAATATTTACAACTCTCAAGTAATGTTCAAATAACTTCTCTCATGTTTCCTCATCCTTGATCTTCCATTTCAGTTTCTACAATAAAAAAAAAACATCTAAATTAAAGGTCATTTGATGAATAAATTAATCTTAGAGTCACATGTCATTTTATACGTGATTTGATTGCTTTAAAAAGTTGAGGTTATTTGTCAATGAACGGAATCTAAAAATAGACGTCGTTCTCAAGGCGTCGCGTGCCGTTGTCATCGTGTGATTTTCTTTAAATGAGGCGCCTTTGGGGTTATTTAAATTTATTTCCCATTATTTGCCTTATTTTGAAAAGATAAATATATTTTTCAATGTCATAGCAAAAAAAGCTACGCGGGTTACACGGTGTGTACAACCTGATTGAGGTTATTTCTTCATGAACCGAACAAAATTGCGATCAATCCTTAATTGTTTGTAAATATCTTTCAACAAATTTGCAGACGCAGATCAAATGTGTTTTTTTCCCCTCCAAAGTTGAAAGTAACGGAATACGTTGACACAATTAGCATTAATAAATATGACTGTTACCATGATACTCTTCACCTTGAGACAAACCTATAGCTAGAAACGATAGCATCGGTGGTGTAATGGTAGCCTCGGGCGCGGTAGGTCATGGCTTCGAGCATTTGTTGGGTTAAACCAAAGACTATGAAATTGGTATGTGTTGCTTCTTCGCTAAGCATTCATTATTCAGGAGTAAGAGCAAAGACTGGTTATCTCAGATTCAGTGTAATGTCTCCGATTGGAGCTACATTCACATTCTACCCGTGTGTTGTTATTTCAGTGAGTTAGCACATTAAAAATCTAACTACGCAATTTGATCTAGTGCAAAGCGGACATTCAATTCACTTCAATTCAAATATTTTATTGAATAAAGTGCATAATTTAATTATACAATATTCAATGGGATTGCACATCAGGCATAGCCTATGTAAGTGCTCTCCCTCAATAACTAATGATATCAAGTATAACAATAAAAATAAATAATTAATTTACATTATAAGTATTGCACAAACTTTTTACTTTGGAGAAATTTGAAATTTTGTAATAATTCTAAAACTGCGGACATCATCATCATATCACTGAATGTAACTTGTTCTCACCATGATATAGCTGAATAATTGCTCTTTTGGCGCTTAAACAGCAATCACTCACTCAAACCTAGAAATCGTGTTATCACCTACTACATAGATGAAATATATTTCAACAGATAATAAAATAAGAATATTATATCATTACGTCAAATATGATTTCCATAACAAATGACGATGGCATAGTTTATGTTTTACACGACGAGTGCCATTAGTGGACCACTATATATATATATGTTAACACTAACCAACACTGATTTCTACAAAAACGTCGGTCCAGTGTCCAATCCAACCCTCACATTGGTATGTCCCTACATCATTCTGAGAAATGTCTTGTATGTACAGTTTTTGTAGACGATGACTACTCATCGGAGCGGTAAAAATTCTAAAAATAATAATAATATATTCTGTTTCCTTGGTAATGACTCGATCCTATAAATGGATTTGTTTTCTTATATTAATTACACTTTTCCCATGCACCTGAAGTAAAGAATCCCACTTATAGATAGAGAGTTACCTGAAGTAAAGAATCCCACTTATAGATAGAGAGTTACCGGAAGTAAAGAATCCCACTTATAGATAGAGAGTTACCTGAAGTAAAGAATCCCACTTATAGATAGAGAGTTACCTGAAGTAAAGAATCCCACTTATAGATAGAGAGTTACCTGAAGTAAAGAATCCCACTTATAGATAGAGAGTTACCTGAAGTAAAGAATCCCACTTATAGATAGAGAGTTACCTGAAGTAAAGAATCCCACTTATAGATAGAGAGTTACCTGAAGTAAAGAATCCCACTTATAGATAGAGAGTTACCTGAAGTAAAGAATCCCACTTATAGATAGAGAGTTACCTGAAGTAAAGAATCCCACTTATAGATAGAGAGTTACCTGAAGTAAAGAATCCCACTTATAGATAGAGAGTTACCTGAAGTAAAGAATCCCACTTATAGATAGAGAGTTACCTGAAGTAAAGAATCCCACTTATAGATAGAGAGTTACCTGAAGTAAAGAATCCCACTTATAGATAGAGAGTTACCTGAAGTAAAGAATCCCACTTATAGATAGAGAGTTACCTGAAGTAAAGAATCCCACTTATAGATAGAGAGTTACCTGAAGTAAGGAATCCCACTTATAGATAGAGAGTTACCTGAAGTAAAGAATCCCACTTATAGATAGAGAGTTACCTGAAGTAAAGAATCCCACTTATAGATAGAGAGTTACCTGAAGTAAAGAATCCCACTTATAGATAGAGAGTTACCTGAAGTAAAGAATCCCACTTATAGATAGAGAGTTACCTGAAGTAAAGAATCCCACTTATAGATAGAGAGTTACCTGAAGTAGAGAATCCCACTTATAGATAGAGAGTTACCTGAAGTAAAGAATCCCACTTATAGATAGAGAGTTACCTGAAGTAAAGAATCCCACTTATAGATAGAGAGTTACCTGAAGTAAAGAATCCCACTTATAGATAGAGAGTTACCTGAAGTAAGGAATCCCACTTATAAATAGAGAGTTACCTGAAGTAAAGAATCCCACTTATAGATAGAGAGTTACCTGAAGTAAAGAATCCCACTTATAGATAGAGAGTTACCTGAAGTAAAGAATCCCACTTATAGATAGAGAGTTACCTGAAGTAAAGAATCCCACTTATAGATAGAGAGTTACCTGAAGTAAAGAATCCCACTTATAGATAGAGAGTTACCTGAAGTAAAGAATCCCACTTATAGATAGAGAGTTACCGGAAGTAAAGAATCCCACTTATAGATAGAGAGTTACCTGAAGTAAAGAATCCCACTTATAGATAGAGAGTTACCTGAAGTAAAGAATCCCACTTATAGATAGAGAGTTACCTGAAGTAAAGAATCCCACTTATAGATAGAGAGTTACCTGAAGTAAAGAATCCCACTTATAGATAGAGAGTTACCTGAAGTAAAGAATCCCACTTATAGATAGAGAGTTACCTGAAGTAAAGAATCCCACTTATAGATAAAGAGTTACCTGAAGTAAAGAATCCCACTTATAGATAGAGAGTTACCTGAAGTAAAGAATCCCACTTATAGATAGGGAATTAGAGAGTAACGAGTAACTTGTGTTGTGTTTGTTCTTTTGTTTTGTTTGTCTACGTCCTGTGTCTTGTGTACACAAATGTTGCCATTTTCTCTGCATTGTCTATTTTTGATTACCCTTTCGGTTTTCTCTAACGTTTATTTACAAATTGTAAAGGTTATGATTTTGTTAATATTTACTCACCATTGAATTAGAAACATATTTACGATGGAGAAAAACAACAAAAGCCAAGCAGTTCTGCTAATGTGTCATGGTGTGAAACTGAGCAGTTCTGCTAATGTGTCATTGTGTGAAACTAAGCAGAACTGCTAATATGTCATTATGTGAAACTAAGCAGTTCTGCTAATGTGTCATTGTTTGAAACTAAGCAGTTCTGCTAATGTGTCATGGTGTGAAACTAGCAGTTCTGCTAATGTGTCATGGTGTGAAACTAAGCAGTTCTGCTAATGTGTCATGGTGTGAAACTAAGCAGTTCTGCTAATGTGTCATGGTGTGAAATTAGCAGTTCTGCTAATGTGTCATGGTGTGAAGCTAAGCAGTTCTGCTTATGTGTCATGATGTGAAACTAAGCAGTTCTGCTAATGTGTCAGTGTGTGAAACTAAGCAGTTCTGCTAATGTGTCAGTGTGTGAAACTAAGCAGTTCTGATAATGTGTCAGTGTGTGAAACTAAGCAGTTCTGCTAATGTGTCATGGTGTGAAACTAAGCAGTTCTGCTAATGTGTCATGATGTGAAACTAAGAAGTTCTGCTAAAATATCATTTATAATATACAATTATGAAAAGAAAGTTTAAAAAGTGATGGTCATAAATTTCACTAATATCAACAAAACGAACAATCCTAACTGAACTCACTGAATACAAACAAGGCCACGATATATGACGTTGGGAATCCATGCCCTGGCTAAGGACAGGCACACCAATGTTTATATTTGTCATCTACAGTAATGTTCAATTCAGAATTGTATATAGCTTCTTCAACTTCCTCATCCTCCACTCCAAGTGATATAAATAGGACCTGCCTCCTCTGCAATCAAATGCACAACTCTCCCTTACGATGGATCTTAAATAATTAGTGCCTCGTGTATGAAGAATACAAATCTCGCGAGAGTTAAAAACATCGTACAGCGTCCCATAACGGAAAAGAAAACTACTTATCTTGTTGCATATTAATATTTTCAGGAAATTCGAAACAAAAAAGACAACCCAAAATATTAGCGCAAACCTACCTTCCGGGCATGTCCCAAACTAGTCTATGGTCTGGGTTTATCCACTTTAATGCCGGTGTGTAATGTTCATTCGTACATCTGGCATCACAGATCAAATTAATCGTATCCCCTTCTAAAACAGAAATTCGTTGAGCTGTAACATCTGAAAAGCCCTTCCACACTGTAAGATTACAGGCCTTAGGCACAAGCATGGGTAATGGTGGCGGGTTGCTCAAAACAACTGAAATACATTTATGAACAATTAAAACAATAAGGACAGTTTGAAGATACCAAAGGGGTAATCAGAATCAGAAAATGGAGGGGCACACAACACAATGGCCAAAAGTAAAGGGACAAAACGACAAACAGCAATCTCCAAAACATTATCTCAGTTGATACGATATTCCAGAACTTGTGGTTCCTATCAGGATTTCCTTTGTAGAGGATTACTGCAAACAAGGAAGCTACTGAACCAAGGGTTCCTATTGGTTAAGTTGAAGTCATCACTTCGGAAGTTTTACGGTCGTCACCATGACTTGGTTGACCGTTATGAAATATCTGTGTCACAAATGACCACGGATATGTTCCACTTGTCGTAAGCACTTCCCGGTCCTTTCCTCATTCATGACTTATCACCGGGGGTTGTAACTAGATTAACACGACGGGTACCACTAGTGGAACAGGACATGCTTGCCCTTACAGTAGATCTATGTTTGTCCTTTTTCTTTTGGCCATTGTGTTGTCTGTTCTTCTTCGATTTACATATTCTGTTTACCACTTTGGTATCTTCAAACTCTTTATAGAGAAAATCGAGGATTGAGTAACACGGACCTCACTACAAACAGCGGTGAACTGAAGTGTAGGTCCAACATATTACATACTATTGTTTTGTCCACACGTGTCGTACAGGAAAATTAAATTAAATGTTATATAAAACAAAAGTGGTTACTTTACGGATTTAAACATGAGTAACATGAAGTGTACCACAAGTGGAGCAGGGGCGTTTCACTCTTTTGAAGCATCTGAGTTCACATCCGGTTTGATTAATGTGGTTTTTGTGCTACAATCATTTTTTTTGTGTAGTGTTATTGTGACTATTATTTGTCTTTTGTTCTTTTTCGTTTGGCCATTGTATTGTCTGTGCTTCCTCGATTGAACAATTATATTTACGTTTTGGTATCTTCAAACTTTTCTTAACATGCTTACTCTTTTTTTCAAAATTTCATCCTGCGTACATACCGCTACTCTCCAAACGGCAAAGCGATATCTACTTTCAGGCTCTCTCTGAATCAAGCAAATTGTGTCTTATAGACATCCAGATGTATTTTTTAATCATATTTTCACCAGAAGATTTGCTAAAAGCAGTTAAACTGAAACACATGTTTAAATAATATAATATTAAAAATGTGAGAAAAAAATATCAAAAAGATATGGCATGTAAAACTTAAAATGTCCACGTGTTAAACAATGCGTTTCAACATCACACTACATGTTTTGTCAATTTTGTCGTATAATAAGACCACAAAAACATATGTATATACAGTATACACATCAACTATTCTTATGTGATATTTAGAGGCGAGGTGTTGAGCTCTTAAAACTATCTTAACGCCGCCACTTTTTATTGAAGTGCCTGTACCAGACTTGGAAAGTGAGTGGTGATGTAGTGATATCGATTTCGCCTCTGTATCTGTGATTTTTCTGTTGGATTTCGGAACTATTCTTTGCAGTGTTGTATTTTTTTTGTTTTTCATTCATTACCCCCCTCCTCTTTTTAAAAAATATTCTTGGTGTTGTTCAGTTCTATTTTCAATAAACTAGTACTTGTACGTATTTACAGAACATTCACTACGGTCGGGTGGTATATTATTTATTGAAAAGACGGAAGATCCATAAATTATCTCAAATATTTTGTTTTCATTAAATTCGAAAACCATAAAAAAAACATAAGTATCTACTTACTGCTCAAATGTAACACGACGAAAAGCACATTCATCAAAGTCCCCATCTTAACTCATCTGACCTCACTCTAATGTTTATAGATTTTATAATTATTACTCAATGGAAACATCAACACAATTTTAAGTCATTACATCTCCTCATCTGTCTTAGCTATATACTTTTATATTTGTGAATATAACTAGTCAGGAGGCCCACCACAGAGCATTTGAAGAAAAAAAAACCAGCTTCATGTAAAACGCAATTGTATTCTGTATAGTAAGGATACAGGTAGTACAGACATCCCTCTGATGGCCTCTATGTATCATCGGAAACAATTGTCTCAACTATTTTAAGTGTGTGACTATATTTGGGGGGAGATGAGATGTTTACACTTAAATATTAAGTAGACTGCATACCCCTTTTATCAATTAGAAACCTACATTTGGTAGTTCTAAAATGTATTTGTATTATATTCATTTTTTCTATATTTTTCTTCAGGGGAGGGGTACTTTATTTTTCTTCAGGAGAGGGGTACTTTATTTTTCTTCAGGGGAGGGGTACTTTATTTTTCTTCAGGGGAGGGGTACTTTATTTTTCTTCAGGGGAGGGGTACTTTATTTTTCTTCAGGGGAGGGGTACTTTATTTTTCTTCAGGGGAGGGGTACTTTATTTTTCTTCAGGGGAGGGGTACTTTCATACATTTGTATATTTATAACAGTAATAAATTATTGTGTTCGCGCTCCATGCAGGGCCGGTCTTAAGCTTATTGAACAAATTGCTCCAAATTGGGCCCGGGGTGCTTAACTTGAGTAGCCCGCGCTGGAGTTACTCTATTCTCGGCTGTTAAAGTACATACAACAACACACTGCAGGTTTTACAGAGAACAATTGGTCCCCACACCACATAAGGCCGGTCCTGGCTCCATGTACCCCCTTCCGGTGATATTGAATTCAATTAATATGATCACTTTCATTAGCGGGAAGATTATCTTTGTCAAAAAAGTTTGAAGATACCAAAGGTGTAATCAGAAACCGTAAATCGAACAAGGACAGCCAATACAATGGTCAAAAGAAAAAGAACAAAAGGACAAACAATTATCTTCAAAACACTACACAGGAAACTAAAGATCAAGCAACACCAACCCTACTATAAAATGGGGTGAGCTCCGGAAGGGTAAGCCGTACCTGCTCAACTAGTTGCACTCGATGAAGGTCGTGAATGAGAAAATGACCACGTATTGTGACAAAGACAAATGGTTCACCAGACCGTAAAACTTTCGAAGTGACGACTTCAACTTGACCACTTGGAACCTTTAGTTCAGTAGCCTTCTTATCAAGGAAATAATGATAGAAATTGCATGCATCAATTGAGAGATATATACTCCATATGCACATGCCAGATACGATTTCCGCCTATAACAATGTTTAATTTTTGCAGTACCATTTATTTTGATATCTACCACTTATCTCAACAGGACCACTTTTTCTGTCCCAAACTTCAGATTCTCGGAAGCTTCAAGTGAGGAGAAAACACATATTGCTAATATCAGCAATAGAGGAAATTTCTCCACACTGTCATCCATGTTCTCCAAAAGATAGGAGGAACTAGTTCTATATCTGAATAGTCTAAATAAGAGAGGGTTTTCTATCGAGCATTTTTCCAAAGCATCAACCAATATTTTCAATGATGCCAGATGGTCAATCTTCTCTGAACGGTAAGTTGATTCGTTCCCAGTTATGTGGGTCTTAGATGTAAGCTACTGGCTAGAGGTTGGTATGAAGAAAAGGCATTGGTGGATTAAATCTTGGAAGATCCACAATCGAGGGCCAAAGTTCGCGTTTGACATGACTTGATGTCCAACTTTGAAAAGTCAAGATATTTTTTCTACGACAATACTTTAGTCAACCTGATTCTCATTTTTAGTTTCCTTTCATGCATACTATTGATTTGTGATTACAATCAACATAAAGACAAGGAATTATGTAGATAGAAACTGAACGCATTAGCAAGAAGAAAACAATACATACTAGTAGTTAAAAAATGTTACATGTATTTAATTCAACAGCATTTTTTTCTTTATTATAAGAACTACTTTACATGCATAGTTACAATGGTAAAACCTTACACTGGCTGCCAGAAAGTCAGTGGCTACTAGTTTGACTCTGGTTGACCTAAAAGACTGGTAATAAGATACTTGAAACACTTCTTAAACTTATCGTTCATATAGGTGTGTCCACTTAAAATAGTTTTAAATGTCAAGTGTTCTTACAAAATAAAATACATTTGTTGTTTGTATTTGTATTGTTTATTATTGGGTAGTAATTAATACTCCCATTCTGCGGCATGTTAGGTTTGTGTATTCTAGTGCATGAATTATTCTAGGACTTGTTACAGCTCATTTCCCTATACAATCCAGTACATAGAAATAGGGGCTCGTTTCTCCTCTCCTTTCCTCATTCGTGGCTTATCACGTGTGGAGCAGGAACTGCTTACCCTTCCCTGCCACCTGAGTTCACCCCCGGTTTTAGTGGGTATATGCTGCTCGATCTTTAGTTTTCTGCGTAATGTTTTGTAAATCGCTGTTTGTCTTTTTCTTTTGGTCATTGTATTCTCTGTCCTTCTTCTTCAACTTACGGCTTCTGATTTTCCCTTTCGTGTCTTCAATTTTTTCTTCTCCTCTGTGTGGTACAACCATGTATGGTACAACCCCTCAGAAATGGGCGTCTGCTAGTTGTACACGCCTCCCCTTTTTACGATGAGGCGTAAATGGGTACCACGAGTAAAGTAAATGTTACGTTGCTTGCCCACACAAGACGGCTTGCTGTTTCTTCTTATGAGCGACAGTTTGTCATGAGTAGTCGTTGATGGCTCATTGCAAGGCAAAATTTCGCGACACATTTTTTCTTGTAGTCATCAAAATAAACGTTCATTTGCCTATCGCAGTGCCACCTTTTTACCTGACCGATTTATAGTCTGTAAGCGTGTTCTGGTCAGAATATAGCTGACATTAAGCACTAATTCAATCAGCTTCCACGATTCCTTTGACACGACTTGTGTGAAACAATCATATGTTATCAGGGATTTTAACTGCCTATTTTAGTAATCGCTTGCAAATTCATATTCTATTTTGTATTTAACTTTTTCGCATTATAATTTTGCAGGCTAAATGATTTACGCTAAGAATGTTATAGATATCGATCAAAGAAAAAGCGTACGTGTCCCTCGTAAGACCTACCCTGGAATATGCCAGCTCTGTATGGGACCCATACCAACAAAATGACATCCATCGATTGGAGATGGTTCAAAGAAGGGCTGCACGATATGTTACTAACCGATACCACAACACCTCATCGGTTAGTAGCATGATTGAACAACTAGAATGGACTACCTTAGAGGAACGAAGAAAACATAGTAGATTACTGATGATGTATAAGCTGAAAAACAACATCGTACGAGTTGATGCATCAAGCAAGCTTATACCAATTGAACGACCCTCCAGAAACAACAACGAGCAGGCATTGCGCATTCCATCATGCAAGACCACAGCTCGTAAGGATTCGTTCTATCCTAGAACGATCAAGGAATGGAACACCTTGCCTAACTCACTGCCGTAGCACCCGATACGGTTGGTACGGTTCCGACCGTACCACTTTTTTTGGCTGGTACGGCAAACCGTACCACAATTTGGACAGAAAAAAATAATTTTGAGATGAAAAAAGGATATTCTTTGTTAATGTCGTTGTAATAAATTTGTTTTTTGAGTGTGTGTTCAATAAAATGTTACAAAATTGTTACAGCTAGACGAGTTGCCTCTCTTGTATTATCAAGAAATCGTGATTCGATCTTTATCGGCACCGGAATCGGTTTATTTATTTATTTCTATTAATTAATCTTGATCTGCTATTGTTTTGGATGATACGTATATTACATAACTAATTAAAACTCGTAATTTGATGGAGAGAAAAAACACTGACTCATTGGAGGCTGAAGATGGATAGCATGATGGACGCTATTAAAAGCCATAATTCTATAAAAATACAGCAACTTTTCGAAAATGAGTATGTTGTCCTACAAAGTATTCCAATGACGTCATATTGCAGTGGGTTCGACAAACTATCACAGATTTTAATACCAGATGATCATGCTAACAGGCTGCTGGCAATCACAACAACGGGAGACGGAAATTGTTTGTATAATGCCGTGTCCCTGGGGATAAGAGGTAATAAAATTATATGCACAACATGAAACTATAATGCCAGTAGGGGGACTAACATTATGGGTACATGCAGCAACGGGTTCCTGAGAAAATGAAGCTAAATTTAAGCACTAAAATGATGTCTGAATAAATAATGTGATGAAACTTTAAACCCATATAATTAAATACAAATTAGAAAGCATTAGTAAACAATTTCCTCATTACTTTCTATGTTATTTCATCTTTTAAAAAAAAATATTTTAAGGCCATTTTTCAATTAATTTTGATGAAATTTTCACTGTCAAAAGTATTTGATTTTTTTTTATAATTTGGTATTTGTTTGTTGTCGAATAGTTTCTGAATATTCAGCATTATTTTAAACACAGATCAAAATTATTAAGTCCCATTTTCCCTATATATTCAACCAAATCTTTTATGTCATATTTTTATGCAATTAAACGGTACCATTGCGTTTCAGAAACCAAAAATCGGAAAGGGAATTACAAATAAAAAATCCAAATATTTTTCTTTATAAAGGAAAAATTTAATGAAAATTGGTGGAGGAATGGCTTCAAAATATTTTTTTGAAGAAAGATGAAATAACATAGAAAGTAAGGGGGAATCGGAAATCAGGAATACTTATGTCCATTGACTGTACTAACTTAACAGTTGCAAGACTACAGAAGAATCACATCCCACCAGATAGGATTGGGAGAAAACGATAATAAAACATGCATTGAAATACTACCAGTCTGAGGAGCTCCTAAAACCCTACTATAACCCATTTGAAATTGTCCCACATCTCCGTGAAAATATTACATAACTATTAGTAGTTAACCCCCAACCATTGGCGTAGCTACCATTGACGCAACGACGCACTTGCGTGCATAAACAAATCAGCAAAAAAATAAAAATGTTATATTCTGTAGCAAGATAAACTAATACACCTCTATATTAACTTAATGTATATGAGTTTTATTCAAATGCTGTAAATCTGTGCCGTCAAAAGGAAATGTTATATTCAGTGGCTTAAAAAGACTGTGTCTTCGGTATTCATTTTCAAAGGATGCTGTTAATTGCATTTCATTTGTTTTATTTGACAGTAAGGCTAGTAGAGACAATAATTTTGTATCTACACCCTTAAACGACTGATCAAACATTCATAACTATATAAAACGACACGAAGTACTGAGTTCTCATGTAGCTAGTCAACAGACAGCCGCTCATTTTCTTGATATTAAGTCCAAAACGTCAAAGACGGAGTCCATTACTTCAATTCTTTCGTCTCACCGCAAAGAGGATATTGCCAGAAACAAACACATTGTAAAGAAGATAATCGAAATATTGATTCTTTATGGTCGTCAAAATATTGCAATTCTTTGGCATAACAAAGACAAAAGTAATTCCATGGCAATTTTGCCTCATGTGTCCAGGAAATACTACAGTATCACCTGGATAACACAGTCTCTAATTCGATGAAATAATAAAATAGACATCCCCAGATATACAGAAAAAGATAATCGAAATTAGCGGTGAAATGGGAAGTCAAAACATTGTAAGAGCGTGTAATATCTCCGAATACTTTGCTTTAATTTGTGGTGAAGAACTGATGTATCAACACATGAACAAGTCTCCGTGTGTGTAAGGTTTGTAGGGTGTACTGGTGGTAGAGCCACTCTTCGGGAGGAATTTCTTGTTTTTCTGAGAGCAAGCGAAAATACTGGTGAAAATCGTGTTGAACTGTTTTAGCAAGTATTGAGAATTTCTTGATAATATGAGAGCACAAGGGTATGATGGAACAACGAGCATGTCGGGTATTCATAGAGGAGTCCTAGTCGTGATTAAGGAACGGATTCCAACAGCGCAATGCGTAAACTGTAAGACACATGTGTTAAACTATTGCACATTCGTCATCAGATGTATCAGTAAGTACCATGATGGCTACTGTGCAAGAAATCTCAATCTCCTAACACTACGCATCTACACTTGCAACTTTCTAAAGCTGCAGTTTCTGTCATGATATTTCGCGCCCTAGAGTAATTACAAACCAATGGTGACATGCGACCATTTATCTGCCCTTTTGCGAATTTGACTGTATTTTGCCACTAGTGGTTTGCAGTCACATTTTGCAGATTGTTGTTCTGATTGCAGCAATGTTGCATATCATCTTCTGCGATTTGATAGAGGCTGTGAGTGAATGTCAAATCTTGATTCGATATTCTAAGACTGAGAGAAATGACATTAGTTTTTACAACACTTTACATGATGAAGCTGTAGATCTAGTGGAGCAATTTGGTATTGTCTCGTCTAACACGATCAACCGGTAGACAACGAAATCGTGCCAACCCGTAGGTTACAGATACCAAGGATTACTGGCGGATTACACTGTATTACCAGTTCCTAGATCACTTGTTGAACGAGTTAAGGGACCATTTGGTGAAAAACGAAGATCGATTTCTGGCATAGTTATTGATACTGATCAATTTAAACAAACTAAAACACTACAGGAGGATGAATTGCATATTTATGATGCTTATAGAGCACATCTGCAAACCCAGGAAGAATTTACTCTTGAGTAAGCAAAATGGAAAGCAAGGTGGGAACTATGTCACAGAGGAGGTAACACCAATTCATTTGTGTGAGACATTAGAACTTGTAAACAAAAAAAACTTGCATCCGAAAATATGTTGTATGTTGAAAACTGTGCTGACAATGCCACCCCCACATTCAGCTTCCATTGGATTCTGCAGTTGTATACAAGTTTAATAATTCCAGACAAAGACAAATATATTTGCTTTGCTTGTGTGTAAACATCCATCACATTATTAACATGATTAAAGGATGTCAATAGTAGTTTTAAATAGATTTTCCTGCTATCTATATAATATATATATTAGATTTTCCAAATTTCATATGGACTTTGCCCCAGTACCCCTATATCTTGAATGGAAAACCCCAAACCTCCAGTGCGTGCACTTTTGATCACTCGTTCCTACGTCACTGCCAACACACACATATGTTCTTATCATTTATGTAATAAAAACTATGAAGAATTTCACAAACAGTACCCAAAGTATATGTAAAAAAAAATGATGAAAAGAATTACTGGAAAAATCAAATTAGGCTGTGACAAAAATAATTAATTTATATTGTGAAGGAATGATTTTACATGTGCACAAAGACAAGACTGATGAATTGAACTTGCAATCCGTTGCAAGAGACTTTTGTTTCAGAGAATATAGACAAAACATTTTTGGACAATTCAAATAAATTTTGACAAAGATATCATGTACCAGAGAATTCAAGGGTAACCACGGTTAAAGCGATATCCAAAACTCGAAATAGAACGTAGATATCAAATTTAGTGCGCGTTTCTGGAATAACCTTCATCAGGTGCGTTCAAAATCGAAAGGTTGGAAAGCCAAATAATTTAAAATGTTTTGCGAGTAAGTAAACCAAAGGGCCTAAATAGGATTGCCAAAATCGGCTATGGTCACCTATACCCGAGGGAGGAGAACCTTAATTTTAATAATACTTTTATTATTTAGAAACTGTAAATTTCAATAACACATGTATCTATTAAGCCATGTCAGTGCCGAAGCACTGACTATTGGGCGGATGATACCCTCGGGGACTAATAGTCCAACACCAGTGGTATCGACCCAGTGATAGTAATAAAACGTAGACATCACATTTAGTGTGCACAACGCGTTTCTGCAATAACCTTCATCAGGTACGCTCAAAATCGAAAGGTTGGAAAGTCAAGAGACAAAGACGAAGCAAAGAAAACGGAGACAGAAATAACGAACAACATACAGAAACTGAAAGAAAACACACAGAAAACTAAAAGTAAAAGAGTAACTAGGACTCCACCAAAAAATGGGAGCATGGACCAGGTGTACCGGTAGGTAAGCGTTATTCTTTATTTGGCTGAAAATGCACAAGAATTGATCTTTGTGCATATACCTAAAAGAAATACGGGAGATAACCCCCAGCGAAAAAAAAATTGGCCGTACCACTTTTTTTTTAGGTGCTACGCCTATGTAACTGTACTGTCTCTGCCTCGAGTCCTGAATCCTTCAAGGCTCAGTTCCGTCATTGAACTTAAATGACACTGTTTTTATTTGCACTGTATATAAATTTCACTTTATTGCGTCTAAGTATGTTCAAGTTTTAATGCGCACACCCAAAAAGTGGCAGAATAGTCAACCAGTTGACGGTGGCCATTAAATGGAAGAAGAAGAAAAAGATATCGTACTTTGATAACAAAAGCAGTACTTAGTCTATTGAACCAGAGGCTTTGGTACATATACAGAAAACAGAAAAAGCACCAAAAGGCGTGCGATATTTTTGTTTAATTATAATCGTAAAGAATAACATGCATGTGACCATTTTGTATAATAAATATACCAGTTTCGTTTTCTTTTATATTTCGTAAAATATAAAATCAGTGAACTTCGTTTTACGTAATTCCGCAATCTGGGTTCTCCACTTCCGATTTCCAAGGGCACATGTAAACAATGTAGACAAAAAGCACAATAGTGAAAGAATATGATTATCTACGTAGAAAATAAGGCGTTCCCTGTAAGCAGTCTCAAAATCTGTTCATCATTCTATGTTTTAAACGATACTCGGACCCTATTCTGTTCGGTAGTCTCTGTTTAAAAGACAAAATAATCGAACCGTTTTTCTGTTTGGCTTTTAATTTTATCCAACAATTGTCAACATCTTCACTTTGTAGCATATTTTGATTGTCCTCTGTTAATTTATTTAAGACTTTGAAAGATGATTAACAAAATATGTTATCCATTGCTAAAAATCGTCTACCTCAGGCTTACTCCTCAGTCAATAGCTCTTTCACCTAACGTAGAATCCTTCAAAGGGAATTCATGACAACTCAGACCAAGTTGTCTTCAAAACGTGCTCTGAGTTGTCTTTGCAAAGTGGTCAGAGCTGACCTAATAATGGGTCCGATTTTACATTAAATATTGGTCCGAGTCGTCCTGGAAAAGTGATCCGATTTTACACTAAATAATGGTCCGAGTTGTCTTTACAGAGTGGTCAGAGCTGACCTAAAAAGTGGTCTGATTTTACACTAAATATTGGTCCGAGTTGTCCTAGAAAAGTGGTCAGAGTTGTCCTTAAAAAGTGGTCCGAGTTGTCCTGTTTCCCTTCAAAGGTGGTATCTCCACATTAACATTTTAAGGATACCCAACCCACTTTTAAATACATATAGCAAGCCACTGTACATATATGTAAATAGTTATTTTTGTTTATTATACTTTTATAGTAAATTGTCCATGTACAGTTCTATGACGTTACTCAGTCTATCCTTAGTCTTAGAGTCTTGGCCCATATTTGGAAGAAGAGCTGAGAATGGTCCCAACCACTCGCTGCCCCGGTCCTTCCCACTCTTTGTATGATATCAGGTCTGTTTGCACTATTTTAAAGACATTTATATAGCACCTTATAAAGTGTGTATTTATTTATTTCATAAGATAAAGATAAATGGGAAAATTTTCAAGAAAAACCTAGAAAAAATATTGCAAAAGGTAATTTAAGATACTAGCATTTTTTTTTGCTTGTTTATAAAACAAAATATTGTCATTGATAATTTAGAGTGTTAATTGGCATTTTCTTTTTCTGAACATCTCAGGATTTTTCCTCTATTTCAATGGAAATTTTGAATTTTACTTTTGCATATATAATTTAATGAAAATCAAAGTAGAGATCTGATACAGTGTCAACAAGATACAGAGGTGAATTTAATTACCATATCGAGAAGACTTCATAAGTTAGATTAGCTTGTGTCAAATCCATTTTGTTCAATATTTGGCAAATAAAATATGTTTTAACTAAAGTTACTAAACCAAATACCATATTATTACTGTCATATTGTTAGCTTCAAATAGATTTTTATAATTGGAATTTGCAAAATAATATTATTAAAGTCAATAGGCATTTTAAATTCAGAAAATAAAATAAACCAGATTTGTTCTTCAAAGTACATGTCTATAATACATGAAATAATGCATTTTAATACATATTTTGTTTCCCAGTTCACATTGATTTTTGGTGGAGAGCAGATTTGATGGTCAACATTACAACAAGTATTGAAAATTATCCCAAAAAAACCCAGAGATTAAGAATTAAGATTCAGAAATATTTAAGCAATTTATATTTCAGTATCGGACCTTTGTAACTTTGGTGGAGACTACAGACAAGATAGCCAGAGTACGAGCCCATCTTCTCCATGCCTTACACGAGATTGGACGAGAGGATCACCAGTTCAGACTGAGATACAAGGGACAATACCTTAGAGATGCATTTTACTTGGAAGATTATGACATTGGAGATAATGCTGTTGTCAAGATGGTTCCTATGTCAAGGAGAAATGATGTAAATATTCTTGCGTCTTGGGCTTTTGTCATCATTTGGCATCCGTCGTCTGTTAACTTTTCACTTTGAATATTCTCCTCTGAAACTGCTTGGCCAAATGAACCGAAACTTGGTAGAAAGCATGTATAGAAGGTACTTTATAAAGATTGCTCATTTCGTCCTGATCCGTTAACAAACATGGTTGTCATAGATAATTCTTGTTTTTGGTTGGTCGATTTCTAATATTCTATTCCTTTGAACCGCATCGGTGGCATAAACGTTAGCGTGCTCACCACGAGTGTGGTAGATTGTGGGTTCGAGTCCCGGTCGAGTCAAACCAAAGACTATAAAATTTGTATTTGTTGCTTCTCCACTAAGCATTAAGGAGAAGGAACAAAGACTGGTTGGCTCGGAATCAAAATAATGTGTCCAAGTGGAGCGACATGTCTCCTCGTGGACTGTTGTTGCAGTGAACTAACACTATAAAAATCCAACTCAGCATGTTGGTCTAGTACAAAGCAGACCTCATCATCATCTCATTGAAAATTATCTTGTTCTCGCCATGATATAGCTGAAAAACTGCTGAATTGGCGTTAAACAGCAATCACTCACTCTGTTCCTTTGAAACCGCTTGACCAAATGAACAGAAACTTGGTAGGAAGCTGGAAGCATCTATGGAAGGTCCTCTATAAAGATTGCCCATTTCATCCCGATCCGTTAACAAACATGGCCGCCATAGGCGATTCTTGTTTCTGATTGGTCAATTTCTAAAAAATCTTCTCCACTAAAACCGCTCGTTCAAATAAAGCAAAATTTTACAGGAAGCATCTATGGAAGGTCCCCTATAAGATTTCCTATTTCATCCCGATTGGACAAAAAGCATTGTCGCCATGGACAATTCTTGTTTCTGATTGGCTGAAATTTTAAAAATCTTCTCCTCTGAAACTAGGAGGCACTATGAATTGTTTCTTTGTAGGAATGATGTATGGAATATAATGTACAAAATTTTTATATTTTGTGCCGTTCGTACAACTAATATGGCTGCCATAAACAGTTCTCGTTTGTGAATGGCCAATTAAAAACAATTTCTAAAACCATATGGCTAAATTAATTGAAATTGGTAAGGAGTACCTATGAAATGTTCTGTATAAGTTTCCTCAAATCAAAATGACAGGTGAGCGACACAGGCTCAGCCTACTGAGCCACTAGTTTAGTGTATCCTATTTTATAAATACATAAT
The DNA here is from genome assembly GCA_963680875.1 of Bathymodiolus brooksi. Classification (NCBI taxonomy): domain Eukaryota; kingdom Metazoa; phylum Mollusca; class Bivalvia; order Mytilida; family Modiolidae; genus Bathymodiolus; species Bathymodiolus brooksi. The sequence continues at coordinate 65,537,998 of OY804590.1, forward strand.
ACAATCGCTGATGCAAATCATTAATGTATTTGATAATTTCAGATGCATAAATTTGAAGTTAACCTTGAACTTTGTATTTTGCAGTCCATCTGTGATATTAGGTCATTAAGTAGTAGTACAACCCTTAACCTTGACCTTGGTCCAGGACAAACAGAAGATGTCAAATCAGCCTTGTATAAAGAATTAAAAGGACTTGTTCTCAGAGAAAAACTTGTCAGCAACTTTTCAGTAAGTACTTTCTGTTCAAAATTACTAGTATGACACAAACCTATAATTATTATTATGATCATGTCAAAGTTTTCAAGGGGTTATACAAGATCGTATTTGACTCTTCTTTATTCAGGAATTATATATTTCTTTTCGACACCAGACAATGCAATGGCTAGTGGATTTTTCTGCGTATGAAGATTGTCAATTACAACATAGGAAGATAATGAATAAACAACACATTATTTCATGGATTAAAGTGGACTGATTATCTGGGCTCACCAGCAAGAGTACTTGCAGCAATTTATTTTGATAAGTCCAGAAGACATTTCTGAAATTTTTTGTGACTCCCACCATTATAAAATTTTGAAAATTTGGTGAGTTACAACTGAAAGCTGAAGTCCAGGACTCATCTAGGTGAGTCACAACTGAAAGCTGAAGTCCAGGACTCATCTAGGTGAGTCACAAGTGAAAGCTGAAGTCCAGGACTCATCTAGGTGAGTCACAACTGAAAGCTGAAGTCCAGGACTCATCTAGGTGAGTCACAACTGAAAGCTGAAGTCCAGGACTCGTCTAGGTGAGTCACAACTGACAGCTGAAGTCCAGGACTCGTCTAGGTGAGTCACAACTGACAGCTGAAGTCCAGGACTCGTCTAGGTGAGTCACAACTGACAGCTGAAGTCCAGGACTCGTCTAGGTGAGTCACAACTGAAAGCTGAAGTCCAGGACTCGTCTAGGTGAGTCACAACTGAAAGCTGAAGTCCAGGACTCGTCTAGGTGAGTCACAACTGAAAGCTGAAGTCCAGGACTCGTCTAGGTGAGTCACAACTGAAAGCTGAAGTCCAGGACTCATCTAGGTGAGTCACAACTGAAAACTGAAGTCCAGGACTCATCTAGGTGAGTCACAACTGAAAGCTGAAGTCCAGGACTCGTCTAGGTGAGTCACAACTGAAAGCTGAAGTCCAGGACTCGTCTAGGTGAGTCACAACTGAAAGCTGAAGTCCAGGACTCGTCTAGGTGAGTCACAACTGAAAGCTGAATTCCAGGACTCGTCTAGGTGAGTCACAACTGAAAGCTGAAGTCCAGGACTCATCTAGGTGAGTCACAACTGGAAGCTGAAGTCCAGGACTCCTCTAGGTGAGTCACAACTGAAAGCTGAAGTCCAGGACTCGTCTAGGTGAGTCACAACTGAAAACTGAAGTCCAGGACTCATCTAGGTGAGTCACAAGTGAAAGCTGAAGTCCAGGACTCATCTAGGTGAGTCACAACTGAAAGCTGAAGTCCAGGACTCATCTAGGTGAGTCACAACTGAAAGCTGAAGTCCAGGACTCGTCTAGGTGAGTCACAACTGACAGCTGAAGTCCAGGACTCGTCTAGGTGAGTCACAACTGACAGCTGAAGTCCAGGACTCGTCTAGGTGAGTCACAACTGAAAGCTGAAGTCCAGGACTCGTCTAGGTGAGTCACAACTGAAAGCTGAAGTCCAGGACTCGTCTAGGTGAGTCACAACTGAAAGCTGAAGTCCAGGACTCGTCTAGGTGAGTCACAACTGAAAGCTGAAGTCCAGGACTCATCTAGGTGAGTCACAACTGAAAACTGAAGTCCAGGACTCATCTAGGTGAGTCACAACTGAAAGCTGAAGTCCAGGACTCGTCTAGGTGAGTCACAACTGAAAGCTGAAGTCCAGGACTCGTCTAGGTGAGTCACAACTGAAAGCTGAAGTCCAGGACTCGTCTAGGTGAGTCACAACTGAAAGCTGAATTCCAGGACTCGTCTAGGTGAGTCACAACTGAAAGCTGAAGTCCAGGACTCATCTAGGTGAGTCACAACTGGAAGCTGAAGTCCAGGACTCCTCTAGGTGAGTCACAACTGAAAGCTGAAGTCCAGGACTCGTCTAGGTGAGTCACAACTGAAAACTGAAGTCCAGGACTCGTCTAGGTGAGTCACAACTGAAAGCTGAAGTCCAGGACTCAGCTAGGTGAGTCACAACTGAAAGCTGAAGTCCAGGACTCATCTAGGTGAGTCACAACTGAAAACTGAAGTCCAGGACTCATCTAGGTGAGTCACAACTGAAAGCTGAAGTCCAGGACTCATCTAGGTGAGTCACAACTGAAAACTGAAGTCCAGGACTCATCTAGGTGAGTCACAACTGAAAGCTGAAGTCCAGGACTCGTCTAGGTGAGTCACAACTGAAAGCTGAAGTCCAGGACTCGTCTAGGTGAGTCACAACTGAAAGCTGAAGTCCAGGACTCGTCTAGGTGAGTCACAACTGAAAGCTGAAGTCCAGGACTCATCTAGGTGAGTCACAACTGAAAGCTGAAGTCCAGGACTCGTCTAGGTGAGTCACAACTGAAAACTGAAGTCCAGGACTCATCTAGGTGAGTCACAACTGAAAGCTGAAGTCCAGGACTCGTCTAGGTGAGTCACAACTGAAAGCTGAAGTCCAGGACTCGTCTAGGTGAGTCACAACTGAAAGCTGAAGTCCAGGACTCGTCTAGGTGAGTCACAACTGAAAGCTGAAGTCCAGGATTCGTCTAGGTGAGTCACAACTGAAAGCTGAAGTCCAGGACTCGTCTAGGTGAGTCACAACTGAAAGCTGAAGTCCAGGACTCGTCTAGGTGAGTCACAACTGAAAACTGAAGTCCAGGACTCGTCTAGGTGAGTCACAACTGAAAGCTGAAGTCCAGGACTCATCTAGGTGAGTCACAACTGAAAGCTGAAGTCCAGGACTCATCTAGGTGAGTCACAACTGAAAGCTGAAGTCCAGGACTCATCTAGGTGAGTCACAACTGAAAGCTGAAGTCCAGGACTCATCTAGGTGAGTCACAACTGAAAACTGAAGTCCAGGACTCATCTAGGTGAGTCACAACTGAAAGCTGAAGTCCAGGACTCGTCTAGGTGAGTCACAACTGAAAGCTGAAGTCCAGGACTCGTCTAGGTGAGTCACAACTGAAAGCTGAAGTCCAGGACTCGTCTAGGTGAGTCACAACTGAAAGCTGAAGTCCAGGACTCATCTAGGTGAGTCACAACTGAAAACTGAAGTCCAGGACTCATCTAGGTGAGTCACAACTGAAAGCTGAAGTCCAGGACTCGTCTAGGTGAGTCACAACTGAAAGCTGAAGTCCAGGACTCGTCTAGGTGAGTCACAACTGAAAGCTGAAGTCCAGGACTCGTCTAGGTGAGTCACAACTGAAAGCTGAAGTCCAGGATTCGTCTAGGTGAGTCACAACTGAAAGCTGAAGTCCAGGACTCGTCTAGGTGAGTCACAACTGAAAGCTGAAGTCCAGGACTCGTCTAGGTGAGTCACAACTGAAAACTGAAGTCCAGGACTCGTCTAGGTGAGTCACAACTGAAAGCTGAAGTCCAGGACTCATCTAGGTGAGTCACATCTGAAAGCTGAAGTCCAGGACTCATCTAGGTGAGTCACAACTGAAAGCTGAAGTCCAGGACTCATCTAGGTGAGTCACAACTGAAAGCTGAAGTCCAGGACTCATCTAGGTGAGTCACAACTGAAAGCTGAAGTCCAGGACTCATCTAGGTGAGTCACAACTGGAAGCTGAAGTCCAGGACTCATCTAGGTGAGTCACAACTGAAAGCTGAAGTCCAGGACTCATCTAGGTGAGTCACAACTGAAAGCTGAAGTCCAGGACTCATCTAGGTGAGTCACAACTGAAAGCTGAAGTTCAGGACTCATCTAGGTGAGTTGCAAGGATATCTGCTCACTACACTTAGTAATAACAGGGCGACTTGACTTCTCTCTCTGTTGTCTTAAGGGTGAATTGAGGGAAAATATGGAAAACTTCCGAAAAGCTAGCAAATTTTAACGGTTCTTTCCCTGCTACCGCATGTCCCCCATACCTTTCACAAAACTAACGTGCTGCACAAGAATCTTAAAAAGGATGCAATCAACGAGTTTAGAATAAAATATTGAACATCAAACCCTGTGCAGGTCAAATTTCAGGAACATGGAAGCTTCGTTTACATGCATATTGAAGGAAAAATATGATTATTGGTGAAACAATGCCGACTTACAAAGACTGACAAGGGCGTCAAAATTCACCTTTTGGCAGTAATAGGGCAATTTCAATGAAGCGAGTGTGAAAAAGTCGGCCATTTTCATCTGCTTTGGTGAGTCCTGGACTATTATCACTAGCATTGTTGTCAACTCTTAGGTCAATTCATAAGAAAACCGTCATTTCGGGTTTGTTTTATAGCTGTTCTGTATTTAAGTGTTTCCATAATAACAGAACATGAGTATACAGATGCTCCCATCTTTGTAACATGCTTCCTCTACCAGCCATTGAACATGTGCCTCTGTGACCTAGATACAATAGGAAATTGTCAACAATGGTGAAAATATAATGGACCAATTAAATCTGACATGTTTATTTTGTAGGGATTGATGTACATGCATTTCTTGGCTACGTGTCTGACACTGTTGACAACTTATTGGTATTCTTTTTCCTGGACGGTTGCGTTGTTTCTCTTCGGAGTGATATTCTGTCCACAGTTTACCAGAATCGGAGGATATGTTGGAAATTACACTCATTGGTTTGTATTAATCTTAGTCATTATAGAGGGTTATGGTAATGGTGTTTAGCACCACGTTCAACAATATTTCAGTTATATCGTGGTGGTCAGGAAATCTGAGAAAACCACCGACCTGTCGCTGACAAACTGTATTACATAATGCTGTATCGAGTAGACCTTGCCTGAGTGGGATTCAAACTCTTAGCGTTAGTGGTGCTTAGTCATTAAAATCCATCACTATATAAAAACTCAGAATTGTGTGTGGTATAATGTCATTGCCTTATCATCCTTTAATTATAAAATTTATTGCAAAGGTAAATTATCCATGTCTTATTAAATTACCAAAGTAAATCATGATCTATGTGTCATTACATTTCCTTCAAATACCTGTGGTAGCCATATATTTTCAATAATGAGGCTCAGTTTGAATGTTGTCAGTAAAATATTTTACGACTAGTACCCATTTTGGGCAGATATAGTAAAATACTACTAAATTGTCCCCCTCAAGAGGCACCCTTCTTATAAAGCAGCTTTTTCATTGCAGAAGGAATGGCCTTATAAAGGGGTGACTACTGTATTATATTCCAAACTTTCTCTGTTGTTATTTGTTTGTGTAAGATTTTATTTATTTTTATCTAATTTGAGTTATTTGTATCTTTTTCAAAGTTTAATAATCAACTTGTTAAGCATGTCAAGTTTTAAACATGGCACTACATTTTAAAAGGCAAAACAAACAGGGGAAGGAAACGAACATTTTGATGTTGATAAATGAGATATATAATATAGCAAATAAGAAATAAACATTTTTGTTTTGCAGCAATATTAGTCTTTCTTATTTCTTTTGTAGGAAATATGGTTTTTGTATTGTATATGCAGTAGGAGCACTGGCAACTCTGGGAGTCTCCCTTTATTTTTCTGCCTTTAAGTGGATGAGTGTTGTGGTAAGCTCTGTAGCAGTTTCTTTTTACAATGATGAATGTGCTCACTGATCAAGAAAGAGAAAACATCTTATACAGTGCCCCTAAACCCCATTTTCTAGCTGTTTAGACCAAGTTGGACCCATTTTATTTCCAAATACTTTACTAAATATAGAGCAACTCCACTGATCAGAGGACAAATTTCATTTTTATTAATAGTGGTTTTAGGTTTGATTAGTTTATGGGTCTGTTGTAAATAATGTTAAAAACAGACTGCATACAATACATCGTTGATAACTACAGAATTTGCTTCAAGCATTTAGAGAGTGAGTACATAATTGTTGTTTTTAACACCATTTCAGTAAATTTTCAACTATATCATAGCAAGAACATGCTACATTTCAATGAGATAATGATGTTCGTTTTTTTGTAGACCAACTAGCTTATTTTGGTTTTTATAGTCCTAGTTGACTGAAACAACAGTTCAAGGGTAAGTATGCCGGTCCACTCGGACACAATATCCTGATTCTGAGTGAAGCAATCTTTGTTCTTACTCCTTAATGAAGGGTTCTTAGCAGAGAAACAAATATCTGTAGCATTTGATAGTTAGTTACTAGTATAAACATAATCCTTTATTTCTGTTACTTATATCTTGTTATTTCAGAACCTGGGAATTTCTTCATTAGTACTCTCAGCACTTTGATTCTATAATTGATATCTTGTTATTTCAGAATCATGGCTGTAAGAACTGGGACTTTGTAGACGAGTGTTCACACAAGAATGTTTTTACAGCAATCTTCTTCAGTATAAATGCCTTGTTGTTACTTGGAGCTGCTGTCATTGTTATCTTTCTCTTCTTTAACTTCAGACTGGAGGTTTGTTTCTTTTTTAATGTAGTCAAAGTTTGGTTTTATACGTTGAACATGAACATGATCCTCAATTTTGAACCTGATCAGTGATTGTGAGCATAATAAATATGTATCTGGTTTTTGAACTATTAGATATAAGTTTGATTGGATGTATAACTTGCATATAAATGACATGGTCTCATTTCTGCTAATAAAAATGTAGATATCTTATTTAGAGCGCACAACACGTTCTGAAATAACCTTCATTAGGTACGCTCCGAGTCCTCCGGTTTCCTCCACCAATAAAGCTAACTGCCACGATATAACTGAAATATTGTTGAAAGTGGCATTAAACACTATAACCCTCAACCTCAAAAGATTGTAAAGCCAAATAATTGCTCTTTGAATTACTTGGTCTTGTCATAATTTTGAAAATAGGCATAATTTTGAATAATTCATCAAATAGTTATGACCCAAATAGTCATGTAAAAAAAAATCTTGAGTTTTGCCCTTTACTTGAAAAACTAAGTCTATGTAATATATAACAAATAGTTCATGGCACTGAGGGTCATATGGCAGTGTATGGACCGGTCCGTCACCGAAGCTTCTGAGGTCCATATAATATTTTTTTGGTGACAGACCGGTCCATACACTGCCATATGACCCGAAGTGAAATGAACTATTTGCTATATTATACTTTTTATCTAAAATAATGCAGGTACCTGGCCGGTCCATATACGAAAATAGTGACCGGCTGCGCTAACAAAGACAAATAGGGAAAATAAAAACGTAAAGTATAATATATCAAAATATCCTATTGTAATATGAAGCTTGTCCAAAAGAGAAAAAAAACTCCCTTGTATGAGGATGGATTGGTTGAAAGGCACTATTTTCATAATCAGATACATATCAATATTTTAATTACAGCTGTCTGTTAAAGTGTCTGTAATCCTTTGTCTGCAAACTTTTCACCTTTTTTCAACTGATCACCAAAATATAGCTTTTCAGGTACCTGATTCATGTAGAACGACAGTAAGAAACGGTAACAGTATAACCAGGAACATGATAGAGGACACTATTGAACACGATTAGAACAACACTTTATTCCGCTCTTTTGCAGTTGTTTTTGACTTTTTACAATTGTAGGATAAACACAATAAACGTACATTGTCGGTTAATATAAAATTTATTTGGACTCGCTTCGAAAAACAGGCAAGAAAAGCTCCCTTCCACTTTTTCACACTACATCTGTCATGAAACACAATTACCGATACAACACCATTAGATCTTAAAAAGTTCTATTTTATTTTTAGAGATTGATCATTACATACAAAAGTTCTATTTTATTTTATTTTTCCACTAGATTGGTGATTACATAGAAAAGTTCCTGGTGCAAGAAAGAGACATTGAAGATGTGATGAGGGCTGCTAGAAGTGGAAAGTAGGATATTAAATTATATATTTATCTCATGTTTCTAAAAATCTAATTTTTTCCCATTCTCTATTGATGGTTAGCAGAGTTATTTGTTTAAGTGATCTTCTTATTTTAATACAATGAAGCATATTCTTTTGTTCATTATCCCATTGAACAACATTTGTCATCAAAGAAAACAATTCATCATCTTTAAATTTATTCTATGATTCATTTTTTGTCATATTAGTTAATGTTTTATTGAACAAGTATGTTTATCAACCTGATTAAGATTAGATATTTGTTGTATCTGTTTATGAAAAAAATTTTTGGCCATATACACTTATAGAATTTAAGAAAAGATCAAATTTTGATAAGATTGTAATGTATGTGTACAATGCAATCAAAAGAAAAGGATTTAGAGAGACACATGTAAATATCACATTTGGAGGGAAATTTACCAACCAGGTATTGAAAATAAAAGCCATTTGGACTGAAAATATTGCAGGTTAGTATAACCAGCAACAATTGGGAAATTAGAACACTGATGTCTGAATTTGATTTCATTGCTTTCTTTTAGAGTTACATTCAAAATTAGGTGGTTTTAGTATTTTCTCTCCTATATTTTACAAGAAATTTGTGCTTGTTTTCAGGTTGAAAGAGAAGAGAACAGCAGCCTATGAATTAGCAGCTATGGCAGCCTCTGGAGATGACAACAAGTTCCGTATTGTGGCAGAAGATGGGTATGTACCAAGGAAACAGTGACACATATGTTATAGTGCTAATACAAATCGCTTTTTTTTTTCTAATGCCACAAAATGTTTTTATCTAGATGTCAATACAAAGAAATTGATTAATTATGAAAAGAAAGTATAAACAGTGATGGGCATCAATTCCATCAATATCAACATATATATCTAGACTGGTAAACCATTAACAAATTTCTTGCAATAACAATTTTATGAAGCATGGGAATTTGATATTATCAAGAGAGCCATTTCGGTTTTAAATGACTTTGTAAAATATCTAGTGAACATTTGTAAAAATTTGTAATGAAAAGTGATAAAAATTGGGGGAACAGATTTATGTGCCTAATTTAACAATGAATAAAATATAACACCTTATTATTCATTTTTAACAGTCTTTATAAGCAACAGTTGATAATTATAATTTTTTGTTGTAGACTTGAAGTATTGTTAAGATTAGCTCTCAGCTCAGATGATTCAACACAAGAACATGCTGTAGAGGCTATTGAAGAATTGCTTGTCATACCTTCTATACAGGTAAAATTAAATATTGATTGGTACTTAATGCCTCTATCTGTAAATTTTAAATAAGACACTTAAAAAGGAACTTGTTTTCATTGTTGGGAGCTCAATGATATTTTTGATTTTGACAACAGTGTTACTGTGATGTCAGTTTCATGGGTGTCTATGTAGAAATTGACATTTCTTGTCTATAGCAAAATGTTATTCATTGTCTATTGAACATGTTTCAGGACAATTTTGTGGAGATGGGAGGTGTGAAGACATTAACAGCCTTATTACGATCGGAGAACTCCAGAGTGATGCAGGAAGCAGCTAGCGCCCTCTATACTATTGTTTCAGAATCAGATGAACATAACGAAGACAAGAATGCCAACCAGAATGCTGTAGTATCAGATCATGGGTAAATGGAAATTTTTATTTAATTTTTTTTATATTTTTCTATGACCATGGGCCGTTTTGTTTGTGATGGTATGGTAGTTGGATTTACATCTACATGTGCAATCAGTGCCTATCATCACAAAAGTTGTGAGTGAATCCTGCTCATGGCGAGGTGTACTTGATACAACATTATTTGATTAAGTTTGTCAGTGACTTGTGACAGGTAAGTGGTTTTCTCCGGGTACTACGGTTTCCTCCATCAATAGAACTGACTGCCACGGTATAGCTGAAATATTGTTGAAAATGGCATTAAACACCTAACCCTCTAACTCTACAATATATGACCTGATTGTAGTTATTAGTTCTACAATTTCAGTAGCTTGTTATTTATGGATTTTAGCAGTCATTGTAGTGTGCATATGAAACAAGATACAAGAAAGATCACTTTCCTATTTCTTTATATTTACTACTCTTTTTAAAGTAGTAATTTTTCTCTAATTTATCACATCCATATTAAACTGTTATTTTATACATCTGTCTAAAGATAAAAAGAAAAAAAGAAAATGTACATACATAAATGGGATCACATTAACAGGTTTAACACCACCACACTTTTGTGCCTGTCCCAAGCCAGGACCTGGATTTCCAACACCATATGTTGTGTTCTTTTGTGTGTTCAATGATTTGAGGTAGAGGTGATTGTTCGTATTGTTGATATTGATGGTATTGTTCACCACCACTGTTTAAACTTTGTTTGTCTAATATTTTCAGTGTTGATGATTTAGCCTATGCCTCACACCAGGGAACCATTTTCTGTCAGAGAACAATCGCAAGTATCTTCTTAGAACTGGCCTTCAATAGAGACATCAGAGCTCAGCTAGCTTCCAGAAATATTCCAGGTAAAGTTTGATAAATTTGATGAAACTAAGCACCTTTTAGACAAGGAAACATTTGGATAAAGGAATTAAATCTAAAAAAAAATATTAATTAAGATTTTAAGGTAGAAATTGGATGAATTTTTCATTTTTTTAGATCATAAGTTCGACATCAATTTAAATGAGAAAACATTTAATCGATGATTTGTACATAACACGCGATAATATCTTTTATCAAGCACCTCTCGTGATTTGAATATGATATCACTGTGTTTTTTAATGTGAAGTTATAATGACATCACTGATGTCATCCCGCAAAATTCTCGATAAACGTGCTATTGTTGACATGATTTCTCAACACATATCACATCTCAGGCTTCACCTTCCATGTGTGATTGCTCTGAGAAATCCATTATCGCAAAACAAATCAATGATAGTATATGTTTATCTGTAATATCATTAAACACCAATCAATCAATTATAACAAACACTGTAAATTAAATTTATTTTGATTTGTTTGTAATCAGGAATTAAAAGAATTGACAATATAATATGGTTGATCGTATATATAGAATAATGACATTTATGAAGGTTGACACATTCAAAACTGACGTGGTCCGTCGTGGTCGTGATCGTATGGTAGGTAGATTTACAATTACCTATGCAATCAGTGCCTTTCACCACTGATGTTGTGAGTTCGAATCTCGATCAGTGCGAGGTGTAAAACATTATGTGATAAAGTTTGACAGTGACTTGCAACAGGTTGGTGGTTTTCTCCGGGTCCTCCGGTTTCCTCCACCAATAAAACTGACAAAATGATATAACTGAAATATTGTTGAAAGTGGCATTAAACACCATCAAACAAACAAACATTTCAAAAACTGTGGAAATTAAATTTATTTTGATTTGTTTTTAATCAGGAATTAAAATAATTGACAATATAATATGGTTTATGTATAGAATAACTGGGAACAGGTCAAAAGCCCCCCAATAATGATGAAAAGTCAAATGTATTTTTTTTTTATACCTTTTTTTATATTGATGGTAATATTAGATATATTAGGAGGCTTTTGTCCGGGGGGCTTTTGTCCTAGACCCAGAATAACTGCATTTATGAAGGTCGCGACATTCAAAACTGACTATTATTATTACTATTGATAACGTCATAATGTGTTGACGTCATACTGAATGATAATTTTTTGTATCATGGTCAGTCCTTTGATATTGAAAATATCCCTTGGAGAGATCAAAGGAAAAATGTATAAATTACCAATAAATAAAAATATTGATTTATTTCAGCCCAGGCAATGACACATCTTTGTCGTAGCTGCGATACTGATACCCAGAGATACGCCTTACAGACACTAGAGTTACTGGCTATAGAGAGTTCTGATATGATTTGTGCTCAGGTAATATGCCAAGAATAAATTTGAATACCTATATAATCTAAATTGTTCTTTTAATATAAAATTAAGACATAATTCATGGAAGCCATAGTTTGTATCCAGTTTTTACATGGGTAACATTATGTTTGTAAATAATTTATCTCGAGTGATAACAAGGGATAAAATGCAAAGGAAATAATGTTACCTATGTTAAAACATTATACAAACTATGGTTTCAATGAATTATTTCGATTCTAGTAGGAAAAATGAAGTGGAAGTCGGTAATGGAAATGCATGTCATTGCAAAATCCACTCGCCTTTATGTGTACAGTTGTTTTTCTTTTATGTATAACTAGACAGTGATGCAATTAAGTTACTGATATTTTCAAATTTGATGGCATCTTCAATTTAGCAACTTAAACAGCATGTGTCAATGTCACCAGCATTCCTTGCAAACTACATCACCGGAAGACGACAAATTTCAAAAGTCAAAGTAGATAGATGGTTGTCTTAGGTATTTTTTTCGGAAAAAAATTTATGTCAAAAAAACAATACAGGCATTTTTATGTTTGTATGCACCACGGTCCTGTATGAATACATGAAATCGCTAAGGATTGATGTTTTTAATTTGTTCGTCAATACGTATGTGCGAATTAAAATATATCGTGAGTTTTATCAATGTATTATTTATATAGCCAATGAAGGACGTCATGTTAGAATTATAATTTCCTCTTGTATTTTTAGACCAACCTGGGGTCAATACAGAATTTTGATCATTTTATATTATGTAATACTGAAACAATCTTTTGTTTTTTATTAAGAACATCTAACACTAAACTGACAAATATTAGAGTTTAATACATGTGTATTATAAAAATAACATTTACCACTATATACATATAAACATAACTGTATATTCACTGGGGTAAAGCTGATGACCGTAACTGCAATTACGGTCATCCCAAGATGGCGGACGTGGAATCAGGTAAGAAAGTTTTTTGTCGATTAAATTGTTTCTATAATGTATTTTAAATGACACATGCTGAAAAATATACATGAAAGAGAAAATCTGATTTAAAAAAATCGCTAAGATGACCGTAACTGATCATAATTGTTTTGAAAGATGACTGTAATCTCAGTTTTCAGTTGCGGTCATCTTAGCGATTTTTTAAAATCAAATTTTCTCTTTCATATACATTTTTCAGTCGTAATTTGTGATTTCCTTGTGATAAGTTCATAGATTACTATCGTACCTACAATGCATGTGCCATTTAGAATACATTTTAGAAACAATTTAATCGACAAAAAAGATTCTTACCCGATTTCACATCCGCCATCTTGGGATGACCGTAATTGCAGTTACGGTCATCAGCTTTACCCCAGTGATATTGGAATGCCAAATAATCAATACATTGTGGAGTAAAGCTTGCTTATAATGTTTATAACTAATTGCTAGGGACCAAAGAAATGTATGTGGGGCTGTCATGGTCATGATCGTGTGCAATCAGTGCCTATCACTATTAAGTTGTAAGCTTGAATGCCACTCATAAAGTTTGTCAGTGACTTGCAGCAGGTCAGTGGTTTTCTTTGGGTACTTTGGTTTCCTCCACCAATAAAACTGAAATATTGTTGAAAGTGGCTTTAAACACCATAACGCTAACCCCAATGAAATGTGTTCATTATAAAAGAAAAAATATTTATCTCCCTTGCCTATTACTCACTATAAAATTCATTGGTCTTATGTTGTTAACAAACTAACTTCATTAAATAAAAAATGTTGTTGAAAACGGTAGCCCCCTTTTATAAGGTCATTCCCAGCAATGTCCACCCCTCATATTAGATCAAATTCAGATGTATTGAGATAGTGAAATACTACTAAATGGTCCTCTTCAAGAGAGATCACCCCTCATATATGACAATTTTTTTCATTACGGAAGGAGTCGCTTTAGAGAGGGACTAATGTAATTAATTGCTAAGGACAAAAGAAATGTGTTCATTATAGAAGAAACAGAGATATCTCCCTTGTTTATTGTTGACTATGAAAAGTCTTATACATATGTTTTGATTGTTGTAAACAAATTAACTTAAGTAGAAGAAATAAATGTTGCTCAATAATTGTTTCTTATGGGGAAAAATGTTTTGTGTAACACCTTACAATCAAATTGATTTAAAGGTACTCCACGTTTATTGCTGTTCTTCATTGATATTTAACAGCAACTCTTTTATTCCTTAGCATAGTAGGGCCCAGGTGGCTCAATGAGTTAGGTAGTTGGATTACCTAGCAACTCATACAAGCCTATCACCAATATGGCGTGGGTTCTCGCCCGTCTTTGTAAATTACAAAAAAGGGTGCACTCGACTGGCAGCCGCAAGTGATAAAGTTTACCTGTTGCTTGCCCATGGTCGGAGGTTCTCTCTGGGTACTCCAGCTTCTTCCACCATTAAAATTGGTCGCCATGAAATATTGCTGAAAGTAGCATTAAACCCCAATAATCAAATCAAAATCAATTTAGATCCTTAGTGTGGCTCATTTATCATATAAAATGTTTAACACGGTCTTTTTAAGTTTCAAGTTGAACAGTACTATGTTCTCCTAACTGATACATTCTACAAATGTACATCATGAAATTGTAAGGTACATTGTATTTTGTAGTATGATAAAAAAAAATTATAATGTTACAATTTAAATTTTATTTGACAGGAGGAATTGATGGACATTTTGTTGGAGTTGCCACTGAAAACAATGGATGAGAAACTGTACCTAATTGCTGGCAAGATCCTTTTATACTATGCTGAAAATCATAATGTAAGTTTGTTCTCTCCATGATATAGCTCAAAAATTGCACATTTGGCATCAAACAACAATGAATCGTTCACTCCAAGTGGGGTGACATGTTTACAAGTAGTCTGTTGTTTCAGTGAGCTAGCATTATAAAAATCCAACAACTCTAAATAAAAAAACAAATTTATCTGTAATTTGGACATTCTTCCTTTCATCTCACTGAGTGATATTGTCAGTATCAACGAGCTGACTCGGATACTGAAAATTATCAGTCGGCATAGTGTCGAATACATTATGACGTTACCGATCAAAAATACTGTGAATTTTGAAGGTCTCACATACATTATCACTAGTATGACAGCTTGTCCTATCAGACTCTCTGCTGTTCTAGTGGTAATGTCTGTCTCGACCCTCATAACTGCAGTTATTCTATATTTATAATGTAATGTTATTTAAATCAGTAATGCATTTTTAATTATCAGTAAAAATACGATTATACATTTTTTTATTTATTTATTTATTTTTAGACTTGTACACAAATGATGGAGAATCCTAACCTAAAGGAATCGTTGAGTATATTTGCCAGGACCCAGAATGCAATTCTTCAGAAAGTTGTTGCTAAGGTTATTTTCTGTATGACAGAGCATAAAGGAATAAAGTGAGTTATCTGCCCTTTGAATACTATACTGAATCTGTTTTATCATTTCAGAATGAAAATCAAAAGTAATTACATGTATTTTAGTTCTTTTTTATTGTAGACATGCAATTTAATTTTTTTTTAAACACATATATTAAATAAACGGCACATTTTGTTTTACATGTACTAATGATATTTTATATTCAAATATTCAGACTGCATCTGTGGTGTAATGGTTAAGCGTGCTATTCTCAAGTGCGGTAGATTGTACGTTCGATCCCCAGTCGTGTCAAACCAAAGACTATAAAATTGGTATTTGTTACGTCTCCACTAAGTACACAGCACTAAGGAGTGAGAGCTAAAACTGGTTGGCTCAGAATTAGGATAATGTGTCAGATATAAGTGTATGTCTACCCATGGACTATTGTTTCAGTGAGTTAGCACTATAAAAAATCAAACTCAATGTGTTTGTTTATTACCAAGTGGACATCATCGATTGCAACTTGTTCTCATCATGATATAGCTTAAAAATAGTGTGCACAACATTAGATTCCTACGTTGTTGTTGTTTTTTCTGATATTCGTTAAAGCAAAGCTGAGGATTTGACAGTTATTCTTATATTACAGATCTAAGGCTAAACAAGCACGTCTAGATAGAGTATTGGGTTATATTAGGGACAATGCAGCTGATAGAGAGGCTTGGGACATGGCAGATCAAGGTACGTCTTTGTATTATTATATTTCTATTTTGGATACAGGTCTGTATTTTATATATCTACCTGACATATTCACATCAGTGGTGTAATGGTTAGCTTGCTCACCACGAGTGTGGTAGGTCATGGGTTCAAGGTCGGGTCAAACCAAAGATTATAACATTGGTATTTGCTACTTCTCCATTTGGCACAATTTTACTTGTTTTCACCATGATATAGCTGAGAAATTGCTCCTTTGGCATTAAACAACAATCACTCAAGCTCTAACAAACACAAAAACGTAAGTACACCGTATCAACGTGGCATTTCCATTCATTGTTCTTATGAAACGTTTGAAAAGAACAGTACAATCAAACCTATGTGCATTAAGAGGTCACCTAGCACCTTTGGGACAAAGAAAAAGTGTTTTTAAAGACAGTTGATCTGTTAAATGAGGTTCAATTGATGTGAAATTTTCTATGGCATGGCAAGAAAAAGGTGACCTTTTAATACAGGTGACTGCTTAATAGAGGTAGCCACATGTTCAGGTTTGACTAGGACATTTCTTATAAAGCCACTCTTGCCAAAGACCACCCATCTTATCAGGACAGATTTCTAATGCACTAAGATAGTAAAATACTACTAAATTGTCCCCCTCAAAAAAGACACCCCCTCTTTTAAGGCCACATTTTTCATTGCTGAAGTGATAGCCTAGTCAAAGAGGGACTACTGTATTCAAAGTTTTAATTAAAAATATGAAATTTTACACAACCTTTCACTAAAATAATTTTATCTTTGTAGGACTACAAGCAATGAACTGTGATGACGACAATCTGTCCACTCTTCCTACACTAAGTACATTGGAGAAGTTAAATAAGATGGGACCAAAGGATCAGTTTGGATCAAAGACATCCGTCCAATCAGATGTTAAACCATCTGGCAGTGGATCAGATTAATTAGGGACAGAAGTGAAATTTATGTTGTGTATTAGGAGTTACCATAGGAATGAAGGAAATACAATGATTACAGCAATATCATGAAACATGATTACTTTACTATTGATTTTGTATGGTACAGTTGAATTGAACTGGCCACCTTTAGGGACTATCATTTTTTTTGGAATAGACAGGTGTTGTTCTTATTAGACAGGCTAAATTTTCAAAATGATCTGACATTTAGACAGAACTTTTGTATTGGTGTTTTTTTTACAGGTTTTTAATTATAAACAATATGTGATTTTTTTTATATATTTTTCTGTTGTTTTTTTCCCCCTAATTTTTCAGAATTTAGGCATATTAATATTTTATTCAGATTTAATGTTCCAATGATACTTAATATGTAGGTTAGTGGGGTATGCTGAAGGTTTTTTTCTTATATAGAAATAACATAAAATTCATACTCCTTCAACTGGAATTGACAATTTTTTTTAACTGACATTTAAATTAGGTATAGACAAGAAAAGAAATCAATTATTTTTAGAGAATTTAGATTTTGAAGGGCTGAGAGACTGACGAAACTTGTTACTCAAATGTTAATTTACATGTATAAATTGGTTATTTTTAAATTCATGATTTATTGAGAGATTTATAAAGTCTACACATTTTTGCTATGATGAGAGATTTTTGGAGCAATCAACTGGCAACATTTGTCAACTGTATATAAATTGTATTAAGTTACAATATTTTTTTTTCGTTTAGTAAATGTTTATATATCCGTCCATATTTTACTGTAATGTGATATCATTGTTATTTTTCCTAATGCAATATAAATATTTTATCATTATTTATAACATCTTTACATATGTATGTTTTATTTTAAAAATATCCTGGTTTTTTCCCCCAAGAAGTACTTTACAGTATATTTCGTTTGCCTTTATGTGCAAACTTGAAAAAATATGTATTGATAGATGATAAAGTATACATTAAATTTTTTAGGTTATGCCATATATATTAGGATATTTTGACAGACTTAAATGAAAATAATTGGCATTTTGTATTTTCACCATTTTCTGTTAAACTATGTATATTTGAATAATATGGGCAGATTCAATTTTGGCATTTCTAAAATATTCCAAAAATTTACCCCTAACTAAAATAACCTGCTTTTAAGAAATAAAATGCTGTTGATCAGTAAAGTTAATATATATACAAAATGTACATTCCACATTGGGGAAGGTATTTTTAATTGACTTTAAACATGGGGGATAACTCTTGTACTCTAAACTTTTTTAAGCAAACATTTCTTGACCTAGCTCCAATCACATTAATATTATATATATTTACTAATGTTATATTTGAAATCCATTAACCTGTATTGTTTATATGTAGAATATTAAAACATTTAAACATTTTTTTTATACATGACTACAGGAAGGCTGGACCTCCTAATTATTTGTTATATTTCTTTGAAAATAAAATAAAAATTAGTTAAAAATACCAACTTTGTTACTTTATGCCAACCTCCTTTATAATGTTAAGAGTGATTTTATCATTATATCTATATCATTCTAACATGACCTCCTTCTTTCACTTTGTTAACAAACGAGCGAGTTTTCCATTCGGTATAATCTCATTAGCACATGTGCCGGGGAATGTGACTGACTTTTCCATTGGCAGCATAAATTGTGTGCGACATTTTCCGCAAGCATAAATATGAATTACCGCCTTCCAATCAAAGTATACTACCGCATTTGTACTCTTAGACATATCAGAATCGAAATAAATCATGGAAGCCAGAATGTGTTTTGAGTTTTAACATGGATTGGCAGATATTAGTAAATTTTATCCCTCGCTTCTGGCTCGGGATAAAATACTAATATCTGTCAATCCATGTTAAAACTCCCAACACATTCTGGCTTCCACGATTTATTTCTTAATTAGTTTTGGTCTTGATCAGTTATACCGATGTATCTCCGTGACTTGGTAAAAACAAAACAAGAAACTGTTACATGCTTCTGCATAAAGACTTGGTTTGAATTATGCCCAATTTTAAACTTACGTCTTTAATAGCATAAAGACTTGTTTTGAATTATGCCTTAATTTAAACTTATGTCTTTAATAGCATAAAGACTTGTTTTGAATTATGCTCCATTTTAAACTTATGTCTTTAATAGCATAAAGACTTGTTTTGAATTATGCTCCATTTTAAACTTATGTCTTTAATAGCATAAAGACTTGTTTTGAATTGTGCTCCATTTTAAACTTATGTCTTTAATAGCATAAAGACTTGTGTTGACTATGTCTTCGGTTTCAAACAATAAGAAGAACATAACAGTTGATCAATCATCTTGATTCTGAAAAGATTTTCTGTGTTTTTCCACATGTTAAACTTTGTTCCACAGAAATGGCCATCTTGGGTTTACAATCTGCATAAAATTGGTAAATGACCATTCAGTGATCTTTTATATATGGAAATAAAAACACATTTACTTCCCTCAGGATGTTACTGTATCCCATGTTTCAGATATATTTATATACAATATCCGTACATTGTCAGAAAATATATAATTTCAGCGAATACGAAATTGTAATTTTTTTTACAGTACATTCGTTCTGGTGAACCAAGATGATTCACCAAACCGAATCAACTTTTACCAGACCGAAAGAAAATCGTAATTTTTTAAATATTTCATTGTTGATGGCTGGCCTGTATTGTTTCCTTTACTTGTATAAAGCCTTTTTCATTGTTATTGATATTAATTAGGGTTGTTTTCTTATTTCATATACCCATGTCATATGAAACCAATTAGGAGAAGAATGGTATGGGAACACAAATTTTCATAACAATATATATTCCGAATAGTTTTATTGTTAACATTCTCTCTCCGAGAGAAGGAAAACTTTTCTCAAAATTATCTTCTTCATCCATAAGTTCAACACAAAGGTCATCATTGTCCTTGTCTGTGTCAGATATAATATTCAGTGCATGAAGATCACTTTCCTCACTGTCAATATCAAGCTTTTCCTGCAGTGGTTGCTTTCAAGCAAGGTCTACCAATTTTCCATTTCTCGTTTTAGCAATGCAAATTTACTGTATATATATTTTTCTGAACATTGTTTGCTAAAACAAGTCTGCTTTGAAGTAAACATTTTGTAGAATTTTTTTTTTTTATATAAATAAAGCAAAGTATTTTATTCAAATTCACAGAGAAATACATTTTTTAGTGGATATCTTTTCAACCATTTGTCTTAATCAAGAAAAAGTTTGTAATATTTGTCCATTTCAAAGGTTTCAATATTTCCCAAAAGACTAAATCAAGTCCTCTATCGTATTTTGCACAAAAGACAAGTCTAAATTTGGCGACAAATTGATATCCGATAATTTTTACGTGTCCGGTCCGGAGTGAGTCTTTTTCTTATATTTCAAATATTGATATTTTCGTTCATTAAAGCGTTTCTGAGATTGTGACTTTTTTTGTCAATGTCCTTGAACTTCATCATAGCATGGAAGAACGAAAAATGATATGTACAATAAAAGAGTTTTGATCTGGCGTTTCACTTTAGTTTTTATGAAATCCTATGCCGGGAAACTGACAAATCAATTGTAATAGCTGAAATTGACGAAATCAAATGACAGAGCAATAATGGACAATCGGTCCTGAAATCCAAGGGTTTTTATCGGACCGGCGGTCATTTTACCGGACTTGTCCGACGGTATTTCGTTTTCACTGTAATTTATTTGCACAAGCTTTAGAAACAGGTAGAAAAGCGAGCCTTTGTCATGTTTCACTACGAGTGCAATTAAATTTTTAGTTCACCTGGACCAAAGGTCCAGGTGAACTATTGCCATCACTTGGCGTCCGTCGTCTGTTGTCTGTAAACTTTTCACATTTCAAGCTTCTTCTCCGAAACCACTGGGCCGATTGGAACCAAACTTAGCAGGAATGTTCCTTGGATGGTCCTCTACAAAGTTACTGTTTTTCGTTCCAGTCGGATATTCAATATGGCTGCCAGGGCCAATAATATGCTCTGATTGGCTGAAATTTCAAAGATCTTCTTCTCTGAAACTAATGAACTGACTAAACCCAAACTGTAAATGAATGATCATTGGAATGTCCTTTATCAAGTTACTGTTTTTTATGCCGATCGGAAATCCAAGATGGCCGCCATCGCAGGACATAGATTAACATTGGACCCTATGGGAAAATGTTCAAATGCCTTCTTCTCAGAAACTACAAATATGATTAAAGCCAAACTGTACATGAATGTTCATTGGATGGTCCTCTACAATCTTAAGGTTTTTTGTTCCGATATGAAATTCAAAATGGCGGCTATGGCAGGACTTAGTTTAACATTGGACCCTATGGGAAAAATGTTTCAAAATGCTTCTTTTCTGAAACCACTTGGACAGTTGAAACCAAACTGCCCAGGAATGATCATTGGAAGGTCCTCTACAAAGATTCTGTTTTTTATGCCGATCGGAAATCCAAGATGGCCGCCACCGCAGGACATAGATTAAGATTGGACCCTATGGGAAAATATTCAAATGCCTTCTTCTCAGAAACTACAAATATGATTAAAGCCAAACTGTACAAGAATGTTCATTAAATGGTCCTCTACAAACTTTAGGTTTTTTGTTCCGGTATGAAATTCAAAATGGCGGCTACGGCAGGACTTAGTTTAACATTGGACCCTATGGGAAAAATGTTTCAAAACGCTTCCTTCTCTGAAACCACTTGGACAATTGAAACCAAACTGCCCAGGAATGATCATTGGAAGGTCCTCTACAGAAATTCTGTTTTATATGCCGATCGGAAATCCAAGATGGCAGCCACCGCAATACATAGATTAACATTGAAGCCTATGGGAAAATGTTCAAATGCCTTCTTCTCAGAAACTACAAATATGATTAAAGCCAAACTGTACATGAATGTTCATTGGATGGTCCTCTACAAACTTTACGTTTTTTGTTCCGATATGAAATTCAAAATGGCGGCTACGGCAGAAGTTAGTTTAACATTGGACCCTATGGGGAAAATGTTTCAAAACGCTTCTTCTCTGAAACCACTTGGACAATTGAAACCAAACTGCCCAGGAATGATCATTGGAAGGTCCTCTACAAACTGTATCTTTTTTATATAGATCGGAAATCCAAGATGGCCGCCACCACAATACATAGATTAACATTGGACCCTATGGGAAAATGTTCAAATGCCTTCTTCTCAGAAACTACAAATATGATTAAAGCCAAACTGTACATGAATGTTCATTGGATGGTCCTCTACAAACTTTACGTTTTTTGTTCCGATATGAAATTCAAAATGGCAGCTACGGCAGGACTTAGTTTAACATTGGACCCTATGGGGAAAATGTTTCAAAACGCTTCTTCTCTGAAACCACTAGGACAGTTGAAACCAAACTGCCCAGGAATGATCATTGGAACGTCCTCTACAAATTTTATGCCGATCGGAAATCCAAGATGGCCACCACCGCAATACATAGATTAACATTGGACCCTATGGGAAAATGTTCAAATGCCTTCTTCTCAGAAACTACAAATATGATTAAAGCCAAACTGTACATGAATGTTCATTGGATGGTCCTCTATAAAATTTAGGTTTTTTGTTCCGATATGAAATTCAAAATGGCGGCTACGGCAGGACTTAGTTTAACATTGGACCCTATGGGGAAAATGTTTCAAAACGCTTCTTCTCTGAAACCAAACTGCCCAGGAATGATCATTGGAAGGTCCTCTATTTTTTATGCCGATCGGAAATCCAAGATGGCTGCCACCACAGGTCATAGTATTAACACAGGACCATATGGGGAAAATACAGAAATATATTCTTCTCTGAAGCTATTGCACTGATTGAACCTAAACTGTGCATCAATCATTGGAAGGTCCTTTACAAACTTTGTGTTTTTTATGTTGATCGTAATTCCAAGATGACTACCACTGCAGGACATAGTTTTTACATAGGACCAATTGGTTTTTTTTATAACCAGGTGAATGATACAGGCTCTTGAGAGCCTCTGGTCATATTTAACGACAATGTACTTATATGTTGTTTATCCTGCAATATCAATAGGTCCAAAACAACTGCCAAATTGTCTGAAACAAGCATCGTTCTAAACGTTTTCAAAGGTGACATCAGCGCTTATACTGTTACTTTTTCTTTCTGTTGCTCAACAGGAATCGGGTACCAGAAAAGCTATATTTTGGTCAGTGACGGTATATAACAAAAATGTATCCAATCAATGCAGTTTGACTGCTCAAATAGAACCAGTGCAGGATAAATGTTATTTCAAAGTCATTTCCATCCATATCCTTTCAAAAAGTTTTTAGTGTTGTGATTTTTTAAGGTTTTTAAAGTAATTGTTGTTGAGAACACCAAATGAGGAACTTGGTGAGAACAAGTTACATTCAATGAGATGATGATGATGTCCGCGTTGTACTAGACAAACAAGGCACACACTCGGATATTTTTTTTTAGTGATAGCTCATTGAAACAACAGTCTGCAACTAGACCTGTTGCTCTGCTCAGACACTTTATCCAGATTCTGAATCAACCAGTCTTCATTCTTTCTCCTTGTAGCGGAAAAGCAACAAATACTAATTTTAGTTTTTGTTGACAGGCACTCAGCAGAAATAATTTACTGTCAATATTTGATTCTCACATATGGTGAAGTATGTTCAATTACAACTATGTGATAGTTTATCATCAACTTGTAACAGGTCAGTAGTTTTCTTCCTGTACTCGTTTCCTCCACCAACTGACTGCCACGATATGACTGAAATATTATCAAAAACTATGTGAAACACTCATAATATCCCCCTTCAATTAAGGACAACATAGACATAATTAGGACATAGTATATGTCATGGCATTGTAAAACAAGTTGTATAAAAAATACAGTTTTATTTCACAATACTACTCATAGTAAAGCTGTTACCATAGTTATGCACCAATACATGTATCAGGGTCAATATTAAATAAAGGTTATTTTTGACACAAAAACATATGAAATACAAATGTAGTCTTAGTCAAAAAGGGAAATAACTCCTTCAAAATGTCCCATCAAACTGGCACAATGATGCAAATCTACATAAAGCAATACAGCAGTTCCCCTCTTATAAGACCCCTTCCACCAAAGGGCATCATGCAATGTTTGAGGAATTAACCTTTCAAATATAGGAGGAGTTGTGTGTACAATTTTTTCAGATGGACAGATGGAAACACAACCGCAAAATGTATTTCTCCACCTGAAAGGGGGTGGGGGGAGACATAATCGCTCAATGATAATAAGGAACAAGGAACTCAAATAGATTGCTAAATAATACCCATGTACTTCAACACAAACAATAAATAGATCCCCATTGTACCAAAAAATCCATACACTTCAACATGTATGCTTTAAAATACAACCTAATTAATGACATGTTCTAAAAGCTATAAGCATGATCATAGTATCCTTGGAAACCAGTTATAAATGGTAAACCAGTTCCTACACGTTTCTTATATTCTACGTAATCTTCCGAGAAAAAGTTCAATAAATAAATTTCTTCTTCTTGTATTCTCTCGTTAAAGAATTTCCACGAGACAACTGTATAAGCTATTAAACAAACTGGATTACATAAAATCATCTGAAAAGACAAAAATAACTGATCAAATACATCATCAATATATTTTGCACATTTCAATTCTATCTTTATTCCCATGTTAATACATGTACAACATTATGTGATAAAGTTTGTCAGTGACTTGCGACAGGTCGATAGTTTTCTCCGGTTTCCTCCATCAATACAACTGACCACCACGATATAAGTTAACCGAATTACTGAAATATTGTTGAAAGTGGAATTTAACACTATAAACAAACCTAATCAACCCATTTTAATACAATCAAGTCATGTAAAACAATTGTATAGTAAAACCTGCTTTAGTGACCACCTCTCTTAAGCAGTAATTATGTTTATTATGTGACCATAATTTAAATTTCTTTTACAGTGTATTTCATCTTAATTAATCTGTATTAAGTGACCACCTGTCTTATGTGATCCTAACTTAAATGTTCACTCGGAAGGTCACATTATACAGGTTTGAGTGTAGTTATATTGCAATAATCTTATGTGGACATTGATTTTAGTAAAACATATAACTAGAGACTAATATGAGACTGTATCACTCACAAGGTAAAGATTTTTATATCTATTGTCTATTTTAGCATGTTAAGTATATCTTGAATCTGCCTATTTCAACCCCAACAAAATTTCCAAAATTTCATGGATAATGTTTGAAACATTATGCATTTTTCCCCATCGAAATTCAAATAGAAATCATTGCTAACAAGCTTAAGGCTCACCACACCTTACTTCAAAATAACATGAGGAAGAAGTGAACAAATGACATCTTGAAAGAACAATGTGACTTGAATTTTCCTTTGGAACAGAGAGAAGATGGCTTCAACCAATACAGGACAAGAATGTCACCCACTTTGTCTGGTTTGGCGAGCCCTGACTAATCATGAGATATCAATTATATCACTGTTCATTTAATCCAGGAATTTAAAACCCAAATAAAATGTTATTTAATTATTTTTATATACAAATGTAATGCTACAATGTACATTAGATATGAAAAACACAAAATTATGAATTCCCAAAATTCCATAAATGAATATTGTATCTACAAAGTTTAACTATGACAATATTTAATACTGACCTGTGTACCTATACTCCAATAAAACCATCCTACATAAGCTGGATGTCTACAGAGAGAATATAACCCACTGGTAACTAGTTGATGTCCTGGCTGTTTAACATACTGTACGTAATGGTTAAAGTTTGTCTTGGCTGTAAACATACTACCCTTACGTAAAACTTCACCAAATATCACCAACATCACACCGATAATACTGATTATATGTAACTGTTTTAAACCTGAAACGAAAATAAAAAATATAACATTTTCTAAGAAATTTAACTGAATTTCTTTATAAAATTAACGAAGATGGCTACGAGAAGTTTTCCTCATTTTTAGGCACATGTATGTCTCATACTTTGGAAAATTAATGTACAATATAAATGTCTCATCACAATATATTATGTTTTTTTCATGTTTTGTACTATAAGCATAATGGTCAAAATTATAAATTTTACGGAAAAACTCCAAATATATTAAACAACTCATTAGTATAAAACTACAATCCAAATTTCAGCTTATTATAGCTTAAAAAGTTATGGCCATTTGAAGAAATTTCTATTTGTAGTAATTACGACCAATAATTCATGTATACATAAATTCTACAATCTTGGTAGTTCATTCCTAGTCATCGTCTGTAACTCACAGCTGAGCACACTCTGATATTCTCCACTCATCAAACATGTGTGATCATTTGAAAGAAAATTTGGTGTACTCATGAAGAACTCATTTCAAATCTGATTGAACCATTGACGTTTGAAGGATGGGAGCTATTTGTATGTCACATTCTACTGGAACAGAAAATTATTATGATACCTCATTTGCATAGTAAACGAAAAAGAAATTGTGACCTACCAATCAATCGTAAAGTTTGAGCAATGTTATGTTGATATAGCAACTTCTAAATACTGGATCAATAACCGGACAACTCTGAAACAAAGTAATTGTTTCAATTGACCCACGGTTGATGATTGGTGTGTGATCAGCCGTGGGTTACCAACAACGAGTTATAGCATGATAAATTGTAAACATCTATAATACATCCAATATTTACCAGGAAATAAAAATAATTCAATAATATACTCCGTCCAACTAGCCGCAGCAGCCATTCTATATTCTTTACTATGATCTAACAAAAATGATGACAATGTTAACGATCTTGGATTAGTAACAGCTGTTGTGAAATATTCAGAGAAATGGAAAAGTGTCAATGCCATTATGTAGTATCCAAAATATACCCATGATTCACTAAATGTCAAGTGGAAACCAAATCCAAAAACAAATCCTAGTCCTCCACCACGAACGGCAACCTGAAATAAAATGAAAAATATTGTGAGTGAATGACCATTGTGTAATGCCAAATGAGCAATTTTTCAGCTATATCATAGCGAGAACAAGTCGCATTTGATGAGATAATGATAATGTCCGTTAAGGGGGAAACGATTCACCGTATGTACCGAAATCACGATTATTTTGGGGACGGTTCGGTTCACGATACGTGGCCGCTTACGATACAAACGATATGATGCTCATTTTTTGAAAAAAAAGTAGTGTTGAACTTCCATTTTCTTCTTTTGGTGATCATTTAATTAATATTTTGAGAAAAGTGAATCGATTAATTTACGCTTTTAAAATTAATTAATCAAATATTTATAATTTCCGCAAGTACGTAAGCGACCTCATATAAAAAAAAACATGACCATGTCGACCAGCATGGACTTCAAGGAATAGTTAGTTTCCTATAAAACGTATCGTAATACATATCAAATATCGCGATATGTATCGCTTGTGGAAAAAGTGTATCGTTACACCCCTAATGTCCGTTTTGTACTAGATCAACACGGTAACTACATTGTTACAGTAGAACTTTATAATGTTAGCTCTTTGAAACAACAATCTGCAGGTCATTCCACTCTGACACATTTTCCTGATTCTGAGCCAAACAGACCAGACAGCAGAGATCCTTGTAGAATAAATTTGATA
The DNA here is from genome assembly GCA_963680875.1 of Bathymodiolus brooksi. NCBI lineage: Eukaryota > Metazoa > Mollusca > Bivalvia > Mytilida > Modiolidae > Bathymodiolus > Bathymodiolus brooksi. The sequence goes on from OY804590.1 coordinate 65,565,548, forward strand.
AGTCCCCACCAAAAATCCATGTATCCCACGAGTTAAGTGCACTCTTCGTGAAAATTGCCGATTCCCCAAAACAAATGAGGAGTCCATGGCTCACCTAGACGAGTTGCAAGTATCTCCTAGACAGCTCTGTATATTTTATGTGTGTGTTGATTTGAATATCCACATGATCATGTACATTCGATTTGAATGTCACAATCGATTGATTATTTTTTTGACATTTGATAAATGATTTACCTCAAATTCTTGAGTGTTCTTTAAGGTTACAACCAATATAGAGAAGTACATAAGTCCGAGAAGAGCTAAAATTAACAACCATGATGACAGGGATATATGATGGAACCCTAATGCAAAATATATTATATATTTCAGTAATATTGAGCTTAAGCCAAGTAAAAATGTAAGTGAACTTGTTTTGGCATTTCTATTCAGCGCCATTTTGTATTGACTAAATTTAAAGTGTATCCGGTCATGGAAATGGAAGTAACCGGATCGATTATCAATAATATCAGTGGGAAATGTCTCGAGCTCACCGTGGGTATGGTTTTTTTTCGGTTAAAGTTTGTTCCCTTGCATAATTTATTTAATATGAAACAGGCACGGCCATGAATGCTCGCGAATCTGAAAATTATCTGGCAATTTCACGCTCATCCAGTGCATCAAAACGTGTCGAGATTTTTTGGGCCGAGATATATCGGGGACGACTTTTTTTAGGGCCGAATCTAGTCTCATTCAATCGAACTGTCGTTCTTTACGAAATCTCAAAAGTTAACTTCCGCGTAGAAGCAAAAATTCTTGTCAGTATGTCAGAAGAGATTTAATAAATTTAAAAATATCAATATAAGTAAAACAAGCTAACAAAATGACTTTTATTACACACGGGTTCCGGATTTCAGTGGTATCGGACGTACGAGAGAGGGTACGAGACATAGGATCACCTTTGCGCTTTATGTTAAGAAAATCTTCATTAGTTGAGTGTGTTAGTGTGTTACACGGAACGTGTTTACAATGCGTCGAATTTTTTTTTATCCATCAGTATGTGCAGCCATGTGTTAAAAAATCCTAAGTACACATTCTATACCATAAAGAGCTCGCTCACGCTCGCATAATATGAAACAGGCACGGCCATGAATGCTCGCGAATCAGAAAATTATCTGGCAATTTCACGCTCAGTTTTGCCGGGAAGCCTATAATGCTGTTAAAACGGCCCTGCGCAGCTCTGACGTGGATACAGTCCTATTTGAATGACCGAACTCAACGTGTCGCTGTTGGTTCAGTAGTGTCAAATTCAATGCATCTTCAATGTGGCGTACCGCAAAGTTATGTCTTAGGGACCAAAATGCAACAATCGTAATAGTGATATGAACCTACCTGGATGGGACTGGAAAGAAAACATTCTGAAACCGAATGCAGTATTTACCAACTTACACAACTATTTCATGGACATCATAAATAACAATGCACTATCTCAACTAATAGACCAGCCAACGCGTCTTACAAATACACTTGACTTGGTACTCACCAACAGACCAGGAAAAGTACACAGAACAGAAACCATACCAGGGATCTCAGACCATGATATTGTATATACAGAGTTTGATTTCAGGCCTGTCAAACTAAAACAAAAACCACGTATCATCCCCTAATATAATAAAGCAAATTGGAATAATATGAAGAATGACATTACCAGCATACTAGACCAACTATTTCAGATGTTTAGAGACCCTGACTGCAATGTAAACACCATGTGGGAATTCTTCAAACAAACCCTCAGCAAGTCAGCGAAACAACACATACCACAAAAAAATTCAAAGGACAAAGATCGTCAACCTAATTGGATCAACAGGGACATCAAGAAAAACCTCAAAAGACTACACAGATTATTCAAAAAGAAGAAGTAAACTGGTGACCATCAAACTCAAGAACAGTATAACAATCTCAAACATCATACTCAAAAGAGGGTCCGACCTATAATCCGACAGTCCGACGGTCCGATAGTCCGACAAATGCTTTATTTCTTTGAAAGTTAACACTGTAACATGTGTAATATGGGGCCAGAAACCGAACCGTTTACTCACCAAAGAAAGGTCCAGAACATCGGAAACACGATATCATAGACGGACAAACAATTGGCAGGGCCACACAAGAACTAAAACAAAACCCACATATATGAACAACACGGACTCCATAAAAACCTGGATCCAGTCGTGATGAACCGGTAGTGTAAGTATCCCGTATATTTTTTAGTAGCGACTACTTCAGGCTTTATTCAAGTAGCGTGTAGCCGAGTCCAGCCAAGAAAAGTCACTATTAAAAAGAAAGATGAAATAAATGAATACAAAAAAAAGAACTACAAAAAAAAGGAAAAGATAAAAAGAAGAGCGTACCAGTGTCCCCCGTCCTTTATCATTGAATATTTATGTTAAAAAACAATGTCGACACATCAATAGAGCTGGATACAATAATGTGTGCGAATTGATTGATTGATTGATTGATTGATTGATTGATTGATTGATTGATTGAGGTCCAGCAAGCAATATTTCAGTCATATTCAGGATGAGAAAAGTTTGTAAACAAAAAATCAGAAAGAGGGGACTCTGGGATGGATCAACATGGGCAACCACTTAACACGGTAACTTGTTATTCTCTCTCTTCCAACGACAAGTTGGTCTTATTTTTATTCCCCGGGATTCCGACGGGTGACCCTGCTATAGTTGCCTTCTACGACAAGTGCATATATAAAAAGTTACGATTGAAGGAATTGTCCCTAAGTGACTCCTTATATCACGGAAAGAAACAGCATCGGAATATGACAAAATAAACAACTGTGCCATGATACGCCCCCCCCCCCTCCCTCTTTGTGACAATTGAAGGTCAGTTGCACAGCGTGAGAACAGTAATTAATATGCTGCATTTTTTAAACCAATTAATTGTATATACATGTACCATATGAAAACTGGCGTTTTCCAAACTGACTAAAATCACACCTCTCACTTGCTCCCCCTTTTATCAATACATTGTACAATGTATGTCTCGACGTGAACTATCAGTAAAAGGGGGAACAAGTGAGAGATGTTATCGTACGAGGCGTGGACGGACGAACGAACAGCGGTATGCCATAATAAGCCCGTATTTTGACGGGCGTATAAAAATGAACGGCCCATATCCTGAAATTACGAATATCATTTTTGGCCAAATTATTTTTCAAAACTTTCATCAGTTTAAAGCATTTGTCGGACTATCGAACCGTCGGATTAGCGGACTGTCGAACTGTCGGACTATCTGATTATAGCTACGGCCCCACTCAAAAGATAACCAGACAGGCGTACTGGAAATACATTGAAAATGTAGTAACACCAGATGAAAACGAACCACGATCAGGGATGAAAAAGTTCTGGACATATATCAAACACAAACGTAAAGACCTAGTTGGAATATCAGCACTAAAAATGGATGGTAAACTGTACTGTGACCCAGTTACTAAATCAAATATATTAAATTGCCAGTTTAAATCAGCCTTCTCTGAGAAAACATCCTATACCACTGAGGAATTCCTGAATTCAAACTGTATGAACTCCACAACCACACAACATCCAAATATGAAATCTTTTGATATCACCTGCAACGGTATTACAAAATTACTAAAACAGCATAAATCCATACAAGGCACCAGGACCTGATAACATATCACCTAGGATTCTAAAAGAACTAGCTACAGATATTTCACCACTACTGCAGCTTATATTCCAGAAATCACTAGACACTGGTGTAGTCCCGGATGACTGGCGCATTGCAAACGTCTCGCCTGTATACAAGAAAGGTCAAAAGTCGTTGGCTAAAAACTACAGACCAATATCCTTAACATCAGTCTGTTGTAAAACTATGGAGCATATATTGGCCAGTAAAATCATGAAACATGGAGAAGAAAATAATATCCTGTATCCGCTACAACATGGATTTCGAAAGGACCACTCCTGTGAAACGCAACTCATTGAATTCGTGGATGACATCTCCAACAAACAGATATCCTCATATTGGACTTTGCTAAGGCTTTTGACAAAGTCAACCATAGCCTACTCATACACAAACTGCAACATTATGGTATCATAGGAAAATCAGTCAGGTGGATACAAAACTGGCTTGCAAACAGAAAACAATCTGTAGTAATTGATGGATCTACCTCTGATGCAGTCAGTGTGGACTCGGGAGTTCCCCAAGGCTCCGTCCTAGGTCCAGGGCTCTTCCTCTACTACATAAACGACCTCCAATCAAGACAAACATCAACAGTAAGACTCTTCGCCGACGACACAATAGCGTACCTGACAATATCCAACAACAACGATGCTGAAACTCTACAAAAAGATCTAGATAAGCTGGGACATTGGGAAAATGAATGGTGCATGAAATTCCACCCTGATAAATGCACAGTACTCAGAGTAACCAACAAAAAGAAAATAATTGATGCCAAATACCAACTCCACGGGCATACGCTAGAGTCAGTTACATCCGCCAAATATTTAGGCCTCACGTTCACAAACAAATTACAATGGGACCAGCACATAAGTTATATTACCGGGGTCCGACCTATAATCCGACAGTCCGATAGTCCGACAGTGCGATAGTGCGACGGTCCGATAGTCCGACAGTCCGATAGTCCGACAAATGCTTTATTTCTTTGAAAGTTAACACTATAACATGTGTAATATGGGGCCAGAAACCGAACCGTTTACTCACCAAAGAAAGGTCCAGAACATCGGAAACACGATAGCATAGACGGACAAACAATTGGCAGGACCACACAAGAGCTAAAAAAAACCACATATATGAACAACGCGGACTCCATAAAGACCTGGATCCAATCGTGATGAACCGGTAGTGTAAGTATTCGTATATTTTTTAGTAGCGACTACTTCAGGCTTTATTTAAGTAGCGTGTAGCCGAGTCCAGCCAAGAAAAGTCACTATTAAAAAGAAAGATGAAATAAATGAATACACAAAAAAAAAGAAATACAAAAAAAAGGAAAAGCCAAAAGGAGAGCGTACCAGTGTCCCCCGTCCTTTATCATGGAATATTTATGTTTAAAAGCAATGTCGACACACCAATAGAGCTGGATACAATAATGTGTGCGAATTGATTGATTGATTGATTGATTGATTGATTGATTGATTGATTGATTGATTGATTGATTGATTGATTGATTGATTGATTGATTGATTGATTGATTGATTGATTGATTGATTGATTGATTGATTGATTGATTGATTGATTGATTGATTGATTGATTGATTGATTGATTGATTGATTGATTGATTGATTGATTGATTGATTGATTGATTGATTGATTGATTGATTGATTGATTGATTGATTGATTGATTGATTGATTGATTGATTGATTGATTGATTGATTGATTGATTGATTGATTGATTGATTGATTGATTGATTGATTGATTGATTGATTGATTGATTGATTGATTGATTGATTGATTGATTGATTGATTGATTGATTGATTGATTGATTGATTGATTGATTGATTGATTGATTGATTGATTGATTGATTGATTGATTGATTGATTGATTGATTGATTGATTGATTGATTGATTGATTGATTGATTGATTGATTGATTGATTGATTGATTGATTGATTGATTGATTGATTGATTGATTGATTGATTGATTGATTGATTGATTGATTGATTGATTGATTGATTGATTGATTGATTGATTGATTGATTGATTGATTGATTGATTGATTGATTGATTGATTGATTGATTGATTGATTGATTGATTGATTGATTGATTGATTGATTGATTGATTGATTGATTGATTGATTGATTGATTGATTGATTGATTGATTGATTGATTGATTGATTGATTGATTGATTGATTGATTGATTGATTGATTGATTGATTGCTTGATTGCTTGATTGCTTGATTGATTGATTGATTGATTGATTGATTGATTGATTGATTGATTGATTGATTGATTGATTGATTGATTAAGGTTCAGCCAGCAATAATTCAGTCATATTCAGGATGAGAAAAGTTTGTAAACAAAAAACAGAAAGAGGGGACGCTAGGATGGGTCAACATGGGCAATGGCTTAACACGGGAACTTGTTTTTCTGTCTCTTCCGACGACAAGTTGGTTCTATTTTTATTCCCCGGGATTCTGACGGGTGACCCTGCTATAGTCGCCTTCTACGACAAACGCATATATAAAAAATTACGATTGAAGGAATTGTCCCTAAGTGACCCCTTGTATCACGGAAAGAAACAGCATCGGAATATGACAAAATAAACAACTGTGCCATGATACGCCCCCCCCCCCCCCCTCTTTTATGACAATTGAAGGTCGGTTGCTCAGCGTGAGAACAGTAACTAATATTCTGCACTGTTTTAAACCAATTAATTGTATATACATGTACCATATATGAAAACTGGCGTTTTCCAAACTGACTAAAATCACACCTCTCACTTGCTCCCCCTTTTATCAATACAATGTATGTCACGACGTGACCTATCAGTAAAAGGGGGAACAAGTGAGAGATGTTATCGTACGAGGCGTAGACGGACGGACAAATAGCGGTATGCCATAATAAGCCCGTATTTTGACGGGCGTATAAAAATGAATGGCCCATATCCTGAAATTACGAATATATCATTTTTGGCCAAATTATTTTTCAAAACTTTCATCAGTTTAAAGCATTTGTCGGACTATCGGACTATCGGACCGTCGGATTATCGGACTGTCGAACTGTCGGACTATCTGATTATAGCTACGGCCCCACTCAAAAGATAACCAGACAGGCGTACTGGAAATACATTGAAAATGTAGTAACACCAGATGAAAACGAACCACGATCAGGGATGAAAAAGTTCTGGACATATATCAAACACAAACGTAAAGACCTAGTTGGAATCTCAGCACTAAAAATGGATGGTAAACTGTACTGTGACCCAGTTACTAAATCAAATATATTAAATTGCCAGTTTAAATCAGCCTTCTCTGAGAAAACATCCTATACCACTGAGGAATTCCTGAATTCAAACTGTATGAACTCCACAAACACACAACATCCAAATATGAAATCTTTTGATATCACCTGCAACGGTATTACAAAATTACTAAAACAGCATAAATCCATACAAGGCACCAGGACCTGATAACATATCACCTAGGATTCTAAAAGAACTAGCTACAGATATTTCACCACTACTGCAGCTTATATTCCAGAAATCACTAGACACTGGTGTAGTCCCGGATGACTGGCGCATTGCAAACGTCTCGCCTGTATACAAGAAAGGTCAAAAGTCGTTGGCTAAAAACTACAGACCAATATCCTTAACATCAGTCTGTTGTAAAACTATGGAGCATATATTGGCCAGTAAAATCATGAAACATGGAGAAGAAAATAATATCCTGTATCCGCTACAACATGGATTTCGAAAGGGCCACTCCTGTGAAACGCAACTCATTGAATTCGTGGATGACATCTCCAACAAACAGATATCCTCATATTGGACTTTGCTAAGGCTTTTGACAAAGTCAACCATAGCCTACTCATACACAAACTGCAGCATTATGGTATCATAGGAAAATCAGTCAGGTGGATACAAAACTGGCTTGCAAACAGAAAACAATCTGTAGTAATTGATGGATCTACCTCTGATGCAGTCAGTGTGGACTCAGGAGTTCCCCAAGGCTCCGTCCTAGGTCCAGGGCTCTTCCTCTACTACATAAACGACCTCCAATCAAGACAAACATCAACAGTAAGACTCTTCGCCGACGACACAATAGCGTACCTGACAATATCCAACAACAACGATGCTGAAACTCTACAAAAAGATCTAGATAAGCTGGGACATTGGGAAAATGAATGGTGCATGAAATTCCACCCTGATAAATGCACAGTACTCAGAGTAACCAACAAAAAGAAAATAATTGATGCCAAATACCAACTCCACGGGCATACGCTAGAGTCAGTTACATCCGCCAAATGTTTAGGCCTCACGTTCACAAATAAATTACAATGGGACCAGCACATAAGTTATATTACCGGGGTCCGACCTATAATCCGACAGTCCGATAGTCCGACAGTGCGATAGTGCGACGGTCCGATAGTCCGACAGTCCGATAGTCCGACAAATGCTATATTTCTTTGAAAGTTAACACTATAACATGTGTAATATGGGGCCAGAAACCGAACCGTTTACTCACCAAAGAAAGGTCCAGAACATCGGAAACACGATAGCATAGACGGACAAACAATTGGCAGGACCACACAAGAGCTAAAAAAAACCCACATATATGAACAACGCGGACTCCATAAAGACCTGGATCCAATCGTGATGAACCGGTAGTGTAAGTATTCGTATATTTTTTAGTAGCGACTACTTCAGGCTTTATTTAAGTAGCGTGTAGCCGAGTCCAGCCAAGAAAAGTCACTATTAAAAAGAAAGATGAAATAAATGAATACACAAAAAAAAAGAAATACAAAAAAAAGGAAAAGCCAAAAGGAGAGCGTACCAGTGTCCCCCGTCCTTTATCATGGAATATTTATGTTTAAAAGCAATGTCGACACACCAATAGAGCTGGATACAATAATGTGTGCGAATTGATTGATTGATTGATTGATTGATTGATTGATTGATTGCTTAAGGTTCAGCAAGCAATAATTCAGTCATATTCAGGATGAGAAAAGTTTGTAAACAAAAAACAGAAAGAGGGGACGCTGGGATGGGTCAACATGGGCAACGGCTTAACACGGGAACTTGTTTTTCTGTCTCTTCCGACGACAAGTTGGTTCTATTTTTATTCCCCGGGATTCTGACGGGTGACCCTGCTATAGTCGCCTTCTACGACAAACGCATATATAAAAAATTACGATTGAAGGAATTGTCCCTAAGTGACCCCTTATATCACGGAAAGAAACAGCATCGGAATATGACAAAATAAACAACTGTGCCATGATACGCCCCCCCCCCCCCCCCCCCCTCTTTTATGACAATTGAAGGTCGGTTGCTCAGCGTGAGAACAGTAACTAATATTCTGCACTGTTTTAAACCAATTAATTGTATATACATGTACCATATGAAAACTGGCGTTTTCCAAACTGACTAAAATCACACCTCTCACTTGCTCCCCCTTTTATCAATACAATGTATGTCACGACGTGACCTATCAGTAAAAGGGGGAACAAGTGAGAGATGTTATCGTACGAGGCGTAGACGGACGGACAAATAGCGGTATGCCATAATAAGCCCGTATTTTGACGGGCGTATAAAAATGAATGGCCCATATCCTGAAATTACGAATATATCATTTTTGGCCAAATTATTTTTCAAAACTTTCATCAGTTTAAAGCATTTGTCGGACTATCGGACTATCGGACCGTCGGATTATCGGACTGTCGAACTGTCGGACTATCTGATTATAGCTACGGCCCCACTCAAAAGATAACCAGACAGGCGTACTGGAAATACATTGAAAATGTAGTAACACCAGATGAAAACGAACCACGATCAGGGATGAAAAAGTTCTGGACATATATCAAACACAAACGTAAAGACCTAGTTGGAATCTCAGCACTAAAAATGGATAGTAAACTGTACTGTGACCCAGTTACTAAATCAAATATATTAAATTGCCAGTTTAAATCAGCCTTCTCTGAGAAAACATCCTATACCACTGAGGAATTCCTGAATTCAAACTGTATGAACTCCACAACCACACAACATCCAAATATGAAATCTTTTGATATCACCTGCAACGGTATTACAAAATTACTAAAACAGCATAAATCCATACAAGGCACCAGGACCTGATAACATATCACCTAGGATTCTAAAAGAACTAGCTACAGATATTTCACCACTACTGCAGCTTATATTCCAGAAATCACTAGACACTGGTGTAGTCCCGGATAACTGGCGCATTGCAAACGTCTCGCCTGTATACAAGAAAGGTCAAAAGTCGTTGGCTAAAAACTACAGACCAATATCCTTAACATCAGTCTGTTGTAAAACTATGGAGCATATATTGGCCAGTAAAATCATGAAACATGGAGAAGAAAATAATATCCTGTATCCGCTACAACATGGATTTCGAAAGGGCCACTCCTGTGAAACGCAACTCATTGAATTCGTGGATGACATCTCCAACAAACAGATATCCTCATATTGGACTTTGCTAAGGCTTTTGACAAAGTCAACCATAGCCTACTCATACACAAACTGCAGCATTATGGCATCATAGGAAAATCAGTCAGGTGGATACAAAACTGGCTTTCAAACAGAAAACAATCTGTAGTAATTGATGGATCTACCTCTGATGCAGTCAGTGTGGACTCAGGAGTTCCCCAAGGCTCCGTCCTAGGTCCAGGGCTCTTCCTCTACTACATAAACGACCTCCAATCAAGACAAACATCAACAGTAAGACTCTTCGCCGACGACACAATAGCGTACCTGACAATATCCAACAACAACGATGCTGAAACTCTACAAAAAGATCTAGATAAGCTGGGACATTGGGAAAATGAATGGTGCATGAAATTCCACCCTGATAAATGCACAGTACTCAGAGTAACCAACAAAAAGAAAACAATTGATGCCAAATACCAACTCCACGGGCATACGCTAGAGTCAGTTACATCCGCCAAATATTTAGGCCTCACGTTCACAAACAAATTACAATGGGACCAGCACATAAGTTATATTACCGGGGTCCGACCTATAATCCGACAGTCCGATAGTCCGACAGTGCGATAGTCCGACGGTCCGACAGTCCGATAGTCCGACAAATGCTATATTTCTTTGAAAGTTAACACTATAACATGTGTAATATGGGGCCAGAAACCGAACCGTTTACTCACCAAAGAAAGGTCCAGAACATCGGAAACACGATAGCATAGACGAACAAACAATTGGCAGGGCCACACAAGAGCTAAAAAACCCACATATATGAACAACGCGGACTCCATAAAGACCTGGATCCAATCGTGATGAACCGGTAGTGTAAGTATTCCGTATATTTTTTAGTAGCGACTACTTCAGGCTTTATTTAAGTAGCGTGTAGCCGAGTCCAGCCAAGAAAAGTCACTATTAAAAAGAAAGATGAAATAAATGAATACACAAAAAAAAAGAAATACAAAAAAAGGAAAAGCCAAAAGGAGAGCGTACCAGTGTCCCCCGTCCTTTATCATGGAATATTTATGTTTAAAAGCAATGTCGACACACCAATAGAGCTGGATGCAATAATGTGTGCGAATTGATTGATTGATTGATTGATCGATTGATTGATTGATTGCTTAAGGTCCAGCAAGCAATAATACAGTCATATTCAGGATGAGAAAAGTTTGTAAACAAAAAATCAGAAAGAGGGGACTCTGGGATGGGTCAACATGGGCAACGGCTTAACACGGGAACTTGTTTTTCTGTCTCTTCCGACGACAAGTTGGTTCTATTTTTATTCCCCGGGATTCTGACGGGTGACGACCCTGCTATAGTTGCCTTCTACGACAAACGCATATATAAAAAATTACGATTGATGGAATTGTCCCTAAGTGACCCCTTATATCACGGAAAGAAACAGCATCGGAATATGACAAAATAAACAACTGTGCCATGATACGCCCCCCCCCCCCCCCTCCCTCTTTTATGACAATTGAAGGTCGGTAGCTCAGCGTGAGAACAGTAATTTATATTCTGCACTTTTTCAATCCAATTAATTGTATATACATGTACCATATATGAAAACTGGCGTTTTCCAAACTGACTAAAATCACACCTCTCACTTGCTCTCCCTTTTATCAATACAATGTATGTCACGACGTGACCTATCAGTAAAAGGGGGAACAAGTGAGAGATGTTATCGTACGAGGCGTGGACGGACGGACGAATAGCGGTATGCCATAATAAGCCCGTATTTTGACGGGCGTATAAAAATGAATGGCCCATATCCTGAAATTACGAATATATCATTTTTGGCCAAGTTATTTTTCAAAACTTTCAACAGTTTAAAGCATTTGTCGGACTATCGGACTGTCGGACTATCGGACCGTCGGACTATCGGTCTGTCGGATTATAGCTACGGCCAGCAAAGCAAATAAAACTCTTGGCTTTCTGCGTAGAAACCTGAAAATCCCATCTATCAGGATAAAAGAACAAGCATATTTCACTCTTGCACGTCCACTAGTAGAATATGCTAACTTACAGTCTGGGACCCATATACACAAACTGATATAAACAAGGTGGAGGCAGTGCAGAGAAGAGCGGCTAGATATGTAGCAAACAATCACAGAAATAGATCTAGTGTAAGTAGTATCATACAAAGACTAAAATGGAGACCACTTGCAGACAGAAGAAGGGACGCTAGACTTGTGATGTATATAACATCGACAGAGAACTTGTAGCCATCAACAAGGAAAACAGGCTAATTCCAACAGGCCGAAAAACCAGAAAATCACACAACAGGTCATTCCAGATACCATCCTCCCGTATTGACACCAGGAAAATGTCATTCTTTCCAAGAACGGTACGAGACTGGAACCTACTAGCTCCAGACATTGTTGAATTGGACACACCTGAGGCCTTTAAGGTAAGGATCGTGTCCCTAATAGTCCAGACGGTGACAACTGTATATAGTTTTAATTGTAAATTGTAAATTCAATTTGGTTATTATTACTTATTATCATTGGAAACTGATTTAAATTTTGGCTTCACTATTCGTTGGGCATGCCGCACAAAAATCAAAATTGCATAATCTTCAATATGATGAAGGAGGCAATCATATGGCAGAAACAGAAACAGAAAGATTGTACTGTATTTTGCAAAACCAATCGGTGAAATTTGCAGACGCCATGATTGTAGTCATCACAGTTATGCCGATGACACCCAAGTGTACCTTGTAATCAAACCACTTGATAACTGGAAAAATATATCGAGACGCCTGGAGACTTGTTTATCAGACGTTTGTGTGTTGATGAGCTCAAATATGCTCAAATTAAACCAAGACAAAACAGAACTTATTGTATTGGCACCGAAACACCGTGTGAAGGAATTTTCAGAATGTTGTCTCTCTTTCGACGGAACTATAGTAACCAATGCTTCATTTGTTAAAAACCTCGGCATATTTTTCGACAGGACATTATGCATGCAATTACAGTCATGCTACTTTCAAATTCGCAACATTGAACGTAATCGATCGTACACTTCCGAAGATGCGTGCAAAATATTAGTTTGCTCGCTTGTAACGTCACGTTTGGACTATGGCAACGCTTTAATTGTTGTATGGAGTAAATATCCATCATAATCTCGAAGTTACAGCGTGTTCAAAATACAGCAGCTAGATTGATAACTCATAGCAAGAAACATGATCACATTACACCAGTTCTCATGTCACTTCACTGGCTTCCGGTGTAGTATCGCATCCAATACAAATTATTATTATGCACTTTCATAGCCCTTCATGGCCAAGCTCCGATATATCTTAAAGAACTTATCAGTTTTTATCAACCATAAAGGTCGCTACGATAAGAGAACGCCATGATGATTCAACAATCACGAGTAAGGACACAAACTTATGGTGATAGACGATTTGACAAGACAGCTTCCACACTTTGGAAAACAGTACTTTGGAATAACGTTACCTGCCTAGTGAAACCCGAAATGAACAATCCCTGGAATGTTTTAAGAAAAATGTGAAAACTTATCTTTTTAGAATTGCTTGTTGTGATTTTATGTAAACTTCTTACACTGACAGTTTTACGTGTTTTTTTTAACAACTTCTATATTTATATTTATCATTCCCCCTTTTTTAATGTGTGTCAATTTTTAATCTCTCTTTTAGTTAATTATTTTGTTGTTATGCATGTATTTTATGTTCAGTTCTATTGTACTATTTTTTTTACCATGTTAAGTGCTAAAGGTAATTTTAATTAGATAATGCGCTATATAAATATTGTAAATAATAATAATAATTCATAACATCTTCCAAGTGACAACTCGACCATCTGTACAACAATAGTCAGAGTGAACATACCATATGAAACTAATTAACCACTCTATTTAGTTTTAAGTGATAAATCATATTTATATTTTTATTCTTTAAAAAAAATACATAAAATCATTATTCTTGTAGGGATTCATCAATAATCTGAAACAATCGGCATTGATATGCACACAATTTTTCATCAATTAGTATCTGTACATTGAAAACTGACTGTACAGTGGAAACATAATGAAAAGAGAAGCAAAAATATAGATGTGGAGATGTCGGGGATCGAAACCGGGCTTTTCACATGCAAAGCGAACGCTATACCACTGAGCTGCATGTACCTGTTGCATCATGAAAAACCGGAAACATTACTTGGTGTAGAGAATAACTATTATTGGTGCTAGACCAATACTCGGTGCAGAGAATAACTATAATTGGTGCCAGACAAATACTTGGTGTAAAGAATAACTATAACTAGTGTCAGACCAATACTTGGCTTAGAGAATAATTATAACTGGTGGCAGACCAATACTTGTTTTAGAGAATAACTGTAACTAGTGCCAGACCAATACTCGGTGCAGAGAATAACTATAATTGGTGCCAGACCAATACTTGGTGTAGAGAATAACTATAACTAGTGTCAGACCAATACTTAGTGTAGAGAATAACTATAATTGGTATCAGACCAATACTTGGCTTAGAGAATAACTATAACTGGTGTCAGACCAATACTTGGTGTAGAGAATAACTATAATTGATGTCAGACCAGTACCTGCTGTAGAGAATAACTATAATTGGTGTCAATAGGTACTTCACCTACATTTTGCATGTGTTCACTTGTAAAGAAAACAAATAATATGACATAGCTATCAATTCTAAAAATGAATAAGATCACCTACCCATTTGCATACATTTTTATAATGCATCAATTTTTTTTTTAATCGTTTTCATCTTTTGAGTCAGTTAATTGATTATTTTCCTTTTAATATTAACTTGCATGAAAGGGGATGACTGATTCACTTATGACAAAATAATGGATACTGCGAATCAAACATCTTGGTCTCTAAGAAAGATCTCAGGTAAGCGTTGGTATACAAGTGAAAAAGTTCTACACCTAAAGATCTTATTTTGATTCTCTATAGAATGACAGAAATCTGCCCTCATCAATATCATCAGCTGATTGTGCTTCTGGACATTGTCATTATTAATTTACACTAAAGTTTACCTCTCGGTATCATTTGTCTTTAACCAACAATGTGTACCTTTTTCTATTTTTTTCGTGAATTTCCGCTAAGTATCAAATTAACGATAAACGTGCGTGTATCATTCTCGCACTTGGCTCCATTCAAGAAAAGTATAGCAATCCATGAAATCACAAACTGAACACATTAACATCCATAATTTCCATCTTATTTCAGAAATGTTTACAATATATTTACCTTTTCATACTGCAAGAAAATTAGCATTGAGTGGTTAATGGGGAAGGTTATGGGTGGACAAAGCGGGAGGGGAAGTGTTAAGGGTGTGTCAAGGGGAAGTTTGGGTAATGGGGAGCGGGATGCTAAGGATTGGGGAAAAGCGGGTAAAGGGTTAAGAGTGGAGACAGCGGGAGAGAAGGGTTAAAGGTAGGGAAAGCGGGAAGGTTAGGATTAGGGAATGGTAAAGCGGAAAGGTGGTGGGAAAATAGGGAGGGTTGAGGAAAGGGAGGGTAGGTAAAGGAGGGCGGTTAATGGTGGGAAAAGGGGGAGGGTTAACAGTGGGAAAGGTAAAGGGGAGCGTGAAGGGAAGGGTTAAGATTGTGGAAAGCGAGAGGGAATGGTTAAGGGTAGGGAAAGCCGGAGGGGAACAGTTAAGGGTGGGGAAAGCGGGAGGGAAGGGTTAAGGGTATGAAAAGCGGGAGGGGAACGATGAAGGGTGCATGGGAAAAGGGGAATGGTGGATAATGGGGAAGGTTAACGTTATGGGTGAACAAAGCGGGAGGGGAAGTGTTAAAGGTGGGTCAAGGGAAGGTTGGGTAATGGGGAGCGGGAGGGCAAGGGTTAAAAGTGGGGCGGAAGGGGAAGGGTTAAGAGTGGGACGGAAGGGTTAAGGGTAGGGAAAGCGGGAGGTGGAGGAGAAAGGGGAGGGTTAGGAGTAGGGAATGGTAAAGCGGAAAGGTTAAGGGTGGGAAAATAGGGAGGGTTGAAGAAAGGGAGGGTAGGTCACGGCCGTAGGCCGGGTCTGAATAAAGTGAGGCAAAGGGGGTGAATTTAGACAAATTTTGAAGAAAAAAAAGATTTTATTTGCTTTCAAAAGGTTACACTTGCCGTTTCAAAAGTGAGGCATTTGCCTCCATTGCACTACGGCCATGTGGGTAAAGGAGGAAGGTTAATTGTGGGAAAAGGGGGAGGGTTAACAGTGGGAAAAGTAAATGGGAGCGTGAGTAAGGGTTAAGATTGGGGAAAGCGTGAGAGGAAGGGCTAAGATTGGGGAAAGTGGGAGGGAAGGGTTAAGGGTGGGGGAAGGGTTAAGTCTTAACCCTCCTCCTTTTTCCCACGCTCACATAATTAACCCCCTTTCCCCAACATTAACCCTTACCTTTTCCCTTAACCATCCACCTTTCCCACCGTTAACCCTGCCCCTTTTCCCACCAATAGCCTTCCTCGTTTACCTACCCTCCCTTTCCTCAACCTTAACCCTCCCCTTTTTCCCTCCCTTAACCTTTCCGCTTTACCATTTCCTACCCCTAACCCTCCCCCTTCCAAAACACAGATGTCAAGATGAAACTATTCAAGGGCACTTGGAAAGATGCTCACAACTCTCCCTTTCCAGCAAGGTTTATTCATTGATCCATTTATATTTTCATTTCAAAGAAAGGAAAGGCATAAAAGGAAACTGTTAATAGGTTCACACAGTATGAATATCAGGACCAAACAAAGTAGCGACAAAAATGAATTCAAAGAGTGTTGATAGAGATGATGTCAAGTCAGAAGGACAGAGGTGAAAAAACATCTCTCTTCAGGATGTTTGGTTGTCAATTTTTCCTCCGACCTCTTTTTCCTGATTAAAACGGAGGAGAACCAAAAAAACCTAAACAAAACCGTTATAAGGGATCGAAATGCAACTGCCGTGTGAGAATTAGGAAGAGCTTTGTATGCAATCAGTGCCTATCGCCACTGATGTTGTGAGTTCGAATCTCGATCAGGGCGAGGTGTACAACATTATGTGATAATGTTTGCCAGTTTCCTCCACCAATCAAACTGACCGCCACGATATAACTGAAATATTGTTGAAAGTGGCGTTAAACACCATAAAACAAACAAATCCTTGAGCCGTAGTTATCAAACGTGTGTGTGGCCGACATCCTTCGCTACATTGCGAATGTTTAAGACATCTTATGACAGTTAGATTTGTAAATAATTTTCGAACACTCGGTAATATGTTTCTCTCGTCTATATATATATGTGACAGAAGGAGAAATGGGTCCTTTTTAGTGAAAGTGATTCCGACATCCTACGTTATTTTCACCTGTTGCGAAAACATTGTTGAAGTGTTTGAGAGTTTGACAACATGCTTTTGAACGATGGACACATCGTTGTTTAGCGGACATTTAGGGGCATTTGACGCACTATCACATTTAATATTATCCTTACAATAACCCAGGATTTATATAAATCCTTGCAATAACTAATGCTACAGGTAAAACATTTCCTTCAAACGACAAAAATGGCGTCCAAATTTCGGGTCCGACATCCTACGTTATGACGTACATCCTCCCTCCCTCCCTGAATGCGCTCCGCCCTTCATTAAATTAAAGATGGGTGTTGTTGCAAAATATGGAAAATTCAATTTTCCATTGCTGTTTTATTATAAATCAGAATGAGCTCAAATTTTAATTGCAGCTACATGACAATGAGTAATTTAACATATATACAGGGTTTTTCTCTGAAAGTTTTCTTTCGGCCACTTTATAGCGATTATGCAAATTAGACATATTTTGATAAAAGATCACATTAAAATCATCTCCTCTGAAACCACTTTAAACCACCAAATTAAACCAAACCTAGCAGGAGTGGTACTTGGGTGGGTCCCTGTCAAAATTGTGTCATACAGCCCGCCCTCCATTCAAGATGACTGCTGTTACTAAATATAGACAGTTTTGTACGCTGTTCACACTGTATATATGTGAGGGTTGGTTTATATGTTTATTCGAGTACCTGCAGAAAACCACCGACCTGTTGCAAGTCACTGACAAACTTTATCTCACAATGTTGCATTGAGTACACCTTGCCAAGTTGGGGTTCGAACTCAAAACTTTAGTAGTGATAGGCACCGATTGCAATCGTAGTTGTAAAACTACCATACGATCACGACCACGGTGGCCCCTGTGAGGCATTTTACTTACATGTGTAAAGCACTTGCACAACTGCATCATTTCACCAAGAGGGGGGGTACTCAACATAACATTATGTGATAAAGTTTGTCAGTGACTTGTGGCAGGTCGGTAGATTTCTCCAGGTACTCCGGTTTCCTCCACCAATAAAACTGACCGCCACGATATAACTGAAATATTGTTAAAAGTGGCGTTAAACACTATAAATCAAACCAAACCTCATGTAACAGAAATAACAAGGACCATTGTTTGATATGGGAAATGATAAACCCCAAAAATGATTTGGATCAAATATTAAAATGGAAGAATGTGTCCATTAGAATATGGATGCTCCCACTTGCAGCTAGAGGAAAAAGGGGCATAACTCATAGCTCTCTAGAATCATAAAAGGAAAATTAACCAATACCAACTTGGCCTGTGTATTGTGGTAAGAAAACATTGTGTGAAAATCTCAAATACATTTGGCCAAGGGAACCTAAAGTTAGAGCACGAAAAACCAAAATGTTCAATTTGTTAATTAAGGGGCATAACTCTGGAATCATATAAGGAATAATAAACAAATTGGAATGTTTTCTCTATATTGTAGCAAAAATGAACTTATTGATCTGGAACATGAGAAATTGTTTATTCATTTTTGGATGGGGAGGGGGAGCAAATTAAGGGACACAATTCCAGAATGAGAAAAGTGGTAAAATCCAAAATCACACTTGGTCTAGCCATTTTATGGTTTCTGACCTTGTGAATATATTTCAAATAAGTTGCTTTTAAGGGGAACTAAAGTTATTGAGCGGATACTAAACATGGGACGTATATGTACATATATGTACATGGGGAAAACTTAAATGCCCTTTTGCCTAGCAACAGCAAGACATAAAAACATTACAAAACTCCTTAACTCAATTAAAAAGTAGTTTAATTTTATTTTCATATCAAGTATTAACACTAGAGGCTCCCAGGAGCCTGTAATCGCTCACCTGGTTTTCAATTTGACATCTAAAGTTGATAGAAAATGGGGGTGTTACACATACATGTAATTGTGAAAGTGGGCCACCCAAATATCATTTCAACTCAAATTTCTGAGCAAAAGATTTTGATGTGATTTTGAACTCATAATATTCCTAAACGGAATAAACTGTCTGAAAAAATCTCACAGAAAAACCCGGAATGTATGTTAAACTACTCATTGCCATGTAGCAGCAGTTGAATTTTGAGCTCATTTTGATTTATACTAAAGCAGCAATGGACAATTGAAGCAATTTCTATTTTTAGTAACAGCAGCCATCTTGAATGGAGGTCGGGCTGTCGGACACAATTTTGAAAGGGACCCACCCAAGGACCATCCCTGCCAGGTTTGGTTTAATTTGGTTCAGTGGTTTCAGACAAAAAGATTTAAATGTGATCTTTTATCAAAATATGCCTAATTTGCATGATCTGTATAAATCGGCTGAAAGAAACACTTCACAGAAAAACCCGGAATATATGTTAAACTAATCATTGCCATGTAGCTGCAGTTAAAATTTGAGCTCATTTTTGTTTATACTAAAGCAGCAATGGACAATTGAAGAAATTTTTATTTTTAGTAACAGCAGCCATCTTGAATGGAAGGCGGGACTGTCGGACATAACTGTGAAAGGGACCCTCCCAAGGATCCTCCCTGCCAGGTTTGGTTTAATTTGGTTCAGCGGTTTCAGAGGAAAAAATTTAAATGTGATCTTTTATCAAAATATGCCTAATTTGCATAATCTGTATAAATCGGCTGAAAGAAAAATTTCCCAGAAAAACCCGGAATATATGTTAAACTACTCCTTGCCATGTAGCTGCAGTTAAAATTTGAGCTCATTTAGATTTATAATAAAGCAGCAATGGACAATTGAAGAAATTTCTAATATTAGTAACAGCAGCCATCTTGAATAGAGGGTGGGTCTGTTGGACACAATTTTGAAAGGGACCCACCCAAGGATCATCCCTGCCAGGTTTGGTTTAATTTGGTTTAGGGGTTTCAGAGGAGAAGATTTAAATGTGAAAGTTTACGACGTACAAACGGACGGACGACGACGGACGCCAAGTGATAGCAAAAGCTCACATGGCCTTTGGCCAGGTGAGCTAACAAGTGTTTTTTCAAGAAGGAAATTATTTACAATTAAACATTTGGCAAAATTAACAATAAAATTCTATCACATGATACAACAATAGTTTTAACACCCAATTTCTTTTATGTGATTCTCCATGCGTGTGAAAAAGCGTTGCCAATATCTCAGGTTAGCATCCCTATCAGGGTTATATAGCTCTCTTGTGTAGTCCATCATTACAATGGAATCTCCTTGTAAATAGTACCGATACCTGTAAAATAAAGGAAAATACCAAGTAAAGGGTATCACTAAACACCGTTCTGTTTAGCCTAGACATGTTTATTTTCATTATCGTCAAATTGGACATTTTCCCCTTGATGTGTGCTGTTGAATAAGTCTGGTTCACTGAACTGACCTTGATCCACAAAAATATTAGATCAGTTCGTAACACGCATGAACAAGAACTGACTCTAATATTGAAAAGTATCGGTCAGTGTGACGTCAAACACCGATAAAAACAACAAAGCCAGTTTTGAAGAAGACTTGCTGTGATATTAGCAATCATGGTTGTCTCGACCTACAAAACTGCTGTTATTCTACATTAAATGTATCATTAAATACCCTTCTGAAGTCTCACTGTTGAGCCCAGACATGTTTATTTTCATTGATGTCTAAAGGGTGCATGACCTTTGACCTCTGAGCACAAATAGCTTTGATTATACATATTTAACTTCATTGACATGGTCTTATCTAAATTGTACTTTTTAAGGTTGACTTTTGAACTCTGAGTACAGATGATAAATTTATAGTCTTTAATTTGACCCGAGCCCACGATCTACCACACTCGAGGTGAGTATGCTAAGCTCACCATTACGGCGTAATTGGGGTCAATTACTTTCAAATGTAATCAATTACATTACAATTACTTTCCAATTTTCATGATTACATTACATTACGATTACATCAATTTTCAAATGTAATCGATTAAATTACAATTACTTTGTAAATGTAATCAATTGCATTACTGATTACATTTAATGTCATGACAACCAATATATTAATGTTTTATGTTATTTTTTCTCATGTGCATCTGTCCAATATCTCTTTTTTTTTAATGTATTTCTTACTCAGAACTATGAATTACAATTGATTACGCCACCATTGCGGTCTACTATTTCTAAATCTATGTTTTATATCCTATATAAAAAATGTCGTATATGTCACAGATATTCATTTATGGAGCGGAAGTTTATAAAACTGTGCAAAATTACTCTGTTAACAGTATTGAGTTAACTTATATCATAATCGATAGTGTGCTATGTTTCAAAACTTAATGTACACCTTTAAATTACAAAATGATGTATTCAAAATATCTTGCTTTATCTCGATCATTTGCATCTACATACCGTTCCGTTCCAAATTCATCCACATATTTATAACCACCATTGCCGTAGATGATGTAGAACTGCCCTTGTTGTAACAAATCATCAGAACACCGTAAATTCATCCAGAAATCTACCTCACTGTCATCTGTTAAATCTTCTTGGTCTGCAACTAAAAACATCAATAACAGTTTAAAGTTTTAATAGACTTTTTGCACATTCTAAAATTATACATTTTTATACGTTTTTTTATGCAAGTTATTTCCCTTACGATCAGCAAATTGGTAACAGATCTAGCAAGAGCAATGGAAATGACAATGAATTTGATTATAATTTTTCATAATTTGTAGATATTTGAACCTTGTAAAAAAATCAGAGGATAATTTTAAAGCAAACAGAAAATTCACAACATTACAATTTTGAACAGATTTTTGGAAAAACAAATATTATTTTCATTGAATTTTGCAAGAAAGTGGAAGAATCAATGACAAATTTTATAAAAAAGAATTTTACCTTTATTGATGACAGAATGAATCACAGTAGATATGACAACATGGTTTCCAACAATTCTGGATTCTGCAACTTCTATCCTTAAAACTAAAAAAAAAAAAAAAAAAAAAATTAGTCAATTATTTAGGAAAAGCTTGAAGATACCACAGGGTTAATCAGAAGCTGTAATTCGAAGGACAAACAATACAACGGTAAAAAGAAAAAAAGGACAAAAAGACAAAATACTACAAAGTAAAACTAAAGATGGAGCAACAAGAACCACACTAAAATCTGGGGTGAACTCAGGTGCTCCGGAAGGACAAGCAGTTAATGCTCCACCCGTCGTTGTCTTTAAACTCAATTTCTGAATGAATGAGTGTAAAGATAATCAGACACAGAGGATATCGCCACATGTTTTGTACGATTCTAACATTCAATAAGATATAACTTGAGAACAAAAAACAAGTAATTATAACATGAGCTGTTACAAAAGTCTCCCAAATAAACTGAACCGAGCAAAGAGTTCTCCTGAGAAAAATATTCAAAACTAGATTGTATTATTAAATTTTTTTGAAAGAATAAACATTTCTTTCCTATTTGAGCCTCAAGTGAAATCCCTTTAAAAAAAACTTTGGGCAGGGATTCCTTATACATTTATCTTTTTGATATTGTTGAAAATACAATTCGTGAACATTCGATCCTCTTAACAATATACAACAGACAAAATGGAAGACAGCTAAATTAGAATAAGCACAAAGTGTGGTAGGATAAACCAGCTAATGGGACCTTGACAGTGCCAGATTATCCTATAGGCTGCAGTCTAGAGCCTAGGGTCATGCTAAAAGATTTTCAAATATAATTTTCTTTTGAAAAATGAGAATAATATTTTAATATTTTCAAGACGGGTGTCGGGGTGAGTTGGAGGGTGGCTTTGTCTGAGGAGGCCCCAAATGGTCATAATCCGGCCGAGGACTTTGGCCTACATTTTTTATATCTAGGTCAGCAACAATAACATATGACTGATTACCAGTAGTCTGACGCTCGATCATTAATGTGTAAACCAAATATGATTGACACAATCTAACTGACAAAGGAATCTACTTATGAAAACTTGACATGTTCAACACGTCAAGGACACATAAAAATATGATGTGATGTCTATGTGCTTCTCTGGCTTGCATATACACTACAGAATATCTGAGCTGACTAATTAAGGTTGACACGTCATGTTATAACAGGGATAAAAACATAACAGGGTACCAGTTGCCCAAGACCACTTAAATTTTACCTGGGTCCCTGAAATGTTTCAGACAGTAGCCCACCTGGCTACTAAAATTTGAATATTTCATCCGCAAAGTAAGTTGTTGGGTTACTAAAATTTGCGTCTGCAGCAAAACTGCGAAATTTTGTCCCTGTTCTATGGTTACTGTTACTCACCATAAGCATACCCCTGACATGTCATATCATACAATGTTGTTCCTGTAACTAGAGAACTTTTCAATTTATTGTCCCAGTTCTCAGCACATTCACCTGTAAAATAAAATGTATGAAATTGTACAAAAAAAGGTCTGCATAACAAATTCATGAAATAATTCTTAACAATTATAGCATAACTACTGGTGCATTCAAAATATCGAAAATATATCATGAGTAACCGAACAATGCAGTAATTCATGTAGGTGCATAACCATAGCCAATCTTGTAGAGGTTTAATAAAAAAAAACTATTGGGTTGCCACAAATCACCAATAAACTTGCTAACATAAAGTTGTATCAAGCATACCTTGCCACAGATGGGAATCAAACTCATAATTCAGGGCTGTAGCCATGATTTTTCAAGGGTGTCTTGTCTTGCAGCAGGGGGTCAAATTCCAGAAATTTTTAGTCACAGTTAAACCAAAATCCTGATTTTAACAGTCATAATTCAAGCAAAATCTCAACTGTAATAGTCCTTGGTTTTCGAGAAGGGGTTGGAACGAACTCCCCTCACGGCCTACAGATGCGCAACTTTATGATATGATGATAAGAACTGATGTCATGATATATGTATATCCAACAACCATACAAGGGTACGACATCCATGACAGCTCGCCTTGCTCATATACATCTCATTCTATTATTTAATTTGCTATTTAAATGCATTAATGGCGCAGAAATAAATAAAATATCAGTTAGAAATCTCACTAAATTACCTTCCACACAGTGGCAATTTTCTTTACTACAAAACACATCTAACTCGGCTACATCATACTGTAAACTATAAAACTTTACACATCTCTCATCTGTTAAAACAAAATAGTCAATACCGTAATAGGCTAAGTATAGTACACAGTTTATGAATAATACATACCTCTACTTTTGATTTTCAAAGTAAACTGCATTTGTATTCTTGAGAATTAGTTACTTGTCTTTTTATGTTAACAACAATTTCAATTAAGTTATGATAAAAAACCAAAGTACTCAAAAAACACTACAAACATTCCATGATCTGTTTTGAGTATACCTCACAATGAGTTGGAATTTAAACCCACAAACCAAATAAGGTAAAGGACTAAACATACAGTGTAAAGACTAGATTGATAGGAGTCAGGATAATGCATCAGTAAAGAGCGAAATGTTGTCTACCTATGGACTATGGGCTACCACTCTAAAAATCCAACTCACAATGTTGGTCTAGCTCAAAACAGACATTATTATATCATCAAAAAGTAACTGGTTCTTTGTCCTCTATGTATGCTAGAAGTCTAATTTGTATATTATCCATAAGGTTGTAATGTTAAAAAAATGTTTTTCGTGTAAAAAATAAAAAAAGCCATAACCTATAGTCCAAAAAATATGATTTATTTGTAATAATTGTGATTTTCAAGGAACTAATTACTCAAGACAGCTAAAATTTTCTGATATTAACTACATATGTACTTTTTATGTAACCGCATAATGTGATGCATGGCACCACAATGATGGCAGTATTTGTAAGATTACTTGACTCGTAATATGTTACCTTGTTGATAACCCTGCATCTCAGAAATAAAATGCTATACACCAAGTAACATCAAAATAACATACTATACACCAAGTAACATCAAAATAACATACTATAGACCAAGTAACATCAAAATAACATACCATAGACCAAGTAACATCAAAATAAAATACTATAGACCAAGTAACATCAAAATAACATACTATACACCAAGTAACATCAAAATAACATACTATACACCAAGTAACATCAAAATAACATACTATAGACCAAGTAACATCAAAATAACATACTATACACCAAGTAACATCAAAATAACATACTATACACCAAGTAACATCAAAATAACATACTATACACCAAGTAACATCAAAATAACATACTATACACCAAGTAACATCAAAATAAAATACTATAGACCAAGTAACATCAAAATAACATACTATAGACCAAGTAACATCAAAATAACATACTATAGACCAAGTAACATCAAAATAACATACTATACACCAAGTAACATCAAAATAACATACTATACACCAAGTAACATCAAAATAAAATGCTATACACCAAGTAACATCAAAATAACATACTATACACCAAGTAACATCAAAATAACATACTATAGACCAAGTAACATCAAAATAACATACTATACACCAAGTAACATCAAAATAAAATACTATAGACCAAGTAACATCAAAATAACATACTATACACCAAGTAACATCAAAATAACATACTATACACCAAGTAACATCAAAATAAAATACTATAGACCAAGTAACATCAAAATAACATACTATACACCAAGTAACATCAAAATAACATACTATAGACCAAGTAACATCAAAATAACATACTATACACCAAGTAACATCAAAATAACATACTATAGACCAAGTAACATCAAAATAACATACTATACACCAAGTAACATCAAAATAACATACTATACACCAAGTAACATCAAAATAACATACTATACACCAAGTAACATCAAAATAACATACTATACACCAAGTAACATCAAAATAAAATACTATAGACCAAGTAACATCAAAATAACATACTATACACCAAGTAACATCAAAATAACATACTATACACCAAGTAACATCAAAATAAAATACTATACACCAAGTAACATCAAAATAACATACTATACACCAAGTAACATCAAAATAACATACTATACACCAAGTAACATCAAAATAACATACTATACACCAAGTAACATCAAAATAACATACTATACACCAAGTAACATCAAAATAACATACTATAGACCAAGTAACATCAAAATAACATACTATACACCAAGTAACATCAAAATAACATACTATACACCAAGTAACATCAAAATAACATACTATAGACCAAGTAACATCAAAATAACATACTATACACCAAATAACATCAAAATAACATACTATACACCAAGTAACATCAAAATAACATACTATAGACCAAGTAACATCAAAATAACATACTATACACCAAGTAACATCAAAATAACATACTATACACCAAGTAACATCAAAATAACATACTATAGACCAAGTAACATCAAAATAACATACTATAGACCAAGTAACATCAAAATAACACACTATACACCAAGTAACATCAAAATGAAATGCTATACACCAAGTAACATCAAAATAACATACTATAGACCAAGTAACATCAAAATAACACACTATACACCAAGTAACATCAAAATGAAATGCTATACACCAAGTAACATCAAAATAACATACTATACACCAAGTAACATCAAAATAACATACTATAGACCAAGTAACATCAAAATAACACACTATACACCAAGTAACATCAAAATAACATACTATACACCAAATAACATCAAAATAACATACTATAGACCAAGTAACATCAAAATAACATACTATACACCAAGTAACATCAAAATAACATACTATACACCAAGTAACATCAAAATAAAATACTATAGACCAAGTAACATCAAAATAACACACTATACACCAAGTAACATCAAAATAACATACTATACACCAAATAACATCAAAATAACATACTATAGACCAAGTAACATCAAAATAACACACTATACACCAAGTAACATCAAAATAACATACTATACACCAAGTAACATCAAAATGAAATGCTATACACCAAGTAACATCAAAATAACATACTATAGACCAAGTAACATCAAAATAACACACTATACACCAAGTAACATCAAAATGAAATGCTATACACCAAGTAACATCAAAATAACATACTATACACCAAGTAACATCAAAATAACATACTATAGACCAAGTAACATCAAAATAACACACTATACACCAAGTAACATCAAAATAACATACTATACACCAAATAACATCAAAATAACATACTATAGACCAAGTAACATCAAAATAACATACTATACACCAAGTAACATCAAAATAACATACTATACACCAAGTAACATCAAAATAAAATACTATAGACCAAGTAACATCAAAATAACACACTATACACCAAGTAACATCAAAATAACATACTATACACCAAATAACATCAAAATAACATACTATAGACCAAGTAACATCAAAATAACACACTATACACCAAGTAACATCAAAATAACATACTATACACCAAGTAACATCAAAATGAAATGCTATACACCAAGTAACATCAAAATTACATACTATAGACCAAGTAACATCAAAATAACACACTATACACCAAGTAACATCAAAATGAAATGCTATACACCAAGTAACATCAAAATAACATACTATACACCAAGTAACATCAAAATAACATACTATAGACCAAGTAACATCAAAATAACACACTATACACCAAGTAACATCAAAATAACATACTATACACCAAATAACATCAAAATAACATACTATAGACCAAGTAACATCAAAATAACATACTATAGACCAAGTAACATCAAAATAACACACTATACACCAAGTAACATCAAAATGAAATGCTATACACCAAGTAACATCAAAATAACATACTATAGACCAAGTAACATCAAAATAACACACTATACACCAAGTAACATCAAAATGAAATGCTATACACCAAGTAACATCAAAATAACATACTATACACCAAGTAACATCAAAATAACATACTATACACCAAGTAACATCAAAATAACACACTATACACCAAGTAACATCAAAATGAAATGCTATACACCAAGTAACATCAAAATGAAATGCTATACACCAAGTAACATCAAAATAACATACTATACACCAAATAACATCAAAATAACATACTATAGACCAAGTAACATCAAAATAACATACTATAGACCAAGTAACATCAAAATAACACACTATACACCAAGTAACATCAAAATAACATACTATAGACCAAGTAACATCAAAATAACATACTATACACCAAGTAACATCAAAATAACATACTATAGACCAAGTAACATCAAAATAACATACTATAGACCAAGTAACATCAAAATAACATACTATACACCAAGTAACATCAAAATAACATACTATAGACCAAGTAACATCAAAATAACATACTATACACCAAGTAACATCAAAATAACACACTATACACCAAGTAACATCAAAATAACATACTATAGACCAAGTAACATCAAAATAACATACTATACACCAAGTAACATCAAAATAACACACTATACACCAAGTAACATCAAAATAACATACTATACACCAAGTAAAATCAAAATAACATACTATACACCAAGTAACATCAAAATAACATACTATACACCAAGTAACATCAAAATAACATACTATACACCAAGTAACATCAAAATAACACACTATACACCAAGTAACATCAAAATAACATACTATACACCAAATAACATCAAAATAACATACTATAGACCAAGTAACATCAAAATAACATACTATACACCAAGTAACATCAAAATAACATACAATAGACCAAGTAACATCAAAATAACACACTATACACCAAGTAACATCAAAATAACATACTATAGACCAAGTAACATCAAAATAACATACTATAGACCAAGTAACATCAAAATAACATACTATACACCAAGTAACATCAAAATAACATACTATACACCAAATAACATCAAAATAACATACTATAGACCAAGTAACATCAAAATAACATACTATACACCAAGTAACATCAAAATAACATACTATACACCAAGTAACATCAAAATAACATACTATAGACCAAGTAACATCAAAATAACATACTATACACCAAGTAACTTCAAAATAACATACTATACACCAAGTAACATCAAAATAACATACTATACACCAAGTAACATCAAAATAACATACTATACACCAAGTAACATCAAAATAACATACTATACACCAAGTAACATCAAAATAACATACTATACACCAAGTAACATCAAAATAAAATACTATACACCAAGTAACATCAAAATAACATACTATACACCAAGTAACATCAAAATAACATACTATAGACCAAGTAACATCAAAATAACATACTATAGACCAAGTAACATCAAAATAACATACTATACACCAAGTAACATCAAAATAACACACTATACACCAAGTAACATCAAAATAACACACTATAGACCAAGTAACATCAAAATAACATACTATAGACCAAGTAACATCAAAATAACATACTATAGACCAAGTAACATCAAAATAACATACTATAGACCAAGTAACATCAAAATAACATACTATACACCAAGTAACATCAAAATAACATACTATACACCAAGTAACATCAAAATAACATACTATACACCAAGTAACATCAAAATAAAATACTATACACCAAGTAACATCAAAATAACATACTATACACCAAGTAACATCAAAATAAAATACTATAGACCAAGTAACATCAAAATAACATACTATACACCAAGTAACATCAAAATAACATACCATACACCAAGTAACATCAAAATAAAATACTATAGACCAAGTAACATCAAAATAACATACTATACACCAAGTAACATCAAAATAACATACTATACACCAAGTAACATCAAAATAAAATACTATAGACCAAGTAACATCAAAATAAAATACTATACACCAAGTAACATCAAAATAACACACTATACACCAAGTAACATCAAAATAACATACTATACACCAAGTAACATCAAAATAACATACTATAGACCAAGTAACATCAAAATAACATACTATAGACCAAGTAACATCAAAATAACATACTATAGACCAAGTAACATCAAAATAAAATACTATACACCAAGTAACATCAAAATAACATACTATACACCAAGTAACATCAAAATAACATACTATAGACCAAGTAACATCAAAATAACATACTATAGACCAAGTAACATCAAAATAACATACTATAGACCAAGTAACATCAAAATAACATACTATACACCAAGTAACATCAAAATAACATACTATACACCAAGTAACATCAAAATAACACACTATAGACCAAGTAACATCAAAATAACATACTATACACCAAGTAACATCAAAATAACACACTATAGACCAAGTAACATCAAAATAACATACTATAGACCAAGTAACATCAAAATAACACACAATAGACCAAGTAACATCAAAATAACACACTATACACCAAGTAACATCAAAATAACATACTATACACCAAGTAACATCAAAATAACATACTATAGACCAAGTAACATCAAAATAACATACTATACACCAAGTAACATCAAAATAACATACTATAGACCAAGTAACATCAAAATAACATACTATAGACCAAGTAACATCAAAATAACATACTATAGACCAAGTAACATCAAAATAACACACTATAGACCAAGTAACATCAAAATAACACACTATACACCAAGTAACATCAAAATAACATACTATACACCAAGTAACATCAAAATAACATACTATAGACCAAGTAACATCAAAATAAAATACTATACACCAAGTAACATCAAAATAACATACTATACACCAAGTAACATCAAAATAACATACTATACACCAAGTAACATCAAAATAACATACTATACACCAAGTAACATCAAAATAACATACTATACACCAAGTAACATCAAAATAACATACTATAGACCAAGTAACATCAAAATAACATACTATACACCAAGTAACATCAAAATAACATACTATACACCAAGTAACATCAAAATAACATACTATAGACCAAGTAACATCAAAATAACATACTATACACCAAGTAACATCAAAATAACATACTATACACCAAGTAACATCAAAATAACATACTATAGACCAAGTAACATCAAAATAACATACTATACACCAAGTAACATCAAAATAACATACTATAGACCAAGTAACATCAAAATAAAATACTATACACCAAGTAACATCAAAATAACATACTATACACCAAGTAACATCAAAATAACATACTATAGACCAAGTAACATCAAAATAACATACTATAGACCAAGTAACATCAAAATAACATACTATAGACCAAGTAACATCAAAATAACATACTATACACCAAGTAACATCAAAATAACATACTATACACCAAGTAACATCAAAATAACACACTATAGACCAAGTAACATCAAAATAACATACTATACACCAAGTAACATCAAAATAACACACTATAGACCAAGTAACATCAAAATAACATACTATAGACCAAGTAACATCAAAATAACACACTATAGACCAAGTAACATCAAAATAACACACTATACACCAAGTAACATCAAAATAACATACTATACACCAAGTAACATCAAAATAACATACTATAGACCAAGTAACATCAAAATAACATACTATACACCAAGTAACATCAAAATAACATACTATAGACCAAGTAACATCAAAATAACATACTATACACCAAGTAACATCAAAATAAAATACTATAGACCAAGTAACATCAAAATAACATACTATAGACCAAGTAACATCAAAATAACATACTATACACCAAGTAACATCAAAATAACATACTATAGACCAAGTAACATCAAAATAACATACTATACACCAAGTAACATCAAAATAAAATACTATACACCAAGTAACATCAAAATAACATACTATACACCAAGTAACATCAAAATAACATACTATACACCAAGTAACATCAAAATAACATACTATACACCAAGTAACATCAAAATAAAATACTATACACCAAGTAACATCAAAATAAAATACTATAGACCAAGTAACATCAAAATAACATACTATACACCAAGTAACATCAAAATAACATACCATACACCAAGTAACATCAAAATAAAATACTATAGACCAAGTAACATCAAAATAACATACTATACACCAAGTAACATCAAAATAACACACTATACACCAAGTAACATCAAAATAACATACTATACACCAAGTAACATCAAAATAACATACTATACACCAAGTAACATCAAAATAAAATACTATACACCAAGTAACATCAAAATAACATACTATAGACCAAGTAACATCAAAATAAAATACTATAGACCAAGTAACATCAAAATAACATACTATAGACCAAGTAACATCAAAATAAAATACTATAGACCAAGTAACATCAAAATAACATACTATACACCAAGTAACATCAAAATAAAATACTATACACCAAGTAACATCAAAATAAAATACTATAGACCAAGTAACATCAAAATAACATACTATACACCAAGTAACATCAAAATAACATACTATACACCAAGTAACATCAAAATAACATACTATACACCAAGTAACATCAAAATAAAATACTATAGACCAAGTAACATCAAAATAACATACTATAGACCAAGTAACATCAAAATAACATACTATAGACCAAGTAACATCAAAATAACATACTATACACCAAGTAACATCAAAATAACATACCTATACACCAAGTAACATCAAAATAAAATACTATAGACCAAGTAACATCAAAATAACATACTATACACCAAGTAACATCAAAATAACATACTATAGACCAAGTAACATCAAAATAACATACTATAGACCAAGTAACATCAAAATAACATACTATATACACCAAGTAACATCAAAATAACATACTATACACCAAGTAACATCAAAATAACATACTATAGACCAAGTAACATCAAAATAACATACTATACACCAAGTAACATCAAAATAACATACTATACACCAAGTAACATCAAAATAAAATACTATACACCAAGTAACATCAAAATAACATACTATAGACCAAGTAACATCAAAATAACATACTATACACCAAGTAACATCAAAATAACATACTATACACCAAGTAACATCAAAATAACATACTATACACCAAGTAACATCACAATAACATACTATACACCAAGTAACATCAAAATAAAATACTATACACCAAGTAACATCAAAATAACACACTATACACCAAGTAACATCAAAATAACATACTATAGACCAAGTAAC
Organism: Bathymodiolus brooksi; assembly: GCA_963680875.1. NCBI lineage: Eukaryota > Metazoa > Mollusca > Bivalvia > Mytilida > Modiolidae > Bathymodiolus > Bathymodiolus brooksi. The sequence goes on from OY804590.1 coordinate 65,599,308, forward strand.
ATCAAAATAACATACTATAGACCAAGTAACATCAAAATAACATACTATACACCAAGTAACATCAAAATAACATACTATACACCAAGTAACATCAAAATAACATACTATAGACCAAGTAACATCAAAATAACATACTATAGACCAAGTAACATCAAAATAACATACTATAGACCAAGTAACATCAAAATAACATACTATACACCAAAGTAACATCAAAATAACATACTATAGACCAAGTAACATCAAAATAACATACTATACACCAAGTAACATCAAAATAACATACTATACACCAAGTAACATCAAAATAACATACTATACACCAAGTAACATCAAAATAACATACTATAGACCAAGTAACATCAAAATAACATACTATACACCAAGTAACATCAAAATAACATACTATAGACCAAGTAACATCAAAATAACATACTATAGACCAAGTAACATCAAAATAACATACTATACACCAAGTAACATCAAAATAACATACTATACACCAAGTAACATCAAAATAACATACTATAGACCAAGTAACATCAAAATAACATACTATAGACCAAGTAACATCAAAATAACATACTATACACCAAGTAACATCAAAATAAAATACTATAGACCAAGTAACATCAAAATAACATACTATAGACCAAGTAACATCAAAATAACATACTATACACCAAGTAACATCAAAATAACATACTATACACCAAGTAACATCAAAATAACATACTATAGACCAAGTAACATCAAAATAACATACTATAGACCAAGTAACATCAAAATAACATACTATACACCAAGTAACATCAAAATAACATACTATAGACCAAGTAACATCAAAATAACATACTATAGACCAAGTAACATCAAAATAACATACTATACACCAAGTAACATCAAAATAAAATACTATACACCAAGTAACATCAAAATAACATACTATACACCAAGTAACATCAAAATAACATACTATACACCAAGTAACATCAAAATAACATACTATACACCAAGTAACATCAAAATAACATACTATACACCAAGTAACATCAAAATAACATACTATACACCAAGTAACATCAAAATAACATACTATACACCAAGTAACATCAAAATAACATACTATACACCAAGTAACATCAAAATAACATACTATAGACCAAGTAACATCAAAATAACATACTATAGACCAAGTAACATCAAAATAACATACTATACACCAAGTAACATCAAAATAAAATACTATACACCAAGTAACATCAAAATAACATACTATAGACCAAGTAACATCAAAATAACATACTATAGACCAAGTAACATCAAAATAACATACTATACACCAAGTAACATCAAAATAACATACTATACACCAAGTAACATCAAAATAAAATACTATACACCAAGTAACATCAAAATAACATACTGTACACCAAGTAACATCAAAATAACATACTATACACCAAGTAACATCAAAATAACATACTATACACCAAGTAACATCAAAATAACATACTATACACCAAGTAACATCAAAATAACATACTATACACCAAGTAACATCAAAATAACATACTATACACCAAGTAACATCAAAATAACATACTATACACCAAGTAACATCAAAATAAAATACTATACACCAAGTAACATCAAAATAACATACTATACACCAAGTAACATCAAAATAACATACTATACACCAAGTAACATCAAAATAACATACTATACACCAAGTAACATCAAAATAACATACTATACACCAAGTAACATCAAAATAACATACTATAGACCAAGTAACATCAAAATAACATACTATAGACCAAGTAACATCAAAATAACATACTATACACCAAGTAACATCAAAATAAAATACTATACACCAAGTAACATCAAAATAACATACTATAGACCAAGTAACATCAAAATAACATACTATAGACCAAGTAACATCAAAATAACATACTATACACCAAGTAACATCAAAATAACATACTATACACCAAGTAACATCAAAATAACATACTATACACCAAGTAACATCAAAATAACATACTATACACCAAGTAACATCAAAATAACATACTATACACCAAGTAACATCAAAATAACATACTATACACCAAGTAACATCAAAATAACATACTATACACCAAGTAACATCAAAATAACATACTATAGCACCAAGTAACATCAAAATAACATACTAGTTGTACACCAAGTAACATCAAAATAACATACTATACACCAAGTAACATCAAAATAACATACTATAGACCAAGTAACATCAAAATAACATACTATACACCAAGTAACATCAAAATAACATACTATACACCAAGTAACATCAAAATAACATACTATACACCAAGTAACATCAAAATAACATACTATAGCACCAAGTAACATCAAAATAACATACTATAGACCAAGTAACATCAAAATAACATACTATAGACCAAGTAACATCAAAATAACATACTATAGACCAAGTAACATCAAAATAACATACTATACACCAAGTAACATCAAAATAACATACTATACACCAAGTAACATCAAAATAACATACTATACACCAAGTAACATCAAAATAACATACTATACACCAAGTAACATCAAAATAACATACTATACACCAAGTAACATCAAAATAACATACTATACACCAAGTAACATCAAAATAACATACTATAGACCAAGTAACATCAAAATAACATACTATACACCAAGTAACATCAAAATAACATACTATAGACCAAGTAACATCAAAATAACATACTATAGACCAAGTAACATCAAAATAACATACTATACACCAAGTAACATCAAAATAACATACTATACACCAAGTAACATCAAAATAACATACTATACACCAAGTAACATCAAAATAACATACTATACACCAAGTAACATCAAAATAACATACTATACACCAAGTAACATCAAAATAACATACTATACACCAAGTAACATCAAAATAACATACTATACACCAAGTAACATCAAAATAACATACTATACACCAAGTAACATCAAAATAACATACTATACACCAAGTAACATCAAAATAACATACTATACACCAAGTAACATCAAAATAACATACTATACACCAAGTAACATCAAAATAACATACTATACACCAAGTAACATCAAAATAACATACTATACACCAAGTAACATCAAAATAACATACTATACACCAAGTAACATCAAAATAACATACTATACACCAAGTAACATCAAAATAACATACTATACACCAAGTAACATCAAAATAACATAC